>CM050650.1:114095585-114803085 GCA_027574665.1 Rhynochetos jubatus
CTTCTGTGACTGGTACGAATTTAATGGTTTGTAGAAGTGTTTAAAAGACAGTTTATAGCGAGCAGTGTGTTTTGTCATTACATGTCATCCAATGTGCTTGATGCTGCTTTATAGGTGGGTCTGGAAATGTATATGTGTCTATATTTTGTTGATCTCCACCAAAACCATGAGTTTAACGAGTCACTGTATCTAGTGGAAATTAACAAAGACAGATAAGAAGCATTGTCCTGTAACAAGAAGAATGTGCTTAGAAAGGATAGTTTTACCTGCCAAAGTGGTGAAATTTTTGTTAAGATACTTTCAGATGTTTTCCTGTTCATTTTTTCTACCCCTTATCAAAGGTCTTTTTTTTTCAGATGTCAAGACTGAAAAAGATTCACAGATTTCACTGTGAAATCTGCCAACTTTGTAAAAACAGACAATTGTAATTCCAGTGTTTGAAAATTTACTTTTCGTTCCAGCACTGAATCCCATCACTCCTTTTCAAAAGTCTTGCATTTGCAGCTGGGGTGTACTGCAACATCCCTGAAGCTAGACTGCAAGTCCAGAATCAAAGTTGTTAAATTCATCTGTTCAAGAAGAATGCATTCAGTGGTGTATATAATCTGCCGCAAAGAATTTAAACAAAGACCCTGGAGATGGAAGCACGTTGCCTTCTCTGAGATTAGCAGTTATTTCTAGGCCCTCACCTACTTGTGCAATTTCCTTGGCAGGGTTCCAGAGGATAACTTCTCTCCATATAAAAATACCATATAAATAACATTAGGAATATGTTTCAGTGAGGCTCTGTGCTTAAGACAAAATGTTGCCTGATCCTTCTGAGTATTTGGGGAATAAAAAAGAAACTAGCTTGTATTTAGAAAATCATCAGGGCCCAAAAGGACCCAGAGGGGTATAAGTGTTGCTGCATTTATGTTCTCTGAATGTACATCGTTCTGTAAAAGCAAGGAGGAGAGCAGAAGACAGTGAGATGCACAAGGGAGAAATAAGCTACCCTTTATATGCATGCAGTGAGAACCAGAAATATGTAGGAAATACTGACCACTACTCTGTAGGTGCAGTGCACATACTTAGCTCAAACCAATCAGTTATTACAGCTGTATATTTTGCACTCCAGAGATTTAAGCGGAGTAGTTGGACAGTCACTTATGTGGTTTCTGTGACACTCCAGAGATTTAAGCGGGGTAGTTGGACAGTCACTTACGCAGTTTCTGTGACTTCTCAGTATCTGCATGTGTGGAGACTGAGGAATATGCACACTCACAAAAGTTCCAAAGCCACTGGAGGAATGCTTAAGGTTGTACTTGAGCATGCCCAAGAGCCATCTGCAAAGCTGTGCAGACCCCTGCTGTACAGGCAGTCCCTGCCTGCCTACAGGAGATGTTTAGAGCTGGGGTAGGGGAGAGAAACTTTGGTAATGAAACCAGAACAGAGTACCTCTGACATGACAGTCATTCAATGCCTGAGCTAATTAGGGACAGGGCATGGATGGCAGAGTTCACTTTTGGCCAGAGTAGAAGAATGGTGCAAGATATTATGGAAAATCAAACAGCAATCAGTCCAGCAGATGACATATGCTATGTTGGAGACAAATGGAACTAAGTCAGAAAACTTTTCATATGACAGGATTATAATAATTGTAGATTCCATGGTGGAACAACACAAGGGGAAGATTATATTCTTGCTTTACAACACTTGCAACATGGGCTCAATCCTATGAACTGGTTGTTACTGTCTGAGGCTTAGCTAGCAGGCCATAACGAAAAGCCCTCCCACAGCTGAGCACAGCACTGCAGATTTCCCTTTTGCTCCTTGGTGCCTCAAGAGGCCATTTCTGTGAAGAACTTACTGGATCCCAGCTGCTGGGAGATGGTTAGAAGCAGTTTCTCAAACTGCCGGATTCCGTTTCAGCCTGCAGACCTGAGTATCACATGTTCTCTCATCCTTAGCAGCCCCAAGGACTTAAAAACCTGCCACTGAGGGAACGGCAACCTTGTTTTAGGGCTGTAAATTTTTGCACTGTAGGTAAGTTAGAGTTTAGATCCAGAATGCTGACCTGAGCTTGACATGCAATATAAATGTATCCTATGATGGGTTTATTACATCCTGAAGTCTGTTGTTGTTGTGGATCCAGACTGCAGACTTCTTAGCTGTGTCCTAAGGTTTCATTTTTACCAGCAAGTTAAACAAGACACAGACACAGATACTAAAACTCCATTATCTGCAATGTTAAATGGTGCCTGCCTGATTTTGACTAGATAACTAACGCTCTCCCTGATGATTCCCAGGTGTGGCTTGGGGATAATGTGTGGGATGAAGGTATTACCGATAAAGAGTCTCAATGTGACTTTATTTTGGAGGTGAAGAGAATTTAATACGAATGAGATAACCACATCATGCTATGCTAGTTTCAGAGCCACAACATCATTTATAGAATTATAGAATCATAAAATCATAGAATCATTTAGGTTGAAAAAGACCTTTAAGTTTATCAAGTCTAACTATTAACCTAATACTGTCAAGTCCACCACTAAACCATGTCCCTAAGCACCTTATCTACACATCTTTTAAATAACTCCAGGGACAGGGACTCAAGCACTTCCATGGGCAGGCTGTTCCAATGCCTGACAACCCTTTCAGTGAAGCAAATTTTCCTAATATCCAATCTAAACCTCTCCTGGCACAACTTGAGGCTGTTTCCTCTTGGCCTATCACTTGTTACTTGGGAGAAGAGACCAACCCTCACCTTTCTGTAACATCCTTTCAGGAAGTCATAGAGTGTGATAAGGTCTCCCCTGAGAGAGGCCTTCTCCGGGCTAAACAATGCCAGTTGCCTCAGATGTTCCTCACAGGCATTGTGCTCTAGACCCTTCACCAACTTCGGACACTCTCCTTCACCTCTTTGGACATGCTCCAGCACCCCACTGTGTGTGAGAGGCCCAAAACTGAACACTGGTACAGTCTCACCGATGCCCAGTACAGGGGGACAATCACTTCCCTCGTCCTGGTGGTCACACTGTTTCTGATGCAGGTCAGGATACTGTTGGCCTTCTTGGCTACCTGGGCACACTGCTGGCTCACATTCAGCTACTGTTAACCAACAGCCCCACGTCCATTTCTGCTCGGCAGCTTTCCAGCCACTCGTCCCCAATTATTGCATGGGGTTGTGCAGGACCCGGCACTTGGCCTTGTGGAACCTCATACAATTGGTCTCAGCTCACTAATCCAGCCTGTCTGATCCTTCTGTAGAGCCTTCTTACCCTCAAGTCAATCAACACTCCCTCCCAACTTGTCATCTGCAAATTTACTGAGGGTGCACTTGATCCCTTCATCCAGATAATTGATAAAGATATTAAAGAGAACTGACCCTAATACTGAGCCCTGGGGAACACCACTTGTGACTGACCACCAGCTGGATTTAACTCCATTCACCACAACTCCTTGGGTCTGGCCATCCAGCTAGTTGTTTACCCAGGAAAGAGTGCACCCATCCAAGCCATGAGAAGCCAGCCAGGCCATGAGAAGCCAGCCAGGAGAATGCTGTGAGAAATAGTGTCAAAAGTTTAAGGTAGACAACATCCACAGCCTTTCTCTTGTCCACAAACTGGGTGACCTCATCATAGAAGAAGATCAGGTTAGTCAAGTAGGACCTGTCTTTCATAAACCCATGCTGACTGGGCCTGATCACCTGGTTGTTCTGTACATGTCACGTGGTGTCACTCAAGATGATCGGCTCCATAACCTTCCCCAGAACCAAAGTCAAACTGACAGGCCTGTAGTTCCCCAGTCCTTCTTCTGGCCCTCCTTGTAGATGGACATCTCATTTTTCAACCTTCAGTCAACTGGAACCTCCCCAGTTAGCCAGGACTGCTGATAAATGGTTGAAATTGGAAAGAAATACCATACCCCTCAGTACCCTTGGGTGGATCCCATCTGGCCCCATAGACTTGTGTGTGTCTAAGTGCTGCAGCAGGTTGCTAACTGTTTCCATTTTCATTTTTGGGGGTTCCATTCTGCTCCCAATTCCTGTCTTCCAGCTCAGGGGGCTGGGTACACAGAGAACAACTGGTCTTACTATTAAGAGATGAGGCAAAGAAGACATTAAGTACCTCAGCCTTTTTCTTATCCTTTGTCACTGTTTCTCCCTCCACATCGATACAGGATGGAAATTCTCTTTAGCCATCCTGTTGTTGTTAATGTATTTATAGAAACATTTATTAATGTCTTTTAAAGCAGTAGCCAGATTAAGTTCTAGCTGGGCTTTGGCCCTTCTAATTTTCTCCCTACATAATCTCATGATATCCTTGCATTCCTCCTGAGTCACCTGCCCTTTCTTTCAAAGGTCACAAGCTCTTCTTTTTTTCCTCAGTGCCAGTCAAACCTCTCTGTTCAGCCAGGCTGGTTGTCTTCCCTGCCAGCTCATTTTTCATTTTAAGATTTCCTTTTTGAGGAATGTCCAGCCTTCCTGGACTCCTTTACCCCTCAGGACTGCCCCGCAAAGGACTTTGTCAACCAGCCTCCTAAACAGGCCAATATCAGTCCCCCAGAATTGGACTTCCAGAACTGGAAAAAGTACCAGTTCTGCTAACCCCCCTACTTACTTCTTCAGGAATAGAAAACTCTAACATTTTGTGGTTGCTATATCTGATGGCCTCCAACCATCACATCCACACAAATTCTTCTCTGTTCACAAACAAGGTCCAGTGAGTGCCTTCCCTTGTTGACTCACTCACCAACTGTGTCAGAAAGTTCTCTTCCACACACTCCAGGAACCTCCGAGACTGTTTCCTTTGTGGTTTATTGTATTTCCAGAAGATAACTAGGAAGTTGAAGTCCCCCATGATAACAAGGGCTAGTACTTGTGAGACTTCTTCCAGATGTTATAGAATATTTCATCTGCCTCTTCGTCCTTGTTGGGTGGTCTATAACAGACTCCCACCATGATATCTGCCTTGTTGGCCTTCTCCCTAATTCTTACCTATAAACACTCACCATCACTAAGCTCTAGACAGTCAAAGCTCTCCCTGACATACCAGGGCTACTCCACGGCCCCTCCTTCCTTGCCAATCTTTTCTGAAGAGTTTATAGCCATCCATGGCAGCACTCCAGTCATGTGAGTCATCCCACCATATTTCTGTGATGGCAACTATATCACAGTTTTCCTGCTGCACAAGGGTTTCCAGCTCCTCCTGTTTGTTGTCCGTGTTTGGTGTAGATGCACTTCAATTGCACTACTGATCCCACCACCATTTTTGGGGGCAGAAGCCCTAAGTCCTGTGTGACCATTCTCAGGTGCTTCTGTGGTTTCAAAACATCAATAGCCTTTGCATCTTTGCTGCTGCATGGATCTCTATTCCCTGCTTCCATTGAGATGGCAGACAAAAGAACCTCACTAGCACACATTCCCTCAAACATTGGCATGCTGGCCCCAGGCTTATCTCCAGTGGGCCTGGTTTTATACTTTTCCCCCTTCAAGGATGGTTTGAAGCTCTTACAATGACCCCTGCTAACTCCTGTGCAAAGATCCTTTCCCCTCTTTGAGACACATATACCTCATCTGTTGCCAGCAGGCCTGGTGTTTTGTACACTTAGCCGTGATCAAAAAGCCCAAATTATGCCAGTGAAATCAGGCTTCGAGCCAAGTATTGATCTGCTGATCCTTTTGTTTCTTCCCTCACCATTCACTGCAACTGAAAGGATGGAGAACACTACCTGTGCTCCTGACTCCTTAACCAGTTTTCCCAAGGCCGTAAAGTCCCTCATGATTGCCCTTGGACTTCTTGTTGCAACTTCATCACTGAATACCTGAAAAATCAATAACGGATAGTAATGTGAGGTGTGGACCAGGGTATGAAGCTTTCTCTTCACATCTTTAACCCAGGCCCCAGGGAGGCCGTAGATTTCCCTAAGAAGTGGGTCCAGTCTGCATATTGGGTCTTCTGTTTTAGAATTCTAGTGTAGATGCATTCTTGGAAGGGAAACACAAGAGCTACGATTCTTACCTGGCCTAGACCTTCAGCTGATGAAGCGATTGTCTTGTCACTTGGGATAAAACAGAAAGCATCTCTGTGGAAAGGGTGCAAGAAGTGTTTCTGTACCTACATGCTCTAAGGCAAACCCTACATTGTAAATGTACCAAATAGCAGTATGATGTGGATTTTGTATGGAAAAGTCTAGGCAGAGTTGCTGCCTGGTAGGTGTTCAAGAGCAATACTCTGAGCATCTCAAAAGCTGATTGCAAGGGTGGGTGTGTATTAAATGCTATTTCCTAATAAATTGTACACCACATGATCTTGATCTAAGACTTTTCATTGTAAAATCCTGAAAATCTTAAGCTGTAGTCTGTGTTTCAGCAAGATACACCAAGGATCTTGAAGAGAAGAAGAGTGAATAAAGGTGAGTAAAATCAGATAAATGATTATAATCAGAAAACAAGACAGAGGATAAAGTCTTCTGCTACTTGTGTAGTACCCTCTCTAACACTTCTGATTCTGTGAAGGAGCTTGACTCATAATCAGCACAGAAAAACTACTCAAATCTGAATATACGCTTAGGTTGAGAAAAAGAAAATAAATGTATGACACGTCAAAGACAAGCAATGGGTTTTTTTTAAATACTACATGGCTTCAATTTTCATAATTTTTAACAGATAGCTACTATAATTATTTATGCAATGAGTTTGGAGCGTTTTCTAGCTGCTTTGCAGCTCTTCTCAACCTGTCCTTGCCTGTAGTGTAATCACAATATTCTTTGTCATAAACATGCAGAAAATAAAGCTAAAGCATCCTTTGTAAAATGTTCTTGCATCAACTTAGCAGTTTTAGTTTTTCTTTAAAATGTATGAGCATGCTCATTTTGCTGCAGAAAAAAATCTTAGATATCTTTATTCTGACGTGCAACTATTTGAAATAAAAACGTTTCAATGCAGCTGTCAGACACTTACTAAAAATATTAGTTCAGGTTACATGTATTTAGGGTATTGAAAACATGGGAAAGGAGAACGGAGTCGAGAAAGAACATTTTAATTGTAAACTAGTGGTATAGAAATTTTTAAACAATAGTAATGAGACCCAGGATATAGACATCTTGAATTCTGCAACCCCTATTAAACAAAGTACAGCCAGACGCAACAGTTAAAAATACGTAACCACACAAGTTCCCCATTTGCCCTCTTTTATTTGCTCTGTGTTTTCAATTTGTAATGACAATTTTGTATCAGAACAATAAACCAAGAGGATCATCTTTCTTTTGCCAGCTGTGACCCAAATGACTAGATTTGACTGTCCCGTGTATGGGAACTGACAAATGAGACTTCAAAAGACTTCCCATTGCCAAGTTTAACAAAATTCTGCTATCTTTTAACCAAATATTTATGTATTACATGACTGTGTTTTATTATATTTATGTATTACATGGCTGTGTCCTATTAAATTTAAGTCTTCTCTGATCAGCGATACTCTCTTTCAGTGTCATTTGTAATATTTGGTTTCAATTAATATATATGGAACTGAAAGAAATGCACGAAACCTTGTTTATTTTCGAGCAGTTGATGGTAACTGATTAAATCATTGCACATGGCATGCTCCCCATCCCCTGTTTACTGTACAAAGCAGCTGGCAGGCCGCACCTGTCAGCCTAGGAGAGAATCTCATAAAGCTGCCAGTAAAACAGTGTAGCTGAATACACATCTGCTAATAAATTCTTGTCATCGTATCCTAATCAAACAACATATGCAGTTTATGGCTTTGCTAATAAAGGGTTTGAAATGTCTTCTTGTGAACTTGATTTTATCAATGCTAACCCGTATGACCAGTTTTTATTTACTCCTCTGCTCAGTGGTAAGGTGTGTGGTGAAACAGCAGAAGCAGAGGAAAAGGGGAATGAAAATCGGTCATTAATAAGCAAAAAATAACCCATTCTTTTATTAATCTTCTTTGTCCAATAATGGGACTGCTTCACTGCTCTGCTGGTCGGTCATTCTGTCTCTGACTCCAGCCACTGTGTGCAGGTACTTTCCAAGTGCTTCAGATGGGCAATTTTCTAATAACATCCACTGCAAAATCTAGAGCATGATTTACAACTTGAGTTTCAAGGTGGTAATGTCCAACTGTCGAGTTGGATGACTGGAGCTTAAAATATCAGGAGGATGTTTTTTAGCTAGGGTAAAAGAACAAGGATGCTGACATGGTTTTGGCTTGAAGGTTTGATGCTGAATAACATAATCTTTTCAAAGAACTATCAACTGAGAGTAACCAAGAGTGGGTATAACCTAAACAACGATATTTGAAAGTGAAATGAGCATCTGTGAGACAGATTTTGATGTTCAGGTTGGAATAGTTCTCATCCAGGATGATTCTTCTTCTGACTGATCTTCTTTCTGGACAAAAGCACTTTCCTCTACATAAGCCGGTGTTATTTTAATCTGTCAGCATGGTGTGGAAGGCAGTGGATGTGGTCTACCTCAATTTCAGCAAAGCCTTTGACAGTCTCCCATGGCATCCTCATAGGCAAGCTTGGGAAGTGTGGACTGGATCATTGGGTGGTGAGGTGGATTGGGAACTGGCTGAAGGAAAGAGCTCAGGGAGTTGTGGTCAGTGGGGCAGAGTCTAGTTGGGGGCCTGTGGCTAGTGGCATCCCCCAGGGGTCAGTGCTGGGTACAGCACTATTCAATATCAATGACCTGGACGAAGGGACAGAATGTACCCTCGGCAAGTTTGCTGATGATACCAAACTGTGAGGAGTGGCTGCCATGCCAGAAGGCCGTGCTGCCATCCAGCATGACCTGGACAGGCTGGAGAGCTGGGCGGGGAGCAATTGAATGAAATTCAATAAGGGCAAGCGTAAAGTGCTGCATCTGGGGAAGAACAACCCCATGTTCCAGTACAGGTTGGGGGCTGTTTTGTTGGAGGACAGCTCTGGGGAAAAGGACCTTGGAGTCCTAGTGGACAACAGGATGACCATGAGCCAACAGTGTGCCCTCACAGCCAAGAAGGCCAATGGCATCCTGGGATGCATTAAGAAGAGCGTGGCCAGCAGGTCGAGCCAAGTTAGCCTCCTCCTCTACTCTGCGCTGGTGAGGCCTCCCCTGGAGTACTGTGTCCAGTTCTGGGCTCCTCAGTTCCAGAAGGACAAGGAGCTACTGGAGAGGGTCCAGCGCAGGGCCACTGAGATGGTGAAGGGCCTGGAGCACCTTCCATGTGAGGAAAGGCTGAGGGAGCTGGGTCTGTTTAGTTTGGAGAAGAGGAGGCTGAGGGGCGATCTTATCAATGCTTATCAATATCTAAAGGGTGGGTGTCAGGAGGATGGGGCCAGGCTCTTCTCAGTGGTGTCCAGTGACAGGACTAGGGGCAATGGCCATAAACAGAAAAACAGAAGGTTCAAACTGAACAGGAGGAAACCCTTCTTCCCTGTGAGGGTGACAGAGCAGTGGAACAGGCTGCCCAGAGAGGTGGTGGAGTCTCCTTCCCTGGAGACTTTCAAAAGCTGCCTGGACTTGTTCCTCTGTGATCTGCTCTAGGGGATCCTGCTCTGGCAGGGGGGTTGGACTAGATGATATCGAGAGGTCCCTTCCAACCCCTACTACTCTGTGAATCTGTGAATATACACTTCTCCCTTGATGTTTCAGCGAGGCATGTAGCACCAACATGTTGCACAGGCAGAACAGATCTCTATGTAATTACTGACTCCACTGCATTAACTTCCTGGAGGGCTGTAGTCCTCAGTAGCTGGACAAAAACTAATGCTTCCTTTTTCTTTGCAGTCCCAAAAGATCTCTAGCAAGCATCCAGCACAGTTTGTTCTTTGCTCTGGTTATTTATGTATCCTACACCTCAGAAAATTGTTTCACCATGAGATAATATCTTTCACACTGATCTGGCAAAATATCACCTTTACTGTGTCTCTGTGCCTTTTCAGTTTTTCTAAAGATGTATAGTACCATTTTGTAGCCAGCTCTTGAAATTCTGTTTCATTAACTACAGGCACACATCAGTTTTAACCTTATTCTTTACCTCTTGTGCTATTATTCTATTGCTTCCTATGGGAACAATGCTACATTTATGTATTCAAATTTAAGTTCCTCTTCAGTGTCTTCATAATCTTTCTCTCTCAAAGGTCTCCTAAAAAATGTTGTGCGTTTTGAAGTCAGGAGCTGGATGCAAGTACAACCTCTCCATCACTTTTCACAGCCCTTTGATGCTCCAGGAGCCCCTACCCACAGCTCCTTCTCACTATACCCCACTCATACCCAGTGTCTAATTTCTTTGGCACCAGTGAGTTATACAACATGATTCTGTCAAGCTTAGCTCTCAATGGAGGGTTAAGCTTGACAGCCCTCAGCATGGAGCCCTCAGCATAAGAAGGATATCGACCAGTTGGAACAAGTCCAGAGGAGGCCACGAAGATGATCAGAGGGCTGGAGCAACTTCTCCTATGACAACAGGCTGAGAGAATTGGGCTTCTTCAGCCTGAAGAAAAGGCTGTGGGGAGACCTTATTGCAGCCTTCCAGTACCTGAAGGGGGCCTACAAGGAAGCTGGAGGGGGAGCTTTTTACAGTGACCTGTAGTGACAGGTCAAGGGGTAATGGGTTTAAACTGAAATCAGGGACATTAAGATTAGATATCAGGAAGAAATTCTTCACTGAGAAGGTTGTGAAGCACTGGAACAGGTTACCCAGAGAAGCTGTGGATGACCCATCCGCAATTGTATCACCATATCTCAGATGAGTGTCCTATTCAGGCAGGTGTATATCCCGTAACCATTTCTCACATTCAAAGCAGGCTGTCCCTTCACCTCTTGGTAGCTGATACCAGATATGCTTTGTACACAGAGGATTAAGCTTGACTAACAAGATAGAATTTCCTATCAAAGCTTGAAAACAAACTGTGAAGTCGTTGGCTGTATCCTGAACATGACCCCTAAGCAGTTCTTAATGTGTATAGCATGTTCATGGCTGAGGAGAGCTCAAAAATATTGACTGGCAAAGCCCTAGGTATTTATAGAGAAGGTGACATCTGAGAAACAGTTCTGGGAATTACTCTACCTAGATGGTACAGTAGGTGTCTAAAGAGACAGACTGATGGTTAACCAGTCTTGAACACATGGCTTCTCTGAAAGCCAGAGATGAAGAGTTTGAATTCAGGCATTGTAAAGTTGGTGATTTCCAATCAGCAGCCGAAGGGATTTCCACACAGGTTATAAGCAGTCAACAAAGAATTAAGGAAAATATTAAGTAGGGATTATTTTGGACAGAAAGAGAAGGGATAAGATTCAGCAATAATCTTTGAATGAGGAAATTTCTGCTGGATAGCTATAGCTTATTTCTTTCATACACCCTTGTAGAATTGTAAAATAGATCCCAGGATGCCTAGCTGATACAGGAGAAATTCTCATTTTAGTGATATATTTTGGTGCAGAGACCATTTCTGGGCAGCAAAACATTATAAAAAAAGTACTCAATGGATATTGGATTGAAGCAGACCTTTTTAATTATTTAGGCTGTCACGTAAAACGGCCAGTGGCCACTATTTAGAATGTTTTTAAATTTCATGATCAGGGGCTGTACAATACATTAATTTTAAGACTGGGAATATAATCCTTCCTGGACCTGTATTTGGCTGTAATACTTTAAGCAGATATCTGTAATTTTGTAATCATAGCCAAACCAAGGTGAACTCTGACCTCAGAGATATTCTGAGGTGGTTTCTATTTGCAACTTCTGAAAAGAGGCTTTCTGCCATAACACTAATTTTACTTTTCAGATTGAGAAAGAGTAAACAGATAAAAGGCAAAGACTGCCAAAGAAATGGGGTAAATATATTTACTGAGTAAATATTGTATTATTAAATGAAATGTGTCATACTTAGTTTCAGCACATGAAGCAAAACTGGCAGAACTGGACAGAGATCCTTTGATTTAACTGTGGGTTTTTTTACTTTTACAAGCACAGAATGTGGTTTTGTGTCTGACAAAATTTTGTGTCTGACAGAATTTTTAGACAAATATAACAAGCAACCCTTCGCAGTAGTGGAAAATATGGGAAAAGAATCCATTTTTATTTTTAGTAGTCTGGGATGAAGAATTATAATATTCTAGCAGGTGAGTCTGGGAAGAACGGCAGAAGTGATCTTATCTCCCCATTTGACCCAAGAAAAGATCAAGCAGACGAAAACCATTCCTGGCATGTTTGTCTAACCTGTTCTTACAACCTGTCAGCAAGAGAAACTGCACCAGTTGCAAGGCGAGCTATTCCAGGCTTAACTCTCCTCACCGTCAAAAAGTTCTTTCCACTGTCTAACCTAATTCTACGTTCCTACAATTTAAAAGCGCTGTTTTTTTTGCTGTCCTCAGGGGATCTGGAGAACAGAATATTCTGTTCCTCTTTGCAGCAATCTTTTAATTGCTTCATGCCACAGTCCTGCTCCCCCAGCTGTCCACACCGCGTGTTGGGTCACCTCCAGGATCCATTCTGGAGATGAGCGATTAGGTATGTCCTCAAACAACCTGTGGTTCATTTGTTAGATAGTCCCAGGACTGCACCAGTGAATCAGTCAAACACCCAACATCTCTTTCTGTCCGCCAAACTTAGTTCTTGAACTTATACTCACAGCCAATGGACCTCACCCCCTTCTTTGTCCTCGCACCACATCCTTCTGCCCACAATCTATACATATATTACCACTGTGTATAAAAGTATAAATGTGATAGATGGTAAAGCATCCACTCTTCATATCTAAGACAAACTGAAAATGTATTCCCTCTTGAAAACCAGAAGTTTCAGGCCTCAGGATAGGCCACATGGGGGCAGGAGGAGATCTAGGCCTTGTGGTAGGGTACAACAGGCTATCCCAGGCTTCAATGAGAAAGGACATGCAAGGAAAGAAAAGGACTCTGAGAATATTCCTAGCTGCCAACAGGGATGTGGCATGGCAGCCACAGTTTCCCTTGATTGAAAAGAGTGAGACAGACAATCTTTGTGAAGATCATCAGAGGCCAGTGAAATAGTTTGCACAGAAGTGCATGGGGTGAGTACTGGTCAGGCTTTACTCCAAGAGCTACAATCTGTGGAGACAATCAGTTTGCACTACTGGGAGCAAACAAAAATATAAGCCAATTGTTACAAATTTGGAATGGAATAGAGAATTTAAAAAAGAAAGTATGACGTGCTACTGTATAAATTGACAACAATTAGAAAAGTTGTGCACAGTACTTTGATCACCCAAATACAACAGCAGGCCTGAAAGATTTGGACAAATGGAGGGATATGGAAGAGCTTCTTTGTGAAGAATGGGGACTCTCAGATCTGGGAAAATAATGACTGGGGGAATATGGACAAGGTCTATAGAGCCTAGAGTGATGTTGAGGAGGCCATAAGGACTGATTGTTTAGCTGAAACTACAAGAAGGGAGTCATGAAAACAAGTAAGAAGCTCAGTCACTTGGGTTGCAGTTAAGCAGTAGAGCTCCTTGGCATAGGATACTGTATGTGCCAAAATTCAAGGAAGACAAATCCATTGAGCTCAGGAAATCCCTTAATTTCAAGTAGTTGAAGGTAGGTGCTGTTTTAGTAGCCGCTTACCCTGTTCTTATGCTCTTACCTTGGCATCTGTTTTTTGTATCTGTCTTTGGGGCTAGGTGAGCTTTTTTGCTGGATGCAGTACAACTACTTCAATGTAGGAACACTACGGATGTAAACCGTTCTGAACCAACTGGCCTTTCCGAGAAGAAGGCCACATGGACACTGCCACAAGGTTAGCCACATCCAAAGTGTCTGTCAAGAATTATTCCTGATCTAGTCACCTTGCACTATGCTCAGCTGCCGCCTAGGGGAATGCTAGTTCACATAGACCAAAGGTGTGTTAAAAGATTAACTATGTGGATAATTGCATGCCAGAGCTTGGGCCTTCTCTGTGGCACTATCGCATCAGTATTTGAACGTTGGAAATGGGTTTCAGAAAAGAAAAGCATTCTTAAGTCTGATAATGATTCACTAGGAAGTTCCAGATATGAGAAACCTGCAGAGATGCCACATATTTGACAATTTGGTAGAAATAGTGCCTCTTTTAAGTCAATAATTTTCATTGCTTTTATAATGGTCTCAATTACATTATTAGTTTATCTATAAGAAGCATTATACTCTTTAATATACATATATATATGTAAGCAAAATGTGCTTTAAAATGTTTCTTAAGAAAAATAAAAATTTCAGTAATAACTGAAATGAGAAAGTTTGGTCCAAGCATTGTACATGTTAGCTGTTCTTAAATCACTACAGAAATGGGTTTGGATTGCAGCTTTTCCTTTCAATTTAAGTTGGTGAGCAACCAAATTATAATCAACATCAATAAACCATACAGGCTAGAACAGTGAAAAATAATGTTGAAACAAAATAGTTCATGTCAGTTGAAACAGGGAGATAGATTCCCAGGTGGCTCATAAAGAAAAGGAAAATAGCCATAATGAAGAGTACATTGAACCCAACCCTCTAGTCCTTCCTGAGGCAAATCTTCCCTTGACTTCAAGCCACGTTGTTTGTGTAAAAAGTTGACCAGGGCTCTGATGTGGGAGATCTTGCTTATTTCCAAATACAAAAACCCTCAAACTTCACAAGCCCTTTAACTCTGTGTGTGTTCGTGTGGCTGCTCCCAGTGACTAAGGTTTGTTGTCCAATAAGAGCTGTGACTTATTTAATTCTCAAGTTTTCTCTGTTGTTGGAAATATTTATTCTGCATTGTTTTAATGTGGAGTTCAAAGCAAACAGGAAAACATCCCAAAATTCAAAATCACAGCAAGATCTTATTTCACACTGGCTATCATTTTCTTCTATGTCGTCCCACTGGGCTGGATTACTGTGTGGCGATGAAAAGTTGGGCCCTCAGTGAATAAAGACATTCAACTCCTCATCTTTAATTTCCTTTTGAAAATCTCTTTTTAAAACTTAGGAAAACCATAAATTTTTGTTATTATGTTTTTAAAATATGCTTGAGACTGAAACAGATGTAAGATAAGATCTAAATAAATGTGCATAAACAGCTACACATTAGGCACAGAAGGAATATCATAAACCTCTACCTTACCTAATCCTAGCAGAAGTCCAGGTACTGTCTTTCCTGCTGAGCTAGGTTTAGTGCTCAAGAATGTTTGTGGAGCTAGTTAAAATGCCTTTCTGACACTCAGACACAAAACCTAGGTAGGATTCATCTGACTGAATGTGTGCGTTTTCAGTGGAAATCTCTACATCAGAGCTAGTTATTTCAAATTCCCTTTATAGCCTCTTTTTGTTCCCTTTATAGCAGAAACAGGCACTTTTCAGGATTAGTCCCATCCTAATGCAGGTTTCTAAAATGGGTGAGATGAATCCAGCCCCCAGAGTGTCTGTTGACTCTAACGCAACCTTAGGCAGGCTGCCTACACTGTAGACAACTAAAGTTAAATGAGTTGTATCCTACATAAAGTGTTTAAGTTCAGGAGGAATAATTGGATAATTTCATATATTAAACTGAGCAAAAATCTCTGACTAAAGAAGAGCTTTGGCTTGGCTAAAGGACATCTTTCTGAAATGCAGCCAATATTCGTATAAAGAAAAGGACAATTCACTGCTTTCCTATGTAGCTGCTTTTTCTGACTTATCTCCCTCACTGCTGAAAAATGTGCCTTATTTCCAAACTAAACTTGTCTGGTTTCAGCTTGTACCCGTTGATTTTCTTTAGGCTTTTTCTTTGGTTTAAAGGTCTTTTCGGTGTTCAGTGTTTTCCCTAATGAATGTACATGCATACATAATCAAGCCATCTTTAAATTTACTATTATCTAAACAGATTGAGTATTTCCAGTGCCCCACTGTAAGGCATTTTCTCCATCCTGAAATGATTTTTAAGGTCCTTTCTGCATCCTTTCCAATTTTTCAACTTTTTTTTTTACCTAATATGGACACCAGATGTGTATGCAATATTCTAGTATCAATCTCATCAATATTACATACAGAGGTAAAATCATCACCCTGCTTAGTTTATACAATAAATGGTGCATATATATATATATATTTTTTTTTTTCCCCAGAATTACATTAGGAACTTCTGCTCTGTTGTTTGTTTCTTAAGATCTATTTTAGAACAACTGCAGAAGTCTGGCTGTATTAAACTGGTTCATTGAAATTGTCTCACCTGGCTAAATAAGTTAGCTAATTTTGTGTATCATTATGTGATCTTCCACAAGTTCTTGTGTTATCCAAAACTGTTTTCTGTCAATATTTTAGGAATATTTTACATTGGATGTGGTCATCCTTCAGGCAATCCTTGGGAGCTGACACTGGGTGTTACTTACCTAACTGGCTGGTTACCTTTGGGGAGTGTCAGCCAGTTCTTAATTATTTCAGTTTATTCCTGTATCAGGTTTTCCATTATTTTGTCTGGCACTGATGTTCAGTAACTTGCCTAATTTAACCTTTTTGGATATTGGCATAACATTTGTACTCTTCTAGACTTCTAGCATTCCTCCAGTATTTCAAGATTTATTCAAAAGTAACATTAGTGACCCAGCTGCCTCCTTGGGAAGCTGCTGAGGACTCTTGGAATCAAGCTGTCTGGCCTACTGATTTAAAAATATTTAACTGTCTTTGTCTAGAATCCTTCTTGGTAATGGAAGGACTGGAAAGATCTTAATCATTCTCATGTGAAGTGATTAAATGATCTTGTTTTTCTCCCAGTATTAAAAGGCAATATTTACTGAACATTTATTCTTTTTCACTTCTAGCATATTTTTCTCTTTTCAATAAAAATTTTAGAAGTTCTTTCTCTTTTTCATACAGACAACAATTATTTTCCCAAGCCTTTAGTCTCATATTAATTCTTACACCCCCCCCCCCCCCCCCCAAAAAAAATTCTCATTCATACTGCTAACTAAATCTGTAGTTTCTGTCTACTTTCCTGTGTTATACATTGCTTTTATACTCCCAATTTCCACAAAATGAGGTTGGGCTTTTAGCCAAAATTTGTTTTTTCTTGATAGTGAAATAGTGGGGATTTAGCCATCTAATAAATTCTTCTAAAAGGATTCCTAAATTTCATTCAAAGTACTCTGCTTACTTTTCACTTTCCAGGAATTTTGCTCATAACATTCCTCACCTTTTGGAAATGATGCCTTTTTAAAGCACAAGCTATGCAACTAACTGAGAATTTTCTTTGTCTGTCTTGGAAGAGGGAGATCATGGTTGCTTATCTCCAGGCTGCCACCATCCTTTGGTCTAGAGAGAAATTCACCTGTATCTAACATTATAAGGCTGTATTTAACAATACAAAGGGCAAAATTGTCATAGGCAATATCCTTAGATGAATGATTATTTACTTAATTTTTAAGATTCTGGTAGGCTTTTTCTGTTTGAACTGAACTTCCAACCTTCTGCTTCCAAGCTGAAGCTACCTCATAGCAAAATAAAGAATTTCTTTTGTTGGGATATGTAAGTTACCTTGAAATGACAATTACTGGAATTTTTTTTGTCACTTACATTTTAACAGCCCTTGTCCTGAATATATATTGCACTAGCCAAACTGTTCTGTTCATTTAACCACATATATTTAGGCATATAGAATTATAACAATCCTTTATGCCTGATAAAGTGATAAGTTCTCTTAAAAACAGCTAGAGCTGCAATGAACTTTGGAGAACAAGTCCCCTAAAGCTTGTAAGTTTTATTGCCATTTTCCAGGTGGGCTCATAAGGAAAAGAGGGGCCTTAAAATGATGGAAATAGCCAAAACACGCACAAGTGTAATTCAGAAATTTGGAAGCACAACAGCCAATACAAATATCATGCTATGGTGAAGATACAAGCCAGAGCAACAGTCTTGTATCTCTTTGAAATATGAAAAGTTAAATTGCAGTAGGTATATCTCGGAGGACACAAGTCAAGCATGGTAATTGACTGAGAGACAGATGTACAAAGCATGCTAAAAAGGGAGGAAAATGAATTATAATTCCAAATTCAGGACAGATTGTGGATCTGCTATCAGTTGTGTTAGACAAGATGTGTTAAAAAAAGGCACTTTTTCGATTTATAGAAGCAATGGCTTCCCCTTCCTTCCTTTCATTGAAAAAGGAAGGCTACAAGAAATTGCAAAGAAGTTATAACAGCAAGATAATCAGATATCCTCCCGCAACTGCTAGATGACTTGCTGGGTTCTGACACACGTTACCACTTCTTTCTCAGCATGAACTGTTGTGAATAACCAGAATCCAGCCAGTGTTTCAATCCTAAACCCCAAGTGTAGGTGTCCTGGACAGGAATTGAAGTACGGGTGTGTCCTGTGGGCACTATATGCACTGGTAGTCCAGAAAAAAAACTGGGCAGTGTGCCAGTTCTTTCTGCTGACCTGCTTATGAAATCCTCATTGTCATAACGTCTGACTGCTACCCTCTTATTAATGTCAGGTATTTATTTCCCATTACAGTTCCCAAAGTTATGGGCAAAGACCCGAGGTGTGGAGGGGTGGGACAATTTATTAAGGGATACATAGGAAATCTGTGATTTAATAGAATTTGAGCCTCCTGAGTCCTGATTTCTTATGTAAAAGTGGTAGTGCACAGATCAAGTTCTAGCAAACATGGCAAGTTGCCCTGTGTTGCTCCAATTTTGTGACTAAACGTACACAGCTAGATCCTATGTTCCCTGGCTGTGGCAGGTCCTATATGCAGATCGTCCTAGGACTTTTCTGAAGGACTGCACCTACTGTAGGTGCATGGTAGTTCTGCAGACAGACTTACTCCCTCATCAGGAGAGGAGCAAACAGGAAAGACAGTGGTTTAATGATTCCAAATCATAAGGCTTACAAAGACCAGGGTCTGATACCATCACTAAGCTCATATGTGTATAATAGAATCATAGAATGGTTTGTGTTGGAAGAGATCTTAAAGATCATCTAGTTCCAACTCCCCTGATATGGGCAGGGACACCCTCCATTAGATGGGGTTGATCAAAGCCTCGTCCAACCCGTCGTTGGCCACTTCCAGGAAGGGTGCATCCACAACTTCTCTAGGCAACATATTCTAGTTCCTCACCATCCTCTCCATGAAGAATGTCCAATCTAAATCTACACACTTTTAATTTAAACCCATTAACCCTTGTCCTATTTTTCGGACATTTTACGACATGCCCTTTTACTACATGCCTTCTAAAAAGTCCCCCTCCAGCTTCCTTGTAGGCCCCCTTCAGGTACTGGAAGGTGCTATAAGGTCTCCCCAGAGCCTTCCCCAGGCCGAAAAAGCCCAATTCTCTCAGCCTGTCCCCATAGGAGAGGTGCTCCAGCCCTCTGATCTTCTTCGTGGCCTCCTCTGGACTTGCACATACTGGTTGATATCCTTCCTATATTGAAGGTCCAGAGCTGAACACAGCACTCCAGGTGGGGTCTCATGAGAGCAGAGTAAAGGGGGGAGAATCCCCTCCCTCAACCTGCTGGCCACGCTTGTCTGGATACAGCCCAGAATACACTTGGCCTTCTGGCGTTTCAGTGCACACTGCCAGCTCATGTCCAGCTTCTCATCCACCAGTACCCCCAAGTCTTTCTCCTCAGAGCTGCTGCCAACCCATTCTCTGCCCAGCCTGTACGTGTGTTTGGAATTGCCCTGACCCACGTGCAGGACCTTACATTTGACTCCATGAGGTTGTCACAGGCCTGCCTCTCCAGCCTGCCAAGGTCCCACTGGATGGCATCCTTTCTCTCCAGCATGTTGACCACACCACACAGTTTGGTTTCATCAGCAAACTTGCTGAGGGTGCACTCAATCCCACCATCCATGTAGCTGATAAAGATTTTGAACAGCATTGGTCCCAGTACCGACCCCAATTGTCACTGGTCTTCACTCAGACATCGAGACGTTGATGGCAGCTCTTTGAGTGCAACCATCCAGCCAATTCCTTATCCACTGAGTGGTCCATCCATCAAATCCACCTCTCCAGTTTAGAGACAAAGATGTTGTGTGGAACAGTGTCAAATGCTTTGCACAAGTCCAGATAGATGACACCGTGACATCAACATAGAAGGCTATCAAATTTCTCAGGCATGATCTGCCTTTGGTGAAGCCATGTTGGCTGTCACTAATCACCTCCTCATTTTTCATGTGCCTTAGCATAGTTCCCAGGAGGATCTGCTCCATGATCCTGACAGTCACAGAGGTGAGACTGACTGGCCTGTAGTTCCCCAGATTTTCCTTTTTTTCCCCATTTTAAGGAGTTATGGGAGTTGTGTTTCCTCTTTTCCAGCCAGTGGGAACTTCACCAGTCTGCCACGACTTTTCAAATATGATGGACAGAGGTTTAGCAACCTCTTACGCTAGTTCTGTCAGGACCTGTGGATGTGTTTCATCAGGTCCCATGGACTTGTCCACCTTCAGGTTCCTCAGGTGTTCCCGGACATGATCCTCTCCATTCTCTCAGTCCCTGCCCTTGCCTTCTGTCACTCGGGGTATGGCTTGTGCCCTTGACAGTGAAAAATGAGGCAAAAAAATCATTGAGCATCCCAGCCTTCTCCATATCCTGGGAAACCAGCTCTCCCCTTTCCTTCCGTAGAGGGCCCACATTTTGTCTGATGTTCCTTTTACCACCTACATACCTATAGAAGCCCTTCTGGTTGCCCTTGATGTCCCTGGCCAGGTGTAATTCTATCAGGGCTTTAGCTTTCCTAACTTGAGCACTGACTTGTTGGACAATTTCACTATAGTCCCCCCAAGCTACCTTTCCCTGCTTCCACCCTCTGTAAGTTTTCTTTTTTGTGCTTCAGTTTGTCCAGAAGCTGCTTGTTTATCCATGCAGGCCTCTGGCTGTTTTTACCTGATTTCCTCTTCACTGGGGTGCATCGCTCCTGAGCTTGGAGGAGATCCTTGACTACTAGACAGCTTTCTTGGGCCTCCAGGAAAGAAGCTCCTCCAGGGCTTCATCTCATGGGACTCTGCCAATTAATTCCCTTAAGGGGCCAAAGTCTTCTCTCCTGAAGTCCAGGGTAGTGAGCTTGCTGCGCACCCTCCTCACCTCCGTAAGGATCTCAAACTCCACCGTTTCATAGTCACTGCAGCCAACCTGTCCTTGAGAGTCACATTCCCCATCAGTCCCTCCCTGTTGGTGAGAACAAGGTCTAGCATGGCACTCCTCCTCGTTGGCTCCTCTATCACTTGGAGAAGAAAGCTGTTATTGGCACATTCCAGGAACCTCCTGGCTTGCTTGTGCCCTGCTGTGTTGTCCCTCCAACAGATATCGGGGTGGTTAAAGCCCCCATGAGGGTTTATGATCGTGAGGCTGCTCATATCTGTTTGTAGAGGGCCGTATCCACTCGCTCATCCTGGATAGGTGGCCTGTAGCAGATTCCTACTACAGTATCCCCTCTCCCTGCCCTCCCTTTAATCCTGACCCATAAGCTCTCAGTGAGGTCCTCATCCATCCCCATGTGGAATTCCACACACTCCAGACGGTATCTGACATAGACAGTAACACCCCCTCCACGTCTCCCCTCCCTGTCCTTCCTAAAGAGCCTGCATCCTTCCATTCTGACATTTCAGTCATAGGAACCATCCTACCACATCTCTGCAGTGCCAGTGAGGTCATAGCCCCTCATGCATGCACGTTTCTACTCCCCTTGTTTATTTCCCATGCTCAATGCATTTGCATAGAGGTATTTAAGATAGGCCCCTTGATGAGCTGACTTGCTGACAGGAGCAGCTGGAACTCCCTTGTCTTGTTCCCCAGGTGAACTGTGGTCCTTGTCCAGGCTCTGGACATCTGTTGGTGGCACTGGCCTCCAACTGGCAGGAGTGGGATGAGTTGAGGTTCCCCTCGCACGAGCTTGGCAAACCTTTGCCTGAAGATGTTCTTTCCCTTGTGAGTCAAATGTAGTCAATCAGCTGCCAGTAGACCAGGTTTCTCAAACCGAGTACCATGGTCTAAGTAGCTGCAGACCTGCCTGTGGCACCAGTCCTCTCCTGCAGCCACCTGTCAATTCACCAGATTCAACTGGCCCTTTCAAACACCTTGTCTTTGACTGGGAGGATTAATGAAAAAACTACCTGGGCTGCACCCAGGGCTATGTAGTCCTCAGACTGCTCCTGGCTGCATCACTGATGCCCGCGTGAAACAACAGCACCTGATAATAGTCAGTGGACTGTATGAAGCTTGCTAGTCTCTGAGTGTCGTGTCTATACATCTTCTAAGGGAGTCCGTTACAGAAGAAAGAAACCTGAAAAATTCTCTAAAAATACGCAAAAAACTGAACAATCAGTTTCTGAAAGAAAATATTTAACAACATTTTCCCTGAAAAGTTTTGGTTTTCATGTACTGTGTTTTATTACAAGATCTGAAAGAGACTGACCAGGAAGAGAAGATAAACTGCAAAATCTGTGGTAGAGCTTGGGAGGGAGGGGCACAAGAAAGTCACTGCACTTTGATGTGCTTTTATGGTTCCCTCTAGGAGATTTTTGTGTGTAAATAATGTAGCTGAGGTCACCCAGAGTAAAGTAAACCTTCTTCAGATGCTCTGATTTCCGTCAAGAGCTATTTGTGTATGTGTGGGCATGTATGTGTTTCTGTATAGCTCAGAATAGTCAATGTATTCAAACATTTTCAAACATATTGAAACAATACTTAAGAATTATTCCTGAGCCCACCCCCAAAGTGTTTGGAGCTTTACAAAACAGAGGAAATCCTACTTCTAGAGAATTTTGTTGTATTAACTAAATTACAGAAATTGAGAAATCCAGCTACTTTAGGATCTATAGTAAAGAAGTACAGCTTCATTATCATCATAGGGATATTCCTCATCTATCTAAGATGAGGGTCAGAGACATTACTTATTAAATTGATGGGTTTTCCATTTGCTCCAGTGTCTTAACCTGACTCAATGAGCTCTAATGAAGGAGGAAAACCAAATATGATATTTGAAAGAGTATTCTACTGCTCTGATTGGTCAGGACTGTTTCAGCAAACAGTCTCAGTTATAACAACAACTGCAAAACTCAGAGGGTATTTGGCATCTCTCGATGAGTGGCAAGCAGACATAGCTTCTTTGTGATCACTTCAGGCCACAAGCCACACTATAATGAGCCAGCACAAACTTTAAGGAGCAGTGACAGTTCTACATAGTTCTTTCCTGACCTCTATGAAGTATTTGACACAACTAAGGGTTTGGAAATAAATAATCAAAGGGTGATTCTTTATGAAATTGTTATGTTGCCCCAACCCGACCTATGTTCAGAGTGTAAACTACCATTTCCATTAATGTCAGTCACAGACTTTAAGGGTAGACCTGCATTTTGTATTTCCATAACTGACCTTCCTGAGTCAGCTTCCAAACTAATGCAGTCTAGGCTTGTTTGCAATGGGGCTAAACGCTTGTTTGGATTGGTGTTGATTAGGTCTATTGATCTGAGGTTAGACCACAATTCTTTCACAAATGGAAATCTTCTTGGTCATCTTTCCCCACCCAGAGAGGGTACTTGTTTGGTGAAGAATTTGATGGGTGGGCAGGGAACCTGCTATTCACTACTCTCAGACAGAACTGTCCCTGTTTGCCATCATCTCTTCTTCAAGTCAGTGCTGTCAGTTACATTAGTTATTTCTTGAGCACTACTTTTATCCAATAAAGAAAAACAAATAAACAAATGAGAAGCATGTTAAGCAATATCTCTCTGTTCCCTTCAGTATGGCATAATGGAACAACTGTGTAAATAAAACTGTCATGTTTTTTAGACCTCAAGCCAACAGAGTTCTCAAGTGCACCAGATTCTGTGGGATGTGGTTGCACATTGTAGTGGCTGTAGCCTATCCTATTGCATGACCAACACAATGTGTTATTTCTTGACCAGAAAAAAAGACACCCAAGGGCATTAGCACCTGCTCTGGGAACCAGAAAGCATGAGTTTCTAGTCTGACAGATGTGGTGACTGCTGCTTGTATTTCCATGCACTTCAAAGTCGGATTCTTGAGCAAGGTCTTATACCATACCTTAGAAAATGACATTTTTCCATTTTCCAGTAAATTAGAGGTTTCTCAAGCTCATTTGTAGTGGGCAGGGAACTTCATGATGCAGTGGTAAGGCCAAACATAACCACTGAATATCTTTGATATCCAGGATAAACATAGCATGGTTTTGGCTTTGGCTCATCATCTTTCTAAAGTGGTTATTTCCGTTGCGTACTACACACAGGACTGAAAAGTTTGAACTTGGTGCATCAGCAAGCATTCATATGGAACAAGTAATGAATAAATTGTCACCTCCTCTGGTGACTGACTAGTCTAACACAAGTGTCTTTGAAATATAATGAAAGATACATGAATAGAGCTTTTTTGGTTGCACATGACAGAAACTTTTGAAAATGTTTTCCCTCTAAGACTCAGACCTTTGAATACATTGTATAAGTAAAAGCTATAGTGACTTCATTATGGAAACACTGATAGTCTGCAGCTGGATACTTTTGGTAAAAAAACCACTAACTGCTTTGGCATGTATTAGCTGGATTGGGAGCTCTGAGATATGTTATCCAACCAACCACTTGCGTCTGGTCAACTGACACCCAGCAGTGCAATAGGTGGGCTAATAAACAAAGTATTATCTTTATACTTGTCATTCACTGCTATTAACAGTAATTAATTAATTAATTGATCCCAGCTTTGTGATCATTTTGTGGTAAGCAACAAAGGTAAAAATCAGAACTTTAATGGTTACCATGTTATTTCATGCTTATTTTTGTATTATCATTTTGGCAGAATGTTATGTACCAATTTAAAACAGCTGGTCCAAGTGAGTTAAACCAGTTTAATATCCGGGATATATCACCAAGGGGATTACTTATTAAATTATAGGAAGTGATCTTAGATTTCAATAGTGGTTTGTTATTCAAAATTGTTTTGCCTCACAACAAATTGTAGTTTTTGACCCCAGAGTTTGTATCTTTCGTTTTAATATTGTGGTAGTTTATTAGAATAATAAATATTAAGATATAAAAGTTTATTATCCCAAAATTTCAACAGAGAGTCATTGGAAACTATTATTCCCAAATGCTTTTTTGATGACAGTAAAATGTACTGTAAGTTAAGTGAAAACTTTTATTCAACAGTTCAGCTACAATGCCATTTCTCTCTGTTACATGAAAAGACCACACTGTTTCATTAGAATCAAATTGCACCATTCTATTATTCATGTAATGTAACCTTCGCTGCTATTTTTAAAACAGTAGGTCCAGATTCTTACTTCCTAGTAGGTTATCTCCACCACTTTTGATGTAATTACTCCTAATTTACACTGGTTTGAGTAAGATCACTAATGAATACCAATCTTGTTGAGTCACAAGGAGAAAATATGGCTTCTGGTTTCCTCACAAAACTTGCATAACTTTTTTGCTCAATATGTCTTTGGACAGATTAAAAGTTAAGGCACAATGCAGAGCTGACTGAGTAGACACTGACAAGGCAAGCTAGATTGAAAGGTTTTGTCCAAACATGAGATATGAGTAATCATTTGTAAAACTCATCATTCCTGTAGCCAGTCCCACATTTCAGTGTTCACTCTTGGAGAGCAGCTGTACTGTATTCATTTACTATGTGCTTAGCGGACTGCAGAACGATTTCTCAATAAATCAGTGTAAATAATATTGTGTAGTTTTGGCTTAAGTCTTGCCTACCTGCTCTGTGATTTGTTAGTCTTCCTGCACAGGATTCACGACTGGTTGGAGGTATAGAATCATAGAAACATAGCACCTTTTATGTTGGAAAAGACCTTTAGGATCATCAAGTCCAACCGTTAACCTAACAGTGTTAATACCACCACTAAACCATGTCCTTAATCAGCACATCTACATATCTTTTAAATACCTCCAGGGACAGGGACTCAAGCACTTCCATGGGCAGCCCATTCCAATGCTTGACAACCCTTTCACTGAAGCAAATTTTCCTCATATCCAGTCTAAACCTCCCCTGGCACAACTTGAGGCTGTTTCCTCTTGTCCTATTACTTGTTACTTGGGAGAAGAGACTCACCTTGCTACAACCTCCTTTCAGGTTGTTGTAGAGAGCAATAAGGTCTCCCCTGAGAGAGGCCTTCTCCAGGCTAAACAATCCCAGTTGTCTCAGTTGCTCCTCATAGAACTTGTGCTCTAGACCCTTCCCCAGTTTCGTTGCCCTTCTCTGGACATGCTTCAGCACCTCAGTGTCTTTCTTGTAGTGAGGGGCCCAAAACTGAACACAGGATTCAAGGTACAGCCTCACCAGTGCTGAGTACAGGGGAACAAACCCTTCTCTAGTCCTGCTGGCCACAATGTTCCTGATGTGGGGCAGGATGCCATTGGCCTTCTTGGCCACCTGGGCACACTGCTGGTTCATATTCAGCTGGCTGTCGACCAACACCCCCAGGTCATTTTCTGTCAGGCAGCTTTCCAGCCACTCATCCCCAAGCCTGTACATTGCAGGGGGTTGTTGTGACCCAAGTACAGGATCCAGCATTTAGCTTCATTAAACCTTATGCAATTGGCCTCAGCCCACTGATCCAGCCTGTCCAGATCCAGCTTTCCTACCCCATTTTCCTTTCTCATTTTGGTGTCATCTGCAAACTTACTGAGAGTGCACTTGACCCTCTCCCCCAGATCATTGATAAAGATATTAAGGAGAACTGGCCCCAGTGCTGAGCCCTGGGGAACACCGTCTGTGATTGCCCTCCAACTGAATTTAGCTTCATGCACCAGAATACGTTGGGCCTGGCCACCCAGTCAGTTTTTTACCCAGGGAAGTGTGTGTCTGTCCATGCCATAAGCAGCCATTTTCTCCAGGAGAATGCTGTGGGAAACTGTGCCAAAGGCTTTACTAAAGTCCAGGTAGGCAACATCTACAGCACTTCCCTCATCCACTAAGTGGGTCACCTTGTCACAGAAGATCAGGTTAGTCAGGCAGGATCTGCCTTTCACAAACCCATGCTGACTGGGCCTGATCCCCTCTTTGTCCTGAACTTATTTTCAAAGGCGATGAAGGCAATTTATGGTGAGTAACTCACATATAGTTATCTACAGAGTTGACATTAAAATTACGTAAGTAGTGTCCCACTGCAAGACTATAGTCTATCCAGTTGGGTGAGAAAATTGTAAACTAATTCCTTCCGTAATTGTCAGGATACAATCTCGAGACTGAAAGCAATTTAGTACTTTAGCACAACACTTAATCGAGTGTGATAAGCTTGGCCAAGATATTCTCTTCCCAGAATGCAAGATAGGCTCTCTGTAAGGTGCTGTCCTAGAACGTGTAGATGTGTGGGCTACTCAGCAATAACATATGACTCATGACACTGTGAGCCACTGCTCCTTGGGCTTACACTGGTAATATTTACCCAGCAGCAGTCCTGTCGCAAAAGCCAATCTATAGCATTTGGCGGTTGGAAATGCCATATTGCACAGCCGAAATAACACAATTATACTGAGATTGTATAGACAGTAAGGTTGGATTGGGGCTTCCTCTGTAATGAATAAACAGGCAGTATTAAGAAGTCCAGTTCCTGGAGACAATTTCAGTCCCTAACTGTAAAAAAAAAAACAAAAACAAAACCATAGCGATTCATAGTGCGTGTTTTGGCACAGAGTGTGATGAATGATGCAGACAGACACAAAGTTATCATTTCTTCTCCAGCCTCCCTCTAACTCCTTGGTGAAGATGCAAAGAACTAGACATGTCTCCATACTTACTCTTTCGCAGCTGGAGTTTCTCAGCCTTTAAGCAGGCATAGCAAAACTCAGTCTAGCCTATTCTGCTCTGAGTACAAAGCAGTTCAACTGAGCACTGGTTTATGTATGCTGAAACTATGATTTTGACGCCTTTCTGGTAAGGGCAAACTGAAGGTTTTTCTTGCCTTTTTATCCAAGTATCACAGCAATAGCTGTGATATTAATAAGGGCAAGGAGTTGGGAGTGACTCTGCTTTTTATCTGTGAAGCTGCACAGAGCCCAGTAAGTGGAACAACTCCTTTGCTTATATTTTTAAAAGGTCAGATTCCAGGCCTGTTATTCATGGTTTATACTACTGAATAGAATCATATTCTGTATGAAATCTGAGAGATATTTGCATATAACATTGCATGCTAGCTGGGGCCTATACCCCCTTCTCTTCATAGCCTTTTGCATTTGAAATGGTTTGTGCTTTAGACTTAGGCTAACTGGCTGAAATTATGGAGCTAATATTGGGATTTCTTTCCACATGGAAAAGGGCTAGGTATTCACTCCCAAAGAATGTTTAGCACAAGCTTTAAAATGTTGGGCATCTTCTAGCACCTGCCTTAAGTCCACAAACTGGCTTGGATAGACAAATTCTCTAGTCATTCAGCAGGGAGAATCACCTCAGAGAGTAGCTCAGTTCACTGCAGAAAGCAGAATTATGGGAAGTATGACCTTAGGTGTCTGTAATAACACTTAAGTAACCACAGTGCTTGTGAGGACACTGTCATTTTCCTTACAGCCTTATGGCTGGAGAAGGATGACTTGTATACACCAACAGTGCTGTCAGCCTTCTATAATTCTGTCATGAAAACATATCCCCTGTCTGAATGTAGCTAAGAATCTGTTTATTTTGTTGGGGTTTTTTTCTATTTTATTTTTCTGTGTTTGGTTTTGGTTTTTTCCCTAACAAATAAGAAAATTTTGACTTCTTTACTTGCTTTGGTGAATTGTTCTAAGCATGATCTCCTTTCTTTTATCCTCATGGTAACCCTCATAAAATATTTCTACTTCTGCCTGTCCATATCTTCCCATTCCTCAACCTGTGATTCATTGTCTGGGAGATCTGCTGGGAATACTGAGTCAGGTTTTCTTCTCCTTTAAGCCGGGATGACTTGCACTGCTACTGGATGTACTACTAGCACATATGGTAATAACACCTGCTCCAAATTCTGAAGTTCCCTGAAACAGCTCTGGCTTGCACTTTGAACTGCCTCTCAACTAATCCCTTCCTTTAAAGACGTAGGGAAGAAGAGGACAGTGGTTCTTTGATGTTTTTAAACAGTACCACTGCTAGGCTTTTTTCTGTCAATTACAGAAGCAGTTTTTTGTAGTGGATCCATAGCTTTAAAATATTTTGAGCATAGCTTTGTAGTGTACTTGAGCTCTGAATGTGTATTTCCATCATCAAACTATTAAATGTAATTGATCTTTATTGTTACTTTTTTCTTTTTTTCCCCCTGATTTTCATAATGTTTTAATAAAACCCCTGATGTATATTATTACCAAAATATGAGTAAAGATGAGGATATTAGAAGAAACAGCAGAACAGAACTTACAGAGAATGTGAGGCAATGTGGAAAACTATCAGAATGAGTTTTCCATTAGTTAAATGGCAATTATACTTTTATGCGTGAATGTGTATAGATGGCAGTAAGGACTTCAAAAGATGATATTTCTGACAGACAGCCCTGCAAACTCAAGCTGAAAGATGAGAGACAGGCTTTGTTCTTTCTCCTCATCCTTCCATCATAAGAATTAATAGAAAAATTCAGGAATCAGAATATAGTTGGCATCTTTGATGACACATGAAGCAGAATGGAAACCATCTTACTCACCTGTATAGTCAGTGTCTTTCTGCTGCTGACAACAGAAAGTAGTTTATCTTGGCAAAACAAGTGGATGCTATCTGAAGATACAGCTGAGACAGGATATGTCACATATCAGATTTGCACTGCTATTTTTCTGATGATAAAGGTACTATGAAAAATGAGATTTTTCCCCTAAAACCAAGAAATCAAATCACCACAATTTTGCTCTAGCCA
The DNA here is from genome assembly GCA_027574665.1 of Rhynochetos jubatus. Taxonomy (NCBI): domain Eukaryota; kingdom Metazoa; phylum Chordata; class Aves; order Eurypygiformes; family Rhynochetidae; genus Rhynochetos; species Rhynochetos jubatus. The sequence continues at coordinate 114,125,347 of CM050650.1, forward strand.
TTCATTTCAGAATAGTCCAAATGTTCAGGTTTGCATGTAAAGGAAGTTAAAGAAGGTTTGAGTATAATTTGTCAATCATCTCTGACTTTTAAGAGATGTTAAAATTACAAAATTATCCACCCTTTCTTATGCATTGTATTAGGAAATTTATAACATGAGAGTCTCAGGCCATACATATTGGAAATGACACTGGATATTACAAATGTCACTGGCTTTCACAGGGAATAATAGGATAGAAACCTTACAAAAAAACAACGAATGATATGGGATATGACAGTTTTCCCCAAATAAGAAATTGTCGAAATATCAGGCAGAGGGTTTCACAAAATCATCATGGAAACATGATGTATATCTTCATACACAAAGCGAGAGTGACATCTGCTTCTCTGCTATATACCTTCTGCAAAGAGGAATGCAATTGGATGGGCACATTAACTGCAATCTGTGTGACAAATGCCATTTTGTCCACCGTCAGACTGTGAAGCAGGGCAAAATGTAGGAGGCCTTGCTGTCTAAAGAACCAGCTGAGATCTGAAACAGATTCATAGCCACTGAAGAGCAGCCACAGATGGAATCATGTCTCACATGCTTACCAGTGAAAGGAGCCTGATAATTTTCTGCAGGCTTTCCCATCCTCCCCACTACTTGGCTTGTAAGATGCAATGAACTCGTTTCATCTTGTGAAGTGTAAAACTGCCTCCTTTGCAAAGGACATGAAATAAAACATTGCTATGTTGTTTGAACTTCTTAAAGTAGTAAAAAGATAGCAAACTTCACAATAACTAAAGTTGGGCATTCTGGCCTTGATTCAACAGTGCACTTAAATATGTGCTCAAGATCATCCCCATTAAGCAAAGCACTTAAGATCATTCTTAATTTTTAACATATGTATAAGTGCTTTTCTGAGTAATGATAGATTTAAGCACAGGCTTATGTGTCACACTGGACTGGGGCTAAAATCAGCACATATTAGTTCCTTCCAACAAATAAAAGCATCTGTTTCAAAAATAACAATGGGTCCTTCATAGCAAACAGCTGTCCTCATCTACAAAGTGTTTCAACCCAAGGCATGACTTGATGACTTGATGCACATAATAAGAAAAATACTATTTAAGATGGACTCAAGTTTGCAGGAAAGGTATAGGTCCTTTATGAAGATGAAGGCTGAAAAAAGTCTGTTACATCTTTTGTGTCTGTAAATCTTTCTCTGTAATGAGAATAGAAATATATGGATCTAAGTGCACGCTTAGGGAGAAAAAGAGGATAATGTCACAGTTTGGATTAAATGTCCTTTCAGTGCTGTATTTAGAACAGTTAGTTAGAATTTCAGTTTGCTAAAACATTTCCAAAGCTATGGCTATTTTCATTTTTCCATGGACAAAGGTTTACATATTTTTAGTGTTAATTCACTTTAATAAATAGGCACCCTTTAAAAAGCTGTACAATAGAGAGAATAATAGTTGTAATGCAAATCATCTAGGGATTAAGGACTAATAATATAACACTACTCATCCCAAAGGATCCTTAAACACTGGAATGACTTTATAAAAAGATATCAGTCCTCAATCACTCACTCTTTCCCTTTTGGGGTAAGCCACAGTAATGATTTATCAAGGCATAGCATTACTTTTAAGAACAGAAGGAGAAGGTTATTATCTTTGACTACAGCAAAAGAGAGAATTTTACGTACTGTAGACAGAATAATTACCCAAATTGGAATTGGCCAGAGAAGAGGAAAAAAATGGAGGAGGTGAACAGAAGGTCAAAATGAAGAGACGGGTGACTTCTAGAGAGTCATTTGTCACTTAAAGGGGAGGGGAGGAGGGGAGAGAGAAGCAGAGAAGAATTATGTTTCTCTGTGGAAATCAAAGCATAAGTATGCATTCCTGCCTTCAACATTGTTGTTTGGTAATATAAGGTTGTGGGGAGCTTGACAGAGAGCCAGAAATAAGTTTCTTTTACCCAGAGAGACAAGACAGATATATCTGGGAAAGAGGCTTGGGAGCCCTGCAACATGCTGAATTTGAGCCAAATATTATTGGAAAGGACCTGGGAGAAAAGAGAAACTCCAGGCACTGCACTGGCTTTCTTTGTTGGAAAGATCAGATCTTTTTGTATGCGATTTGAGATGTTATTTTATATATATATATATATATATATATATATATATATATATATATATATATATATGAGTGTGCGGGGAGGGGTGGTGGTGGTGGGGGGAGTGGTGTGTGGAGGTGCGGGCAGTATTTTGCGTTTGCAGGAGCAGGTCTTTACCAGAAGTGAGTTCATCTGAGTCTTTGGTTATCTTGAATAAAGTAAAGAAATTGTAAGCAGTTCAGGACATGTATTTGTTTGGCATCTCAGAGCATGATGGCATTGCGATGTTGACTGAAGATTATTGCTGCTACTGAATGGCTATTTGCTATCCATAATCATGTATGTTTTTGAAATTATCTGGCATCCTACCTCACAGGGCACTGCAGAGCAAAGACAATTCTGCTGAAATTTGAAAGTCATGGCCATATTGCTGTAAGATTAAGCAGAAGGATTTCTCTAGACAGAAAGATCTGAGTTTAAGTCTCTACTAAGGTCCCTAGGTATGATTCAGAAAGTAAAAGGCCTGTAACAATTATTCTATGTGTTCATTGTTACTGCACAAATCAAAAAGGGAGAGATGGAAAATCGGAATGTTATGCAAATTACATGTCTTGGAATCATGGTTATGTAGATCATCTATGAGTCCCTATTTACTGAAGATGGATCATTTATCACATTGAGTAGGAATTTGGAAATCCAAGTTTTGAAAATTCTTCCATTCCAAACTATGCTTTCATTTCAATCCTTTTGAAAGTAGCCATAACAGAAATGCTTGAGCCAGTTGAAATTTTGTGTTTTGATAACACAGAGATATTTTGCTTCAACTTTTTATTACATCAGATTATATCATTTAGAAATGAAAAATCATTTAAAATTAAACATTCCTTTCTGTTTGTTATCCAAATTCTTTCTAACCATTTTTTCCTCTAAACATAAATGAACCAGCTAGATATGGGCAAACATAAAGTCAGATTTTAATGAAACTTCACATTCTGACACAAAAATGATACTGGTACAAGAAAAAGAACATCTTTTTGACTTAGCATAAGGAAACCTTGTTTCCTTCATGGCCTTGGAAGAACAAAAGGAAATGGAAGCCTGCTAGGACTCTGAGGTATCTGTACAAGTCTGTGGATATGAGTACTGAAGAAGCTTGCAATTAAATTCTCTACCCTTAGAAGAATTATCTTATTTCCTTAGCTGACAAGTCCATTTTAAAAAAACCCACAAGTTTTTCTTGAGAGCTTTAGCCTTAAGCATATGTACATGCAAACATATAATAGATGCTCTGGTTATCATCACTTACTTTTAATTTTCATCGCAGGATGGTGTATCTACAGCTTCTTTGGCTTCTTGCTCCTTTGCTTCTTGTTTTGTGCACCATCTCTGTTTCACACACAGCACCAATCGCTTCTTTTAATGCCCATCCTTATGCATGCTATCAATCCAAAGTGAACCCCTTTTACTTCCAATATGGCATCGCATGTACTTACAATTTGGTTTATCATTGTTTCAGCTGTTTGACTCCATTGATATGCTTCTGAATAAAGGGCTGTTCTTATACCTACCAGTTTTGATAAGGGTTCTCCCTACCTGCAGCATAGCTTTATAAATAGCTATACCTATCCGACAGAAAAATAATGTTTCATTAAAGAAAAAAAGAGGACATTGGATTGGACAGGTTGGTTGTAAAAATGTCTTAAAATTATTTCAGTGAAGATACCTCCTTAGTCTGATTATCTTCAAGCTAAAGAAGTATTTTGTAAGGTTACAGCTACTCCAACTAAAGCATTTTGCAGGTGTCCTATAGACACATGTATTAAGAAGCTTGACATGCTTATTCTGCAGGACTGTGCAGCATGGGATGATTTATCCCAGGCACTTGCATGAGTTTCATTCCCTACCTGTCTCTGCCATTCTTTTCTCCCTAGGTAAAGTAATACAAATAAGTCAACCTCCATGAAATTATTTTTTTTTAGGTATTTCTCTTGCCAAGTGGTTTCTCCACTGCCCGTGTTGTTGTGTGCAGGTGACTTTCTAAAGAAACATTTTGTTTATGGCAATCAATCAGATGCACAGTGCCAAAATTTCCTTAGCAAAATGACAACTAAGAACACTTATCCCATGCAGCAATTCATACTTGGTTACTATCCTGATTGTTGGCAGGTTGATCCGCTATAGAGTGCAGAAAAAAATTACATCAGCTAGAATTTAATTTTCATTGTGATAACATTAACCTGGAAGTTTAGAATCATGCCTGCATTGCACATACAGCAATGATGTGGTGACAGGGAGAAAACCAGACATGTTGAATTTGTACCAAGACTACTACAACTAGGCTTTGCAGTTCCCTAAAATTGCATTAACTCTAAGACAAATTCACTGGACTGTAGTTACATCTTTGCTAGTTATGTCTGTACTGGTAATTTAACAGTGCTAGGATATGTTCTCTGGCATGGAGGCCAACTTGAATAGTCTAGCTAGTCCATGATGTAAAAATCTCTTATCATTCAAAAGAAAGTGGTTATACTAAAACTGACTGTTGTGAATGGTCCGATTCCCAAACTGTACCAGGCCTTTTTTTTTTTTTTTTTGAGAAGGCTAGGTAGACTGACATAATGTGTGTTAAAATTTGCCCTAGCAATCAAGAAAATCTAATACTCTCACATGGGTCTGAACCCTAGCAGTGTGTAATTTGTCGCTCTAGACAAGCAATTAGCATTCCCAAGTCAGACAGGAATCTTTCTGCATCATGAATTTAGTGGTACAACTGCTACTGTTTCAGCAGAGTTCTGCCTGTAATGCATTATTTGCTGAATACATCTTGTCACATATATAGATATAGATATATATAAAATAGTCTCTGTATTAACACAAAACTGAATTGGATTTCAAAACAAGAAGTAGGGGAAAGAGAAAAGGAAGGACTAATAGGACAAGAGGGGAAAACAGTACTGTAACAAACATGCCATGTTTTACCTGAGATTTCTTGTAGAATAATTTTCAGACAATCACTATAAACAAGGTGTTGCCTGCCTAGTTGCTGTTAGACGGCAATTTTCATCATGGCAATAATAAACAGCTTCCTAAGTTCACAGTGAGAAAAATTTCAACATAGTTCTAATAGAATATTAGAAAAATAGTAGATATCCTACTTAACTGATAGCTACTGACCTCTTTACAGGTGTCTTTATACATAATGGCTTTCTCACAAATCAACAGACTGGACACACCTAATGTAAACTGGTACTCCACTGAATTAAGTTGAAGAATTGATCTGAAGCTGGTGCACAGCGTTAACCCTTTCCTGTTAGCTAGAGTTCTGATATATTTTAGGAACCTTGCTAAGCTCACAGGCTCAGTACAGGAGTCCTTCTTAAATGTTTCTCTGTGGCCCTTTCGCCCATGAATTCTTGAGCACTCTTTCTGAAGTGTGGACAAGCGGACAAGAAGTTGAGACAAGAGGAAATGGACTCAAGTTTCACTAGGGGAGGATTAGATTGGATATTAGGAAAAATTTCTTCTTGGAAAGGGTTATCAGGCATTGGAACAAACTGCCCAAGGAAGTGATTGAGTCATCATGCCTGAAGGTATTTAAAAGATGTGTAGTCAAGGTGCTTAAGGATATGGTTTAGTGGTGGATTTGGCAGTGTTAGCTTAACCTGACGATCTTAAAGGTGTTTTCCAAACTAAAAGATGCTATGATTCTATGAATTCAAGAAGAAAAACTCACATGTAAGAGTGACTTTTCCCACAACTTTTCTACAGGCAAAATGAGACTTGCCAAGCTTCTTTCTTCTTTCCTCTCAACAGTAATGAACACCAACATTCAGCAAGTTCCTATGCACCTTTCTCAGAGACGTGTCCTAGCTTTTTTAGAGTTTCTTTGTGCCTCTGGATCTTGCTTGTTTTCCTCCATATGGCAGGTCAAACTTCCTTGGTTGACCCATGGGCTTCCAGTCAGTCTTATTCAAGACACTAGGCTTGCAAGAAGACACATATCAAGCAAGAAGTAGATCAACTGTAAATAGAGAAACTAGTGAATTCCTCCTTAGCAAGTCAAACAATTGACAGAAAAATTCAGTGGTATTTTAGTGAGGTGCACAACAGACTTTTGTAAGAGGCTACAAACTCCTGACTTTCTAAGACAAACCTGAAAAAGCCTGGGAAGTAGAATACCCAAGTATTTCCCCAGTAAATTCCTCAGCAGATGTACAGATTGTATTTTGACACAATCTAAACCACAAGATTTGGAAGTAAACTTTGCACTGCTGTGTAAAAAATGAAATTCTTTTATGTTCACCTAACATTTCACTGTGATATATGGATAATGAATGTTAAGAGTAAAGGATATTTGAGGGTGCTAAGTGGCAATTGGACTTCTATATCTGTGTGCATATATGGTGAAGTCTGTACTGTTATGATGGCTTCTTTAAAATCTCAGTAATTTAACAAGTGCAAAGAATTAAAAAATAAATAAATAAAAAGCATAAGAAAGTTGTAGAAAAAGTGTTCCCAGTTTGAAAAAAACAGGTTTTAAACAAAAATGAAAGAATTTATAGAATTATTGGCATATTCCTTGATGGGTAACAACAAACATTTTTTAGCAGTCAGTATCTCAAGGTTCTGCACATCAGTTCCTACAAATGCAGACTCTGAGGTATATAAGATAGCTAAGTAGTATAAATAGCAGAGTGAGAGAAGAAGGAAAAAACCAACAACCAGAAAATATATTTGGCTTTGTTTCAGAAGGAATGAATTTTTCCTGGATGGCTCATTCCAGAAGCTGAAATATTTGAACTAAGCCATGTTACAATGATCGTACTTCTAGTGTCTTTTCTGCATTTTATTATAAATTCTTTTTGGGAAAGGGAAAGTTTTGTGTATTTTTAAAAGTCAAAACATGGCTTTAAATATTCATATTTTCTGAAAGAAAGCATATTGCTTTTCTATTGAGTCATGCTGTGGGAATAGAACCCAGACCATGCTGCTGAGATTCCTACAGGAACTTTCAGTTGCTTGTGCATATTGTATAATCTAAGAATCAAGGGACTCAGCTGCAGTTAATTTTCATTTGCTGTTTGTATATAAATGCTTTTAGTACTTAAACTAAATTCAGATCAATTAAACTAATGTTGTTTGACATAATATTCCTTGTTCCAAAATCAATATCCCTTCATTTGACAGACTTATTCTTGAATTCAGGATGTTTATTATTCTTAAAGCTTACCTATAGACCTGGTTTTTGTCTTTGATGATGTAAACCAGTTCTTCCTTATGTACCATGAGCCAGAGTATAATGGGGTTCAAATTTCTCTGGTAAATATCTTTAATTGTAAGATCATGTCCGTTAACCTCTTACAATAGTGCTAACTTCCTATCCCTTCCTTTTGTCTGCTATTTTCTCTTTGAGGCCATATTCTCCTAAAGAAGACACTTTTTTTTTTTTTCCCTTTTTTATAGTACTCTGCTACTGAAGACATCTTTTTCTCAGATTACGGTATTTGAACATGAAAGGTCCAGCACCAGATTTTGGAGGGTGAAGTCATACAATTTCATTTCAATCAACAGATTCCATAAAGGTCTGGGGCCTAAAACTCTTTCTCCAGGCTGGCTTTGATAACGCTTATGCCACTGCCTATAGAGGAAGGAGGAAGAGGAACTACTGAGAAGCACTAACTCAGTGTTTATATATCAGCATATGTATGAGTAGGATGCACAGTGACGGTCCCCTGCATTTCATGGTGATCCAGTGTTGAAGTGAGTCATGAAGTGATGGAGATACATGCTTTCTAGTCCTTGTTTCACAAGCCCATTCATAAATAAGGAAAGCTGTTTTGGGGAATACTGTACTACTGCCAAGGCTGGGATTTTCCTGTCCTCCCACAGCAAAAAGCATGAATCACAATCTGACCATCAATTGTGTATTTCTTCAGATATAGCCATACTAATGGCTGCAAGAGCTTGCCCGAATGATGGCTGGTTAAGGATTGAATGGAGTCCTCCGGATGTGGTCCACCAGGAGTATTTTTCCTGAGCTTTTGTTCCGAGAAAGCAGAGCAGGGCTCATGCCCTTCAGATCCTCTTTACCCTCCCACTACGGTACTTATAAATCTTGTGATTTTGTTTTGTCTGGCCCTTGTCCAAAAACAGACCTGTCGAATGAAAGGCAGCTTTGGGATCATTTATCAATGTAACAGTGGGAATAGTGGGCTGAACAGTAGTTTTGTGCTGTTACCAAGTGAAACCACCATGAGCAGTTACCTAATTGGAATAATATGGCACATGTTCCCATAATTGCTCTCCTTTGATAACTTTACTTAGGTCATGTTTTCTCTGTTAATTATCATTAGAAAAATATCTAATGAAGGTAACAAGGACTAAGGGTTGCGAAAAAAGGAGTATAGGCTGCAGTGTGCCTTATTTTCAGACACAAATATTTTCTTTACATTAATGGTAATAGAAATGATATAACTTGGCATCAACTGCAAATGTAATCAACAGCTATGGTTCCCAGGTATTTATTATGACTGAAGGTCAGAGTGGAAGAGGGGTTATTAATGAAACTTAAGCCAAACTGTCTCAATTAAGCTGCTGGAGGGCAGAGTCCTGACCTCGTCCTCCTTTGCAGCTGCCCAGACCTCCAGACGCAGACAAGAAATAAAACCCTACAGCTTCAGGTAGATCCTCCCAGCCACTCAAGCCTTCTCCCACTTGAGAACAAAATGAATGAAATGGGTATTGCTCCATGCTTAGAACAAGAATGAAGGCAGCACAGCTGATGATAAATTACATCATACTTCTGAGAGAGATGAGATAGAATATTACAGAGAGAGTTGTTGATTTGGAGAACTACTCCAGAAAAAAATACTTTTCACTCTTCCATACTTTATTCTGTTCTGTGGAGAACAGTTTAGGTCTTCTGACAGGGAAACTTCTCAGTAAGTATTTCCCATGTTTTTCTTCAGTAAAAACCTAAAATTCAATCTACATGGTCTTTAAAAGTGTATCTTAACCTGAGAGATATGCTGATAAACTTACCAGTACATATTAGGCTAGTATCTGTCTCACCTTATCTCAGGTGCCTAATAGTTAGAGGTCTAAGTCTGACCTGGTGACCTCAAACTCACTTTATAGTCAGAAGAAAAAATGGGCATTCCCAGATTGCAATCCATCTTATTTGAGCTAAGTACACAAGACAGGTCAGATGAATTGTGGCCTGGATTTGCTTCCACTGAGTATAACAGGAAGCCAGGGTAACTACAGAGGTTTAAATGTTGAACTTTCAGATGTCTACATTAAGGTAGATTAATTGCACCCTGAAGTTATGCTCACTAATAAATTAAAGAGTAGAAAGGAACATGTCCTGCCACTTTGTTCCCTACAAGGCAAACAAGTTTGGATGGTACCTGGCTGGTTTTGACCCAGGCAAGTTATTGTCCAATCCAGTTCTAGAGTGAGTTGGGGCCAGAGACTGCTGTAAACAGGCAGTTTGGATGTGGCTGCTTAGTGTCTGAGGCCACAAGGATTCAATAAAATAGATACAGGCCTTTCTATGCTGGTAAGCTGCAGTGCCAGAGGGTGGCTGAGAGCACATATAATTTTCTAGTAGGCATAGTCTTAGTAGCTACAGGGAACAGTTCGTATCAAACCCATTTTAAAGCTCCAGAAGTCAAGTCATGCTTTCCTAGAGATTTCACGGGAAGCATTCTTTAGACAGATATATGGACAGAAATCCCTTCCTCCAGCCTCCAAGGGCCTCTCGAAAGCAACAGCCATCTCTTTTCAGAAAGTATGAAACACTAATCTTACAGATAGAAAATAAAAAAGATGTGAGCAACTGTGTGACAACATCTAGCAAAAACATTGTGTTTTAAGACTATGATTCTGTTCCCACTGACTTCAAAGCTACAGGATCAGGCCTGAAAAGTTTCTGAGGTTTTTTGCTGGAATGATAATGGCCAGAAGTAGAGTTATTTTTATTCTTTATGAGAAACAATGAATAAGAGACCATACTTACTTTTCACTGGAAATTCTGAAACAACCAGTTCACTTGAGGGGTAAAAAAAGAAGCCCTTTGCACTGAATTATTTTTTTTCCACTGTGATCATGAACACTTTCAAAGAAGCCTGACTCAGGACAGCCAATGCAGGATAAAGCCAAGCTACTAAACCATCTTTCCTTTCCTTAGACATTTGGGGCCTGTATTCTCTTTGTATATTTTGTCTCTGAGAAATAAACCAGCTGTGTTCTTGAAATCCCTGTTTCTCTTTCTTGTTAGGTCAATTCACTTTTCTGCATTGTGTTTGGCTCTGCTAATATCTGTGAGGGAACCTGTGCTTTGATTAATGGCATTTTGTCTTTTTTTTCATTAAACTTCCTTATTGGCAGAGTGGTTTTCATTAACCAAGCCAGTAACTAGAATTAATTACACTAACTAAATAAAGCAGAATATAAAACTGTGGAAAGTTGAAGATAACAATAAGAACTAAATCCCATCACGCACAAAATTATCTAGCAAAAATAACCAAAACCAACCTATGCCACCATCACTTTTGCTTCATAAATCATATGAAAATGCGCAGTTCTGTGTTACGACTCTACCCATAGAATCCTAGAATAATTTAGCTGGGAAGGGACCTCTAGAGCTTTCTAGTACAACCTCCTGATAAAAACAGGGTCAGCTATGAGGTCAGACCAGGTCTTCATCCTGTCAGGTCTTGACAACATCCAAGGGCAACTACCTCTCTAGTCAGCCTGGTCCACTGCTTCACTGCCTTAACGGGAAAAGATATTTCATTATATCAGGCCTGAGCTGCTCTTCTATCAGTTTATAATCCCACCATGTGCTACTGTGAAGAGCTTGGCTCTGTCCTGTCTCAATGTCCTTAATTAAGAGTATCAGCCAGTCCCTCTAGTTTGGTGTCATCTGCACACTTAATGAGACTGCACTCCTACACCTCCTCCAGGTCACAGTAAAAATGTTAAACATGATAGGCACTATGACAGACCCCTGCAGTGTTCCACAAACCAGACTCCAGACAGAGTAGGACCCATTAACCACTATCCTCTAAGTCCAACCATCAAATCTGATTTTATCCATCTAGTTGTTCACTAGTCCAGGGTGTAGCATCCTATCTTTAATGCTAGGGGGACAGTGCTAAAAGCCCAGCTAAAATCCGGGTAAATGACATCCACTGCTCTCATCTCATCCTCAAATCTAGTTACTTTTCAAAGAAGACAATCAGGTTGTCAGGCATGAGTTCTTCTTGGTAAACCTATTGATTGTTCCCAATCACCACCTTCTCCTTTACATGCCCAGAAATAGCTTCCAAGTGGACTTGCTTGATGATTTTCCTATGGACCAAAAGGAGACTCACCAGTTTGTAGTTCCTTGGAGCCTCCTTTTGGGTTTTCTTTAGAAACATGCACAGCATTTTCTTTCCTCTAGTCTTTGGGGTCCTTCCCTTAACTCCATGAGTTTTCAGAGATAGTAGTGGCCTTGTTATGACATTGACTGGCATTCTCAGACAGAGCCTATATGGTCCCAAGGACCCACATGGGTGAGTTCTCACACATACTCCCTGACTTGATCCTCATCCTCTGCATGTACCTCTCTGAGCACTTTCTGCAATCACAGAAGCCTGGGTGACCTTCTTGGTGAAGACTGAGGCAAAGAAAGTATTGAGTACTTCAGCCTTATCAGTGTCTGCTGTCACTAAGTCATCTACCACATTCAGCAACAATTCCATATTTTCTTCATTCAGCCTTTTACTACTAAAGCAACATTAGAAGTTCCTGCTGATTTTGATGTCTTTTGGAAGGCTCATCTGAAAGTGAGCTTTGGCTTACCTGACACCATTGTTGCATTCCTGGGCAACACAGAAATTTTTCCTTTGTAGCACATCCCAACTTCCACGTTCCCCATGCAGAAGATGTCAGGCAGATTAATGTCTCTCATTAGAACCAGGGTTTGTGATCTAGAGACTTGATTTACTTAGAAATTATAGGATTTCACAAAACAAGCTATGATAGAAAGTTTTTTTTGCCAAGAAATTTCATTACTGAAGCCACAACTAACATGGATATTTAACTATGGTGCTAATAGCTATGAAAATTACTTATTCATCCTGACATCTTTTGATGGAGATAAAACCACATCAGGTACCAGAATTTTTCAAGATAATTATGAGTCATTTTAACTACAGAGGACTCAGTAATGTTTTATATTTTATTGATGTTCCGTAAAACATTTCTTAAATGTTGACAGTTTTCATTGGAACAAATGATAGGATTTTGTTCAGATTCATTGCTAAAGACCATACTCCAGGACTCACAGTGAACAGTACCTTCTCAAATGGTCTTATTTCATTTCATTTCATCATGGCTCTTCAAAAAGTAATATAGAACTGAATATGAGTAAAGTTGTTGTATAGTTAAGAGCAAGGCATCTATTTCCCCTTCTTTCACTAGAAGGAATAAAATTGTCACAGACATAAGTGGGGCATCTTTTGAAGAGAAATCTGTCTCAGCAGTGTGGTGGTACTTTTCTCCAGGCTCGAACACAAATGTTCTGCATTTAATCAACACTTGAATCCTGACATACCTTTCAAGAGCTTTTCAAGAATGTGAAAACACTGTATCCCAGCTGTGTCCAAACTTGGTTTATTGAAAGTCTACCTAAAAATTGGAAATCATTTGGAACAAACTGGTCAGATTTCTAAAACAATGTCTTTTCCATGTTTGCCAGAAACAGATAATAATACGACATTTTAAATTTCTTCATATGTACTTATGCTACTTTTTTTTCTTTTGTAAATGCAAGGGGAAATCTCACAACAGAAACACGGTTAAAGCCTCGCTGTAAATTCAAGCTAGAATAATTGTGCTTGTTATAACTGGGACATATTTGGATGCTTTTACTAGTTAGTATAGGATTCCCTGCAGGATTATATCTGGTTTTGGTCTGGGTGCTTTCTAGCACTTTCTTTGGTGATGTCACAGTACTGTATAACAATATTACCCATTACGCAATATGGATCCAACCATTCTGCTTCTGGGGTAAGAGTGTTTAGTTGTGTGGACACAAGTCATGTCATGCCATGCCTCAAAACCAAACCAGAGTTTCTGGTAGGACTTAGACACTATTATGAATACAGTTGCTTTCTTTGGCCAAGGAAATATTCATTTATTCCTTGTGAGATGAAAGTCCCTTAACTGCACATCTCATAGTAATCTATAGTTATATAGTAATCTATATCTCATAGTAATCTATAGTAAATCTAAAGCTAAAACAAGTGTCATGAATCCAGAGTTTTTATAAAATAGAACTGCCAAACCAAGAAGATAAAAATTCCCTCCCCACATGGTTGGTACAGTGCTGGGAGGAGGCAAATATCAGTCTGCCCAGGCAAAAATAAATGTGGACACCATTCTTTGACAACTAGGTGAAATCTAAGCACTACTACTCCCAGAAATCTAAGAACTACTACCCCCAGAATCGTTTTGTGAGGCAGAGCTTGCTAAACTGTCAGAGCCAAAGACATATTTTATGTCTGTGACTTCCAGATGACAGTCATGACCTTCTTTGCTGCTTCCTGAGCTAGATGACCTTCTGTCCAGCAGGCTGCATTTTATGACTGCTGTTCTTATGTGTTTAACATTCCCCTTTCCTCATGTATGGGAGTTCTTGGGCCCAGCACAGGGTTGTGGTCTCTACAAAGGAACAGCGGTAGAATGACACATAGCTAGTAGCTGGGAATTCCAAAAGAATAATTTTAGCACATGAGGGGATGGTAGTAAAAGAGAAATAATTAGAACAGTGATGTTAGTAAGTGCTCTAGTAAGATACTAAGTCCTTCTGTTTAATCCAGTCTTTGTGAATCCCTCCTGTTTTTGTGAATCTAGTAATTCAAACGGGAAAAACTAAACTTGGAAGAAACTCAACAAAATGTCTAGAGATTGAGAGATCTCCCTGTCTCTTTTCTTACACAACCTGTCATCTCACAACCCTTTGGCCAACCTAGACTTGCCCACAATTTGGAAAACTCCCTCTCCAGTCCTTTTCTACTGTCCATAAAGGGCGAGTTCATGGCAATACTATCTTCTGACTCATTCACTCTGCTATTGAGACACTGGAGAGGCCAGAGTTTGATCCAAAGGGAGACAAAATGACATGTTTCAATACAGTAATTCCCCACCAGTATGTCAACAAAAACCATTCTGGCTTATAGTGTATAGAAAATACACAAAAGTACACTATTTCGGTCCACCTCTGTTCAGAAAACCAGTTAACAATATGCCTAAATGACTTCTTAGGATTCTTTTCTAAAGGAAGACTCTTAGGTATTTTGTCTCTGGTAGGTTTTAAAAAATAATTTCAGTTCTATCAGATCAATGGAGGTGATTCTCCCCCTCTACTCTGCTCTTGTAAGACGCCACCTGGAGTACTGTGTCCAGCTGTGGAGCCCCCAACATAAGAGGGATATTGACCAGTTGGAACAAGTCCAGAGGAGGCCACGAAGATGATGAGAGGGCTGGAGCAACTCTCCTATGAAGAAGGGTTGAGAGAATTGGGCTTGTTCAGCCTTGAGAAGAGAAGGCTTCAGGGAGACCTTATTGCAGCCTTCCAGTACCTGAAGGTGGGGGGCTTTTTACAGTGGCCTGTAGTGACAAGACAAGGGGTAATGGGTTTAAATTGAAAAGAGGGAGTTTTAGATTAGATATCAGGAAGAAATTCTTCATTGAGAGGATGGTAAGGCACTGGAACAGGTTGCCCAGAGAAGCTGTGGATGCCCCATCCCTGGCTGTCTCCAAGGCCAGGCTGGATGAGGCTTGGAGCAACCTGGTCTAGTGGAGGCTGTCCCTGTCCATGGCAGGGGGGTTGGAACTAGTTGGTCTTTAAGGTCCCTTCCAACCCAAACCATTCTATGATGATTCTATGAAAATACAGCTGCTATGTAAATAGAACAGATTTTCTACAAGAACTGCAACTAAAGTGAACCCATCTATATCTACTTTAAGAAAATATATAGTTACTTTTTAAGTTATAAGAACCTTTCTTGTTTTCATCCTCTCTACATTTGCTTTTAAGTGTATTACACTCCTAATGTCTACTGGAAAAATATCTCTTGTTTGCAGTAGTTAGCATTAACACCAAGGTGAAGGACGTTAAAAAGAGTGACACCATAGTTCTAAATATGTTGTCAAAATTGGTTATTGTGTGCAATTTCCATGCACTAAAGGGACTCTGTCAGGTCAAATTAGGTCCCAGATTTTGTTTTGATAAAGACAAGCCTTTAAAAGTCTAAAATATGAAACATTTTCATGATTATTTGTTCAACATTCCACTGGGAACTTTTTCCTTTTATTTTTTTCTTTTTTTTCTTTTTTTTTTTAAACAGGCATTGACCTACAGTATTCATAATGCAAACATTACACTGTTGGGCTGATCACTTCTGTCACATGAGAACCTAAAAGCTCTGAGCTGAATTTAAAGAGGCTGTAAAGCTTTACAGGACAAGAATGGTTTTGCTGTCAGAGTTAAGAAAAAAGAGTAAATGAACAATATGAAAGATAAGTATATTCTCACATGTAAGAGAGAAATCAAAAGAGAATTGTTAAATTCTATTTAGAGAAAGGTGAAATTTTTTTTTGCTTTTGTAATGGCAAGTGATCTGTACTGAAGAATACTCAATCCAACAAAGAAAATGCAAACACTGCATTTGTGTTACAATAATAATCTTCTTAAATATAGTATTTTTTACCTGAAGAACAAATCAAAAGGAAATTATCTCAGGGTTATAATAGATTCCAAACTAAATGTGAGTCAACATAATACAGTTGCAAAATGTAAATATCTCACACATGCAAACAGGTTGTGAAATCTTCATATATAGAGGTTTTTAGTAAACACTTAACAACATATGGTCTGCTTTATTCTTGAGACTTTTATGGAAATAGGTTCTCTTTAAATTGGGAAAATAGCAGATTTGAAGCTGTTATGCATCCATCTAAAGCTTAAATGTTCTCAGAAAAAGTTTAACCTTTGGGTCCATTTTTTTGCATGGAAACTTGGTGAACAAACTAACTAGTTACAACGTCAAACTTACCTTTTTTTTTTTTTTTTCACTTGAGCCAGCAATATCTAGGCATTTGAAATGGTGGCAAGCATCTCTGGTATTGAACTGACTACCACCACTTACTTCTTCTCTCATCTCTGGTTTTGATCTTCTGGGTAACCTAAGAGTTGGTCATCCTTACATACTCATCTTTATTGTGAAATTGGAATGATATTAATTTTGTTCATACAATTCTTTATGTAAACTGATGTAAGTAAGGAGGTATTATTATTTAACATCAGTTTTAGTATTAGTAGTATTTTAGATGGACCAAAGACGCATGAATCCTAAGATCATTTACTAAATGTAGCAGATTATTTATTTTGTGACTGGAAAAGCCATAAAATTCTTGGTGTTTCACTTCTTGTTTTATCCAAAATATTGAGACAATCTTCACGTACACTCTTCATTTTATGAATTTAGATTGTAAGCTCTTTTATGAAGGTATTTTTCCCAACTACGTATTTACGTATTAATTAAGAGGCACTGTAAATACATACATACAAAAATGTTTTATGTCGACTAGGTGAGGTCAAATTCCTCATAGCTGTTTTTTCCAAACCTTTGTGCTTTTTCCTCATTTGGCCCTCACCCTTGGGCTAGCATTAATCCTTCCCTTGTCTCCTTCACTTGAACAACATCTCAGGTTCCATACCAACTTATTCAAAACTGCCTATGCCTGTTTGGCCCTCCTGCTGACTTCAAATTACCTGTAAATATAACTGCTTCACCTCTAGCATTTGTCTATCATCTCAGCTGTCTTCTGCTTTGCATTTATTATGAACTGATTGCTCTGCTCCAGCAAAACTGAGAGGCTTCCTCTTACAGACATGCTCTGAGATAAAAAAATCTCTTCAAGGTAAGAAATAGAAGCTGATGGTAGTATCAGCATGAGTGTGCTTACAACAGGGGCAAAATAATTCAAATTCTACTATGCTGGAAAATCATTCTACCCTGTAGTTTATAGAAGCACACACTCTTTTATTTGCTGTCTTCTAACCAGATCATTTTTAGACTTGTGCCACCAAGAAATCCAACTTCAGTGAGAAGACTAAGTGGTATTCCTGTCCTTTTGTCTATCCTGTTCACATTGTCTATCGTTTGATGATCAGGGTAGGAATATCCTTAAAGAGACGCTATAACTTTTTCCCTTTCAAAAAGAAAGGCAGCAAAATCCCAGTTATCATCCTTTGTCTTGCTTTACGAATCTAAAGTAATGAAAAGCAATTATTTTATAAAACAAAACACATTTTAATTTTAACAAATGGACGCATCTACCACTTGGCATTACACTGGTAGCAAAGAAACTATTATGGTTACTCTGGCAGTAAACCAGAATGAAAAGGGCAAGCTGTACCTCAGAAGACTGAAAAAGAATGCACTGATATCTTGACCACTTTTAATAAGAGACACAAAGGAGCAAATTCTCTTCTATTAACCTTTTAACAATGTTGTTTTTGAATTCTCAGACTGTTGGGCTGCACAGGCTTACATCAGCCTGACTTTAAGTCCCCAGTTTAAAAATGAAAAACAAAATCCCCTTAAACAGATCTAAAACTTAACCAGGGATCCAGAAGCTATTTATTTCCTTTTTTATAAAAAACATTTCTACTTAGGGCATATCTACTGATTCCAATCAGTGCAAAAGGCTGGAGAAAAAAATGGAGGGAAATGGTTGCCAAGAAGACATTTACATTGAGTTCCCCAAATTATTTAGTGAAAGGGCCTTTTGTATTTCTGCCCCTACCTCCATGCATAGGACAGTGCAGAGTTTTTCTCCTCCAGGAGCAGACTAGAAAAGAGTAAGTCTTTGCCTTGGGGTTCCCACCTCTCCAGAGTATCTGAGCTACCCTGTATTAAACTTTCATTTCTCCTATGTCCTGTGTTTCTCCCTAGCAGCAAGTCATCTGGCTGTGGCCCACATATTTTTGAGGATGTACGGCCCAGCCAAACCGCCAGACAAGTGTAGTGGAATTGAGAACAAGGAATTTGAATGCCTAAATTGAAATTAGAGAGAGTATCATCTTAACTTGAATATAGACACCTATACTGGATCAGGGCAGTACCAAGGAGTGTTGTGCTGCAATAGGCTGTTTTGACTGGATATTTTTACCAGGTGTTATGAAAGCCTACAGCTTCTGTTCTGCAGATCACTGTGCTTCATTTGCTGCCAAGCTCATAGATGAAGGATTGTCCAGTTAGTTCAGTGTAGTACATACCACCCCCTGAAATGTTGGCCAACTGCATTTCATGCGTGGAAATGTGCAAGCTATGGATATCTTGTGAGGACTACACTGAACAAGTCCAACTACATCAATACCAGTAAATAAAAAAAAGCCAAGACATGGATTTGAATACTGGTATTTCATGCCATGATCCTTCAAATATCCTTTGCCTAGTAACAATCTCATTTAGTACAAGAAAGACATGGAGCTGTTGGAATAGGTCCAGAGGAGGGCCATGGAGATGATCATGGGCCTGGAGCACGTCTTCTGTAAGTACAGGCTGAGAGAGTTGGGGTTGTTTGTCATGGAGAAGAAAAGGCTCCAGAGAAACCTTACTGTGCACTTTCAGTACTTACAGGGGGCTTATAAGAAAGATGTGGACAGAATTTTTAGTATGGCTTGTTGCTATATGACAAGGGGTAATGGGTTTAAACTAAAAGAGCATACCTTCAGACTAGATATAAGAAAGAATTTTTTTATGATGAGGATGGTAAAACATTGGAACAGGTCACCCATAGGCATGGAAGATGCTCCATTCCTGGAAGCATTCAAGGTCAGGTTGGACAGGTCTCTCAGCAACCTGATCTAACTGAAGAGGTTCATGCTCACTGCAGGGGCATTTGGATTAGATGACCTTTAAAGATCCCTTTCAACCCAAAGTATTCTATGATTATGTTATTCTAGGAATTTCAGGAGCTTGTTCCCTATACAGTGCCTATGCTAAAAGTCATGTGTGTTAAGTAAAAAGAGAATTTGGGTAGATGGATACTTTTGGTATCATGTCCAGAGAATGGACCTGAAACATTACCAGCCTACATGTAAGCTGTGAGCCCTTCCAGCAGCTATGATGTACAAAGTCCAAGTTGGTTTGAGCCCCATTCCTCAGCAGCCTTGTTAAACCTGAATTCCTCTTTCTCATGCTGTCCATGGTATCACTAGTCAATGTGAGGGAATAAAAATATGCTCTAACCCACCCTATCACCTACGTATGTACAGGTCAGGCTACAATCCGCTTTTGATTAAGTTAAATGTAATCTGAATCTTCAGCCAAAGGGAAAAAAACACCTTGATCTTTTTAATTTTTTTGGTACAAAGTAGACACCAATATGGGTGGTGGGGATGCAAGATTTTTATAGACAAGTAATATTTCAGGAACCTCTCTAAAAACCATCACAATCTGTTGTCCTGACCTTGCTGGAACCCTTGAGTTCCTATGTCCATACTATGTATTTTACTCACTGTTAAACTGCAAGGGACACTGTTCAGTTTTGGGCTCCTCACTACAAGAAAGACACTGAGGTGCTGCAATGTGTCCAGAGAAGGGCAATGAAGCAGGGGAAGGGTCTAGAGCACAAGTCCTGTGAGGAGCAGCTGAGGTAACAGGGGTTGTGTAGCCTGGCAAAGGTCTTTCTCAGGGGAGACCTTATCACACTCTACAGCAACCTGAAGGGAGGTTGTTGGTGTTTTCTGCCAAGTGACAAATGACAGAAGAAGAGTAAACGGCCTCAAGTTGTGCCAGGTAAGATTTACGTTGGATATTAGAAAAAACTTCTTCACTGAAAGGGTTGTCAGGCATTGGAAAGAGCTTCCCAGGCAGGTGATTGAGTCATCAACCCTGGATGTATTTAAGTGACATGTGGATGAGGTGCTGAAGGCCATGATTTCATGGTGGTATTGGCAGTATTAGGTTAACAGTTGGACTTGATGATCATAAGATGTTTTCCAACTAAAGATTCTATGATTGTATGATTCTAACACACATGATGTGATTAAGATGCTGGGTCCAGCACTATTCAATATATTCATCAATGACCTGGATGAAGGGACAGAATGTACCCTCAGCAAGTTTGCTGACGATACCAAACTGTGAGGAGTGGCTGCCATGCCAGAAGGCCGTGCTGCCATCCAGCGTGACTTGGACAGGCTGGAGAGCTGGGCGGGGAGCAATTGAATGCAATTCAATAAGGGCAAGCATAAAGTGCTGCATCTGGGGAAGAACAACCCCATGTTCCAGTACAGGTTGGGGGCTGTTTTGTTGGAGGGAAGCTCTGGGGAAGAGGACCTTGGAGTCCTAGTGGACAACAGGATGACCATGAGCCAACAGTGTGCCCTCACGGCCAAGAAGGCCAATGGCATCCTGGGGTACATTAAGAAGAACGTGGCCAGCAGGTCGAGCCAAGTTATCCTCCCCCTTTACTCTGCGCTGGGGAGGCCTCCCCTGGAGTGCTGTGTCCAGTTCTGGGCTCCTCAGTTCAGGAAGGAGCTACTGGAGAGGGTCCAGCGCAGCGGTCACTGAGATGGTGAAGGGCCTGGAGCACCTTCCATGTGAGGAAAGGCTGAGGGAGCTGGGTCTGTTTAGTTTGGAGAAGAGGAGGCTGAGGGAGATCTTATCAATGCTTATCAGTATCTAAAGGGTGGGTGTCAGGAAGATGGGGCCAGGCTCTTCTCAGTGGTGTCCAGTGACAGGACTAGGGGCAATGGCCATAAACAGAAAAACAGAAGGTTCAAACTGAACAGGAGGAAACCCTTCTTCCCTGTGAGGGTGACAGAGCAGTGGAACAGGCTGCCCAGAGAGGTGGTGGAGTCTCCTTCCCTGGAGACTTTCAAAAGCTGCCTGGACTTGTTTCTGTGTGATCTGCTCTGGCAGGGGAGTTGAATTAGATGATCTCTAGAGGTCCCTTCCAACCCCTAACACTCTGTGAATCTGTGAAGATAACAGTTCAGACTAAAGCCAGCCTTATTTGCTATCCTTAAGTCATTATACACTCTCACACGCTCTACCTATTTGATATATTCCAATGCTTTGAGGTAAATTTCTGGAAGAGCTCAATGAGATTTCTAGAGGAGCAGGAGTTCTGAGCTTCAAATCAATGTTTTAGTGGAAGAATGCTGACACAGACACAATCTGAAGCATGACAGGTGCGTGTTCACAACCTTATGGGATCACTTACACATAGCAACAGCATAGCAGCAGGATTTTAGCCATGGTGGTTTGTTTAAAGCAAGGTATATATGTAGGGGAAAAACTTTTAAAACTTGCTGGTTCATAAAAGTCACTCATTCTAACAGAAGCCCTGATGTTATCATAGAATCATAGAATGGTTTGGGTTGGAAGGGACCTTAAAGATCATCTAGTTCCAATCCTGCCATGGGCAGGGAAACCCTCCTATGTTTGATAGGGACCTGTTACTGTCGTGAGTAACAGGATCCCTCTCCAGCTGGTAATCTGCTCCTGCAGCCCTGCATTGATTTTAAGAAACATTTTGCACGTGAAGTAAGATGAGAACTTTAGAAGAAGTGCTTTGTAAACATAATCTTTCACATATTTAGTTTAGACCAACATTTGTATTAGCATTGCAACAACCTCTGTTTAAAAATGACATAGAGAAAATTTAGTTTCCCATAGGTCACAACAGCTGTACTTCAAGGAAAAATAAATATATTCCTGATATTTGCAAATTGTTTTCCTTCATATTTATTTTTTTGTTTAGGCTGGTTAGTTAGTGGGAATATGGCACATTTGCTGCAGTTCCCTACCTTGGTGGGTTTCTGTTATCTAAAGGGCTTATGTTTGTACAAAGCATTCTATAAATGGCAATTTGTCATCAATTGAGGAGGATTAAAGAGGGATCAGTTAGAAGACAGTCTGCAGCTTATATTTACTCCATCTGCATCAACACTTCTTCCTACCTTAGTGAAATCACAGCCTAGTGCATGAGTAATTTGTGTATCATCTGTAACAAGTTTACCCGATATTAAGAGCTGATTGAATACAAACCACAGGTTGGAGCCTTTTGTCTCGATATTTGCCCTTTTCTTGTTGTCACCCATTGATTTCAAGAGCACAAACATTTCTCAGTGGTGAGAATTAAGCTCTGTTTCATGCTTGTTTACACACTCTGTTCAGTCCAAGAAGCCAGTTGCACTTTTCACCTTGGTCTACAAGTAGTCATGCAAACAAGTGTCCCAAACCTGAGCAACACCCTTTTGTGTCCACCCCTGTTTGTTTAACTCATGCTTCTGCTCACTGTTCCTAACTTGGTTATAAACTCATTTTAAAGCTAAGACCCTGACATCAAAGGGTCTGAAGGTACACTGTGAAAACACTAGTGAGCAAAGGGCTGGACTGACATTTGTGCAAATTCTTTAGTTTCAAAACTATGTCTGCTGATATTCAAAATGCGTGTGTGCATATATACATAGTAAATACTGATAAATACTTAGTATAGTACAGTATAGTATACACAAAGACATTACACACACCTATAGATAAAAAGATGCAGAAACAGTACTTACCATGAAGAAAAGTTAGGCACATCATTAATTTAAATCAAAGATTTCTTCAGTGGGACAGGGTTTGTATGTGTTCTTTAAATACTTTAGACAGCAAGGATAGCCGGATAAAATAGCCTTGTTTTGTTGTATCTGTTAACTGAGCTGCTCAAATGCATATTTTTTTCTTCTTTTGCTGGTTCAAAGTTCATAAATTCTTTGTTCCATGACATGCACACATGTTCTTGGAAGGGCTGAGATAATATGAAAATAGCGGTGGGCAGTAGTAAGACCCAAATGACCATAGGTGGCTTTTACGGAGTGATAAGCACGCTGGCCCCAATTCAGCAAAGCATTTGAGTGAGAGCAGGTCTATTGAAGTTATTATCCACAGGGAAAATGGTAACAATTCAGTTTCACATGGCAAAACTGCTTTTCTTCAACTGAGTCACTATTCTGATTTCTTGTGCTTTATCCTTTGATGAACAGTATGGAAGGAAAATTAGCTACAATGTATAATCCTAATATTGTTTTAAGTGGAACTTAGTTATGCAGATAAATTTCCAAATAATTCACCTATTCCAAGAAATAGTAATGTTTCTTTCATTTTTAAAGATTATTTCCTAAATACTGCTGAACATAATAGACTTAGAAGCCACAATGTTGGTTCAGACCAGAGGTTTTCTGTTCATACCTACACTACTCCTTTACTTCAGAAGAATGAACCCATAATGATGCCCTAACATGGAGCCCATGTGAACATCGGTTTTCACCAAACTGCTCGCCCAGTTATGCTGACTTTGGCTCTCAGACAAACATTGTGTTTACAAATCTTTATAGCCCATCCTTCCAGGGCCCACCACAACTGTTTGTCTGCTCCATCTGATACCACACAATTCCCCAATGTATCTAAATATGAGACTATCTAATTCACAGTATTATCTACCTGCACTACAATTTTTCTCTCCTCTGGGGTGTAAACCTTCACAGCAAGATCCCTAAGAAGAGCATTACCAAGATTCAGTAACCACCAGCTTCCAGAAAGTAAGTAAGATAGTAGACACATGAGTCTCTGCCTCCTTAAAAAAGGGCATTTATCAAGGAGTCAGCTTCAAATCTGAGTTTAAGACTCCACAAAAGTCAGGCAATATAAGGAGACTTGAAAGGGTCTGTTAAGCAACCACAGATAGAGTGAAATGGGACTTAACAGTGATGTAATATGCAAGCAGCTAAAAACCTATTTTGTGAGAGGTGATTCTCCGTCACCACTGCAGATGCTTGGAAGATCACCCCAAGGTGTCCATAGCTTTTTGGTCTTCCTCAAAATTTCAAACCTAAGGATACCAGTAAAATGCAGGCAGATACTGATGATCTTTGGCAGTGGTATGATGTGTGGTTGCCTCCAAAGTCAAACCCACTCCCGCTCGGCTAATTTCTACCTGTTTGCTTTTGTTTTCTTGCATTGTGTTCAGAAGTAGCATGTCTGCCTGGACTGGCCTCGGCAGCCTAGCACATCTGAGCACTCACTGGACATAGCCCTTACAGGAACTGGCAAGAGAGTCAATAGCTTAGGTTATGCACGCATTTGGGGTTGGCACCTAACGTACCAGTGTTACTGTGAACTCTGGTGTGTATTGCTGCTAGACAGATTCAGCTTGTCTGTCAAACTGTCTTGGCACTCAGTCTCCAGTGCCAGAAAAGAGACTCAAAGTCAGGGCAGCACAAGGTTTGAGAATGACTGAGAAATGCTGGGAAGAAAGGGACAATGTGACTGCCTTCATGGGACTTTTCCCATTTGTCAGTGAGGGACAGATATCAAGGAGCCACATTTGATACTGGTGAGAGATTGACATAGGATTTCTGTGCATTATGGAGAAGCCTTCCTCTTAGGGGCATTTTCTTGCTGGTGTAGTAACAGGGAGTCTCTAATAAAGGAGAGAGCATTGTGTGCTGCCTCTGCCACACAGCTTTTGCCGAGACATCCGGCACTGGAACGTGCTCACAGCTGTGTTGCATTTCAGGTTGCTCCATGTTGTGAGGCACCGGGGTGTGTTTTCCTGGTGGCTTCAAAGGGTGCACTGAAAAGCTTCATGACACCTGGGGCTTGTTAGGGTTTTCCTTCAGGCATTCCAGATGGAGACCTTCAGTGGTACTTTGGCATGCACTGTGAGGCCAAGACTAGTGTGTCTACAACAGCAATTTACTTCAGGTCAGGAATATGCTTATGAAGCTAATCATCCAGTTAACCCCTCCAACTGCTTCTTGGATTGCATCATGGAGTGGTCTTGTATCACAGGAAATCAATACTTTTTGGGTCAACATAAACCAAAGGGTGATCTTTGGCAGTGCAACTAACATGCAGCAAGTGATAATGGGCTGAAATTTACAGGACAAAACCAGAGCTGGTTAAAACCTGAGCTGCCGAAATGTGTGTAATGGGGTTATTGCATCAACACCAGTGACTTAATAGATATGCTCCCATCAAACCTTGCTAATATAAAGATAGGTTTTGCAGACAGTTGGGAAATTGAACTGGAGGGTGATGCTGAAGGCATTTTGTAATGAACTATATTTCAGAAGACAGTGTGAAAAAATCTTCGAGTCTCCCCACATACAGGGAAGGGTTTCTTGACACCGTCATTAAAAATAACTATTGTTGCAATTATCACGCTTTGGTTTTATGGTGTTTACTACAGCAGTGTAGTACTTCAGCAGGGACTCGGTTGTGCTAGGCAATGCACATGCACTGAATAACAAGATGTAATCCTTTTAAATTTCAGACTGAGTGTAAAGCCTTTGTTGATGTATGGCCTGAAGCATGAGTGTTTACTTTGTTTCCATACTTTATTTATACCAGTGACATTTGTGCTGTGTTATTGCAATGTATTGTTCAGAGGACTTTCAGAGCATGTACTTTATGTCATGGCTTATTCATAATGCTCATGTCTGAGTGACAACTTGCTTGAGTGGTAAAATGACAAAGCATGCTCTGTCAATCCTGAGATCGTCACACCACCTTTTGATGGCATGTCTAATTAAAAAAAAAAATACAAATGAACCTTATGCACGAATTCATACTCTTTATGTTGTTGTACCAAGGGCTGAAGGTCAAGAAACCAGTGCAAATAGGCGTAAATTTAGATAATGCAATCTTCATGCTGTTATGTCTTTGAGATTATAAATAATTATGAAATGTTAGTTTACACAAAGAAAATGTCTGTGACACTCACAAGTTCCAAAACCACTGAGTTTTGTGTGATTAGTATCACAGATCTTGGAATCCAGGCTAGCTTTCCCCATCTTTCAATTATGCATAAGTGGGGAGTCTCATAAATTCTGAGCCTTTCTGAAATATTGCTATGTTCCAGCGATTGCTATCTGAATCCCACCTACTAAGTGATGATAGGACCAGGCTTCAAGTTCCTAGCAGCTACTTAGGTCTCTTGATTTCTATTACACATCTGTGTAGTTGACTGCATTTTTACTCATTAATCTTGCCATAATTTAGGTGATCTCTCTGCATGGTATCATCTAAAAAAATTAGTGAAGGGGAAGATCTGAGAGATGCCACATGACCTCCTTTACTTGTTCTACCCTTTCTCTCATTCTCCCTCTTCCTTTTTTCTTTCTATCCATTGTCACTGTCTTCAATGTCAGCAGTGCTTAGAATTTGCTGTTGATAGATTTATAATCTTTTCACCAAAGAAAGTTAAAGCAAACTACAAAACTTGTCCCACTTTAACCCTCACTTTTTCTTTTTTCTCAATGAAAATCTCAGTTGTCTCAGGCACCAGATTTGTACCTCCTACCCAACACAACCAAAAAATTCCCCAAGCTTTTATGCAGATCTGGCTTTGTGCTTCAGTCTTTCAGACTAGTTGGAATTACTGCGGAGTATTTGATCAGGTTTAAAATGTAAGAAGTCACTTCCTACTGACAGCTATGACTCATGGGTAATAACCTAATGTCTATGAAGAATCAAAGCATTTCAGGGGGAAGTGAGCCATAAAAAGGCTATGTGCATGCGTAGCTTATCAGGTAACTATTGCACCTCAGATCAGGTTTTCTGGTACATCTGATATACTAAAAACATCTGCCAATTATCTCCTAAATAAATGCTGGGATCCTCTATCACAGGAACTGTATTTTCTTGATATTACAATAAGAAAGGAAGCCAGCTGAAGACACTCATAACAGAAATGGATGCTTCTAGTACTTCTGAAGGGCAATGTTATTCAGGAATGATGGCAACCTGGAAATTATTATTTTTATGTTCTTGTCATTAGTTTCATAAAAACATATGTACATTTTTCATTCTTGAACTTGTGACCAGTATTTGCTGCTGTTGTAGCCCTGGATTCCTGGAGTTAGGGGACCCCTGTTTTCATAACCTAGCTGAAGATCCTTCCCTTAGAGTTTGGAAAATAATATGAATATACCAATAAATGTTTGGGGTTTTGAAAGAAGAAAGAAAACTTGAAATGCAATGTATGGTAACATTATGGTATAACAGGAATGCTCTTGTTGAATAATAACTTATCTCAAAGAAAGTACTGCGTCCTTATTATGGGTAACATTTTAGTCAGTGTGGGTTAAATCATTACAACTAAGCCCAGAAAAAGCAAGAGAAGATTTTGATATATGCCCCAAACTACCCCATCCATTATTAGAAGTATAAGAAGGAGACAGAAGAGAGAGACAATAGAAATGTCTTTTCTTATTAGTATGTTTTGCTTATGTTATTCCATGTTAAAAATTTTTCAGTAACATTGTTGCAGTTTGCTTTGGGAACTTTTAGACATGCTTGACCTATAATGTGCACAGTATAAAATTAATTTAAGGTTTTACTACATTTGCCTTTGAACATGGGTCCTCTTCATTTTTTATGGTTAAGTGAAATGTGGAATGTTAAATTCCAGCCTTGGCAGCAGTGTTCTCTAGTAGTTATTCATTTCTACACCACAGATTTTGTTTCAAAGGCGTCATTCCTGAGCTGGATTGTATCCATTTTTTTTGGGTGTTGTTCTACAAACTACCCCCCAGACATGAACACACTGTCTTATTCTTATTGATTTCTTAAGCATATCACAATCTGTAACTTAATACAGGGAAAACAAATTTTGATAATTTAATAAACAAACTATATATAGATACGTATAAAATCTTGCATTTTATTTCTGACTATATAGACTTCTAATATTTTTTCCACAAAAAAACCTCAGAAAGTTCTGGTTAGGTTAATCCTGCAAAATTTTCCTGGAATTTTACCTGTTGTTGGAGATAGAAAAAAGAAGTTTTGTATTGACAGCTGGAAAAACAGTAAATCTAAATTTACTCTGGATTGTAAGAATATTCAAAATCTTGTGTAGCAGTAAGGATTTCTGTAGAGACAGAAGTTGTAGTAACCTGTCAGTAAAGTCTGCCTCAACATCTAAAAGAAACATTTTTGTCAGAAAACTAGTCAATAAGCACACAGTGGGTCACATATCTTTGGTTCCTGTATAGTTAATAGGTGAAGCAAGGGTTCCTGTTAAACAGCTTTCCCTCAGTGGAAACCCCAACTAAGTTTTATGAGAGAAATAAAAACAGTCAATAAAGAACATCTAAAAGTATAATTATTTTCTGTTGTACAATGGAAAATTACATGAATTTCTAATTACTGACTATAGAACCTTTATTAATACATATTTTAATTCTAGTGAACGAATTACAACCTACCTTTTTCCAAATATTTTATCTAGCCATAATTAACTTACCTATTTCATTCATGGAAGAGAAATTGAATAAGCAGATAGAAGTCTTCAACGTGTTAAGTAATGGATGCTGATGTCAAATTACAATTGTAAATGTGGTCTGGCATAATGCAAGTAAATCATGGAGTGCAAGATGCCAAATATATTGAAATGAATTATGAGTGAGATCATCACACAAAACTTCAGTCATTTGGGTCTGAATATGCACCCCCCCCCCGCCCTCCCAATCTCTCTTTGGAGACAACGAATTATGTCAAATGTTTAAGATAACAAATCATCCCAATTATCTCTAATTGCAACTAAAGCGACCTCTGGTAAGTGGTTTTTCTTCTCTCAAGTTTGCTGTGGAAAACAACATAAGGAAGGAATTAGGTGAGCACCAAGGTGTCTTTTACATTGGAGTCAAGGTATGACTGACACATGCACAGACTTTTTTCTCGGATAACCTAGTTTGGGCAGAAAGTTAGCTGCCTATCAAAGGTTGAAATTATAGTTCTCCTAGGAGTTATCTGTTTCTTTCTTTTGGCTGTGATGAACAAAGGATGACTAGCTTAGGTTTAGACAGCAAATTCTTAGATGCCTAAGTTAGGTAAAACAAGATTTCCTATGGATTTGTCTCTAAGAAAAAAAGGAAGTTGGGATATGGCACAACTGAATTTCCTTCCCAGTGTGGAGACAAGAGTACATCAAGAAAGCCTTGCTGTTCTTTCACACTTACCTTCTAAAATGTCCCAGGATAGAGTCCAGTTTCAGTTTTGATCTTGAAAAATGAGTGTATTTTAAGGAGTTGTTTTACTCCCACTGGGATTTAAAGGAAGCCTGTTAATGCAGCATTCTGCAGAGGGTAAGTTAGTGCTAGTCTCACGTGTTGCAAAGGCAAATAACTGCTGTCTTGCAGCAAAGTAAACTTTTCAGCCTTCACTGAAGGGATAACTCCTCTTCATCTGGGGTCTATTTATTTAAACAAGAACTATTTTAAAAAATAAATTTAGTAAAGTTGTCTCTGGCATTCTGCACAGAGAGATATTTTATTTTGTAGATGATCTTATTTACACTGAACCCTTCAAATAGCAGCACTTTTCCAGTAGCAAATACAATTGAAGTTCTCAGTTGTTCCAAGACAGAGAAATGGTGTCTTCTCTATTTCCTTCTCCTGCCTGTGAACTTCCGTTTTTGGCAACAAATTTTTCAGACAGACAAAAAATGATTGCCGTTTTAGAACGCGTGTTTATCCTTCTGTCTTTTCTCTGTAAAACAACACTGTTTATCTTAGCTGTATTGTGTTTTCAGAGAAGAACAACAGCTAGACATTTCAGAGATTGCTATCATGCTGATAAATTGCTACAGACCTAGAAAAAGTTTCAGTAGAGCCATCATTTCTGTTTCGCTCTGAAGAAGTCTGCATAGAAACCACTCTGGCACTAGGCCAAAATTCACAGCAAACACTAAGAAAGCTTAACATTTCCACCTCATTCAAGAGCCTTCATTTGGCCTCTGTTCTGCTGTCATTTTCTCCCAGCATAACACCAATTTTCGTCCACTTTTAAACAACAACTGAGTGAAGCATCTGTCTGCTTTAGAAGTACCAGCGCTGGTATTCTGCCAGCACGCTACCTGCATACCTGTCAGGTTAGATTGGAATAAGTAGGTAGCCTATACATGTCATGTTGATCGATCTTTAGTCAAAATGGTTAACCTTTTGAAAGGGACAGGTTTTTCCTCCTAATAGTCTGCTTAACATGCTTCTGTTATTGCAACCCTGAGGATGTATCCTAGTAAGCTAGTGTAAATTGCATTTTTTTTCCATTTACTTTACCTTGCTACATCAATATAATAGATCAGAATCTACTTCACCTTGTATACATTATTATTCTGGATTAAAAATTACCTCTGCTTCATTAGTAGACAGTGGGTTTCACCAGACACTGAAACTCTGCTGCCAGCTTGATAGATCACCTATGAAAATAACTTATTGCATCTCTCACTTTTTCAGCCTTTTGCCTTTCTTGTCTGCTTGGTTTGTAATTTTTTCTGAGCTGAGCTGTCTCCTAGTATATCACTGCACAGGATTTAGCACAGCAGGATCCTAAACACAGGTATCATGTCTATGAATTAGAAAAAGTAAATACTAATATAACTCCACCACTCAGAAGCTCTGAACAGCAGTTCCTTAATTAAAGTAGCTTTACCTGCCAAGAGAGGTTTGTTGTGCATTTCAAGAAACACCCATAAAGTTTTTGAGCATAATTACAAAATCTTTTATAAAAAGTTATCTATGTGCTTATTATGCTCTTTCTCAGAATTTTACCAACTCCTTTCTATAAAGCTAAATCCCTTAGTTTATTCACAATAATCCAAACCTACTTCTCAATGAAAGCCCACTCTCAAAAACCCCACATAGTCCAGGAATGGTTACACTGAATAAGTGAGACAGTGTCCTAGGAAAAATATCCTTTGGTGACCTTGTAGCAAGTGTGTACATGAGATGAAATTAGAATTACGGGTTTGACATAAATTGTACAAGATATATATGCCTTTATCCAAAGGATGGCCATAAGGCTAGGAGCCTACATGTGCTAGTACATATGAACAACTGGCTTTTGCTGTAATTACACAGCAATATAAGCATCACAGTCTGTCTAAACGAGAATGAATTGAGTATGTACATAGGAGAGAGTCAGGAGACCTGGAGTTCATCCTCAGTACTGTCTTTTACTGTTGCACCTCATATCACCTTTTCTGAGGCTTTTGCTTCCCCAATAGCTGTTGCCTGCTTTGCCCTTGATGATGGCAAACTGTGTGATGATGGCACCCTCCCGTTGATTTAAGATCATTACGGAATCTAGGAATTTAATGTAAAATAGAAAGAAAAAGTACAAATAGTCACAAGACCTTAGGCAACAGAAATGCCTTATTCTGCAGTTAGTTTTCTTCTTATATCCACTGGAGCGAGAAGCCAAGGCTCAAGGGCACAAGTGTATAAATATTGTGCAAGAAACTGTGTCATCATTCCCTCCTCCACAATAACAATGTGTAAGTCCAGGGCCAGTTCTTTGCCAGGCATTTGTCTGGGGTTTTCCAGTAGCAACAACTAGGACTAAGGCTTTTTCTTTGGCAGACTATTCTGATGATCCTTGGCACTACCCTGTTGCTGGTTTGGTTGGCTTCTGTGCAATAGAAATAAGCTTAGAATTAGGCAACTGCTAAGGATCTGGTTTGTCTTTATTTCTTTCTGACATTTTTTCTGGTTTGAACATAAAATGCAACACTAAATTGAGGTTGGATTTATAACATGGGCCTTCCATTGCAAGAAAAAAAGTTTCATAGTAAAAAACCCACAGTTACTGTCCCTAATAAAACTATGCTTTTTATGATTGATTTAAGAAGGTTGGAGTCTTTACTGCAAATAAACATACAAAACACTGATTACCAGCGATTCAGTTTGAACTTGTAGGATTATAGGATCACAGAATATTTCTTGTTGGAAGGGATCTCGGGAGGCTTACTGCAGGGTCTGCTGTGAGGTCAGACCAGATTGCTCATGGCTTTTTCCAGATGGGTCTGGGAAACATCCAAGGAGCCTGCACAAACTTCCCTCTAACTACATCCACGGTGACCCCTGCCTATTTCAACTTGTGCCTCTTGTCTCTCATCCTCTTGCCAAGTATTGCATTAAGCGATCCACCTTCTTGCTGCTCTCCACAGAGGCACGGTCTGACTGCTGTTGGGTAAGTGAAAGCTGCCCTTTACCCAGGTTGAACAAGCCCAGATCCCTCCTACTCTCCTCACAGGGCATGTGCTGCAGGGATGATGCCTACCCTGGAGCTCCTGGCCTTCAGCCTGCCCCTAGCCCTGGCCGCTGCCTGGCACATTGCGGTTTCCCCTGCCTGGTCCTCCAGGGCATTTCTGCAGAACTGCTCCCCAGACACAGGCAATCTGCTTTGTACTTTTGCTTACACATTCTGTCTTAAACCAGAGAAACTTAGATATGGAGCATCAAACTCTGGCTACTCATATGACCAAATCATGAATACAACCATTTGATTCTGTAGAGCTTCAAGCACCTCAGGTTTTCTCAGATGCTTGTATTTTTTTAATGTCACTTGTGACTCACTTCTGCTTTTTTTTTTTTTCTGTTTTAGGCCCCACCTCCTTTTCTGTGCTCTGAGGCAAGGCTCTGTCAGCTGGATTAGCCTTGTTCACTAAGACAGATCTTTAGGTTTCACATCTGATTTATTCCAAGTTTCTTGTTCCTACTCTTGATTTTAATAGCTCTCAGGTAATCATACAGTTGTTCAGAGGACTTCTGCCTTCTGCCAGAGGACTAAGCCCTGTGGACGCAGTAGTAAACCAAACTGTGCAAGGAAACGCAGCAACCACCCGGGGTGGTCCTTGGCTCAGGGCTGGAGTTGTGGGCACTCACGCAGACTGCCCTGGGCACAGCCAGGGACTGGTGTGGAACAGGGTTGATGACCCATGGATGGATCAAATGCACCGCTTTGCTTTGGAGAGTAGGAAGTTTGAGTAAGAGGAAAGAGGTCAACATGGGACATTGTATCAGGGCTAGAGAAAGGGCTGGGAGTTATTCAGATTGCTAAAGCCATCTGATTTGAGCCCCATACTCATGCTGAGACTTCTATTTCAGTTTTATTAAAGATGCATCAAGTTACAAGTGGTGATGTTATTCTTTACCTGTCATGGGTACTCAGTGGATGCATCCATCTAATCCTGGTTGTGGAGTCAGCGATCCTGTTATTCTCTTTCCTTTTCTTAATCTCCCTCTATGCGATGAGGCTTTGTAATACACTCAAAGGCAAATCCAAGACATATTGTGGGCAAGTGTGAGGCCTGAAACTACTCCAGTGGGTTTTATGGACTTTCTGCTCCCACTTAGCCTGCAGCTTGGGGTTTTTGAACATGGAGAGGGAGAAGTTTTAGTTTCTCAGTGCCTCAGTTCAATCCCTACCACTCACAGTTCACTCATGGATGTGGCATTCCACTAATACTTCTATCTATTTTAGTCTTCCTTCTTACAGAAGAAGAAAATAAGCCACAGAAAAACGGCTTTGCCGATGTTATAGCAGCAAGTCTATAAAACCCCATGGAATTCCCTGCTGAATACAGCTACACTGAAGAGAGAGAGGAGATTTGTTTTGGTTTGGGGTTTTTTCCTTCTTTTTTGTTTTTAATGTTTATCCATAAGAGCAAGAAAATTTTCTGAAACTTGTTTCAAAGCTGACAGACAAAAACAATACTTGCACAATAAAAGCAGCAAGATTGCCTTTGTAGAACACAAGTAATAAAATTGAGATCTACTACTGTTTGAAAATGAGCAGGTCAAAGATTTTGACCTAACCCTGATGAATTCTGCTTGAAGTATCTGTAGTTCAAAAGACTTTAAGCCAGACTGATTTTCTGCATATGTGGGCATCTGCGTTTTCTTTGCATACACAGAAATTGTGTATTTGTATGGGCAAATAGAAGCAGATATATATACACACTCATGCGTGAACATTAGACTTAGAAGCAAAATATGGCAGAGGCCTTTCTTTTCAGGGAGACGCTAAAGACTTTTATAAAAACATTCTCTTTCAAAGCAAAGGATTTTGTTTCTTTGCACAAGTGAATAACAAATATGATACAGAAATTGTTTCCAAAAAATCATATTAATTTTTTGTTTTATCATAAAAAATTTACCAAAGAGATCTCATTTAAAATCATATAATTCATTTGCCCACGTTTGCAGGAGACTCGCGTCAGGACAATTTTCTTCCGTTGATAACCCTTTCACCTTTAAATTCTTTTTCACTTCAGGCTGTCATGTCTTCTGGAGGTGAATGCATTTAACCTACTAATAAAAGAACAATCTTAAAACCTTTGAGGGGAAAAAAACCCCAAATAACCCCACCTTGCTGTATGCTGTATGTAATTTTCCAGTTAGAAAGGTGCTTATAGGCCACACAATGAAAACTGAAGACTCTTTAAGACATGCATTTTTCTTGCTGTTCAAAACTGAATCACTCCCAAGCCTCTTAGCCAAAAGTTACAAATCTTATTAGATCCCACAGCCTTTTGATATGAATTTATCAACAGTACATACCAGGTTCAGGAAAAACAGATTGCAAACCAGTTCTTTTTGTGTGTCAGTATTGGATGCAGATATCCCAAAGGTTTTGCATTTGGGACAATTCTTTGAGAAGCAATAGTATAAGATGGTTTTTATCTTACACCTAAAATATGTTTAAAGGTGTAGTTTGTGGAATATGACTGCTGATACTGTACTTGTGTATATGTTGGTGATTTGGGACCAAATTGCTCAATATTCACTTGTTTTGTGATACTTTCAGCTTTAAGAAGCCTGTCTTCCACTGCTTGTAGCATGCTTACATTGCTGTGGAATATGCAAGTATATATTCTAGATAATGGTTGTGTTTTCTTCCCCTCACTTTTGCCAAACAAACTAGTGCACACTACAGGCAGTGTGCATCCTCCGAGTGCAGCTTTTATATTTACACATCTTTAGATTGAGGTCATCTGGTATTTAATCTGGTTTCATGTTACAAATCAGGAAATAATATATGTGGGGAAAACATAATCTTGTTGTGCAACTGCTAGCCAGTTAGCAGGCATCCAGCATCCACCTGGATGGAAGCATCACTCCAGCATAGAAGCATCACTTAAATCTGACCCTAGGAATATTCATAAATGATTTCAATGTTTATTTGACTTACTTACAAAAAATAACCATGTACATGAGTCCAGTGATATGAGGTGCATCCCCCAGTGCTTTGCAGCATAGATTCTGAACATCAGTATTTCCATTCCAGCAACCATTTCTCATTTACCAATATAAAAAAGTTGAAATATCCTCCCCTTTGGAGGCAAAGGCTTGTCCTATTCAGAGCCAAATGAAGAAATACAGTGTACGGCATTTATTTATTACAGCAAAGAAAAGAGGAAAACAAAACAAAACACCTGAGTGTTTTAACATTTGATGAGTGTTAAGCTCCTGAAATCAACAGACAAATCCTATCTGATTTTATCTAAAGGGTCAACATCAGATGCACACCCTACTTTTGAAGAAATTAAGTTCTTTCAGACTTCATCAAACAATTTAAAAGGAAAAGGCCCTTTGGAATGGAGTGGACTCTTTTCACAAAAGCATGAATTGGAAAAGAGGAAAAAATAAGAGTGCATTACCATCAAAAGAAATTCATATTCAACAGAAAAATCAAGCTATTAAATTTGCTTTTACACTAGTTTGTGATTTAATAAGAAATTTGATATTAGATGCCTGGTTTTATGGATGTATGAGCCCTGTAGTTTGTGGCCCCTTGGTAATCCATGGAGGACTGTTAACCATCCACACACAGCATGGCTGTGTTCATATAGCTCTTCTTCCTTGTATCCATGTGTCTCTACAAGGGTCAACAGTATAGCTGAATTTTTTCCTACATTCTATTATTTATGTCAGGTAAAAGTTAGAAATGATCCTGCTATAGAATGTGGATTTCCATGTGAATTTTCTTCTAAGAGGCTGTCAGAAAAAAAGGGCTGTTGAAAAGAAAAGAAATTAAGAAATGGTGTCAGATCAGGACCAGCGTTACAACAAAAATCCTAATTTGAAGTGGCAGTGGGAACAACACTGTTAGTGCACATTGGTACTGTAGAGTGAGAATGTAAGGAAATGATGTGAGAATTTTGGCAGGGGCAAAGTTGTGAAGGGCTGCGAAGCTGAGTTCCTAAAGACAACTTTTTCATGAATGACTTTTAATTTCAGGTATCTGAGATGGAAAAAAAAAAACCAAACCAAACAAACAAAAAAAAAAAACCAAACAAAAAAACACCCCAAAAACACACACAAAAAAAACCCCAAAAACCAAAACCCTAAACAACCAAAATCCCAACTTGGAAGAAATCCCAGTTATTCAGAAAGTGTTGAGAATTAGCCCCTCTTTAAGTTTAGAGATGGTTGTGTAATAACTGAGAAACCTCAAATCATCTTGTCTTCTAAGTAATACTGGATGAATACTGCCTCTTGAAGCTACTTCACTGGTCATGAATTGGCAATGAAAGATCTGGAAATTGTAGATCACTGAAAAATATTATCATTTAGGCGCTGGAATTTATTGTCTTCAAAACACAGTCTTTCACTAGAGAAACAAGACGACTTTATAAGCCTAAAAGAGTATAATATTTGCTTTCTAGTGCACATGTTTGACAGTGAGAGTCTTATCATTAGATAAGAGTTAGAGTAGCTACCATCCCACATTCTCCACACACAGCCAGATGGTTTGAGGACTAAATAGTGAAAAAGCTCAGTCTTAATCAAACAAAGCAGTTTGCATCTTTATTGTACCATTTGTTTAGTAGGCTGATGTGGGATGCTAACATCCTTAAATATCAGTATTTAGGCAGCTGTTTAATTAAATTCTCAAGGCTGCATTTTGATGGAGGTAATTCATTTTAAACGAACAACAAAACATGAGCTCTTTCTTGCCCTCCTTTTCTCATTGCAGATAATACTCGTTATCAGTTGCTTCTGGCTGACCACAAATAACAGTGACAGCTTGAAATGAGTCACTGATCTCAGCACCCTCCCCATTGCTTACAAATCTGCCACAAAATCTGACAGAAATTAATGTAGGTGTTTTATAGCAGCTTCAAAAGAAAAACTACATTTCTGGGTCCCGTATATGGCCCTGAAACATCAGGATCTCTTCAGGAGTATGCCCTTGTTTAGGAGTTGAAAGAGTTTTGATGAACAGATTTTATGTTTATTTTTTACATAGTAAAACAATTATTATTACTTTACAAAAGGCTATTTATTCTAAAAAATGAGAATAATTTAAACCTAACAGTTTGTGTTACTTTTACCTTATTGAAATTCATCTTACTTCCTTTGTATATCTAAATGACCACTCTTGTTTTTCAAATGTGACCCAATTAAAATTGTAAATAAGAAAAAAGGCGTAGTCTGGGTGTATTGTTTGCTGGCCACAGGTAATACAGCAGCAAGTAGATGCTCTGGCTGAAACCTGAACTGTTTAGAAAATTATTTTGGTCAGGCAGAGATATACTTGTGTTCCTCATTCCGATATCCCCTGTTTCTCTAAATTCTGACTTCCATCAATGATCTAAAATAAGCACTGTTACGTCTATTTTTGACTCCCAACCTGACAGTTCTGGAGATGCCATTATGCCCCATTTCCAGTGGGGCAAAGAAATGCTAAGGGAAACTGATATAAGCTATCAACTTTCTTATTATTCTTATATATGTATGTACATCCGTTTAATATTCATGTTTACCAAACGTAAGAGGTATTCTGAAGTCATATATGGCTGTAGTTTCACAAACTTCAGGGGAGTCCTCCTTTTTTTTAACATTTAATCTGCTTTGAGGTGAGACTGCTTTTCATTTAAATTTCATACAGCTCAAAGCACATTATCAAATAATGATAATAACGATGATGATGCTGAGATAAAATTGTTAATCTTGACAATGGTTACAAACCTTTAAAGTTGATTTGCATTTTCTAATAGAAGGTGTTCTACCCTGTAAAATATTCACCAAGAGTATTCTTCATTTCCCCTTGTGATACTTCCTGTAGCCATAGCCCAGACAAAATTAGCTCCTACTGACTGCAGTGGCTTATCCGAGGGGCAACTAATCTTATCTGAATTTCACAAATACCTCAAATGGTAGCTTGTGACTTTGATTGCTTGGAGAGTAGACCTAATCAGATTCCTTTCCTTAAAACAGTGGTTCATTCAGATCCTTCACTCTGAGAGATCAAAGCTGTTTCTTCTCTCTATCTGCAGGGAAGCTCATTAGGAGGAGGTTGTCAGGGTTATAATCATGCAACAGTTTTACTTCTGGGTTATAACGCTTTTCCTTTCTTATCAGTCTGTGAGGTCCAAAGTGAGAGGAACAAAGTAGGTATCACTGACATACAATACTTTTAATACTTTCAGAAATCATTGTGGTTTACTATCTATTTTATTTATTTCTTCATTCTGGAAGCATTTTGTAAATACACCTCAGCTATATAACCAGTTTGGAAGAGGTTTTATCTGGCTTCTAATATTTTAAAATCAGCAACTCAGTAAACAAGTTACTTTCAAATTTAAACTACACCAGTTTGACTGCATCATATATTTCATGTACTAGCCACTTGCACAAATTAATCTTAAGGAGTACATGTCATTTATTAATGTCCTCCTCATAATTTCCCTGTATATTTTAAAAGAGAAAAGCGTATTAAAATATGTTCCTATTGTAGACTTCAAAGGCAGCCTGTACAGTAGTTAGGCTGTGTGTCTTGCAGCTAGGAAGTATTCAACTTCTGGTATTGTCACTAAAATGTTTGCTATTTTCAGAAACATTTCATTTACTAGGAGATTCTAGATCCTGATTCCAGTGCCATCTTCTGTCTCCCACAGCATAAATGTTCAGGGTGTTTGATTCTGGAGTTTTGATTAGGGGACAACATTTGATAATACATTAGTGATAATACCTGAAGGCTGCTAGGTTATTAATGACTGAGCAGTTTGCTTGACAGGTAAAACAATATGTATGACTTCAAACCTGCAAATACGTCCTTCACTCCTGTATTGAGAGCCCCAGTAAATGCAGATGCAATACTTATCCAGGTGTCAAAATGTAAGATCGTGACTTAAGTTACTAATAATATGACCCATCGTGGCACGAAATACAAACATATTAGGCTTTTCTAATTAGCAATTATTGGAAAGGAACCACTTTCCTATAACTAAGAATGACCTTTGGCTAAATTTTCCCTCTGAATCCAAACCATCAAAACTTAATAATGTCTCTCATGTCTGTAAGAAATGCATTAAAAAAAACCCAAAAAACAACAACCAAAACACGCACCAAAAACCACATTATTAGGATCTGCCTACATTGACTAACAGATTGGAAAATGATGGGACTGGAAGAGTCACTGAATGGACTACACATGGACCCCAAAGCCCAGTGCTCATATCTGTATGTGCAAGCCAAACACATGGAGAGCAATGTCATCCCAACACATTTACACAGCTTCCAAGAACTAAGCCAGTGCATACATGTGCTGGCTAAACCATGGCACTACACCACACTAGGCTATGTATTTATAGCTTTCCTGTGTATGGGTCTAAGTCTTCCAGTTCACTTAGCGCTAGCTCAGGGATATTTGACGTAGTGTCTTGTACAGCCTCATCATTACAGGTTCTGCCATGTTCAGGCATTGCATATAGCACTGGGCTTTCCAGCTTACCATTGGGTAAGCTTACCATTTCCTCCTTCATCCTCTTCATGGCTTGATCCATGCAAAATACTGTTACTGTCTCTCATGCCTGCCTCTGGGGTCCTCCTGCCATTTCACCCCCTGCTGCACCCCCGGCCTACCAGAAGAAGCTCTTTCTCACTATCTTTTCAGATGCCTGACAGGGAGCAAGTTAGTGGACTGTAGAGCTTGGTTCTGCATCACAGTTAACTTTTAAGGGTCATCTCACAGGCAACATGTATTTTCCTCTCATGATCTGTTTTCTCCACAGTCTCTGGAATCTACTCCCAGAGATATCCTCTAGACTAAGGCAATTGAAATCATGCTTCATCTTCAAATAAACACAAACAAATTAAAAAAGAAACAAACAAACCAACCCACAGAACAAAGGTAAAAAAAAAAAAAAAGCCAAAATAAAAGGAAAATAGAGACAATATAAATTTGACAGGGACATTGAAAGGTGCTTTACAAATAAGAATATTTTGTTTTTAAAGAACAAGTCTTTGCCTCTTCCCCAGTCTGAGATCTTTGTTCTCTCTGATTTCAGAGGTTGAAGTTAGTAGGTAGTTAGTGGTCTGAATGTCAGAGAAGCTGAACATTGCATAAAACCAGTTGCATTCAGTTAGAGCTGTGGGTGCTCAGAATCACTCAGGCATATATATACCTTATTTTAGAAATGGTCATGAAGTTACTAAGCTATACTTACTGAGTCCTCTTGTTCACTACACCATGCTAGGCAACTGTAAATATTTTGTATGTAATTTAAATAAAATAAATAAGAATTCATTTAAAAATATTCTAGGGACTGGGGTCTTCCCGAACTGAGCCAAGAACAGTGGAGGGGAATTTTCTTCACCTATGTGTGCTGAAGAGGAACTGAACAGGTTATTTTTTCTACATGCAACTTCTACATCTAATTTACCTGGTCTGCTCAGTGGATCAGAACGTTGGAAGAAAATGATCCTGATGCCCTTTCCAAGGACACACTTTCCCACAGCGTTCAGAAGGCAATAATTTTATGCATCTGAAAATACAGCCAAAGATATCTTTTAAACATTCACATACAAATAAATGGAAAGGGGAGTACCCTCCTGAAAATTTGCCCTAGTTTGAAGATGTGCATGCTAGAATCAAGAACCACCTTGACATACAAATGGCATAAGAAATAAATAGTGGTCTTTTACCAAATTCCAGATGGTGAAGTTGTACTGGTCAGTGATATTTCCTAAGCTGAATGTCTCAAAAGTGCCCAGCACTGAACACGTGTCCAAATTCCTGTACAAAGCAACAGAGAATATTTGGCCAACTGGACTGTGTGATTGGCAGAACATTCAGACATTTCATTTTGGAAAAGAAATGTCACTTCATGGAATGGAACTTCCAGCAGACTGTTCCACTGCCACTGCTGAAGGGGAAAGATTCCCTAATTTTTCCTTTATTTAAAAGTAGAATACAATATTATTAAAACATGGGCATGTGAATATAGGATTCTGATTTCTAAAATATTATCTTGTGAGATTATAGGAAAAAACTGAATTGAATACTTTCTGTGGGTCTGTACACTTCTCCAGCTTGTTCCAATGACATCACTATGATATTTACAATAATTTATTTTACATAAAGAGTTGCTGATTAATACTCTAAATATTCTTATTTTTTTACCACCTGTAGATTGAAAAATACTTTTACAAAAGCTATAAGGAAAATTACCTTCATTTTGTATGAGGTGACTGAAGCACTGGGTTTAATTCATTTAGACAGCCACCAGTATGAATCTGCAGAAAACTAAGACATAAAAGTAGGCTTTTCTACTTGTGTCAATAATATGAAGTGTAATAATGTTCCAAAGCAAAGAGTTGGTAAGTTGAAATGTAGAAAGGAAGAAGAAAAAATAGGTAGCCCTTCCCTCCGTTATGTACTGAATGTTGCAAAATCTGATAGGAACAGTTGAAATAAAAGAGTATGCAGGAACTAACTTTTTCACAGGAGAGGAACGAGGAGTGAGAAAGTTGTCCTACATAAAGGACATAGTCCTTTCGCATCTATGTGAGATGTCTGGTTGCTTAGAGAATTTTTCTTGTTTGTTGAAATAATGTTTTTTGAATAAGGGAATCAGGTACTGGGACAGGCAGCAAAACGAAGGAGGGTTTCTCTAGGCAGACCAGCAGGCCTGATTTATTTTTTTTTGCATAATCACAAGTATAGCTCCAGTTCTGACCAAAACCCTGTCATTTTCCAGGAAACTGCAAGAGTTGACAAGATTATTTTTACTAAATGAAA
This sequence comes from Rhynochetos jubatus, assembly GCA_027574665.1. NCBI lineage: Eukaryota > Metazoa > Chordata > Aves > Eurypygiformes > Rhynochetidae > Rhynochetos > Rhynochetos jubatus. The sequence continues at coordinate 114,167,385 of CM050650.1, forward strand.
ACCTGGAACATTTTAGTTGAAAGTCTATTATATTTTACATGTTGCAGATTAAAGCAAATCAGAACAACAACTGAAAAAATTTAGGTCCTGGGAAAAGTAAAGACTTAGTTACCCTAGTCATGGTCTTCCCTTGGTGGTGCACAAGCAGGAGGGGAAATTAAAACTCGAGATGTGTGCTTCTTTTATGGAAAGATTGTGATCCAGCTAGTGAGACATCCACCTTGGATCTCAGCTGGATATTGTTTTCTCTCTGACAATTCTGTCCTGAGTGAAGATTTCTTGAGCTATAGTCAGGGAGGAATGTATGAGCTGTTTTAGGGGCAGCTCTTGGACAAGCACCAGCATATCTCCTACTGAAGTCATCCAGACCAGGAGCACAACTGAAAAACTCGTGAGAAACCTCTTTTCAGCTTATGTCTGGTGCAAGGATGAAGTGCTTTTGCACTTAAGCAGACATGTTTCTTTAGTAGATGAATAAATCAGTTAAAAATAAACCAGTACTTTGCATGAGAGGGTTTTACTCATCAAAATCCTGACCATTTTAAATATAAACACAGGCTGATCATTTTTAGCTGAACTTTCATTTTCCCTGAAGTCTTCCAAAATTTTAAATGAACTTGGATAGATGAGTGATGATTAACCTGTACATCTATTCACAAGCTCATATCAGATTAAGTTCACCCTTTTCTTCACAGGATGTCTTGGCAACTGCTGTGAGCACCATTTTCTTCTAACAGCATAGACATTCAGTAAGATAAGATGTTCCTCTTATTTCCCCACTAAAATTTCTCATCATTAGCTTTCTAGAATGAGCCAACACAGACCTTAAAGAGGCTTTTAATGCAGACCTACAGCTTCTCTGGGCTGTTTTAGGTTCTTTGTTAAGGTTCTTTTTTAGGTTCTCTGACCCATTAAGAACTCCTGTGGCTTTATTGGATGCATACCATCTGTACATGTCCTTCAGGCAACAGCTTCTGTAACAGAAAAGAATATTTTTAGGGTTCTCTACAGTTTTCTATTTCAGACCTTTTACCCTCAACATCACCTTCAGAACTGTTTTGGTCCTTCTACTGACACAGCTTTGTTCTCTTCAGATGTTGTCTCTTGTGCATGTGCAGGAGCTTGTGTTTATGAACGCAGTGAGGTGTTCCAAGGAGACATGACTTGACACATTAACATGTCTCACCGTGCATTTGAAGGCACAGCACAACACACTGTCAGTGATGAAGCAGAACAGTTCATCACTCAGCATGACACAATGTTCTTCACTTGTGTGAAGTGAGAAACACTTCATTCTTTGCAAGCAGACTAGCTGTGTATGGAAATCTCCTGATTCATCTGAAATTATGAAGCTTTTTGAATTGTCATGAAGATAAGGAAAGAAGAGAAAGTAGATCTTTGTCTCTGTGTTATTTTAGCTATATCTCATTTTTTATTTCTTTTTATTGCACTGAAATACTTGATTCATTTACCTCCCAATGATACAGCTGTTATGAATATTGTTTATAACTTGTTTTTAACATTAAAAGTCTGAAAATATCCCATTAGAGATATCATATGACTAAAAGCTGAATTAAGAGATGACAGGAATCTGGCAGTAACAGACTATATACCATTGTTTTAATTTAAAAGTGTATAGAATTACCTTATTTTTCCAAATATTCACTTGCTTTAACTAGCATTTATATTGGTTTAAGCAGCATAACAAATATGTAACATTCCATATTATAACCCCCAGAGAAATTGTGACCCATATAAATACATACATATCCTTAATTTTCCTTTCCAAGTTAAACCCAAACTCTGTTCAATTAAAAAAAAAAAAAAAGGCAATTTGAAGTACAATATGCTTCGATCTTTATCACAAATTATTTTTTAACAGGAATTTTATAAAGCAGATTACTTATTGAAGGACTGTGATATAATAATATTTAAGTTTTATGGAGATAAGAGAGATCAAGTCAAAGAAAAGAAATATTTCACTAAGGGGAGACAGGTGCAAAGAAAAGAAGTGATTTGCCAACATTCCTTTGCAAACTAGAGGCAAAGCTAGAAATAGAACCTTTTTGTTTAGCTTGCAGCCTAACAGTCTATTTATTAAACCATACTGCTCATAATAAAACAAAGCATTAACTCACTGAAGACCTTTCACATCTCTTTTATTCCCAGTTGACTTTAACGATCTTTATGCACAACCTTTCGTTATTGACATCTGCTAGTGGCAGATAGTGAAACATTGAGCAATTGTGTAAGATGGAAGTTGGAGGGCAAAGAAGTTCCATTTCTAGGATTTGTGAAACATGTTCAGTTTCACAACAAATCTGCTCCTTTCCTGGAAGTGTATTAGATGTGTTCAGAACTCTGCCAATGGTAGATAGATGAGACATACTGGATGGAAGAATCATGAGAGTCAAGAAAGACAGTTGCACACTATTGTCATTTTAGGCTTGAAGAAATTTCCCTAGATGGGACAAAAACTTTAATATACTGTATCCAGATCAGAGCAACAAAGCCGGTGAAAGGACTGGAAGGAATATTCTGTGAGGAATGCCCTAGCACTTTGGGTTTGTCTGGTTTGGAGAAAAGGAGACTGAGGGATGACTTCATTGCTCTCTACAGCTCCCTGAGGAAGGGAAGTGGGGAGAGAGGTGCTGGTATCTTCTCCCTAGTATCCAGCAACAGTATGTGTGGGAATGGCTCAAAGCTATATCAGGGAAGGTTCAGACTAGATGTTAGGAAGCATTTCTTTACCAGAGGGTGGTCAGACACAGGAACAGGATTCCTAGAGAGGTGGTCAATGCCCCAAACCTGTCAGTGTTCAAGAGGTCCTTAACGACATGCTTTAATTTTTCATCAGCCCTGAATTTGTCAGGCAGTTGGACTAGATGATCATTGTAGGTCCCTTCCAACTGAAATCCTTTCCTTTTCCCTCTCCTCTCCTCTCCAATCCTCTTCTCTCCTCTTGTTCTGTGAAGAGTTTTTCAGCGGGAGATTATGGCAGCAAAGGGCATCCTTGGGAACAAGTTGTGAAACTGTGCTGCTGCTAAGAGACAATCAATTGAGCATGGCCATCGAGTGACCATGTCCCAGCTTCCATGTCTGCAGTAGTTCACCTTTCCATCAGGTTGGGTTTCTGGTCACTGCTCATGTTGTGGGCCTTTCCCTAAGAGTTCCCTTTTCTACCTGGCAATGAAGGCAAAGGCATGCAGGAGTCTCTGGAAATAGAAAAGAAGCTTGTGATTAAGATGGGGACAATGTTGGGCTGGGAGAAAAAAATGCCTTCTGTCTACAGATGCATTTGCACTCTGAGCCAACTATGGAAAAAGCTTTTCTTTTGTTACACCAGTGAGAGGGTTTTTTATTGTTACAGAGATAAATTGGCAGGAATTGAGCCCATAATGCCTAAGCATTTCTCAGTCCCCTTCTCACTGTCCTGGTCATAGACAAACAGTTTCTATACACAGGTATTGGACTGGTACCCTGCAAGGGATCATTATTGTGTCAAATACATGTGTGGCAGCAAGCTTCAACTAAAGAACAAGCTCTGGTGGTAGAATCTTTTGTTCTTCTTGGTTTCTTTAGGCTGTTTGTGATGTGATAGTGCGGTATCCACACCAGACATTCAAACTTTTAGGGTTATATTTCAGTTACTGAGCAATCTCCAGAAATCTATTCCAAAATCAAAAGATTATGTGTGACCTATGTTGATTTTGCAGAAGTTCAGTATTACATCCTTATTCAACCACACCTCAGAGGACATTTTAACAGAGGGAAAAGGTATCAGATCCACATTCTTCATGGATATTTCCTTAAAGACTCTCTCTTAATCCATGAAATGACCTCAGAGACAGAGTTGGAGCTTGCATGCTGTCTGTACATATGAAAGGTGGGAGAAGTATTCAAGCAAAGATTTTGGGCCAAGCTACCTGCTTTGAACTACCACAGCAAGACAGGACAAAATCATATACTCTTTTCTCACTTCTTTCATGGGCCTGTCATCTATTGTTGTTGAAAACACATAAAGAATTTTGTATTATGATGTAATTTATGTAACTTGTCCAAAACAATATTAGATTTATTCCATTTGCTATATGAAAGATATCGTTAGAATGCAGCCCATTTGGCAAAACTTGTCTCATAGTTCCGGGCAAGGATTCAATCACCTGTTGCTAAGATACTTAAAAAATATTGTCTGTTTTTAAATGTTCCTTTTTAATTGAATAAACTGTTAGTTTGAAATATTGCTGCCGAGGTTAAAAAGGTTTAGAAAATCATGTAATGTTTTTTACTGGAAAGCAAGTTTTAGAGTGGCTTAAATGTAACAGCTGCAGCTTTTATTTATTCTATTCTTTAGTTAGACATTAAAAGTTGTATTGAAATAATGACTGCTCGACTATTTGGGAACTGAGTTATTAGAACATTGTCACAGAACTTAAAATTTTGATTACCAATACATTTGATTTGCACTAACTCCATTAGCTCTATAGCAATAATTTCCAGGAAATAACACTGCTCTTAGGGGTTTAGAAAAACACACAGGAATGGTACACTGACACTAGTTTGTGTTACCTCCATGTAATGGGGGTGAAAGCTTAGACATGTTTAATTTCTGTCACTGTAGATTTAGAATTATGTAATACAGTCATCAAAGATTTTTTTTTTTTTTCATTTTTTCTAACTAATATCTCTCTCTTTTGTCAGAGGAATATTCCCAGGAACTGTAATTACACTGCCCTAATATTTGGCTGCTAAAGTATAAATCTGTTTTATGTGAAATTCAGACAATACAGAACAGTAGAGTTCACCTACTGACTGGATTAATTTTTATCTCATTGAACTAGAATTTACGGGCAAAAGGAGTGTTCTGCTTGCCTAATAAAATTGCACTTAGTATATTAACACTTCTCAGCCCTGACACTCACAGGTAAATACTGAACAGGATTTTGAAGTCTGAAATGAATTAAGGATCTGTTCCTTGAATTTATCATTTGTAAAGAAGAGGGAGTCTTTTATACCACCACTCTGACTGCTCAGCTGGACACCTGAGTGATACCCAACAATTTAAGTACCTGATTTTTATATTTCACTGAAGAATTTTGCCACGGAACAATTTTGATGCTAGCAGGAGATGATAAATTCATGCTTTTGGATAGGGAAAATTATATTCCCAATACATGACAGGTCTGAGACAAAAAAAAAAAAAAAAAAGAAAAAAGAAAAGATTGTTAGCAAGATTTAGTTTATCCCTCTATAGGAAAAAGATCTGGTGTAAAATTTGGATCTGAATACGTGCTAAGGTATCTCTCAAAGCTAATGTTTTAAAAACATATTGTCGAACAAAATCTTGTAGCTGCAATACTTTGGTTTTCATTGGTTTTGTTGTGTATTTTTGTTTGGGTGTTGTTTTTTTCCCTTCTTTTATCTGGTGTTTAAAGTTTGTCTGGTAAAGAAAACGAACAAACCAGACATTCTAAGCCTTGATTATTTTTTTTCTCTCCCAGAAGGTTTCCCCTTTGGCTTTTTATTAGCTCCATGAATAATGGGCTCATTTAGCCTGGAAGATACTGCTGTTGGGTCATGAAGTCCATCTCTCGAGATCACAGTAGGATTGATTGCTTTACTCCTGAGCCATTCCCAAATAGATGGGTGGCCCAGTCTTGAATACTCAAGTGATGGTGATTCTATGACCCCTGTTGGCAGTGTGCACCATTTCCCTCAGAGTTTATCTGGTTTTTCCCAACATTTAACCCAGGTTTTCTCAACTGGATTTCAATTCCATCACATTGTGTTCTCTCTTTGAGAACAAATGTGAGCAATTGCTCATCTGCTTTTATCAAACATCTGTGCACAAAATATTTCATTATGAACTTAAGAATTCAGGTCAGGGTTGCTGAAAAGTTTACTAAGGTCTGCAAGACTTACAGTCATTGACAGTGCATAAGATTGTAGATGTGCTTAGGTTCACCTTCAAAATTTTAAAAGAAATATTTCTTTTACTGAAATCCTATGGTTGACAAATTGTTAGAAAGGAATGTTTAAGAACTGAAGGATGTTACAGGTGATAAATTTTGCAAGCACATGAAAAATGGGTAGTGCAGAAAATTTTAACAAAACAATAGAATGACTTTCCTCGTATAAAATAAATATATATACTTAAAAATCTGAGCAGCCTCTTCAGCAAACCTCATCTAGACAAAATGAACTATGCAGTGAGTCTACTCCCTAACCATCACCTGCCTTGGATTTCCAAAGAGGTCGTTGTGACTAAATCTTCATGGTTTTATCTGAGCTGCTTACCTACACTTCCTTTACAATGAACAAAGAACGTAGTGTCTTCTCCACTGTGATTCATGCCATCTTAACGCAGCTGTCTAATATGGATCACATGAATCATGCCTCAGAAGTGCTTATTTTCCTTCCTTCACTGTTAAGCAGTCTGGAGCAGTCATCTTAACTGTGGACAGCTGCAGCTGTAGACAACTTGGGTTAGATGAGATGCACATCCTCAACATCCTCTTGCTATTGCTTTAACTAGAAAGTACCTGCAAAGGTTCCTTTTTCTTTTTTTTTTAGCTTAAGGCACGTCTAATACACAATCTGATTAAGCTAATTTCTTGGTATTACCATTATGCAGAAGTATGTTTCAGATTTTAGCTGGAAGTTGTCATAAAACCTAATCCTTCCACTCATTGAGAAATTCATTACATTTTAAATTTAAATATATCTTTTTCTGTCCTTAAATGAAGACTGTAAATTTGCTCTTATCAGCTAAGGAGATGAGGCCACTGAACAGTCAGGAAGTTATTTTCAGGCACTGTCCGTAATCCATGAAGCAGTTAAACTGGGGAGACTTTAAACATTTTAAGTTTATTCAGAGGGGTTGGCTCTGACAAATCTGTGGAATGGAGGCTGTACAGGCTGGAGATGGATATAAATGTGTTCTCCACCTGCACATATGCACAGCAGCGTTGTCCAGCTCTGATGTATTTCAAATTGATTGAAACTATAAATAGTGCTGCTGGCAAAACTGCAAACAGTAACTTCTGGACTAAACTTCAGCCTTTGCACGGTAAAGTCAGTCAGACCAGTGAATAGTACAGTTTGTTGGGTTTAAGGTATGTCATTGAGTCCTCTACTTCTCATAACACTGTCAGACTTACTTCTGTTTAATCTCATGCAGTAACAAGCTAGCAGAGTTTAAATAAAAAATTCCCAGTATTAAAAACAAAAGTGATTATCCTGCAATCCCCAAAGGCCCAGCTATTGCCAACAGTTAACCATTGATGTGTGAGAGTGACCAGAAGGTCAAAAAAGATGTCTTTTGCTAACAAACTTGGTTTGTGCATGGGTCAGAGCTGTGACTCAACATTTGCTTCTACTGACATATGAGGAGATGTGACACTAACAAAATTTTAAGGTTAAAAAGGAGAAAGGAAGACAAAAATTTTTGCTGCGTAGCTTTTGCCACATGCCTAAAATCAGTTCTGTAGGACTTGTCTGCAATACAGTTATCAGAAAATCATAGAAACTAGTCCTCACAAATGGGTCCCCGAGTTTTACAGCTACAGCTTAGATTTTCATCCCAAATATGATTTTTCAATTAGAAAAACATGACTAAGGCTCATGTTTTCCAACCAGCTGTCCCAAAATTTCTAATCTTACATCAGCCACTGCCCTGCTGTGTGACTGCAGGCAATTTCTCAACTCATTTATTTTCATTTATGATTATTTGTATTGCTGTATATCTAGGAGCCAGAGCCCTCTGTGCCAGGTGCTGTAAAAGAGAACAGAGGACAATTCCTTCTGGAGAAAGCTACAACTAGGGATACTGGAATGGACACAGACTGACAGCTGAGGACAGTAAGAAATGAGTGACATCATATCTCTGAGCATGATAAGCAATGTCCTTAACATGCCAGCAGCATGTCAGCATTCTCTGTATCCATCTACTAGAAAAGTGTCTTAAGGAGGGGACAAAAAAGCCTAGTAATTTTACACCCACAGGGATCTCCTTCAAAAGCTGAGAGGCAGGATATGAAACAACAAAGGTGCTTAGGAAGCCCACAGGAGGAGACTATGTCCAGAGCAGCTGGGAACTGCCATGCTGGTGAAGGTCCATCCATGTCTGTCCTGAGATATGAGGGAGGAGGAGGGCTGTAACAAGGCAGCAGTGTGGGTAAGGTCAACGCCTATTGGAGCAAGCCGTATGGCAGGACCGCATTTGTCAAGGTCATGGAAGAAGGACACAGCAGTATTCAACAATCAAGGATGTAGTGAAAGCTTCCTTGAGTAGCAGCCATGGGAGTTGGTGGGAAAGGTCATTTTTGGGGAACATTATGGTGAAAGAATCCATTTGACATAGAGCCTGGATATAAATAGCCACAGAGGTACGGTTCAGCGACTGCATGTAAATTGTGAACCTAAATGATAGGACTGCTGGCAGTGTGGCGACACTCCTATTCTTTGACTTGTCAATACTACAATCTCTTTAGGGAAGGCTCTGCATTTTCTGTAACACTTAGCAGGATGAGTCCCCTCCTGCATCGTGGCAAATAGTTAATAGAAAAGATAGTATATAAATAGGTCCCTCAGCTCTGTTTAAATTAATTTTATGAATCTAGGTGTTGAAAAGCTCAATTTGAAGACTTAATTAAGAAAATAACAAACAAGAAAAAGGACCAAATATATCCGTGACACCTGCATATATTGTGAATTCATTTTCCTTGGCAAAATGCAAAAATATTCATCTTTACTTTTAAACTAACAACTGTTAAGCTGACTGCCAGATTTCATGTGATGATTAATATTTATCACTGCCACGTCCATACTCCTCCAGAATATAGTTCGAAATGTGAATCTTTCCTAAATCACAGCACTTAAACTTCTAATCTTGTTTGTTTGTTTTGATTAAACAAAGATGTTCTGCTTTTTTTGTAGAAGTGATGTCACCTAATTGACTACATGTTGGTTTAGCCTCTAAAGCCATAAAATGTGATTCTGTTCTTCGTAGCTTTTAAGCTTGATTAAAGCAAGCTCCTCAAGTTGTTCTTTAATAGCAGGCTCCCCAGAAATGGAGAGAGATTCTCAAGTGGTTTAATGTTTAGAAAATGAAGAAACATCTCCACCCCCTCATGTAACCACAGGAAACAAAGTATTAAAGTTGGGGAAGGGGAAGGAATGGGGAAAAGAGAAGTTTGTTCTCTGTCTTCCCCCCAAAATGTGAACCACAAAGGATTGTTTTCCTTTCATGTGAAGAGATTTTCAGCGTTTCATTTCCTTAGTTTTCTATATGGTACGAGAAAAACTCTTAAATCACTAGTTAGCGGTTTCGATCTAAATCTCATCATCTAATTATTTTTACAACGCATTCTTGGAAGGGTAGGAATGGTTCTGCCAGGAGATGTTTCACAATAATTAGAAGCCCCAATGGGTCTCTTAAGAATGTTTAAAGGGTTCCATATGCAGGCTGCTACGGGGAGCCATGCTGTACACAGCTCTTCGTTTGCAGCAATAAGTCTTGACAACCCTTGTTGTATTTTATTATAGCAAACAAAATCCATGCCAACCAATCAGGTTCCTGGATGCCTTGCCATTCTTTACTGGGAAAAATTACAGCAGAGATCAGTTAGCTACAAAGACGCTGTCATATTCATGCAAATATGGGCTGCTTGAAAGGCGTTTCTCTCAAAGACAGTTCTTTCTGGCTTGGAGATAGCATTAAAATGTGATTTTGGGCAAATAAAACTACCTTAAAACTAGTGCATAAAGATTTTTGTTTCGCCATTCATGCAATGAACACGTAGAATTGGCTTTTGAAGTTAAAATGTATACATTGACATATGAGTTGCTAACACACTTAAATGGCCAATTTGAGAAGATTAACCCTCCTCTTGTTATGTGTGTTAGCCAATGAATAACTGCTGTCCCCGTTTTAGCCGAGTATATCTTGCTGACACAGTATTTCTGCATATAGTAAAATGCCTGAAGAAAGTGGCCCAGGTAAGGAGAGTTACAGCACATACTTTATGAATTATGAATTATTTATGAATTTATTTGTACATGATACAAACATGTTAAGTAATGGATAGTTATTTGACTAACAGCAAGGGAGGCAGAATGCTCAAGCTCTTCCACAGTGAAACACTGATAAGACAGTGTTCATAACAAACACACAAACAAAAATAGGTACGAGGGCCTGACAAGAGAACACAACTTTCCAAGAGCATCCTCCTTCTTCTGAGTCTCAGATATTGCTCTGACTTCTCAACTAGCTGTTGCGGAAACTTTGCTGAAGCTAAGTCTTTGTCCCTGAGGGTAACAGAGCATTTTTCTAGATAAATAGCAATGTATGCTTTCAGAAATGCTATTTGCCTGCATACGTGAAATATTTGTGGCCATATTAGGCATGCTTAAATGTATCTATGCAATTACATATGCCTACACTTTCAAATCTAGTTCATAGTATCTTTGTGTTAGGATACAAACACGTCTCCTGTGTCAACCGTAGTTTTTGGCTTCATCTCTGCTTTTATTTTCATTGACTGCAAGGACTCTGTTTGAGGCATCTCAGTATTATACAGATACCTGTACATAATTTTATACTGAGCACTTTATGTGGGGTTGCACAGTATTTAAATACCACAAGAAGTGAATTACTTCACTAACATACTGCATTAAGAAGGCTAATTTTAAATATATATATATATATATAAAGTTATTTATAAGTTTCTTTTGAAAATGTGTTTTGAAGTTTTATAGCCATCATTCTAAACTTAAATGAGCTGTTCTGATAATTTCAGACAAAATTTAGAATTTTTGTGAGGTTTTTGATTTACTGTTTCTTACACTTTTTAAAGGAGTGACTGGGATATCTGGTCTCTTTGTGCTGTGGGAAGAATATCTTTACTGACCATTCAATAAGAGGTGTCATTCCCATTCCCCTACCACATATAGGACAGATAAATATAAATCTGAAAGAGTCCATATGGATCTTTCTGTTCAGCCCCTTACAAGTGGCAGTCATCATGCAGCAGGTATAGTAGCTCTAATATCTGCATGTATGCTTTTCATAGATGCAATTTTAACTGTTACCTGATATGACTTTTTTCCCCACTTTTGTGTTTTGTGTTTCTATGTATTTCATATTTCAAGGAGAGAAATACATGTGCTCAGAAGGAAAAAATCACAGACTCTCATGGATTCTAACTGTCCCTGGAAATGTCCATCTCAATTCAGTGTCAGTAGGAGAAATCTAGAGCAAACAGCCCTTGAAGGTAGATAGCTCATGGAGATGTCTATGATTAGGCTTGAAGAGTGCAATTCTAAGTTTAGGCATCTCTAAAGAGCATCAGTTGCCATTCTTCCTACAGCTTCTACTGCCCATGCAAGCTGCCAAATATTCCCTAGCTTGCCACAAAACACTGAGATGTACAAGACAGTACTAAGCATCTCCAAAAGATCAATGAAACCAAAGGCTGTTGTCAAGAATAATAGTGTGAAATTTTAGAGGTGAATGTGCCCAATTGATCCTGAAGAATGAAATGTGTCCTGTGCCACAGAAGACTGCAGGCAATCCTCACTGACCTTGAACAGTAGGACTTGGAAGAAGGTTCCTTCCTGACTCCAAACCTGGCAACTGCAAGGCCAAGCTGCACTAGCCTGACACGTGAGAGATTTTGCAGTACCTCTGGATACACCAGCACGTTCCTTCCAATGTTGTAGATCCATTTTAGGTCTATCTCCAAAGGGCTGGTAGAAGGAAAACATTCTTCCACTTCTTAGTGCAGTCAAGTCATGACTCAAGAGGTAAAAAAAAATTATATTTCTTCCTAGCCTCAGCAGGGATCAGAACAAACTTCAAAACATAGGTTTAACATAAAACAAATACAGTGGAAAACCAAGCCTCAGCCAGTGGTGACCAAAATACCTTTGCGTTGTTCGTTAGGGATATAACAAAAGGAATGCCTTTTTTAATATAAAAGGGATCTTTACTGTATCGCTTTTTTATTTCTAGCTATAGCATTACACTCGTCAGTTATGCAATCTTCTCTTTATCCAAGGTTTCAGGTTTCATCTTGAAACAATTTACTTTCCTCGTTCTTATCTACATGCTTTAGAAGGCTGTCCTTGAAAATCACAATGTGGATGATTAGAAATCTTTAAATTTTTACTCAAAGTTCTTTCATAAGCATTTTATGCTCATCTGATCCTATACCAATTCAACTTTTAAATGAAATAACCATACTTTGTCTTTCACATTTATGATCCAGATGTCTTTATTAGAAACATCTATATACTCTAGTTGTTTTATGAGTCAAAAAACCCTAAGATTTTTTAAATATGTTTTCATAAAGTAAATATTTCATTATATTAATCACCTGGTAACTCTTACCTGTCTCTATTACCATGTAAATTATTTTTACATGAGTAATCAGAATCATATTCGTTAAATGTAACCTTACCATCCTATAGTGATAGTAATTCTTCCCATCCCTGTAACTCCTTTTATTAGTCTCCCCTCTTACCTGCCAAGCAGTTTCAGATAAAGCTTTTTACTACGTTCAAATCCTTAATCTTCTCAGCGTAGTAATCTTTGTTGACTTGATTCCTTAGTTTCTTACTTTGTCCAAAACGTTACTTTGGTTTGGTTTTGTAGTTTTAAATTCAGTTTAATCAGCTCATGATTGCTTAACCCAAGCATAGTTTCTATATCAACCTCTTCCATTAAAACCTTGCCCCTTCCATCTTGCTCCAATCTTCTCTTTTTGGTTCCTTGGCTCAAGGATTCCTTGGGAGAGGAAATGGCTAGTCATTCCAGGTCAAAAGCGTTCCAGCTGAGGCTGGTGCAACCACTCAAGAAATTGTATTGCCTGACATATTATTAGTGCACGTAGTATGTGTTTTCCTTCTCAAACGAAGATGGTCTTCCCCCCAGCTTCCCCACCCCTTGACATTCCATACTATCACCTAATTATTTTCTATTTCATTCTATATTTCTATCAAGACTATTCCAAGTGCTCCTTAGACACCATCTCTACTTTAAGACAGTCCAATCCATAAGTATTCATGACAGCAAGCATCCTAAAATTAATAGAATCAAAGAATGATAGTATAGTTTGGGTTGGAAGGGACCTTAAAGATCATCTAGTTCCAACCCCCCTGCCATGGGCAGGGACAGCCTCCACTAGACCAGGTTGCTCAAAGCCTCATCCAGCCTGGCCTTGAAGACAGCCAGGGATGGGGCATCCACACCTTCTCTGGGCAACCTGTTCCAGTGCTTCACCACCCTCTCCATGAAGAATTTCTTCCTGATATCTAATCTAAATCTCCCTGCTTTCAATTTAAACCCATTACCCCTTGTCCCATCACTACATGTCCTTGTAAAAAATCCCTCTCCCGCTTTTTGTAGGCCCCTTTTTAGTTACTGGAAGGCTGCAATAAGTTCTCCCCAGAGCCTTCTCTTTCCTGACAAGTAGCATTCTCAAGCTATTTGTTCACCTGCATTATTTTGTTCTGCATTCACTCTTCTTGTCTAAGGACTTGGAGGTTCTTGTTCTTTTCACTGTCATCCGTAAGTTATTATCGTAATTTTTGATTTGTGTCATCTAAAAGTTAGTCAAGACAAAATTATAGAACAAAAAACTAGTTCCCAACTCCAACTAAATCCCCTTGAAACTCAGAAATATTTCAAATCCTGGAAGAATTTTATATTTTTTATCAACTTTCACCCTAGCAAACCTGTCAGGTAATAAATCCCAGCTATGTAGAACAGTTTCTTTTTAGTGGTGGTCCAACCTCTTGTCATGATTTTTCCATTTTTCCATGTTTTAGACAAGACTTTACAAGAAATTTAGTTTTATTGGGAACCCTACCCATAATCTTCCACAACTCCATTCAGTTAGCTTCATGAAGGAATGACCAATGGGCTGTCCGCAAATCGTAACTTTGAATCCGAAACATGAAGCAATGAACTAAATTCCTTAATGTGTACCTCTCTGGAAATAAAATACGTCTCTTGAACTGTAATAATGTAGAATAATTTATATTGGAAAGAACTTTAGAAGTCTGAACCCCTACTCAAGCAAGGCTAGAGTCCAAATTAGGTCAGGTTGTTCAAAGTATATGACTTTGTCTTCTTGAGTTTTGAGTATCTCTAAGGATGGAGATTCCACAGAAACTTTATGTAATCTGTTCCTATGTTTAATTGGCATAGTTGTGATTTTTTTCCTTTTAGATCAAGCCAGAATATCCACTTTTGCAATTTAGTGTCCACTGCCTGCTTTCCTTTTGATGTGCACCTGCCAAAAGTGTCTAGATCCATCTCTTCTACATCTGCCTAATACTTGTACAACAATTAGATTCCTTTTTAGCCTTCTCTTCTCCAGGTTAAAAAACCCCAGCTGCTTCAGCCTTTCCTCACGCGTCATGTGCTGTGGACCCTTAGTCATCCTGTAGGTACTCCACTGAGGTTTCTCCCGTATACCAATGCTTTTTTTGTTTTGGGGACCCAAACTGGACAGAGTGTTCCAGCTGTAGCCTCATGAATGCTGAATCAAAGGAAATAATCATTTCCTTTGATCTACTAGCCATCTTCCTGCTGGTGTAGACCAGTATGTGGTTAGCCTTTATTGCTCGAAGGGTGCAAAGTTCAATCCTCTGCAGCTGAGAAGGTGAAGAGATTTTCCTGTAACAGAGCAGGAGTTTTACAGAACACTGACCACTGCCGTGATGTTTTGCACCTGGGAGGTCTCTCAAGCAGCTGACTTGCACAGCTATCCGAGGTGTCACACAGAGATCCTGTGAAGCTGTCATTTGTGGAGTGGATTCTTTCCCCTAGAGCTAGGGGTAAGAAACAGGATTTTATTTTCTTTAATTCTTTCATAAAGGGTTTTGTTACCCAAGAATACTATTCCTGGTCTTTATATAGAGATCTCTCATTGCAGTATCCAGCAACTGTCCTCAAGTCCTTTGTGGAAAAATTAATCTCATTTTTAGGGGCAGCATAGAAAGAACAGTATATTACAAGGTAAAGAGAATATATGTTAATCCCATACAACAGTGGAAACATCTAAAAGTAGGGACTGAGAGGTCCCTTTCCATGACATTTGTTTGAGAGCTAACCTAAGAAATATATGGGCTGTGAATGAATGAACCCAAACAGAGTAATCAAGGTGTTGTCATCACACCAGTGTACAAACACAGCAGCTTCATTGCAACACAGATTAGTTGCTGATTTAATCAGAATTAACTCTGCAGCCTTGACATCAAATGGAATCTTGTTTCCAGTGTTGTGTAATTTTTCCAGTAAAGGTACTGAAAGAAACATGCTGCTTGATGTAAATAAAATTGCAGAATTTGGCCCTAGCTGAAACAATATATGCCAGACTTCTATAAATCGAGATAGTCTTAAAAATCCCAAAATAGTGACAGCAAGTCCTAGGTAACTATTTAACCCTTTTATCACCTAAATAGAAATTTGTGGCCTGAAACTGCAGACACTAGTAACTGCCATATTCCTGTATATACTGTGGCTGATGTTTTCAGCTTTCAGTAAAGCAAAAGCATCATTAGGTGAAGGTTACCTGTATTTATTTAACACAATAGAGACCTCCATGATTAGTAAAATGCCACTTGAAGCAGCTTTTGTAACCAAGTACTTGGCTTCCTGCCCAAAATTATTGGGTAACTATTTGCAGATTAGAAGAGGGGACTGAAGACAAATGGTGTCTTGAAAGTAAAAACGTGACCTTTCGCAAACAACATGATGCTAAAATGCTAAGCGGGAGATAGCCCTGCAGTGTGACTTAAAAGAAAACCACAAGTTGTGTTTGCTTTTCAACATCCACAAGCTATTATTCTGTAATAACAGAGGGAAAAGTTTTCTCCAGGCAACCCTTGCAGTGGTTGCAAACTGGAAATAACTTCCAACCACTAAACGATGTTTAATTTTTTTCTTTCCTTTTTTTTTTTTCCTTTCCCTTCTATTTCATGCATGTCCATGTTTGCACAGCAGAGCAAATGCACTTCTAAGGATGTGTCACTCCGAATGCAAAGCAAGTTACCCTGATGAACAGAAATATGCCACGCGTTGCACACACACTCCAAAGGAAGCAATCTCTAACAACAATTCCTGTTAGACCAGAGACAAGTCAGAGCCTTTACATGATTTCCAGGTGCTTCTTGTGTTGCCATGGGCAAGTCACTTGTTAGATCTCTGTACCCCAGTGCTTTAAAATGTGATCTGACAAGTATGATGAAAGATGGTGCACTGATTAGGCACTGTGTTAGGTTTTACTTTTCACTTTCCCCCAGTGTTGGAAATTATTGTTGCATATAAACTATTGGGACAGCATGAAGAAAGACAAAATTTGTACACTATTAAAATCTTTTTTACAAGGACATTTCAATGTCAATGTATTTTATTTTATGCGCAAAATCCTATGTTTTGTCTTTTTTTTTTCCTTAATACTAATGTTTTTGGGGTGTTTGTTACTTTGTCTTTCCTTCAGATATATTATGGAAAAGGAGGTAACTAAGAATAAATCCGAGGATTTAATTTAGATGTACTGATTTGCAACGGCAACAGAAAATCATCCTTGAGTAAAGAGGGATCAGTTCTTTCTATTAGTAAGATAGCAAACCTGCTGTATCAAAGTTATTAAGGGCAGAAAACTATGACGGTTATCTAGCTTGAATTTCAAAACAACATAAGCAATTACATTCCACAAATTATAAGCTTGCTGTTTAAGAGAATATATTGGTTTTTACTTAAGTATCCAGTCTTGTTTTGAAGGTATTGTGAGCTGAAGAACACATCATTTTCCTTACATAGAAGTATCTCATTTTATGCTTCACATTTCCACCCTGTCATCCTGTGTCTGTGTTCCCCGTCCCATCCCTCTGCCTCGTTGGGTTTTTATAATTTATTTCAAGGATGGTATTAGATGCATGACTGGTGAAAATTCATCTTAAGTGGTTGGGCACTCCAAATCCTGTGCTATAGTCACAGCTGCTATCATTTGAGAAGAACCCAAGAATGAAATTTTAAAATATGAATAATATCTGATTAGGGTTCAGACAGATAAACTGTACTTCTGCCAATAACCTCTGTAGATGGAAGTTTTGGGAATAAGTAAGGAAATTACTAATAATTATTTCTCACAGAGGCAGTTTCCTCCATGTCTTGTCCCTGAAAACTTAATCCCTACAGGTGGAAATCCATGGTAGGGAAGTTACTTTTTTTTTCCTGTGCAGAAGCTGAAGTCTCAGCTGAAGTATATTTCCCATTCCACCCTTGTGTTTCTTAGCCACTGACTTTATTCATGTGTGTTAAAACCTTTTCTGTTGTCCCTTGCTGAGGCTGTTTCCATGGCTGTAATTTTGTCCCATATGTAAAATGCAACTGTAAGCAATATCATATTACTTAGTTCATTTTATGCTACGCATTGAAGGTTTAGAACAGTCTAAAATATTTAGCATTATTGGCATTATGCAAGCTAAGATGTAACTACATTTGGAAATAATTTTAAAATAAAGCTACAAGTTTATTTGTAATCCTCTATTGGAAGCCTTCAAAGAGTTAAAATTATTCCTTTTATTAATGAGTTTCTTTGCAAATTGCATTGGTCATAGCAAAGAATGTTACCAACACCTCTGTCAGGTGGGATGTTCCTTTTGTATGTCACCTGCAAAAATGGCCTTCTAAAAGTGACATTCAATTGAATTTTAATGGAAATCACATGCCTTTGAGCAATCTTTGAATATGCCAACTGGAATGTATTCATTCCCTCCTCTCTTCTTCTCTGTTTTATTCTCATGTATGTCTTTTGGGCCACAGCCTTATAATGAACTGCATATGCAGAGACCAGTGTATATGAAGGAGTCCACTGGCTGCTGTAGAGCTCCATACGGAGGTGGGTTCTGTCCAACAGAGTAATGTTCAAGTTGGAGATATTGGACAGTAAACCATTGGCAGCAGAGATCATCTTCATTTGTGTCCTGTACAATGTCGGGCATGTTATGGGTTGTTTTGTCTTTTTCTCTCATTATACAAGCAAATTATATATAGAAACCACATGGGCACAGTGGGGTTCCAACCAAGCTTCTTTACTAAATATAGAGAGCATAGAAGAGCAAGTTACTTATACATGGTATTGCTCAGGCAAGTTTCTAAATCATTGAATACCATAGCACAGAAAAGTGTTCACAGGCTACTTAATGTTACTCTGTCCACTACTCACTCCAACAGACTACATCATTGCTTAAAAAAAAAAAAAAAGAAATTGTCAGAAAATAAAAATGGGAATTGCTTCTGACTAAATATAATTAAAGGAAATTGTCACGAAATGGGTAAGTGAAGATTGTTATAGTCTGAAATCACATAGTTTTTCAATAACACCAAACCACCAGCTTTAAATAGAACCTGATTTTCATTAATAATTCTTCTGCTTTCCAGTTTTTTATGATTTTTACAGCAGACCTTATGGATCATATGTAACAATAATGAGAGACATGCCACAAAAGGTCCATTTTTAGATGGGATTCCAGGATTTTTCTTAGTTTTATGAGCACTGGATCCAAACTCCAGAGGAACTTGCCAAAATTCTAACCATTCATTAACTCAAGCTATCAACAAACTTGAATAAAACAGCTATTTGTAAAGTTATTTCTATATATTCATACGTGTGTATGCCCATACACAAGCACACACATAAGTATGAATATGTATAGATATACGTTACTGTGACCATTTATATATAGTGTGTGTTTATGGACATATATGTGTACGAATATATATAATTGCACCCCTGGAATAAAATTATATAAAAATAAGAAGCATGTATAACACTGTAACCTTCTGACAGAGATAAAGGTCTCTTTGAAGTCCCGAGAAGTGTCTGCGGAGCATATAACTTTTTAAAAATGTAAAGACTGACAGTAACACAACCACAACCTCTGTTTCTAACTATATGGCCTGCTTGAGACATTCAGAGACATAGTACAATTTAACTAAGCTAGCTACTTTGAGTTATATTTTGAAGTCCTGATTAATTTCTTCCTAGACTTATGGCCAATTTGAGATAACTTGGAGGCTGTTGAATTTGGGAAATAATAAGCCTTTCTATCCCCTGAACAATAGATCCACTGAGTTTTAAGCCAACAACTTTGGAAAGCTAAGAGTTATGGATAAAACCCAGGCAGTCTAAGTCAGATATACTTTCTTCATGTATCTGAATCAGTTATTCCAAAAGGGTTTAAGTCATCTAGATTCATTCTAAATAAAGGAAAGCAGGTAAGAGTGAAAGCATGAAGGAATTACAAGTGCCTAAATTCAGGATAAGAACTGCTTTTCAGCTACGGACACCTCCCTTCATCCATTCATTTTACAGGAAATTTAGGCATTAACTTGAGGAAAAATTCTCCAGGGGGCACCTAGTATCCGCGTTAAAGTTGGTTGTCAAAATTAGATTGTGTTGATCCGCATGTTTCAGCGCCTCAGATCTGAAGAGCCCCTGCATAGCACTGGCAGAAGTTCATCATCTGCACACTTAAGTTTCCTACCTCTAATAAAAAAACCCACAGAAGCTGTTTACATTGATTTTTACTTCAGTTCTGACATGTAATAGGATAGAATGATGACAGCATGTTGTTGATGACTTTAGTTATTTTTTTGTCGTTCTTTTGGGTTTTCTTGTTGGATTTTTTTCATCATGGAAGTAGTAGGTGAACATTTCATTCAAGACCTTACAGTAATGCACACATGCATGCAGGCTGAATTTGTATTGCCTGCGGAAAACTAGACTTTCACTCTCTTCTGTATTTTGCATACCTGAGTTTAAAAAGCCAAGTCATCTTTTAACACCATTCTTGGGTTTGATTAGTTTTATTGCATGCAGTTCTGGCCTTACCCATACAAGAGAGACATGGACATACTGGAGAGTCCAACAAAAGGTCACTAATATGATTAAAGGACTGGTGCATCTCTAAAATGAGAAAAGACTAAGAGAGCTGGGACTGTTCAGCCTAGAGATAAGGCTCAGTGGGAGAGGAATAAAGCCATATCCTAAAAACCACCTCTCCCTCACCCTCCCTTCTTCCTAGGCTCAGCTTTGTTCTCAATTTCTCTACCTCCTCTCCCCAGAGGAGGGGACAGGGAAGGGGGGATGTGGTCGGTCCCTCACACGCTACCTCTGCTGCTCCCTCCTCCTCAATGGGAGGACTCCTCACACTCTGCCCCTGCTCCAGCGTGGGGTCCCTCCCACAGGAGACAGTCCTCCATGAACTCCTCCAGTGTGGGTGCTTTTCATGGGGTGCAGTCCTTCAGAAACCGTCAACTTCAGTGTGGACTTACCACAGAGTCACGGGCTCTTCAGGCACAGACACCTGCTCCAGCATGGGGTTCTCCCCAAGCTGCAGGGGGTCTCTGCTCCCCCGTGACCCTCCATGGCTGCAGGGGCACAGCCTAACCTCTCACCATGGCTGCAGAGGAACTTCTGCTCCAGGCATAACCTCCCTGCCTTTCTGCACTGACCTGTATGTCTGCCTGGTTGCCTTACTCACCTCCCACTCCTCTTTCTCCACTGCAAGTTCCCCAATAGGTGGAGTTTTTTCCCTCCCCCTCTTAAATAAGTCAATTCACAGAGGTGCTGATTGGCTCAGCTGTGGCCAGAGGTGGATCCAACTTGGAGCTGGGGAAACTTCCAGCAGCTTTTCACAGGAGCCACCCCTGCAGCCCCTCCCCCTCTGTTAAGACTCCACCACACAAATTAGGGCAGGCATGTTCAATTTTCTATTTTTTTTTAAATGGAAATCGTCATGAGACTGCTCTGGTCCCGTTGGCTGTTATGTTGCTAAAGAGTATCTCACAGTACTGTATACCTGATTTCCTTTTTGCACTGGATATTTTGATTGTTTAGATCCATATTGCAGACATCCTGGACCACAGAGGACCCAAGTTCTGTATATACTCCACACTGCTTTCACGTAGAAACCACCAAAACACTTTAGTCATTTGAACTCGTGTTATCTTCTTGATCAGCCTGCACCTTGGCTAGGTACCTTAGTCCTGTCGACTCATAAGGAGCTGGAAAGAGCATGACTACTGTTACAGACATTCCCCAGTTCATATGAGAATGTCCTGCCTGTGAGACTGTGGCTAGTTGACAAGAGTTAAGCAAAAGACAGCCTGAATAACCATCTTCAGGGTAACCAGCAGGTGCAAGACAGACCTGGACTACTTGCTTTGCTCTTATTGTCAGTCTGGTTATACTGATACCCATAAACTAGAGTACCAGGACCTGTTCTGGTCCGATGCATCCCAATGAAGAGGAAGTCGGGTAAAAGTACCCAGAGGCCTGCGTGGATGAACAAGCAGCTCCTGGACAAAATAAAACAAAAAAAAACAAAAAAAAAAAAAAAAAAAGAAGCCTACAGTGGGTGGAAGCAAGGACAGGTAACCTGGGACGATTACAAGGAAGTTGTCCAAGAGATCAGAGATCAGGTTAGGAAAGCCAAAGCCCTGACAGAATTAAACCTGGCAGGGACATCAAGGGCAACCAGAAGGGCTTCTATAGGTACATCGGGGATAAAAAGAAGATCAGGAAAAATGTGGGCCCTCTGCATAAGGAAAGGGGAGAGCTGGTTTCCCAGGATATGGAGAAGGCTGGGATGCTCAATGGTTTTTTTGCCTCGTTTTTCACTGTCAAGGGCACAAGCCATAGCCCCCGAGTGACGGAAGGCAAGGGCAGAGACTGGGAGAATGGAAAGCCGCCCATGGGTAGAGAGGATCATGTTCAGGAATACCTGAGGAACCTGAAAGTTCACAAGTCCATGGGACCTGATGGATTACATCCACGGATGAGGCTGTGAAACCTCTATCCATCATATTTGAAAAGTTGTGGCAGATTGGTGAAGTTCCCACTGCTGGAAAAGGGGAAACATAAACCCTATCTTTAAAAAGGGAAAAAAGGAGGATCCGGGAAACTACAGGCCAGTCAGTCTCACCTCTGTGCCTGGCGAGATCATGGAGCATATCCTCCTGGAAATCATGCTAAGGCACATGGAGAATGAGGAGGTGATTAGTGACAGCCAACATGGCTTCACCTAGGGCAGATCATGCCTGACAAATATGGTGGCCTTCTACGATGGGGTCACGACCTTGATGGATAGAGGACGGGCAACTAACATCATCTCCTTGGACTTGTGCAAAGCCTTCGATACCGTCCCACACAGCATCCTTGTCTCTCTACTGGAGAGGCATGGATTTGATAGATGGACCGCTCAATGGATAAAGAACTGGCTGACTGATCGCACTCAGAGAGTTGTGGTCAATGGCTCAATGTCTAAGTGGAGACCAATAGTGAGCGGTATTCCACAGGGGTCAGTGTTGGTACCGGTCCTGTTTAATATCTTCATCAGTGACATGGATCATGGCATCAAGTGCACCCTCAGCAAGTTTGCTGACAACAGCAAGCTGTGTGGTGTGGTTGACATGCTGGAAGGAAGGGATGCCATGCAGAGGGACTTTGACAGGCTGGAGAGGTGGGCCACTGTCAACCTCATGGAGTTCAACAAGGCTAAGTGCAACGTCCTGCACCTGGGTCAGGGCAATCCCAACTACAAGTACGGGCTGGGTGGAGAATGGATTGAGAGCAGCCCAGAGGAGAAGGACTTGGGGGTACTGGTGGATGAGAAGCTGAACATGAGCCGGCAGTGTGTGTAGGCAGCCCAGAAAGCCAACCGGATCCTGGGCTGTATCAGGAGAAGTGTGGCCAGCAGGTCGAGGGAGGGGATTCTCCCCCTCTACTCTGTTTTTGTAAGACCCCACCTGGAGTACTGTGTCCAGATGTGGAGCTCTCAACATAAGAAGGATATAGACCGGTTGGAGTGAGTCCAGAGGAGGGCGCAAAGATGCTCAGAGGGCTGGAGCACTTCTCCTATGAAGAAAAGCTCAGAGAATTGGGCTTGTTCAGCCTGGAGAAGAGAAGACTTCAGGGAGACCTTATTGCAGCCTTCCAGTACCTGAAGGGGTCTACAAGGAAGCTGGAGCCGGGGTGGGGGGTGGGGGTGGAGCTTTTTACAAGGACCTGGTAGTGACAGGACAAGGGGTAACGGGTTTACACTGTAATCAGGGAGATTTAGATTAGATATCAGGAAGAAATTCTTCACAGAGAGGGTGGTGAAACACTGAGACAGGTTGCCCAGAGAAGCTGTGGATGCCCCATCCCTGGAAGTGTTCAAGGCCAGGCTGGATGAGGCTTTGAGCAACCTGGTCTAGTGGAGGGTGTCCCTGCCCATGGCAGGGGGGTTGGAACTAGATGATCTTTAAGGTCCCTTCCAACCCAAACCATTCTGTGATTCTCTGGCCTTGAGGCCAAAAGGAATGATATGGTCACAACCACACTGTGGTCTCTGCAGAAAAGCGTAGGCATATGGTAAATCCTGAACCGTGTTTGGGAACCATTTTGGAAAATGCTAACTGGGCCCCAGCCAAAACTGTGTTGGCATCCACCTTGATCTTACTTGATCAAATTTCAGTGCTTGCAACCAATCCCTAAATCCAACTTAAATAGACATGTTGTTTGTATCTTAGAATACAGAATACAAAAAATCATGTCTGTGAGAAACAGGCAATATATTTCACATTGTCATAGCTCCTACTGGAAGAGGGAAGTCTGTGTTGTTCAGTTTGTCATGTAGATCCCTGTTAGGGAACTAAGGAAGCAGAAGATTCTGGTTTAAATTTTTATCTAAAATCAAATTATCCATGTTACATTAAGCATGTAGATTTCCCATTTCATTTTGGATCTTGGATGAATGGATTTGTGCCACATCCAAATATTTCCTTGGAAAGTGAGACCTCGGATGAATTATGTGCCCAGTCTTTCCTACTGGCTAGGTTTAGCCTCCTTGATCTATTTTGCTCATTGTTCATGGTAAACTCAAAAACTTGTCTTTGGGGACAATTAACACTCTTTGTTATTAGCTTCTGGAGCCCTGTTGCCTAATCTGATCATTTAAGTTAGGTAATTGTGATTTTGCCCTATATATTCATTCACTAATTAACCTTGTTACTGAAGCTAATTACTCCAACTTACAATGGTCTTCTAGATGTGTTTTGGATTTCAACATTCTCATAACAGAAATCTGAGACCAAATTCTGCTTTGTATTCCCCAAATAAAAATCTGGAACATTTCCACTGATGGATTTCATGGCTCTGTTCATGGGATGTATTCTGAACTCTGTTCATTCCCTCAGTGCAGTGTATTTGGAAGCATGATAGATCCTCTTTACATCTACCCGAGCACAACAGGATCAAACAGCCTCTGTAAAACATTTGTATTTTGACAAATCGGCAAATTTCCATAAAACATTTTTCCTTGGAATTTTTATGATCACTTTACCCATCATCTTTTTCACTCATGCGTGAAAAATGCCAAAAAGCTATATAAATATTTAGTTTGATTTATGATTGTTTTCTGGCCTTGGGAAAGGCTGTGAAACAGCTAAGAAGAGCAAAGAAATCACAGTCCAGAGAGCATGTGGCAAGGCATCAATTGCTGTTCCTTATTAATCCCTAAAGTACATCCCACTGAAATAAATTAGTTAGGCCTGTTCACCAGGCCATACCATTGTCCCAAAAAGGAATAGCCCCTACTGCTTAAGACTCAACTGAAATGCAGATCATCAATTTACTGAAATTGGAAAGACAGGATTAACCTCTGCAATTGCTGCATGAGCTTTCATTTCTGCAGAGATCTATACTAATCGTGCAAAAGGTATGAAAATCTGATAGAAACATTTTTCTTATAGTATTTCCATCGCATTTTTACTACTCAAAGTATTTGGAATTCTTTGAACAAGGTTCAGAAAAGCATCAAACTTTCTGATGTTCCTCCCTAAATTACATGGGATACTGGGGACACATTAAAGGATTTAAAAGGGTAGGAAATATACTGTATCATTTTTTTGAGTCCATAAATGATTTTCTGTTCTTGCCAACTGTTCTCGTGAGATTCAAGGGCACAAACAGACAGCTAAAGAGCATTTTTAGTGGATTCTTTCACATAATAATTTCAACTAGTTCTGCTGCTGTTGCTTATGCTTCCCCCCCCCCCCCCCCCCCCTCCCCCCCCCCCCGGAAAAATATGCTCTAGTGTTCACTTATTAAAGAGAGAGAAAATGTTTAAGCACCAAGATGTGAGTTTATTTTTAATAATCTCTCATGTTCATTGTGTTATGTATCCAATGACCTTGAAAAAGGTTGGCAGGCAGCCTACAAGAATAATACTAACACTGTGGACCTTTTGTGTTCCTGGTAAAACTTTATTTTCAGGAATTAAAAAAAATATTAGTGACACAAGCCATTTCAACAATAAGCAGGTAGCTAACATGCTACAAGAAACGCTCACTCAGCAGCACATTACAGAGTGAATTTTCAGCTTTCTGTGGAGGAAATTAGGTGTCCCTTATTTCTATTATTTTGTGGAACTTAGTTTCAAATATAACAATTTTTACAGTAACTTTTTCTCTATTAAAAAACCAATCAATCTGATTTTTTTTTTTTTAGGAACAGTGTCTGCTGGTTCCGAACGACTCATTTCTTCAAGTTTGTGTAAAGGTGTTTTTCCAAACAAGTTTAAAAAGTTATTGACAAATGTTTCAACTTTTAACTTCTTTGAACAATTCAGAAAATAAAAGAAGTTGCAGAGTCAGGATATTTTCAGTAAGATTAAATGTATTTCAAATGTTTCACATGAAAGATTACCTACAAATCGTGATGCACCATTTATAGTCTGTATAGTAAAACAACAAACATGTTAATGCCAGAAAGTTTTACTGTTACAGACAAGCCCACAAACCTGCTTTCATCTACCTGTTTTAACTATGTTTAAGTCATGCTGGTGTGGTGGGGACATTACAAAGGAGAGAGTGACACTGTTAAATTAAACAGTTGGTGGTCTCCCAGCTCACAGGTGTCTTTTAGCTGAATCAGTTGTGAAAAACATTTAGTGTGAATCTGGATGCTTTGAAATGCTTTGAACAGAAACTATCACTAAAAATCTTTAAAGACATCTTATGGTCATTTTCGATTAAAAATAAACTAACATAAGGGTAAATTATAAGAATGAAGAAAACACTAAATATAAAGTATTTTAAAATGGGGTAAGAATCTAAGTAATTTTCTTATCTATATTCTCAGGTGAATTTTATAAAACAACTTCTCCAGAAAAGAACATGATTTAAAAAATACATAACATCTCCCCTTTAATATTAGTGATGCTCATAATGCAGTTTTCTGAAAAGGATTGTATGGTACAAACCAGAAGGCTGGAGAGATCTTCAGTCTGAGAGGTGTGCCTGGAGAGATGGGCACAAGTAGACCAAAGTCCAGTTCAGCTGCTCTTTGCAGCTAAAACATTAATAGGCCAGTGATGAAATGTGTAGTCATGTGTGTAAGCTGAAACACAGCATTGACATGGTTAAGTCCTGTTAACTACCGGAATTAATTGGCATCGTTGCCTGTCATAGCTGTCTAGATTCACACCAGCTACTGAATGCATACCAAGTGACAGCTTCTGTCAGTGTAGTTCTTCATTTGATTTAAAATCATGGCCGAGTTAGGTAGAATCCTACAACATTCCAATCCAAAGCATTTTTGAAAATTATTTATTTAAAAACCTCTTATATTGAATTTAAATAGCTTAAGACTTGCTGAATCTAAAGAAAACCAGATCCTGCCATTTTATGGCCTTCTTTCTTGTTTGTTTTTAGGGAAGTTGGGAGAAGCTGTGCAAGCTCAGCATTTCAAAAGGCAGCCTTTACTGCACTGTGTTAGTAATTGCAGTGAACCCTACCAGAAGGGTTGAACAAGTCACTGCATGGCAACTATATCTCCTGCTTCAGCTGTAATCTTCAGTGGGCTGTTTCTTGATTCATGATGCTCTCTAAGCTTCCTCTGCTTCTCATAGTTTAAACACCTAAATCACATTGTCAGGAAGATGCTTTTCCCCATCAGGAGGCTGACTGCCTCCTATGGCCACGCAGGCATAATTTTTTCTAAGAGCAGTAGAAAAAGGTAAAGTTGATGAAGCTGTTCCATCCAGAGAAAGGCAAATCAGTAGGAATTTGGAGAGCAAGGTTTGAATTTCTCTTCTTGGACTAAAAGAGAACAAATAATTTTTATTACCATTGAGTTATACAGTAGTTTTCTTATTTCTTGTTGAACCTGTACAACAAATAGTAACCGGAATACAAGAAAACACCTGACTGTGAATCTTGGTTTTACTTTAGTCTTTTTACCATGCATGCTAAATGCATAAACAGTGTAGGGGCATCAGTTGCTGCTTGCTCAACTCAGGATCATTGCTCTCTTTATAGTACGCTAGCCCAGCTTCAAAACAGAGTAGTAAGCCGGATTGATTTTATAACACATTATTATGTGATGGGCTGAGAACTCTGTAGGGCGTGATGGGCTGGGGGTTAACTCCTCCTCAAGCTGTGAAGGAATTGAACTCAGATTTAAATACCTCATGGGTAAATCCACTATTAAGCTGACTACTTTGCAAAAGCTAGTGAACACAACCTTCTTTTCCAGAAAGCTGTTATAAAAGATAACAGAAACTATTACGGCTTGTGAGAGGCCTGGTCCTCCTAGAACATATGAACTGGGCTTTAGGCATGTTTATAGGATTAAGCCCTTTAGGGAACTTTGGAACCATGCAGTTGAGTTTCTGGATCCCATTAAGGCCTGGGTAGATCTGGGCATGCACACAGTGCAGAACTGCAGGTGCCTAGAGAACATCCATGTCCAAATGTGGTGTGCCTGATGAGTTCAGATGCTTTCAGAGTTACTCAGATGCTGAGTGGGAACTGTAATGGGAGGAGGGAAGAGAATGAATTGCAGTTTAGGGCTTAGATATCTGAAGAATATATAAAATTCTTTCTCAGATGAATACGTTTCTCCTTTTTTTTCCCCTTTTCTTCCCATCAACCCATTAAGTCTCTCAAATACAAATATAAGAGTAGACAAGATGGCCCAAATTCTACTTACATGGATGGAAAGTATTTTGATTTATGCTGATGCAAATAATAGAAGAAGTTCATCCAATAGCATGAAAAAAAGTGTGATTCAACACTTTCCCAAGAAATAAATTATTCCTCCCCTCCATAGAAGGGTTAAGAATAAGCTAAGTGGATACCAAGTTTGGGGACTAAAATTCTTTGTTTGAGAAAGCAAATAAATCAATGAACATCAGAGAATAATGAGAACCAGATTTCCCTAAGTTAATTTCTGGGATATATCATGGCTTTGGCTAAAGTCTGGTATAAAATATTCATGATGCAAAAATTCTATCACCCATGGTAAAATGCATTTTATGAACAAAGAAAAGGAAAAATCCTATACTATACATGGGGCCAATTTTTTTTTTTTCTGATACACTGTTGTCAATCTGGAATATTTCACTTACTTTCATATATATATATATGTATATATATGCACCTATATATATACACACACACAATCAAGAACAACTTTGTTATTGCTGCAATGCTGTACTGTTTCCCAGAAGGCAGTAAATCAAAGTGTTGCAATTATAGTAAGTATTTACTTTGCTATCTCTCTGCCTAGACTCCCAAATTAAGCCAAAATCTACAGGAAGCCTTTTTATCATCAGTGAATTTGTCCTGTTCTTATGTGGTAAACCAGGTACAGCCTGAGAGCTGTGGACAGGCTTGGAGAGACCTTAATTGAACATGGTCTGATTGCTTTCTTGCAATGTAACGTAGACTAGACATTTAATGGAGCAGTAAGAGCCTGCTGCCCATAGTCCTTGGAGCTAGCTGAGTTGTGAAAGTAAGAAGAGCTGGACATCTAAGTCAAAATTTTTGCCAATCTTTGGAAAAATAGGATATGAATATGAACTTTCAGGTCCTTAAATGTTACTGGTGGAAATCTGGCTCCAGGCAGCTGAGGGTATGCCCACATCTGTCATTGCAGGCAGACCCAGGCTACTTGCCTATGTGCTGAGGTAGTTCCAGGCTGGATTACACAGGACTGCTTCAGCACAACCCTGTGCCTACACAGCTCCGCCAGTATTACCTTGTTGGCCTGCAACACAGCCAGAGGAATCGCAGGTCTGCCCCTGTGCAATGTAACAGGGCACTATGCACTTCATTATGTTATGGACCAAGACAGTGTGCCATGTATTCTTGTGAACACTGACCTGTGGTCCTCTTTTTTATTGCTTTGGCAATGTCGACATTGTCAGATCAGTCCTTTGGAATATTATCATTGTTGCAGCCTGTACTCCTGCTCCAGATAAAAAATTGTTTTCTCTGCTGGCTGCCAAAGCAGACCCTACCATCCCTTTCATATTCTGTCCTACTTAGGCTCTGGGGCTACTACTCTCACAAACACAAAAGCACAACTCCTCTGTAGGACTTCTCACCCATAGAGCTCACAGACCTCCATAAAAAAGACACATGCCAAGTTACAGCATGGGAAACTGAGGCACGAAGAATGAGACATGAAGTTGCACAGCTGGACGAAGAAGAGAAAAGAGAAGTAATTCTTCTTGAGGAAAATGCTTTATCCTCTGGATACTGCTGCTTCCTAAATGTTTGTATATACTCTGCGATTAATGAATCATTCACTGACTGAAAAGGTGGGAAAAAAGCTTTTACACAACTCTCCTTGGAGTTTATAACTCAAGCAAACAGCTTAAACCCTTTCAGTAAAATACTGCTCATAAATAATTAATGATTGGCTTCCTAAAGACAATATTTTGCAGTAATTTCGAACAAGATTGTTAGATAGGGTGGGAGAAAAAATGTATCAGGTCATAGTCTATCTGACCTCAAGCTACATAAAATTGAGTAACGTTCAATTATGTTTAATGTCACAGTTTTTGTTTGTTTTAGCTAATTTGCCTTGTGGGAAAAAATGTTTTTTAATGCATTCCAGAGTCCTTGCAGTGTTAAAGTTCATTTTACTAATCTTAAAGCTTTTAATATACGACCACCTGAGCCTCCTTCTAAACCTCCTTGGAGATCCAACTGTCAGATGCTACCAACACGAAACAGCACACAGTCTCACAAAGGTCTTGCATTAGCAGGTACATTTCCCAGGTCTGTCTGTGACACCAAAGCTTAGTTTACCCACAAGTCTTCATGCTGGTTAGTGACTCACTTAATGAATAATCAAACTGAAATCAGTGGGATTCCACATGGGCAAGAAAGAAAGAGTTAAGGATCACTGCCTTCACTGGAAAATGCACCTAGTGTTCCAGGGAGAATTTTCTGACTCTGAAGAAGAAAGTTTTGAGAACATCTGTAATCTGTGAGCATACTAATCTTATTTGAAAGCACACTGAAGGAAGCATATCATTTGGCCTTACTTGGTTCTTCCTAAGAATCAGCCTCCTGTACAGATGCATTTTTTAAAACACAAATGGCATTCCGAGGTGGAAAGTGCTCTTTATATGCAAGATATACTGTCAAACAAGCTCCAAACCACAAATGTCAGATCTTGAACCAGATATGCATCTCTAATTCCCCAAAGGATTTGTTGGTGGGGGAGGGATTGGACAGCACTGGGTCAGGAGTTCTGCCTTGGCCCAGAATGCATATAAATTCAAGCCATAAAGTTTGGATCCAAATTTCCCCTGAAGTTAATTGGGGTTTGGATCAAATGTTCCATCCCTAATTATGACTCATATTAATAACATTGGGGAGTGTGATTTTTTTTTTTCCAACATGCTCAGTGTTGCTCATACTCTGCTCTCATTGAAACCCAGGGTAAAATTTTTATTTTCAATGAGGGGAAAAAAGTCCACATTGAGCCCTTATGAAAATCTCTTCTCTTTTCTACCTTCCCTCCTTGTTTCCCTGCACCGCCTCTCCCCCTGCCCAAGTCAATGTGTTTAGCTCATTCTCTGTAACAATTTCAATACAGTGAAAATGCCATCTGTTAAAACTTCCCATTCTGTGTTTTTGATAAGAGGAAAAGTTGTTTGAGAAGTGCACCATTTCAGTGATGGTAAGCCAGCTGAAGGAGATAATGATTGCAGCAACACTACTGGAATGCAAATCAATGAGGAAGGGTCCTATTTATATAGTATTGGGTAAGATCCAATGCCTTGAAGTATTCCAAATTTTCTCCAGTCAAGCTCTCGATATTACAATAGGATCAGTTAAAACATTTTCCTTCAAATTTGCTTTTGACTGAAAATTGGAGGGAGGGAGTTACTGACGTTGCTTAAATAGAAAAGGATCTGCAGAATAAAAAAAATATATTGTTGAGAAAGAAACTGGAATGAGTAGGCAAAGGTTTTGCATTCTTCAGTTTTTCAGTGGAAAACTTGAGGTAGGGGGATGGGGTGGTTGTTCTTGTCACTGTTATGTTTGGGGAAACTTGTTTTGCTTTTTCTGTGGGAAATATCCAATATTTCCAATCAGCTGAGGTTACAAGTGCTGTCAGGAAACTATATACTCCAAACACATTAGAAACTCCTTAGTTTCTTTCTACATCTTCTTGGGTATGTCAATGCGTGCATACCATCACCAAAAAAAAAACAAAAGGAAAAGAGAAATCAGGAAGTTTTGACCTGGTGGTTGTGACTTTGAAATGAAATAATACTGCTAAAGGCCTCATCAAAGTGCCATAGATACCTTGACTGTGAGTTTGAAGACAAATATGTTTTCCTCCAGCTGTTCCCAGGAGAATTCAGACAACGTGCTCAAGCTCTTTCAGAGTGGTGCTGGCGGAAGGAACCAGCAGAATGTTGGAAAATGGAGTTTCTACAGTCTCCCTATGCTATTTTCCTGTGATGCAGTGTATGTAGGCGACTACATGTGTATTTATCTGTCTCTGCGTATGTGTGTACATATACACTAGGGCAAGGGTAGCTGTCTAAAAGAAAGAGACCAATGAGGGTTGTCTGTAACCTGCACCTCTGCTCATCTGAACATGTTTTTAGCAAACTCAAGAGCTGGGATATGCAGGAATTGTACACAAGTTTTAATGCAACCCACTTATTTACACTCTTTTTCCTCCGGTTCATCAAGGGAAAAGCTGCACGTGAGCTGAGGTGAGCTGTTCAAGGTAGAATTTATGATGACATTTAAAATCAGCAAAGCTTGCTGTAGTCCTAAAGGTTGAAACACACATACATACTTCATATAATCTGATCCCAAGCACCCGCCAAATTGGAGGTTAAAAGTACTGTATACATTGCTACCAGTTACCACATCAACATTTCAGATACGCCTGTGATTTAGGTGCAGATGACCTGGAGCTTGCTGATGCCATAACTTTAAAAGCAGTTGGGCTGTGTGTTGGCTAGAACAACAATGCAGGCATTATAACAAACTCACTTGAGCGGCCATTAAGACATCTCCAGCACACTGTTGTACTACTAAAACGCAATTCCCAGTAGACAATAATCCTAGAGCCCTCGACTGTGAATCACGGGCAGTAAATGGCTGCGGGGCAGGTTAACAATGGGCTCTGTGGGCAGCCTGACATTGTACAGGTGCGCATCATCACAGTAAAGTGATTAACAGGTACTTAAAGGAATGTACATTTAAGCTCAAAAAACCTGTTAAGAGACTTCCTAAGTGGGCTATTTTTTTGTAAACCCCACTTATATTTTATGACCAGGTGAAATGACTGCAGAGCACAAATCCAATCTAAGAGTAGATCTGCAATCAATAGCTCTCCTATCAGCGTAGGCTGCTCCATCAACAGTACCATTTTATAACTCTGTGACATATTCCTGATTCAGGTTTTAAGTGATTCAACAGTGCAGTCTGACCCCTATAAAGAAAGAAAAAAAAGAAAGAAAAAACAGTTATTTAGCATTTTACCCAAGAAAAGGCTAAGAAAAAAAGAATTAAGAAATACTAATAATTTATTAGGAAAAAAATGTCTTTGTGGATATTTATAAGAACAGGAATTTATGTATACAAGCATGTATGTGCCTATATATGTATGTGTGTGCCTGTATACTCATCTACACACACAAGCCAGGAACTCCACCTGATATATATCTGCTCACTTTTTTTGGATAGTATTGGAATTATTTGGGCAGTGAAAAAGGCCCAATATGAAAGGAGAGGCAGTGAATTGTGGGTTGCAGCAGAGACTGCAATTTTATGTGCTCAACTAATGAGTAGTAATGGGAGCGGCTAGAGTTCCCTCAGCATTTCCTCTTCTATTTTTCTCTCTCCCCTCTAGTAAATCCAAGTCTGGCATATACAGCAGATAAAGAGTTTTAAATGTACAATTTTATCCAGGGTTCTTTATAGGAGTAACAAGATCATTTGGTTAATAAACGCTTGATTCAGTCCTCTCCCTGCAAAGCTCTGGCTGAATACTTTCTAGGCATTAAAGGATTATCCCCAAAGGTTGGGTAATAAAAAAGGGTCTGCCTGCCTGTGTTGGCCAGTGCAGGTTTACCAGTATTTTTCCTGGTGGACAAATTTGGATCTGGTGGGAAAGTTTTGATGATCTAACTGGTAGCAAACCAAGAAGCAAGTCTATTTAATAAAACCATGTTTTTCCACAAAGTGGCATTTGCATAACTGTTTTAAAATATGAAGAAACAAAAGCAGCCACAGTGACACCATCACCCTGTGCTGGTTTAGAGCAATTCCCATTTCTGAGAAGTAAGGTGGGGTAGGTTTTACTTGATACAGTGCAGGTCCCTGGGGTTTGGAGGACTGCACTGTCACCTGTAGCTCCTACATGTTTCCTGGTACATGTGACAGGGGAGTCCTGCCTTGCCACCTGTGCTGAGTCTGATGCCTTTCGATTCAAAAGTGACAGAGCTCTGATGTGCCTGTAAAGGCATAGGTCTTTCCACTGCACAGACTGTCTTGCTCCCTTCTCATGGATGAGAAGGTTTTCATGGTCTATCCCTGTAACCTTAATAATTCCCTCCTATCAAGCAAAACCACACTGGTTCTCTTGTATCTTGTACCCAAGAGAAAGGACACCTGGAGTATTCCCCCTTTGGGATGCAGCAGGGTTCTTGCAATGCACATACTGCAGAGGCTTTTGCATTGCCACAACTGCACAGCGCTCCTTTGATTCTTGGCACGGTGAAAATGCTCCTATGGAAAGTGTTTCAAACACTCTGGACTGCTTCTTTTGCTGCTGTGGGAGTTAAACCCTGAGGAAATCTGGCACATTTGTTTGGACATTTTTGCATTAATACATTTACTTCAAAACAGTATTAGCATGAGCATATGTTTGTTTTATAAAGTCTTAATATCATCCAAAAGAAAATGCTTTGGAATCATTACACAGATACATGTCACTAGTGTACTTTCCAAGCTCCCCATGCACATTTCATGCTAAGCCTATGCATTCTATATTAGATCTTATTTTTTGCCATTCATCTTAGTACTATCTCATCTTTCCCTTAGTGAGATTTTTATTTCATTTAATCTCCTCTAACTCAGGAAATTTTTCACTGAAGCCAGAGTAGTCCCTCTGTGTAAAACAAATGAATATAAAGAAACCTAAACACTAATTCACCCTATTACACCCTCCTTAAGGGACTAAAAAGCATTATTGAAAACCATTAAAATGTATTGCTATTTTTATTCAAAGTAGATATGGTAATTTATATTAATATCCAGATCTTCACCTGAAGTGGATTTCACTTTACCTACCTAAAGCTACCTAGAAGTTATACATCTAAAGTAAACCACACCTTAGATTCCCGTCAGAGTTAAAGGAAAGATACAGGCTCTTCCAGTTTTTAGAATCCCACCTGATCATAAGTATCTGACAGACGTGTGGCTGGAAGGGACCTTAAAGATCATCTAGTTCCAACCCCCCTGCCATGGGCAGGGACAGCCTCCACTAGACCAGGTGGCTCAAAGCCTCATCCAGTGCAGCCTTGAACACTTCCAGGGATGGGGCGTCCACATCTACCCTGGGCAGATACATGTCACTAGTGTACTCTCCAAGCTCTCCATCATCCTGCAGAAATGCCTAATTCTCCATAATATAAAAGAAGCCTAAATAATTAGTTTATACTAATAATTGTCTGTGTTACACTAGACACTTATAATCATGTGAAATGTATTTCAACTCTCATGTTAAGGGCTCTACGAATGGGATTAATGTGAGGCTGCACTATATCAGCTAAGAATATAATTCTAAAAAGAGTATTTTTTATTCTTTTTTAAGACATGTACATGAATAAACAGTTTTACTGATTGATGACATCTTACGAAACACACTGAAATGGAGTGTATGCTATAATGTGTTATTAATATATAGTTTTAATATCCTTTGTGGTTTTTTTCCATTATAAGAATAATATAAGCAGAGAATAAAAATATTTCCAAATTGTCGGCATGCCTAACTCAATTGAACCTCAAAGTTTGATGAGTGTAGCCCTTAAAGCCTTAAATTTTTTGCTAATCAGGTAATTGATATCATTTGCAATATTCTTTGGACATAAAAAGAAAAAGAAAAGAAAGGCTAAGGAGGATACTAGTTACCACTAGATTATTCGGAAGCAAAAAGGCTCAAAAAGATGAAATCTGATCAAAGTAAATAAATACTCACTAACTTTCAGGTTATCACTTTCAGACAAAAAATTTCTCTAATGTTAATAAGGGACGTAGGCCAAAGGCTTTAGAAATTGCTATTCTTAAAAAAAACATGATTTATTTGATTTTTTTCCAACTTGAATGTCATGAACCAGACATACATAATTATATTATTTGTCTTATGCAAGCGAACAAGAATAAATTAAAACTGGACATGTTGCAACAGGGCTGTTGACATTATATACAAAGTCTGCTTATTGTCATAAGATACTCTTAACCTTTAAGCCAAAATCTTTCAAAACTATTAGTGTTAAATCTAGCAGCTGTTG
Source organism: Rhynochetos jubatus (assembly GCA_027574665.1). Taxonomy (NCBI): domain Eukaryota; kingdom Metazoa; phylum Chordata; class Aves; order Eurypygiformes; family Rhynochetidae; genus Rhynochetos; species Rhynochetos jubatus. The sequence continues at coordinate 114,203,286 of CM050650.1, forward strand.
TCAAATTTTTCCCGTTCCCTGCTTTATGCATTGTGCTTTATTTGAAATGTTTGTTATATTTGTGTATATAACTTTCTGCAAGCTGTCCCTTGAAAGCTAAAGGGATTAAACGAGTAGGTTGAGCCGGTTCAAAGGAACAAAAGTTAACAAATTAAAAGAAAACTTTCGAAAATGAATGTGTAAACCATTAAAATATTTAGCTGTATTTGCATTGGATAGTTTCCTCTATATAAAACAATATGGATTGTTTAAATAAATGGGGTTAAGGGAAACTTATTTCTACTGTAAAGTTTATTAAAGCTTTAGGAATGATGGCCTCGATCCTTCAAACGCTTACGTGTTTAACTTAAGGCATGGAATAATCTCATCCTGGCAGCACTAGCCAGCCCTCACAGCTTTGTCTTCCAACAAGACAGAGACACAGAGGGCATCCAAAGACTGGAAAAGGAGGAAAGGATTTCCCCTGTGCTTCTGTCTAGCCCTTGCTTGAATGTTTAAGCCAGTCTAGAAACTGTGCTCCCTGGTTAGTTGTGAAGAGCAAGTGAGTCTCTGTAGATGTTATTGCAAAAATAGGCTCAAGTGACAAAAACCTCAGAGTTCACATAAAAAGTAGAAGGACAAGTTGGCAGGTTATGGATTGTTGCAGTATTTGATTTTTAATGAGTTAGTCTGAGGGTTACGTGTCTTGTAGCGTATGGCTAGCTTATAGCACGCTGTGAACTGGGCTTAAAGGATCCTTTATCTGTCACAGAGCAAAGCACAAGGACAAGTTTTTTTACAGCTGGTGCTGTGCCTGGAGAACTAGGCCTGGTTATTAATAGAGGCACAGTGGTGATCTGATGCACCCATGCCTTCCTGAGGGCCCAGGTTATCTCTCTGTCTGATTCAGTGCTGTGCCACGTTGGTGTATTGGCCCCTGCAGGGATGACTGGACAGACCTCCATGTGCTTGTCTGCGTGAAGAGTTGACATGACACAGGGAGTACACTCATTTCTGCCTCAATTTTACCCAAACATGCTCATGACCAGAGTGAGGGATGACTTGTGGTAAAGTGAAGCAGAAAGCAAGGGGCTGGGAGCATCCCTTCTCACTATGATAATTTGGTTTAAGCCTGACTGGGCTGTGTAACAGCTGCTTTTCATTCACACAGGGTTTGTAAAGCACTCAGAGCCCCTGTTTGGAAGGGGTCGCTGAGGCAATAGGTGCCTCCGTGCAGAGGAAGCCATGTGCAAGGCTGGAGTAGGATTTTGCTATATCATTTATCACTTAAATGGTGTTGATTTTCTAAAATCAGTGTTGGAATTCAGTTGCATTGGCATTGATTTTTTGTGAGAAGAATTCAAGGAGAAAAAAACCAACAACAAACCAGGAATATTCAGAAGGGAATGGAAAGCCAAGGGAGTAACAGAGACAATAGGAATGATCTCTTTCTGGTCAGAGAGCTGACTGAAGGATTCTCAGAAAGGGGAAGAAAAACTGAAATTAAATCAAATCCCATCTTCCTCTTGAGTATTCCTGAGCCGAGCAAGGTAGGTTGTTGCACTTTATTTGCAAACAGGCAGGGCTGCATCAAAGAAATATCTATCCCAATATGTTTTAAGAATTAAAATATGTTCCAAGGTGCCAACTTTGGCCTTGCCAAATTCCAGTTCCAGGTTAGAAAGGACAGAACTTTCCAAGAACTTCAGAGTTACTCAGTAAAACCAGAGAGAACCTGGTACCTATTGTTTTTCCATGTCACTTTGATATTTCCAGCCAAACTGAGTAACATTCTCCCTGAAATTTCTTTCTTTATAGGTTTAATTATAACTCGATGTCCAAAAGGCCTTTTGAATCTAGATTAGGGTTTGAAGTGCGTATATCAGAACAGTTTTGCTATTGTATGTGCAGGTTTTTAAAATATATTTCCAGACCAAAGTCAATGCCTTTTTTTTTCTCCCAAAGGGGGGGGTGGGGGGCGGGGATAGATGAGAAAAAGAATATATGAAAGGGTTAGCTTTCCTATGCAAGTCTTACAAATATTGTCACTAGATCTAATCAGTTTAACCTGCTGAGCACATGACATTTAATACAGGATTTTTTTACAACTCCTTCTCTTCATTATTCTTGCACTATCTAGCCTATTATTTCTCATATAACTGTTAAAGAATTAAGACCTTTTACCTGTCATCCACAGCTAAAAACAAAGAATGTTGACTTTACTCCTTAGTCTGTCAGGTTTTTCAGTTTTCCTTGCAGTCTTAACAACTGACATATAATTACCAGGAAAGCCAACCTGAATTCAGATTAAAATTTCCTGTTCCATGCAAAAACACTACGGTTCTGAAAAATGTACATGAAGAGATGAAGAGTAAAATGCTAAAAGTTAAAGATTAGTATCACCTCAGTGCTATGTAGTCTTAATTATTGGACAATTATATAGTACAAAAAGTAAGATTAATATCTGCTAGATCTCACAGGCTGGCATTCAGCAATCAGGATCCTTTAGCTATAGAAAAGCCAAGTGTAAAGCCCAAGCTGGTTCTCTAGACTCCACCTATAACCAAAGGTGAAAATTAAACACCTCCAGAAGCTTTGTTGTTTGGTTTTTTTTTTTTTTTTTGTCTTAAAATGGTCTCCTCAGCTGCTCCTGTTTCTTATTCTTCAGGGCAGACAGAAAAAACACTCAACTTTATTTGTCTCGCCTTCATTTTCCACTGAACTGGGCAAGCCTGTGCCCTGAGCCAATGTAACTACTGCAGTGCACCAGAGCCAATATAAGAAGGGAGTTAGGATAGCCTGCTACCTAGGAAGTATGTCCTGTCTCGCAGCAAATTGCTACTGTATGCATTTCAGTGGTGCAGTGACACCATTTGTGGCAATAAGCCTGGTTGTATATGTCTTTGCATCACTGCACACTAGCAAAAAACTATCACATGGAGGAGTCAGCAGGAGAAGCTGCCCTGCCAGCAAGCAAAAGAAGTAGATGAGCAAAATACATGCTGAAAATTATACACAGAACAAGGGAAACAAAAATTTCGACAAGCTAGGCACAGGATTTTTTAATTTTTTTGGTTTTACCTGGGAACTCAATGAAGTGTCAATAGAAGTAGGCAGGAAGGATCAGAAAGGGAAGGTTGGGAGGGTGGGTACAGGAAGCCAGGTGAGACCAGGGCAGATAGTCTGCTCCATCAGCCCAGAGGTGAGAATATGCACAACCCAAAACATGCACAAGATCCTGACGTTGCTCAGTCCTGCACAGCGCTCACTGCAGCCGCCAAAGCTGCATGGCGAATGTGACCTTCATGCATTGCCTCTCCTCACTGCCCTGCTGCCAGTGACCTGTCATTGTAGCAGCCCCTGTACACCCAACAGAGGGTCTCTGCAGTTCAGAAACCATCTATCAGGGGAAAAGATGAAAAAGGTATCCAGGATAATTGTTAATGACTGACCCACCAGCTGGGCTGTACTCTCATGTACCAAAGATCCAAGTGTGGAGAGGACCTTGGCCCACAGATAGTCTCCCTTCTGAACCAGAGGAAACCAGTCTCTTATATTTTATTGTAATGATTTCTGTAGCTTTTGGACGGCCTTCTCTTTAGAGAATGTGATATACACAGAGCGCCTTCCGCTTGCCGGTGGAGGGCGGAGAGGAGGAGGGTGGGGAGCCCAACCAGTAGAATTTTGTAACATTTATTTGTTTGGACAATTTACTAAGGGTTTACTAGAATAATCCCATGGAAAGATTCACTGTTCTTTGTCATAACATGGACTGGAAGCTTAAGTTTGTTTGTAAAGCTCTAAAATGACTGTAGGCTGATGGAAGATACGATATTTAACAAGCTCACTGGTTAAAACAAAAAGCTTGTTTCGTGGCAAAGAACACTATCATTTTGTATTAGCTGAAGTTCAAGTTCAGCTGTCTGGGCACAGCCAAGACGCCTGCTCTCTGGTGTTAGTGAGGCAAATCCGGAGGATGAAATGCAGATCTGAATAGGAGATACAGGGAAATTGTTTACCTGGGTCAGAAAACAAAAAAGATATATTACAGAAAACATATGGTTGCTATTTAATTTATGCTTTATCATTTTTCATTCTGACATTAACATTGTTATGAGTAGGGTGAGAGCACTGTACATTGTACGATGTAATATAAAATGAGGGTTACCACTCCTTGCCAGAGGAAACGTGATTCAGAAACAATTTGGGGGCAATTGCAAGGTGATGTGGCACAGAGAACCAGAAGCTATTGAAACTTTAAACATCATTTCTGGACAATATAAGACTTGCTGCAAAACGACTTGTAAAAACATGAAAACGTTACTTTCCTGACCCTAGAGAATTAGAAATCTTTAAATATCAGTTCAAACAATGCCTCTTAAAGGGCACCACACTTTTTCATTGCCAGCTACCATTATTTTTAACAGTTTGTTAAACATACCGCAATAAAGAAAGATTAATGGCCAAGATATAACCCAAAAATGCAGAGGGCCACATCAAGATCTGTTACATGCAGGCAACTCAGTGGTGAGGCATAAAGGGGGTATTTAAGTAGAAAATTTAGCCTCAAAACATTCATGAAAATGGAAGTAGGTGATTAAGATGGAAATTAAGTGTTTGGGGAAAACAGAGTAAAAGATGAAAAAAATGAATGATATATAAACATATCATAAATATAAACAATTTTATATTATGGAGAAATTAAAAAGAATAATGATAAAATGTTACTTCAGAAATTGAAGGAATAGTGAAGACACGCAAGTATTAAGAGGATGAAGAAATTACAAAAATATACGTGAAGTACTTTAATTTTGTATTTAATCAGCAAAGGAATCAAAAACACCTGTAAGCAATCTTAATGATTTCTCAAGAACCATACCTATTTTAAAAATTCAGAAGAATAATAGTTTAAATAATGAGATTCATCTTACACCATTGTTCCAATCTAAAATTTCATTGCCTATTTTTAAGATATTTGTCTACTCACAATAGAGACTGAGAGGAGCTTCTGCAGAAGGGAAAATAGTCTATTTCTGATAGATGGAAAGTATTCTGGAGGATGACTACCTGAAGTTAAAACCTGTTTTAAAATTGTTAGTCTTCAGTGAGATGAAAAACAGAGTGATCTTCTCTGGTTTAGGAACTTTGACACAGTCCTGCTTGAGCAGTGGGAAAGGTAGGAAGGGTTATATTTGTGTTGTAAAGATTTGTTGTTGACCCAAACTCTGTCCAAACCAAAGACATGAACAGAACATCAGTACTCTGTACTATCTCCAACATATTTATGGGACTGAATACATACTGGACTGGTGATTTTTATGAATACCAGTCTTTTCACCTGGTGGTACACTTCTCAGGATAAGGAAGCTCACCCAGATAAACCTGGGCACCTACTTGTCTGGATTCAGAATTCGAAAGTGCTCAAAGTGATGCTAGCCTCATGTGCAAATGGAAATCATACCCTGCAGTACATTCAGGTTCATCAAACTTCTGATGAGTTGGTTTTCATATTTTTAAAAATGTTCATTTTTTACACTCACATTTATTAAATATTGGTCCCTAAAGTGTCACCTTCTCAAACTGTGACAGACCCTTCTGTTCTTTCCAGTGTTTGCTTTTTCAATATGAATTGAAAATCAGTGTTGGGAAGGAAATTATTTTCTGATCTAATAAAAGTGGTTGAAGTTTTTAAATTTTCTAGTCTGCTCAGGGGTAAACCCAAGCTGTTGGGTTTGTTCAACTAACACCAAAATACGTAATAATGTAATGGTAGTAGATCTCCTAAGAGAACCCTAGGAGAATATCCTCAGTGTCAAACCATAAGTTATTTGGTGCCTCACTCTGGTTTTGGCCAGAAAATCCTGAAAATATTTTGTTTCAAAACCTGTTCTTCATGTGAAAAGTCCATATTTGATGCATCAGTATATTCTAATGAAAAAGCCATGCCAAGAAATCTCAGTAGGCATTTCAGGATACCATTCTGAGGTCTTCCTTGCATCTCTGGGGCATAAACCATACTTTAACCATGAATGTTGAGAGCCTCACAAAGATCAATTGAAAAACTGGAACTTCAAGAAAAACAAAGCAAATAGTGTTGAATTAATGCTAAATTCATCAAAGTATTAAAATGTAAGTAAGGGTCCTGTTTGTATTTCAGTAACAAAAAAAACCTTGTTTAAGAGACTTGACAGCTTTGGTTTTCCTTAATAGGAAAACTAATTTTAAAGGGTAAAAAATGTTCTCATTTTACAGGGATTTTTTTTTCATTTGTGATATGACAAAATTAGAAATTATCAGAAAACATTAAAATCAATGATAAATTGTGTGTGTATATGTATATGCATACATAATCTGTATATGTAGTAAGCATACAAACACTTGAAGTTACACACCAATCCAAGAAGCAACTCTATTACATTTTCTCACGTTTTCAGGCCATCAGTTATTTTTGTTTTCAGAACTTCTGTTCACTATGAAAATACTGCAAGCAGAACAGGAGAGATGTGCCTTGACACTCTTGAAGCACATTGGACATTTATGGGCTGTTAACCTGACGCTCACACTCATCACGTCCAGTTAGATCTACTGTGCACATCCTGGTGGGAACAAAGCTGGTGTAGAAAATGCAAAATCACCTGTTTTTTTCCTTGCAAACCAAGCTAGCAATGTAAGTCCCTGTCTGACTCAGATTTTTAGCTTAAAAGAATAGTTTAGATACAACAAATACTGAAATTCTGCACTACTTGATTCAGCATTTCTGAATATGAGTATCATTATTGTTACTATTTTTATTTTCATATAGACAGTGTAACTTCAGCCAGGACTCAAAAGTTCTTGAAAGTTTGTACAGATGTTAATGAAATGATCTCAGTAAACCTAATGGCAGAAACACTACAGTATTAGTTTAATAAATCTGATACAGTCATTATGCTTACCATTATGGAATATCTATAAATAATGTCTGAAGAGTTGACACTTGGGTAATAAACTTCTTAGTAAATGGTAAATCATTTCTTAGAGGTTATTATAGAATGAACAGATCAATAACACCTACTAATGTGCTTGTAACCATCCATAACAAATACTACTAAAGTATGTAATATGCTTCTAATATTTAGTATTCAATTACTGACCTCTGTACAAACCATTTATATTGAAGCCTTAATATAATATTTTATTACTATATTAAAGTAGTGATTTATTTTGTCATACTTCTGTGGTTAATTTATTATATAAATCTTGCATCTGATCCTACAGTCTACATTATAAAGGAACCCTCTGAGAAGTCATAAAAGAGAAGTTTGTCAGAGAAGAAATTGTTGTGTTGGATCTCCTGTTTTCCCTACCTGAAATGTTTCATCTGCAATTTCTATTTTTGTCAATAGGCTGACATTTTAAGATATTTGGTAGGAAATCATCCTGAAAGTTATGAATTACTCTTCTGAAACAGATGAATGAAAACAATGTTGCCTCTTTACGGTCCTTGCACACTGGAGAAGCTAGAGTCCTGGTTTTCTTTCACTGCCAGTGTGAACTGCCATCAAGTTAATAATACACAACTGACTAGTAGGTAATTCTGGTAAGAAAGTGCCTTCTTCAGATTTGAGGAGACTTGGGAGTTTGCAGACACACAAACTTGCAAAATCAAGTGAAACATATAAAAACCATAAGGGAAACACTCTGGAATGTTCAAATACACTGGCAATTTGCCAAAGGTCTCAGCTGGGACTCTGGAAATGGGCTGCATAAAGTAAGAAATTTTGTCTGTGACTGTGAAGTCAAAATGTGCTTCTGGAGGCATATTTGGTGCCCATCTTGCTTCACATCTTTGGCTCCTTCTTTTACTTAAACATTAGGGTCTGGTGCCTCTGCTGATATTTTACGGTGCAACAAATCAGTCCATGCTGGCAAAACAATTCAGAAGTCGATCACCTACTTCCTGCTTCTCTCTCCCCTTTTTCCATAGAAAAACTGAAGGTTGCAGAGTTATCTGATATATCAGCTACTCTAATTCAGCTTTCCTCTGCACTCTTTTGGAGCAGATCCATAATCTTTTGTTTGAACAGAAGCAGGGGCTGAAACTTCAGCCCTGCAACCTCAGAATATTGAGTTGTTCTAGCCTCTTCTCTATGACCCAGAGACTGATTAAAATCTTTGCATAGCAGTAAAGTGCCACTTCAGAAGAGTCTCTAACCCCTTGACTGAGGTACCTCCACAGGAGATGAAGAAAAAGGCAGTTCAAGTCCTGCTAGAACTCAAGACAATGTCTGATTTTGGCTCAAATCCAAATATTTTAAGAAATTCCCTCTAGGGAGAAGCTCGGTAGAGAAAGGAAAGAAAGGGAAACCTTTAGTTTATAATTTTAAAAATAGGAGTCCAAAAGGGAAGTTATGAAGCTTTTTTATGATTTGGAAAATCCCGCTGTTTAGAATTTCGGGAAATGTTGTCCACTATCTTATTTGTTTGGTTTCTGCAATTGATTAAATACCATTCAGAGAATATGACATCCATAAGTACAGTAGCAAATAATAATAATATGATAGATTACACAATTTTTATAAACTTCAAAAATGAAACAAAACAAAGTTTGTTTTCAATGTTGTGTAACTCTGATTTACCAAATTGTCAGTTTCTACATATCTTTCTTCCTGAAGACCAATAAAAGCCCAACTGATTTAAACTAGGGTATTAAACATCCGTATGTTTTTGGATTTGAATACATTAACATAATAGAATAATGGATTGTAAGTGGTTCATCAGTAAATAATCCACAATTATGGAGTTTGCAGACTGATTGAAAATAAATAGCAGCATATTGTATAATTAAGCCATAATCAAATGTCTCTCTATATACAAATGATAAAGTGTCCCCTTGGGCCATGGCCATGTGCTGAGGGTTTTATTTAGTTCAATAGCAAAAGCCTTTCTGTGCCAAGTTTACACAAAAGAAAAGTTAGTGAATTGCTAGGAATAAAGTTGACTGATCTCTCCACACAGTGTAATAATTAGAGCCAGCATTACTCTGTGCACATTTTGGATACAGACTTTTGCAGCAGCTAGCAAGATTAACCCTCACTGCTATTCAGCAGTAGTGTGCCCTGGCCACAGGAATACTATATTTTGGGGATTTATACATACCCAGTAACATTTCAATTTGATTTTGTTGTATATTCCATTAACAATACAAGTTAACTTCAGTTTCAAGCAAAGAAAGTAAATTTTTTACATTTTAATGTCATGTCAAAAATGATGGGTTTCAGATCCTGAGAAGAACTCATTGTGGGTCCTGAGTTTTGTCTGAGACTCTCAAGTGATGGTGTTTAGACATGGAAGTAGATATAGGAGCTCAGCGTTTCTGTTTACAAGGCTAGAAGCTGGGCAAGAATATTTTAAAGAAAGAACCATTGCTTTTCCAGTATAGCTTTTCACTTAAAAAATCATGCGGTGGAAGGAAAGAGTGGATTACTTTTCTTCTGAAAGATAATTATTTACTTTCATGAGGGAGAACCTTTAGCAGAACATCTCAAAAGGTTAAAAAAATCTTAAAGTAGTGAAAAAGTAGATCAGCATGCAGAATACTTGTTTGAAAACAGCTTCTTTCTGAAAGAGGCTAGATGCAAGAAGGTGAATGTCATTTAATGGAAGGGCTGTCCTTCTCTGCAGCCTCTCAGACAGTGCTACTAAAAATTCTGCTGTACCTGACATTTAACTTGAAAAGGGATAAACAAGGAGAAAGTTGTTATTTCTGTTGTTGCAGGCAGCACCACGGCCTCATGTTGGATCCCTTTGTTTATCTTTTTCCATGCTGTGCATTCAGACACCAGTAACACCGCTCAGAATTCAGTGCCTTTCTAGCAATCTGAATTGTAAACAGCCTATAGCCCTAGAAAAATTATTCCTGGGAAATATGCAGCTGCAGGTGGTTTTGCAGGATCTGGTCTACTGTGTAATTTATAACCTTTGAGTGGTTCTCCGGGATTAAGAACTCATATGGTGGATTGATTCTGATAAAGCTCAGACAGCACTGGGGGTCATAGTCCCTCTGGGCTTGTAAGCTTATTGTCGAAAGTCAGTATTTTAAGAAAACAAGCTCAAGACAAACTCTTGGGGTCTTCAGTTGTACTCTTAGTATAGCACTACATAAAACTGCTTTACAGTCACTCCTCTGATTTGTTGCTACTTTTACCAATCACAGCACGATTCTGGAGTCTGATTCAGTAAGGGAGAGGCACTGAACTGGTTCACCCAAACTGACTCCTTTGTAACAACAACATGTCTGTCCTGTCTCTTGATTCCACTCTACTGTCTTGTGTTATGAATCTCCTTGACTATAAAGCTTCTTGACTGCTTAATACATACTGTTGAACCCTATATTCCTTACTGACTTCTTGAAGTCCATCTACATTCTGAACATTCAAGAGCTTAATTTCATTGCTAGGATTTCAGCTGGAGTTTTGGACCACAGGGAGCACCCTTTCAGTTCTTACAGTTTTCATGGGGTTCTGTAGGGAGACCTGTGTGCCATATAAAGTTTCTCTGTACCAGGCAACAAATTTCACTGAAACATTTCATTTACTGCAGTGAAGCAGGTCTGTATCTATATTTTTCTTGTAAATGATTACAAAAAGTTGAACATAGTGAATACTTCTGTTGAAGTCAAAACTTTGAAATAGGTAGCATCTCATCTTGTGTGCTACCTTACTTGTTCAGTAATGTTCATGGCCATGTTAATAATTCAGTTGGAGGGAAACAAGATCAAGGCTAGAGAATTCAGCATAGGCTACTCTGAGGTAAGTGAATATGTGGATTTTGGTTTGCTGCAGTTAATGTGATCTCACTTGTCCCCTAATAAAGGTTCACAAGAGTTTGGAATACAAATATTACAGAGCAGCTGCTGTGAGTTTAATCCATGTTCCATTAATGAAGATATTTTGCTCCCAGTACTGGATCAGAATTTGACATGTTGTTTTCTTGCATTTCATGCTGTACACCTGCAAAGGTTTTGGTTTAAAATACGTGATATACTTTAGATAAACTGTTTTCTAAAACTAATTTTGGAATATTTATACATTTGTGAAATAAGGGGAAATGTAGAAAAATAAACTACTGGATATCGTACTCTCACTGTGCACTGGAGGAAGATGGCTTTGCCAGTAGAGTATAAATATACTACCATGCTTAAAAGAAACAAAGCATAACACACAGAACTGTATGACAGACAGGAAGGCACACAGTCCAAGAAGAAACAACTTAGTGAAGACCTTCTTTCAGCTCCTTTAAATGTTGTAAATGCATATCATTCCAATTCAACTATTTATTTCCTAAGGTGCTGAGCAAGACTGTCTTATTTGAACCAGCTCTTGTACCACCACCACAGAAATCTTTCTTTTAATGCAAATCTGAAAAATATAATGAAAACCTCCAACCCTCTTAATACTGGGAGAGGGAGTCCAGAAAGTGGGAAACAGCTATCGCAGTTTAAATTGCAGAATAAGCCAAAACTAAAAAAAAAAAAAAAAAAAGTCCCTGATAAATGAGAAATAGTCCCATTATGTTATTATTCTGTTACCTAAGAAACTATCTTCAAAACAGAAGCCCTCATAAATACTCTGGAGATGCATCAGACACTTTTCCCTGCTGTACGACACTGTGTATATGGTTTGGCAGCAGTTCATCGTGTAGAAGATAAACTAGCACATAGTGCCAGGATTCTATTACTCTTGACCCTGACCTTTGGCTGCATGCTGTTTCCAGTTGCACTCCATCTTTAAAAAAAAGACAGCGCCCATTTTTTTACCCTTTCTTTTTTAACTTCTGTTTTTAAACTTCGCCATAACCTACCCTCCGTCTGATATATGTTTGAAAAACAAGTTTTCTGATCTCTTTCTTCTCTCCTTTTTTCTTTTTTTAACTTCTGTTTTTCATTCCTTAAAACCAGCAGCAGTGCTCCTGCCAAAGTTGGCTTTCCCATTCAGATTTCTCCTCTTTTTTTTTTTTTTTGTATCCAAGTCCTAACTAGCTCAATAGTGTGGAATACTATAACGTACCCTAACCACAGAGAAAATACGTTCTTGGAAATGGTTTGTTTTTCTATGCTATATTTACTACTCTCTGAATCCAAGATATCCATTTATTGTTACCAACTGAAGTTGCTTGTAGTAAAGTATTGGGAAAGGAGATGACACTTTCATTGATATAGAATCAATGTTCAGAGATGTCAAGTCTATACAGAACAGTGTAGAACCCCTAGGGCATGTGAAATATTTAAATATGTTTTGTTCCTACAGAATTATGATCTCTATGAAAAGTCCAAAAGTACTGCATAAGGATGTGATAATTTGCAAAGCACTGACACAGAGTTACAATGTAAGTACTTGGTAAACTACAGAGATTAGATTAGGCCACAGAAAAGCAAGGCAAGAGTTCTGAAAGTTTATAGGGCCTTCTTCTGCGCTTCTAGTTCAGGCAAAACTCCCAGTGAAGTCACTGGGAATTCTGTTTGTATTAAGCAGGACAAAATTAGGTCTCTGTTTTCCCAGTAGGGATCAGGCTAACTGCCATGGATGAAAATGTTTTCAAATAGAAAGTAAAATAAACTTTTTTTCACTACCTCTGCCTGTCTGGAGTGAACTTTAAAAAAATTAAATCCTGGTATGTCCAATGGCTTTTCATTTTGCCAACGTTGCAGTAATCTGAGTATACTCATTTGTTTGTCCAGCATTTAAATAACAAAACAGAATAAATACAACAAACCTCCCAGACCTGAGATTTTTTAAAGGACAAGTGAGAATCAATGGAACTTCAAAGAAATGCCTCTACTTGCAAGAACAGAAAAATTTAGAAACCCAGCGTATCGTCGTCACACAGAAATCTCTGGTACACTAAAGACAACAAAGATGTGTTGCAATACAGCTTTCCTAAATGTTTAGCTTACTTTAGAAACCAAAAATATTAACACTGTAATTATAAACTGTTACTACTGGTTTGTATTTGGGGGCCAGGACTGAAAATGATATAAACAAACTGTCATTACAGAAATTTCTTCTTTAACTAATTCTCTCATTCTACCTGTAGTTACCAGAAAGTGTGGTATGATAAAAAGGAAGAAATTAAAAGCATTAAGGGAATAAAGCCCAACCCCCAAGATTCACCACAAGTCCTAAGTATTTTTGGTTATGATTTAAGCTGTATAATTTATAAATGTTTTGTGACTCCACGACCCATCTCTGCCTGGAAGTTCTGCCTCTCTCAAAGACAGGCTACAAAAATTATCACAAAGCTTGTGACAAACAGTAATTGAAATACAGAAATAATGCAGAAAAGAGCAGATATGTAAGGAAGAGAGGTCCACATAAGCAGCACTTTGTGAAACTTGAGTGACTGAATAACTTTCTAGACAAGCAGCATTGGTTGATTAAAGAGCTGTCCCAAAGTAAAATTACCTATCTTACATACTTGATTCTTGATTTGCATTACAATCCAAATTAAAATTTGGTTTTAATAGAAGGTTAACAAGTTTAATCTGTGTTAACAGTGAAGTTCCACTAAAACAAGTAGATATTACTGGATAAATGTTGCCATGATTTTATTTAACAATGTAAAAAATTTAATTAGCAGGAATATTTGTGTTTAAACTTCATAATTATTAAAATTATTCCACAGGAAGGTTTTTTTGCAATCCTAAATATTATGATAGATACTGAATAACATTAAAGGCAAGAATTTAGGGAGTTACCTGATCCCCTCAAACTGGTACCCCAAGGCTACACAAATGGTAGGTAGCAAGAAAAACAGTGTCTAGGCTCATTGGTTGGCCTGGAAGCCAAATGACATGCTCTGGCCACAGCCATACTAATAAATTCTTTTACATTGCAGAACAGGGTGACTGCGTCCAAATCTCCCCCTGGGAATGGTCCTTGGCATGTGCTAGTTCCCAGACAGTGCTATTTGACATGAGCCAAAAGGGCACCAGGGAATAGATTAACAATTTAACCATATGGATAACTTCTTGGGCCATTGCCCCGATCCTGTCCAATACAATGCTAGTAATAGATTCTGAGTCCAAGCTGTTTTACGTACCTATTTGCAATACGTGAAAACTCAGAAACACTGCCCAAATTGTGCAGGCATATGCCAGACAATATTAGAGGAATAAACACTCCTAGATTTCATTATGCAGTTAGAGATAGCCAAAAGAAATCCAATTCAGAGTAACTTAGAATTTTAGGATGATGAAGCTACTTTCCCAGAAAATAGTGTCTTAATAAATCTGGTCCCCAATCCAAAAAGACAAGGAATTTTAACCAAGGCTTCAGACAGGCACCCTGAAACACAACTAGCTCACAAGGAAGTAGGATGAAGGAATGCCTAATGAGTGAATCTGGGTGGTCTTCCAGTGCTGAGCTCTTCAGTACTGTGGGGATTACGTAGAGGACTCCATTTCTATCAGAGTTTGGAGTAACACTGCAACCGCATGGTAGAGTTCAAAGAAAAGTTGACAAAGAAAGTAAGTTTTCATGTAAAAGGCAGCACATCTACCTATTTACGCTAATAAGTAGGTTGTCATGTAAAAAGAAATAGGTAAAACCACAATCTTTATTTTTCTTTTTAATTCAAAGCTGCTTTTCGCTGTTGCTGCTATCACTTGCCTTCTTCATTTAAGTTTTATGACTGGTTAAGTAAATTTTAGTCTATGCTGTTTTAAAAGGCTTTACGGCTCTTTTTTACCTTTTCCCCAATTATGTGGTCATGTCCTCTTCCTTCTTCTTGGCAGTATATGGTCACTTGGTTTAGGGACCTCATCCAAGTCTGTGTAGTCCCATGAGTAATAGCACGTGCGGATGATCATAAAGCTAGAAAATGACCTTTTCTGAAACACTGACAGCACTGCATATGCATAACCCAGAAAATAGAAGATTTGAGGAGGAAACACATTAAATGTATTCAAATGTAACACAGGCTGTTGCAGAAAAGAAAAGTTGGGGGTTTTTTCTGTGCCAGAAGGGGATAGGACAAAAAATAATGGGCTTCTTTTGCTGTAAAGGTGATAAAACATTAGGAAAAACATTTCAGAGGTACAGATAGTGAAGGACTGGAACACATTGCTTAAGGAGAGTGTTGAATTACAAACATTACAAGTCCTTAAAACAGCTGTTTTTCTAACAGCTGTCCACAATGTCTTTAGAGCTGGTTCTGCCTTGGGGCAATGCAATGTACCATATGACCTCTCAAAATTTTTTTTTAGTTCTATTTTCTGTGACTGCATGGTTGGATTCAACAAGTTGTTAGTCCATGCCCTGTCACATTTCGTGATAAGTAGAAGTTAAAGGGGAAAGAGTGACCATCCAAAAGAAATGTTATCTTATTTTCTATGTAACCCAAATCTAAATTTGCCTGATTTCATCATCACAGTGCCCGAGTGGGAGAAGAGAGACTGAATCATAGGATGCAGGAGTTAGTTTTGCCCCTGGCCGGAACAATACCTTTCTGAGAGTTACAGATTCTATGTTTCATTTTCCTTCTCTCTAATGAGTATAATTATGTGGCAGTACTAATGACTGTGATTATCCAGATGGACACCATTGTAGAAATATTATGCCAGCACTGCTCTCTCCTATTGGCAGAATTCTGTCCCAGAGCAGTCAGTGAAGATGGTGTCTAAACACAGACACTTAAGTTAGGAAAATGGTGTCTTCCTGTAGAGGCTTTCCAAAGCACTTCTCAAAGCACTGTTCCCATTGGGAAGGTAGGGAACTTGTCTTGCCAGGAGCACTGTTTCCCTGACCTTCAATTGTAGTAAATTAAATATGGCAAGGACTGCTCTCTGTCCTCAAAGTCAAATGTTAAGGCCTGGCTCCATCCACACTATTGAATTATTTCACCCTGCAAAACCCCTATTGGAATTGTTCATGTTAAGCCCTGAGTTGTGCCAGAAACTGTTCTCAAATGTGTTGATTGACTTTGTTGAAAAATCAGATCAGAGAATTTAACGGTGTAGCTGGTGAAATTTGAGTGTCTGGGAGTATTACCGAGTCCTATTTAATTTACTACTGTGGAGGGCTCATGGTCGCTAAAAATTTGGTGAAAGTGGCATAGCTAAAGTTAGATTGAATCTCACCATGAATTGTGTTAAGTAGCTACAGAATCACAGTAAATTTTTTAATATGAAAAAATACCTTTTCTTTCACTGCTGTTCTTATTGGCAGGGGACTGTAGCTTCATGGGGAATTATTGGTTGGGGGACTTTTTGGACAAGATTCACTGTTTCGATGAAACTGAGGATATTAGGTATGGTTTTTAAAGGAGAACTCACAAGCCTGCAGCTGAATGGTACACCTCAGTGATAAGTGATGTGGCTTTGCAGGAGGCAGTTGAGTACATAGGGAGGACGGTTGCAAGGAGACTGATAAATTCCTGCACATGCAGCTGTAAAGATAATCTTGGTCCAGTTTTTTAAAAAAATTGCACAAGCACCTGAAATGTTCCTCTTCTTATGATAGTTTATCTGCCCCATGGTGCATTCCTGGGGCATAATCCCTGAGTTTATCTGAGAAACATACTTCAGAAACCTTCAGTACGTCAGCAGGGCATGTGAGTAAAGGAATTCACATAAAACCCGGCAGCCCTTCAGGAGATACCTGCTCCTCAGGTAAACACTGCAAAGATACACTCTCAGGGAGATAAGTCAAAAGAAAAACATCTAGAAAACTGATGCAGCAAGAGTTATCAAATGTAAAACTAGACCAAGAGCTCAATAAAATATTTTTGATATTATTTAGTAAATTTAAGGTACTAGGAAAGTACTTACTTATGAAAAGTAAGTTGGCAAAGAAACAAAGAGGAGGATACCTGAGGGTTCAGTTATAGTGGAAAGAGAATCTAAGGACAATGGGAAAAAAGCAAAGCAAATAGGATTATTTATATTTGGCTACGAAAGCAGCTAAGGCAACAAGATAGAACGACACCAAGAGGTACCAGGTTGAGAACTTGGTGTTATGATCGTGTAGGCAATGTTCCCGGGAGACTTGCGAGGGAGAAGGCAAAGCCCCAGGACAGCAATTACAGGGAATCTACCCATTTATAGAGGCTGTTTTATTTTAGAGGGACTGTATGGTAATAATGATTGATACTAATTTTGTTTATTTACAAGTGCCATGGTTACCCAGACAAGTTTCAGTCTCCGTGTGCTGGGCGCTAAGTGCATATGAGGCTGTCCACACCTCAAGCAGCAAACAGGCCATCCGTATTGGGTATCATGTTTAGATTCAGCTGGAAAAGAGAACTACAACATGACAGGAATCATCCCAAAACCACAGAGGTCGAGCATCCTGAGCTTCATGACTGCACAGTGTCTCAAACCCATGTATACCCTTTCTTTCTAAGCCTTAGGGACATGATATGCTGAAGCATTCTGGTCTTTAAAACAAGAACATGGCCACCACACATGGCTCAAAATTCATTACTGGTGTCCTTTGAGCTAGGTACTACTTCTTGCAAAGCTGTGCCGTGAAAATTCCAAGAAGAAAGAAGCAGAAAGCTTCAAGAATGTTTGTTCTTTATGTCCACATGTCAGTGGATCTGTGAAGTGTCTCTCCAAAGGATACTGTAGATGCAAAAACTTACATGGATTCAAGGGGAGACTGGAGTAGAACATGGAAAAGAAATCCACTGAGGATTAATCACAGGATAAATCATGTCAAACTCAGGAAATCCCCTAAAAACAGTTGGAAGCTGAGAGAGAGTATTTGGGGAAGTATCATTTATGCTTCCCTTCTTTTATGACTCTTTAGGTGTCCCATACAGCCAGTGTTAGAGACGGTATGTCTGTTCTTATGACCTTATGTACTGGAGCAGCAGCTGAGTAGCATCCTAATTTATATATGGACCATGTCCAAGGTGCACATATCTTGGTCTTGTGTAACAGAGACCACATGGCACCACATGGAGCAAGAGTATAGCATGTCAGTCTCCTTCTTTCCCTTGTCTTTCACTCCTCCTTAGCAAAACTGTGGAAGCAGATGTTTTTGTTACTCCTCCTTGGGCCAAAGAATGAATGATCTCTGCATTAGTTTGAAGGAATCCCTCTTTGAAGGAACACTTCTTTGAACTGCCTTTTGAGTTCCTACATAGAGGTCATTCATCCTTGCATGGAAAGCAGAACTGATGTACATATTTCAGAGTATTAACATTAAAGCAGGGATTGGCAATTACTACTGGTTTTTGGGTATCAAGAAATAAGGCAGGGGGTCTGGAAACCAGTCTCATAGGTATTGGTAAAATGGAAAAATAAAGGAGACCTATTGAACTAATTCAGCATGTACTGTTTATTTTACTATGATTTTCTAAAATTTTCAATTTTAGCCCTACACTGAAAAGAAGGAAAAAACCCCAATAGTGTCATGACAAAATTTGCACTGTTCCTTAAAGAATAGTTGATGATAAGACTATTCAGTAGAAGCAAACAGCAACACACAGAACTGCCACTTTGGACAAACACCAGCTGTACTGCTAAAGCTTTAGCCAAGCACCAAGGGGAACTTTTTCCTCTATTGCCCAGTAAGTCTTTTTCTTTTAATAGAACCTAAAATATAACTACTTTTGCTGATTTTTCATAAGCATATGTACACACATATATATATTCATATTTATATTCCAATACACACACACACACGTATTTTTACAACTATCTATTTATCTTTCTAAGAATAACCAGTGTATATTAAGTGGTTAGAAATTAGTGTAGAGCTAGCTAAGGTTTGTAAAAAATGTGGGTTAAATAAAAGAAAGCATCAGACACACCCAAGCCCATCAGAAGTTACATAATTTATCAGGCTTCCATTAGGCATAAAAGGCATTCTGTAGCACCAACTTTTTCATTTGCTTTTGGCTTGTATTTTTGTTTTCCTTCACAGCTTAACGTCTTTTTTTCAGAATATCATTATCTGAACTGCTCTTGCATATATGAATAAAGTTTTGGGTACTTGTTATAGAGATAATTTGGGGCATTATTAAAGTTTCAAATATAGCAAAACATGTTAAGTCTCAGATTTGATCCTTGCTTCATTTCCCTTTGTTTATGTGTCCTCTTATATGGATACATTATATTCATATATCTTCTCAAATTTGTGCATGCTAGATGGCTGGATAGTACTGCATGTTCTTGAAAGATATAACCTAATCACATGGAAGTGTCTTTTTTTTAAAAGATGCTGCTATTAATGAAAGTTCCTAAAGAAATATATAGTCTTACAATCTTTTAAATACAGTAGGGCTAACAGGTTCAATATAAGTCATGTTCTGCCTCCAGTTCGACTTGAATCCAGCAATAATCAGTAGATCACAAAGGGTTTATATATGTATGTGTGTGTATAAAATGCGCAAGTCAGTTTAAACACAGAACATATTTTTAAAATTAAGTCTTAATTTCCAGCTCCATATTTTCTAAAATAAATAAAGTCTACAGTATGAATATGTAAGTACAGCCTGAAATCATGGAAATAAGGTTGACTTAAATGAAAGCTCAAGTTCACATATTTTCCAGCTTATACCTGGAAAATATCAGCTCCTATTGCAACTTATCTGTAAGGGCTGGTTTATAAGAAATAATGCAAATAATAAGAGTGAAAGTGAGATTAAAACACCAAGATTTCTCTCCACATGAAAATGTTCAGATTTTTCAGACCCGTGTACTATTATTGTCCATGAGCCTGGAAACAAACCCTGATATAAACACAGAATCCAAACCACAGAACATGACTTGTTTAAAAAATGAAATTCTGTGAAGTAAGGCAGGAAACAAGATTTATCCTTCTGGGAATTTTTTGGCATGAGCAGGGAACTAGGCATGCTCAGTACATGTCATATCCTTCATCTATCACTGCTCTCTGAAGTAAAGCTTTTTTTTTTTTTTAAATCAAACCAAGGGGAGGCAACACAGTCACCATCTGAAATGTGTAGAAATCCTTCTGTTTGACATGGCATTAAACAGAAGAAGGCAAATTACAGTGTGTTGCCTTAAGGATTATTGTTGCACATTTTGTGCCTTCTGGCTGTGGCAGTGTTTGTTCCTCCAAGTGAAATTAGCTGGGCCCAAGCCATTTTGCAACATTGTAAAAATAAATTGCTGTACTTGATAAGTGAATGTTAAACTTGTCACTCTAAGCTAACTGCAAATTGTTTTTAGTGTCTTCAGGGTAAGTTGGCAATCTCCTATAGGAACTACACAGAAGGTCAGCTTTCTCTCTTTGAAGCCAAGTTTAGGTTATAGCTAGGGAACCAGAGCAAACACTTCTGCTCATGAGCAGGAAAAGGAATGTTTCCAGTGCATTCCAAATCTTCCAGGTTAGACTATATCAAGTTAAAAATTCAGGATCACGCCAACACTTATATAACATCATGTTACACTTGTAGGACAATACTATTCAAACACCCCGTTACCTGAAGTGCTTCCTTAGGAGGCTGGAGAGCAGGGAAGTCCTACAAGGAAAAATATGGAGGAAAAGGATCTTTGATTGCTCAGTTTTCTCATGTGGCCCAGAGTTCTTGCTCCCTCAAGGACCCTTGGTGTCACTGTCTCAGGACTTCTCAACCCAAATTGAATGCTCTATCCTCCTTCAAACACTCAGACTGATAGCAAGAAGGAAATGATAGCGTTAAAATTTACTCAGCTTTATTTGGGTAAATTTGGGTATTAGGTCCCTTATATACATAGCCTGTTTGGCATGCATCACAGCTGAAATGCAGTGGCCTTTTTTCATTCAACTTTGTAAATCTAGGAGTCAGTCAGTCAGTCAACTTTTCTGTTGGAAAGTCCCACTTCATAAAATCAACACGCCCCTTGGGGAACATGGCATTTTGCTAAAATAACAAGTGATTTATTTTTACATGGAAAAACTGAAACAATATCTTCCTTATTACCCATTTCAGGATGGCTGCACAGAGACAGTTCAGCTGATCAGCAAACCCAAGCAGGCTGCTGGAAGGAAGGTTCAGGGCTGGAGAAGTCTGTTCCAGCAGTCCCCATGTTGTGCCTCCATCCAGACCCTCCTGCAGGACCTGTCTTGGGCCAGAAAGGGAGCAAGTGGCTGCTCACATGTGTGTGGAATACCCTCAGCAGATCCCCAAGTGCACCTGGCAAACTTTCGCCACGTCTGGCACACAGTGAAAAAAAAAATTGCTCCAGTTCCACTTTTAAGGGAAGCTTCCTGGAAATCTTCTGAGAAAAAAAATCCAACAAACATTTCTGTCTATTTATTATTAAAGAATCAATAGAATAATAAAGAATGGCATTTTTGAGAGTGAGTCAAGAAGTGAGAGACAAAAGAAGTTGGTGCTTGGGATCTCTCTCTTCTGCTTGAGTTTTGCAGATGGATTCTTGCTTTCTCGGTTCATGTTTCTCTAGATGAAACAGAAATTTTTACCTTCTGTGGAAAGCACAGAGAAAAGATTTTTGATACACACTTATTACAAGGCACAGCAGCCTTATTAGTAGTCTCAAGTAGCATGAGTGGGTGAGACAGTAGTTCAGAAACGCAGCCTGTGCAGCCCCTGGCTCCTCTCTTCCAAGACCGTAGCTACAGATGCTGGTTTCAGCAGTGGATTTTGTGATAACGGACACCTCCTCTGGGACCTGGATTAAGCCCAAGATTAAGTTACTATAGTAACAAGTTTCACAGCGTCATTGCCAGTAAATATTATGGTGATTGGTTACTGAAATCTGGGGCAAATCATTATTCATGGCTTCGGTATCAAATATAATGAAGAAGCATATCTATTAGTGACTTTTCTAGATCAACCCTTGCAAGTTTTTTCAGGCAATTCACAACATTTTAAAGTACATAATTAAACACAAACAACAGAGATCTGTAATACAGTGAAAATGCACAATGTGATTCAAAGTTATAATGGCATTCCAAGACATTTTCAGGGTTTAAAGTGGAAGTTTTCCAAAGCAAAAGGAGGATAAGAGAGGTCCTGAAGGCTTAAAATAAATATATCTAAGGATATATAATCTAAAGATATTATCTAAGAGATAATAATAAAACAAATCTGTTGTGGAAGCTTGATGAGTTAGTCCACTGAAGCACCACTGCGTTGCATATAAAACATACTGCCTTACTCTCTGCCTTGGGGTGTTTTGCTAGGAACCCACACAACAAATACTCAGGCAGACAAACTGCAACTGTTGAGTCAGTTGAATAAATCTTCTCACCCTTCCATTCATTCCCTTCCTTTTCATTTTTTCGCCTTCCTTTTCCTCCCTTCCATTGCAAGTAAGCAGCAGTTGGTGCATGATCAGCTGCATCTTCTAGAGAATAGTCTGCAGTTATGGTGGAAATTAAGCATCTTTTAATAGTGTTCTGGTACTAGTGGAATTCCTATTTTCACTACATTTCCAATTAACTCAACTTTCAATCCAGTACATAATTTCATTCATCTCAGAAATTATTTCTGAAATATTTTGATGCATTATCTCTGAGTATTTAGCAGCAAATATGGAGCAGGAATCATCTTTCAGTCCATATTTGCAAGTGAAACACTTAATTGCACTTTATACTAATGAAAGCTTAATAACAGAAGGGGTTTTATGCTTCACTGCCAAGATGATAAAGAACTGAAACCAGTAATGCCAAACCCACAGAGCAGGATAGCATGAGAAAGCCTCATGGAAACCCTGAGATATAGAAAAATAAAATATAAGTGAACATAAATTAATACATTCTGAGTTCTTTTGATTTGTCTCCTAGTTTCTGATACAACACAGTGCATGCAGGTTACCCAATCAAAACTTTATGTGCCATCAGAATGTCTAGAAAGTTACTTGAGTGTAACTGGGATTCTCATATCATCAGTCATTTCCAAGGACACACATACTATAAAAAGCAAGATATTCCAAGAGAATTTTTGGTAAAAACAGGGAGTCCGGGAATGATGGGAAATGTAACACCTTTTGTTCTGGGGAAAAAGATCCAAACCAAATATTAAGAAACAAACTTGATCAAAACCTGGAAAGAAAAACAAATTAATTTTCTGTTCCACAGTGGAAAGTCCTTTAGCCTACCTAGGCACATCAATCCTCCTTCATTTCTCTTCCTTCTCAGCACCTACAGCTTGGCTGTGTTTGGACAATGAGACTTGTTTTTCTGTTGCAAAGTTTGAGGGGTAGAAATAAATTTGGAGTGTTTTCACATGGTCAGCTCTGCTTATGTCCCACTGTCAATTCTCCTGCAGTGCTAACACAAACCTGCCAAGCATGGAAATGAAAACCTGTGTTCTCTGGTACCGGGCAAAGGTGGTTGTTGTTGACTACAGCCTTGTGCTTCAGAGTCAAGCTGCAAGAAATCCTGTCATGAGAAGAACAGAATAGCCTGCCCCACAGTAAACTTTCTTCTTTTCTTCTAGTAGCTGAGGTCATCTTCATCTCTGCAGGATGAACATAGATGAGAGTGGGTGTGCCTGCTGTGAAAAAAAATTATTCCTGAACAGAAACAGAGATATAGGTCAGAAAACAGAAAAGAAAGTCAGGAGAAAAAATGCCATACTTCTTTCCCTCCATTTATTTATTTATTCTGTGGCTAAAATACATTCTTTATGCTTTTTCATTGATGATCTTCACTTTATAAAAGAAATCATGTCTGTGTGAAGGGAAAGGGTTTCTTTCCTTTCTGAATTAAAATTGTTGGTCAGTGAATATACATTGGTATAAATTACTGTAAAAGAACTTTTTTTTCATACAACTGTGTTTGGTGGTGATGTAATCCTAGTTCAAGTCATATTTAGGGTAGCTATTTTTATAGGATTTATGAATCTGGTCTTGTTTCCAGTAGGAATGATAGATTCTGACTAGCATATAACCTTTTTATTTTAATTAATGCTAAAATAATTAATACTTTAGCTTCTATCTAAATATCTTTTTCCTTTTTTATTTTTCTTTTGATTTATAGCACTAGAACTTGAAGCCACGTACTGGCTTAGGCAGCAGAATCAGAATATATCTTATGCAGTTTGATAGCACATTTAAGTCCCCTTTCTACTGTCAGTTTGCCACAGTCTATTCTTGTCCAACGACTGGCATGAGGACGTGGCCTACAGAGCTGGCTAGCATCCCTTGCTAGACTTACAGGTATGGGAAGGAGCTGGATAGGAGAGAATTTTAGAGCATGAAGAAGCCTAAACTAAAATATTGCCAGTGCAGAATACTCCTTAATCCCTTGTCTGCTTATCCAGAGGATAGTCTCTAAAGATGAGAGACCTGGACAGCATGTTGAGGCAGCATGGTATGGTATAAGAAATACGTCAGCTTATCCTGCTTCTTGTCCTGGTGGAATCACACCAGCTCTTTGTGGGTAGTATTACAGCAGGGTGTGAGCAGGTAGCAGAGGCAGGAGAGCAGCAGGTGGCGGACAGGGAGCTTAGGCAGGGCTGCAGCAGCAAGAGGCTGCAGGGAGAAGCGATCATCCTGCAACTGGAGTGGACCTCCGTTCTGTTGCCTGCAGCCCCGCACCGTGGATGTGGTGAAGGTATGAGTTACTGGGGGTAGAGCTGTGGTTGTAGATTATACCACAGCTCAGTTGATGCATGATACTAGTTAAGTAGCAGTAACTTGATCGCGTGTCTAAGCTGTAATTGGTGTGGCTTTGTCTGCTGTGGTGCTATCTGATCTGGTAAGGGAGATGACAAATATATGGATTTATTTAATTTCTTCATTTACATTTACGATAATTTAAAAAGACGCTTTTCCAAGGCATCTAGCCTCCCCGCCCCCCCCCCCCCCCCCCCCCCCCCCCCGTTAATAATTCTATAAAATAAAAGCACCATTAAAGTAATCATTTCCACATGCACTGAGCCAGCCAGCTGCCTTCTGAAACTCCTTCCCACCCTGTTATCATTGTGGGAAGCCTATAATCAGCCCTCTCCAAAAATTCTACAGAACAAATGTCTGGACAGAGTGATGCTACATAGTGAGACTGTACAATGTCTCCATGGAAGGCACACAACCTTTTCAGACCGAAAATAGATATCATGAATTTATGTCATTTCAACCTGTAATCTACAGTTCTTTTTGAGCTGGGTGCCAAAACAAGCTCCCATTAGTACTGCTGTCTCTCTTCCTCACTTAACAGTTGTTTCTACCAGCATTTTGAATACAGACAACAGTGGATCAGTTATTTCCTTAAGTTCTCTCCTCCCCACTACTGATAGCCAGTCTGCACTGAGGACTGGGCACCTCGCCACCATCATGATATAACAAAATGCTTTGCTGAATATTTCAGAGGGGAGACCTGTTGATTATACCAGCTTTTAGTTGCAGTGTTCCCAGTACCATCGATTGTTCTGCGAAGGGCTCATATGAGCCTTGTCTTATGGCAGTTTGACTCAAACTCTACCAAAGATAATAATACAATAAAGATGAAAAATTCAAAGTGAGCAGCTCTCAGTTTCTACCTCTGCCTACAGCCCTGTGCCACCCCTGAAGTCAAATTGTACCAGAGGAATGGTAAAGCCCATTCTAACAGAAAGCATTAAATATTACTCATGCAGCTTGCTGAACTGAAGACTGAAAATAGAAATTATATGTGTCTATAAACATGTAGGAATGGAAAAACTTACCATAAACAATAATATCGGGTTAAAAAATAAAAGGGTTAAAATTGGCAAAGAATTTAGGCTGATCACTTAGTGGATAGTCTTTTTGGATTCATAGAAGGAGCAAAATACCCTAACTTTTAGCTGAAAAGCTTGGAAAATTCTTGTGCAATAGGAGGGACCTGGCTTTGATCCCCCAAATCACACCTTACAGTGGCCTTACTGCAGAGACAAAATACTAAAATATGAAGTTGGGTTAAAGCATATTTATGTGTGGAATGCACCCCATGTTAGCACTTAGCATTATTCTGTATAATTTCATATTGTACAATGGTTCTAAGTGCACTAACCACTTGTCATACATGCTACTAGATTTTCATACCCTGAAGAGTTAGTAATTGGAGATCCATAGTTTGCCCTTGCCTTGGCAGATCCCCTGGAGTTCATGAATATTCTTCAGAGGTTCTTCCATCCAGCTACAACTCAGTCCCTGAATAGTAACAAAAGGTGTGCAGAGATTGCATGTTTACTGAATGTGCAGCATAGATGTACAATAGCAGTAACTAATCAAAAGACCCACAAATAGTTTACTAGGTTCCCTAAGAGACTATTGAAGTGGAGTGGACCCTGCTTTGGGTCAGAGACGAAGAGCAGGTGATCTACAGAGATCTCTTCCCAGCTCGGTTACTCTGCTGCAGCCTTGTGAGCACTGAAATGTCTTTCAGTATGCCATGATCTCACGTTGCATCAATCCCGCCATGTTTGGGGACTAGCAGAGTATCAGGACTGAGAGAAATGTTGCGGGGAAAAAAAAAAAAAAAGCTAAATAGGAAATTATCTTTCCTTCTGAAAACCACTATGTAAAAAAGGGAAATGTTTCCTTTTCTACTAGCCTTGTGATTATGATGAATAGAGGTAGTAAAATCCCAACATGCAGAGCAAAATCTTTCTTTTGTAGAAAGGGGCAAAATGCTGTAACCCAAAGTAATTGAAGAAACACAAGCATTTTTTCAATTTTTCTCCTCAGCAGGGAAGAGAGTTCCTAAAGGGGGTTAATGAAGCTCAGCTGACCTTTGGAGAAGGTCTATAGCAAACTGTCCCTACATTACACATTTCTCAAGTTCTTGTACTACTCC
This sequence comes from Rhynochetos jubatus, assembly GCA_027574665.1. Classification (NCBI taxonomy): domain Eukaryota; kingdom Metazoa; phylum Chordata; class Aves; order Eurypygiformes; family Rhynochetidae; genus Rhynochetos; species Rhynochetos jubatus. The sequence continues at coordinate 114,229,985 of CM050650.1, forward strand.
TAGATTGAAGACTAATCCTACCACGTAAGCATCCAGCCTGAAGAGACACGCATGAAAAAGATCCACTTTTAAGTGATTCTCTCCTTCCTGGGTCCTCAAATATGGCTCACACCTGTGCCAAGTAAGAATAAAATTCTCAGACACCTGCTGAGGGACAGTAGGGAATCAGGTCTGTATTTATTACTGTTTTTCTATTTCATTCAAGGAAAACATTTAATAATGGAGAGAAGCAAGTGATGATAATTCCCCCACCTCCACAATTTTATTTTGGCTCTAGGTACTTGCAGTAGTACTAGGTACTAGTTTATCCAGGGAGTGCACTTCCCCCACTGCCTCCTTCCTGCAGGCAGGATTCTGTAGGATGGATCCCTGCGGTTTTCCATGTTTTGTTATTACCTTTGCTAACTGTTATATACTAGCTTATCTCAAATTGAAGTCTCATGACCTACATGTGCTTTTCCGTTTCTCATCTCCATAAGAATTGCACCCACAGATGGATAATATACATTGTAAAATTTTCTCACAACAATAATACTTCTACCTATTCTTATGAGACATTTACTCCGCAGTCTTAGCCTACCTTTATAATTACGTGTGTGAGAGAGTCATACAGAAGTGATGTCACTGAATACTTAAGCTCCTCAGTCTGCTCCCCCATCTGCCATTAACACTTCATTACATTAGTTTGCTCCCAAATCTCTTTTAAAGTAAACCAGTTAATTCCCCTGGAGACAAAAATGCATCAAGGATAAGTTTGGGGTTTTGGTGTTGGGATTTTTTCCCTGCTATGGATAAGACACAAATAAACAGTAAGAGTGTCACAGGACTGAAGAGGTGTCACACAGAACACAAGATGATACGCTCTGTGTCAGCAGCATTGCCAGTCCATGCTAGACTGTGCTAGCTCTGAGCATTGTGGACAACAGCCACTGCACCTTTTGCCTTTAGGGTAATAGACATTCCCTAAAGCTGAACACTTACGTGTGCTGATAGTCAAACTGACCAGATGACCGTCTCATACCCACAATACGCAGAAGTCACAAAAAAGAAACATTTGAAATCACAAGCTATCTACATTTCTTTTTCTTTTCTTTTAACTAAGGTATTTATCTTTCCTTAACAGTAACTCAGATAAACACTGTTTTCCCCTACATCTGCGTGTCATTGTCTTTATATACACAACTTGCACAACTACCCCATTCTTACAAAACAAGCTGACATGTTGCATTTTCTGGCTTCTTTGGCTTTCTGCTTCTTGTTCACAACTCCTGGAGACTTTACAGGCCACAAGCTAGCTTAAAGAGCATGGGGAAGAGCAGTGGGTCCACTCAAAGGAAAGGGCTGTGACAGAAGGATGACCAGGGCTCGTCTAGGAAGGCACCAGCTCGTCAGCTCGAGAGTATTTGCTGTGGGACTGTAGAAGGTCAGTTCAGGACAGCTGCCAAGTGCTGGCTTCAGAAAGACCACCTCCATCTTTACACTGTAGGATAGGGGGACAGAAACTCATCCCATAGCCCAGGGTGTACTTGAAGGCACCACAGTAGATATTTGATACAAAGATGTATATCTCAGGCCATTCTTTTTAATTCCTTGCTTGATTTTTGTTTTTCCTTGTGTTGAATTAATCTGAATAGTGAACTGAACCTGTAAAATAATCAATTCACCAGATCCAGATGTTTTTTGACAGAAATCTAACACAAAATATTGACTTGTTCCCAAAAATAAGTGATCTCTCTTTCTTCCCACCAAGTGGGGATCCTCAATGCCTAATTTAGATAAGACGTTCAGCTTTTAGGCTAAAGTCTTGGGAGGTTATTTCCATACTAATGCAGCAGCTCCAAGTTTGTTGGGATGCACACAGATGGTCACGCAAGTGCCAATTGTGTTATTGAAGGCCACATTGTGCAGTCAGTTTACTGTCAACACTTCAGATGTTACATTTGGCACTGACAGGGCCTTGAGGGAGTCAATATGTCGTTACCAAGCTTTTATGTCCTAAACATTTTAGTGTTCGTCTCTATGTGACCAAGATAGGAGTTACTCAGTTAAAGGGAAAGAAGCAGTCATTAAAAGTGACACAAAGAAAACCCTGGGCAGTTGGGGAAAAATTATTCCCAGGAATAATTCCAGTTAATGGCTGGAATAGGTTGCCCAGAGAGGAAATTGAATCTATTCTTGGAGATTTTGGAAGCCTGGTGGGATAAGACCCTTAAAAATGTGATGTAACTGAAGTTAGCATGCCTTTGGGCAGGAAGTTGGATTCATGTCCTTCATAGGTCTCCTCCAACCTAAGTTTTTCTGTTAGTCTATGATGGAGCTTCTTCATGTCATTGAGCTGCTGCAAGCATTTTTTTGGGAAAAGGACAGGATTCTCAATTTTTCTTTCTTGTCCTCTCAGAGTGTAGGTTTTCTAACCTCCCAGGTATGCTGCTATGACTTTCTTCTCAAAGATTTTTAATGAACTCAGGGATTTATAGACAGAGGTGCTGTGATTCAAAGAAGGATTTTGATGAAGTTTTATGATATAGTCAGGTAGTGCTTCTAAGAGACGATATTCAAAAGCACTCACTATTGGCTTAAGTAGTTCCACTGACATCATGGAGTATTTTACTATGGATGTGAATGGCAGCAGTGTTAGGTCAAAGCTGAGTGCTTTAGAAAATCCGGTCAATAGTCTTTTGGGAAAGTCTATGGTTTGGAAACCCCATAATTAGAAACTTAATGAATCAAGGTATCATAATGAACATCATGCATTTCCTAAGTAGGCTTGTTAAATTTTAAGAGGTGCCTCTAACTTCCGACTGCCACAAAAAAAAATCAGAATAATAAATAATTCTCCAAAGTTCCCTTTCCAAAACCCATGGCAACAAGAAGATGAAAGAGGTACAAACATGTGCTGCAATATTAGATCTACAAAGAAAAAATATAAGAGCCTGCAAAAAGAATTCAATACTACTAATAAAAATACAGAGTAATTCAAATAATTTTTCAAAATGACAGCTGTTTTACTAATGAATCACTAAAATATTTTTCATTCAGTCAAACAATATTTTAGAAATTGTGGTACACAGAAAGGATATCCCTTGCTGTGCAGAGAAACATAATATGTGCTCCATGGAGTAGGAAACTTTAATGATATATGCAGTTTTGTTATTAAAAGTGAGTTATATATTTTGCTGTACTGTGGAAAATTGTGACCCAGTATAACATATCTTCACATTGTTTATAACTTGAGGAAAATCAACATTCTGGGTTCTCAGTTCGCACAGTAGGAATTACATTTATTTTGGCCAAATGTAATTTATATAACTGCAACGAACAATAAAACATGAACTTTATAGTGTTTTCTTACCTAAAAATAATATAGAGCTTGTAAAAGTGAAGAGATTATTATTGTAAAGAAAAAGACAGTAACTTAAAAGCTGAAGCTCATTTTACAGCTATGTAAAACTTATCCCAACTCAAGTATTAAGGCACCTGTGTCCGCTTTTTCATTTAAGCACAGTAATCTCTGACAGTAAATTTTGTTTTCTCAGTAGTAGCAATCACTGCTGAAGGAGATAAATTTTATATACCAACCACCTTTTCTTACTTATCAGTAAATTGGATCATCTGAAGTCCTAAGGAACTCTGCAGAGATTTGTGCCCTCCAGCAACATGGGTAAACGATGGGTTGTCCACAAGGCTCCGCTCCTATCCTATCCCATCCCACGACAACCCCTACTTTTGTAATGGTTTCATCTGTACTAATACATTAAACAGTATCAAAGCACAAGTGCAGGCAGTGGAGCTGGATCTTGATCATATCTACTTTTGAACAGTTGGAATGCCCAAGCAAACTCTCTCCTATATGACTCTTGGAGAGTTTACAGTCTAGCTTGTACCACGGATTATTCCCAATAAACAATGGTATGCTGTCGTCTTGTTGCTGAGGTTAAAATAATTTAAGAGTTGTGGGCAGATTTCACCAGTTGGTCACTGGGACAGTGTCTGAGGTTTGACATTATGAATATAATGTAACCATTAGACTAAAATATATTGGATTTATCAGAATGCATTCCAATGACACAGGGAGGAAGACCAACAAAACCTGTCATAAGTGATTCACTCTTTTTCTTATCCTTTCTGTGATGGGACAACATACATAAGGAAAAATACTACTTCGGTTTTACAGACAGGGAATAAGCTCCAGAGATAAGAAAGTGAATGTTCTAAAATCTCACAAAGGATTGTGACAGAGCTGGGAACAATTGAATTGGTCTCTTGTTTTCCAGTCCTTTGTTTTTGTCACAAGTTCATTTAAATTCTTTTCTTACTGAAAGGGGATACTGCACTATAATTAAAGAGAATGTGCTATTGAAAACACAAAAATAGAACAATATAAAAAAAGAGACAATGCCACAAATGGCAGCATAAACTGTAATCTTGCAAAACCATATGTACCACAACTGTCATGCATATTATTGCAATGAGTTTTCCAAATCATCTTCATGAAGCTGTTTAATGCCATTTGTAAGGCTGGAGAGTTGCACCTCTCTGAAGAGACTGCAAATGGGAGGTCACTAATCCACTGAGTTCCCATTTCCTGTCAAACTGATCATCTCTGTTCCAACATATCCTGTGCTCATCAGATCTGTTCCTCGTACACACGATCCATGCAGATGCAGTAGCCACTTGTTCAGAGTGAATTTTTTGTTTCCTAGTGAGATGAAGCTGATGTTTCAAAGTTCTTGCCATTCTAAAGCAAAGAATGCATTAATCATAAAAATCAAGTACATCGCGTATGGAACACTTTGCTTTGGGGTACTAGCAGAATGGTTGATAAAACTTGTTTTCTTAGTTTTGGAAACTGTTCTTGATGATCTAGATATGGATATTCTGCACACTCTCTTGTACGCGACACTTAGACACAATAGAAAGAGATGGGGATCTGCAAAAGGCTGAATCAGATCACCTAAAATTGAAGAGTCTTCTAGACAAGTACATCCCTTGCCATGAGACACAAAATAAGCATTGGTTCTTATTTAAATGACACAACTGCATGCTTGAAGTGGGATCAGTCTAGTATGTACACCTTATTTAGAACTGCCAAAATAAGTGCTCTGGTTTTTTTTTCAAACTAGTAACATCAAGAAGAAATGAAGAGTTTGAAAGGTTTTAAATTTCCAAGGTTTTCCCTTAAAATCTTGTCCTTCAGCCATTTTCTCTGATTCTCATTTATTTCCTTATGGAGAATAGCTATTAATTTCCTATTGCTGAGTAGTAACTATGAAGCAGAATAGCTGGTAAGTGGATTTAACTCCCTAAAATGGAAACTAATGTACCCATTATAAACTACATAATTTTGACTGGGTTTAATAGAAAACTTTAGTTTTGCATTGAAATATCAACTTTCTTGTAAATAAGTGTTATGACAATATTATGAAAAATGTGTAAAGTACAAGAAAGCTTCTCTTTTTTTTTCCTCACAGTTTTGCACCATTTGGGCTAGCTAAATACCCCACAGGGTGGTTCTCTCTGTGTTGCTGAAGGCTGGGTGAGTATATTGCTGGCAGCACTGGACATGAGTTTTTCTGGAAGATTTCAGCCAAGTACCATTAAAGAACAGGGGCAACATCAGACACCCAGGACCTACATTTGCAAGAGACACAGCAGTTCCTTTGAAACAGTATTTTCATTTTCAAAGGAATACTTTGGGGATTTTGTGTATCCTCTTTTTTTTTTTTTTTTTAATGAAATTTTCTTAAGAAACAAATTATTTCTTAGAAAAACCCACTCATTTTTTCACAGAAAAATGCAGAAACTATTGTATGATTCTACCTGCTTTTTGTCTTTCTTTATTTTCCTCTTGTTGGTCATGCACAGTAATTTTATCACATCTAAAGGACATCATTATTGCAAAAACATGGGTTGTCATTTTGGCATGACCTAGTGCCTTGACCAGGACCACTGAGCATCTTTTAGACAAAACATTTATGAAATAGATTTCCCTTTTTGTTGTTGTTTTATTATTTTTGTGGTTATTTTTTGTTAATTGCCATTAACATCTGGAAAAAACATCACAAATTACTGATCTGAAAAGAAGCAATAAAGTAGATAAATGCAATAAAAATGAGGTAATGGATCACAAAATGTACTTTGCGTATTTATTTGAACAACTGTAGTTTAGTTTAATTTTTTAATGATGCTCTATTGTATCCAGTAAATGGTTCTAAGATCTGTTTTGTGAAAGATATAATAAAACTTTGGTAGTACCAGTTCTCAGGACATTCTTTGTTAAGAGAAGGAGACAGATGCGTCAAATTTTTTGTCATGGCTGTTTTATTTTATGTAGTGGAACAAGCACAATGCTTTGAAGGAAAAGACAAAAACAGGGGGATGATTTTCACTCACACTGAGATCCACATATATTATTCCATCAGTGTAAAGGGGCCTTATGAACTAAATGTAAAGAGGCCTTAATATAATTGAGAGTCAGGTCCTGTGTAATTATTATGAAGTCACCCTCTACAGATACTTGAAGGGTGGTTTTAGTGAGGCAGGTGCTGGTCTGTTGTCCGGGGTAACTGATGATTGGACAAGAGGAAATGGCCTCATGTTGTGTCAGAGGAGGTTTAGATTAGATACTAGGAAAAACTTCTTTACTGAAAGAGTTGTCAGGCTTTGGAACAGGCTGCCCAGGGAAGTGGTGGAGTTGCCATCCCTGGAGGTGTTCAAGGAACGTGTCGATGTGGTGCTTGAGGACACGGTCTAGTGGGAATGGTAGTGTTGGGTTGATGGTTGGACCGGATGATCTTATAGGTCTTTTCCAACCCTGGTGATTCTGTGGTTCTGTGAAGTGCCTATGAATGAACCCAAAATGCTGGGGAAATCGCAAGCGTAAAACACAGATGAAATGGAATTGCCTTTGGGGTTGTAGGGAACAGGGGGAACCAACTAATACATGGCATGTAAAATGGCAGGGACGGGGGAAAGAAAATTCTCATCAGCACTGTGAAGAAGTCCTGTTTTGAGGTCAGTTCCTACTGTCTTTAATTCCTGAGGCAAAGCAGACTGCTGTTAAGGAGTGCAGGGCTGGACCCCTTTTGAAGAGCACCATGAAATGTTTAATGTTCACACAGTGCAGCTCTGGCCCCAGTAGAAAAAGGAGACAAAAAACTCAGCAGCTTCTTTGAGGTCATCCTGTTCAAGGTGTGGGGTTTCCTGCCAGTGCTGTGGGCAGGAGATGAGCCTCCACATCCATCAGAGAAATCCCCAGAAGAAAGAATTTCATGGATCTGAGAATATCCATAGGGGGGCTCAGTCTTTTAATCTAAACTGTTTTTCTTTTAGTATTTTCCTGGTTTTTTCCTGACAACTGGGGTATTATGGAAAGTGCAGTAAACATGTAGGAATGTGAAGCTATGCTGCCCATATGAATGTAATAAAAACACTGAAATTTCTCACTAAAATCTTGTGATATCCTTTGAATGCTGTATGTAAAATACACAGCCCTGGAAAAATGTGATTAAAACGTACTTACTGCTGGGTTCTGATAACATACAACTCAGTGTTCATCACAATGTGGTATGCATGATTTTATTACTTAGGCTACTATGTTCTGCTTAATATATATAAACACACATTTACACACAAATATATGAATGTATAAGCATGGATTAAAAGCAGGCACTTTGGAATTATGGAGAACCCCGCCAAGAGATCAATCCGCTTGCTTCTTTCTCCAAGCACATATACATCCATGCAGCTTTATGTACAGAAGTTATGTTGTTAACTTATTCTATGTAAAACCATGCCTAAATGCAATAACAGTGAAGAACTGGCAGAGCATGAGAGGAATGCAAAACTGGGGTTTTCTTAAATTTATCACATTCATGATATAATGGGATCATATTTCGAAAGATACTGAATTTTACAATCAAACCTAAGTAATAAATAACTCTTTTGGTTTTAATAAAAGAAGTGTTATGGTAATATATTGGAAAGACGTATTTGCTGTCAATGGGGAATGGTAACTCTCTGTTAAACAATGTAAACTTAATGCTACATCATGTCCTTCCTCTGGGAACACAGAAGGAAGAATGTTTTTCTGCTTTCTGGTTCATGATATTTGCACTGAACAATACCTACTCCTTTTTTTAACTGGTGATAGCCTTTTTGTACAGGATAGAACAGATGAGAGAAGCAGAGATTTGCAATCACAGCAGCATAACCCCAAAACAGGCTGGGAAGCATGACGAGGTGGATGATTTCCAGTGATGTACCCAAACCACTTGCAGGTTGCCCACAACACAGGTTACGGCAGATTTTCTAAATTAAGATATTACTGAGGGAGAAAATGATTACTCAGAAGCCCACTTACTCTCCTGGACTCAGTCTGGAAACCACAGCTACATCCTGTTTCATGCTCTGGGCTGAGAATAATTTTATCACAGCAGCTCTTCAAAATGTAGCTGCAACTGGCATGAAACTACTCTGCTCACTTTTAAACTATGTGGAACACCTAATGTCCAGACAGAAGGCCAGGAACATGATTGCTGTCCATTAAATTATTTCCTCTTGCTCAAATAGCCAAAACTCTGGTACACATCAAGGAGAAAATGCAACCCTCAAAAAGTGAAGCCAAACGAAAAATATGCTTCTGCACTTAGAAAATTTGGAAAACACAGGGAATGGATATCTGATGAAAACATGCACATGTCCTAGAAATATATTACAATACCTCCTTTTCTTTACTGGATGGAATAGCCACATCAACTGGGTCACACGGTATGAAAACATGCTATGATGAAAACCGGGCTCACAAGGGTAACATAAAACAATTAGTCATGTTTTAGAAAAAAGCAACACTACAATTTAAAGGAATTTATATGAAAATAAACATGGTCTGAAGGAGAGTGGGCTTAGACATTTATGAGACTGGATGATGAAAGCTATTGCACCATCTTGGATTAGTCCCTTTTTTTATCTTTACTGCCATATTTTTGCAACATGCTTGAAGTAGTAAATTGCTCTTGTAAATGCTCCTTTTGATTTCATGTTTGTGCAGTAAACTCCCACACAAAATTTTTGCATTTTAAAAAAGAAGTAGCCGTGTCCTGATTGATATAAGCCTGTGATACTCTAACCTATTTCTAACATGCTCTGTTTTCTAACTGTGCCACTGACACAGGGGTCAAATCTGGGAGCTTACTGACAGTAACAAGACAGCAAGAACGTCACAGCTATCCCAAGGGCAATAATAAGTTTGAACAGTTTATTCAGTGGGGAGTAGGAGTTAGAAACACCCAATGAACCAAGGAGAAAGTGAAGGGCATGGATCAAATACCACCCCCGAGTCTGGAGGATTTAATGGCAACAAATATCCACTAGCAAAATGATTTTGAAAAATCAGACTTGGTGTTAGTGAGGAATAACCACTGGCAGGAAGAACAGGGCAGAGGAAAGACAAATATCTGAGACTGCAGCTAAATCCTGGGGGACTGGCAGCGGAGGAAAGCTTCCACTCTTAAAACACCCCAGGCAAAATCCGTGCTTCTTCACTAGGAAGCAGGAATGTTGTGAGCTGCAGAGCTTGGGACACCCCATCCTGCTCCCTCTGAGTCCCCATGTTTCAGTGCACCAGAGGGAGAGCTGCGCTAGTGAGGATCTTTCCTGACTACAGCGCCTGAGGCATGGGTATGTCTGCAGTGTTTGTTCAGTGAGGATTTCAGTCCTTTCTCGGGACCAGACTGACACACCAAAAAGCTGCTAACTTTCAAGCCCGCACCTCAAACACTAGATGAACCAGCTTCAGATGAGTACTCAAGCACACTCAGTACCTGCTGATGGCTACCCAGGCTGTTTAGTCAGCTCACCCTTCTTTAAGTGGGAACATTTTCAGCTCAGACTGAAGTTGAGGCAACAGCCAGAGGAGTGGACAGAAAGCGGACAGGTCATCTGCCTCAGATTACTTATTACCTGTTTTCAAGGCTACTTACCTTTTAGTGTCTCAGCTGGGATTTTAGAGACCAGTCTGCAAAAGTGAAAATCATTATCTTGACTTCTATTATATTACAGAAGTCATTAAGTCAGTAAGAAGTCAGGGGTATTATAGATACGTCTGAAGTTACACTGAAGTACCTAGACCATTATTACATGACATATTATTCCCTTTTTATTCCCCTTTTCTTAAACCCACTGTTATTTGATTTATGATGCACATAAACATCATAGACAATGAAAGTTTCCTAGTGATGCTGTTGAGAGAGATTCACATAGCACAACTATCCTAAACTAGGAAGCCAGTTCCTCTGAACTAAAAAATAGACCCCATAGGGACCTCAGCAGGAGCCAAGCTGTCTCAGTTATCTGTAAGAAGCCTGAATTAGATGCCTGAAGTAAGGCAGTGTGAATAACCTCCTGCTCCATACCTCCCTCTATCCTCCCTCTCATTCTTTCTCAGATGTCTCTATCTGTTCTTTTAGTACAGGGAAACTTCTCAAAGTGGATGTTATTGGGTTTTGGTTTTTGTTTTGGTGGGTTGTTGGTTTTTGTTTTTCTTTTGTGGTCTAGTTCACCATGTACTCCTTTGAATAGGGAGTTCATCTTCCCCTTTGAGATGAACACTCCCCTTTCGAAAGAAAGGGGAGGGGGGTCTAGTTCATAAGTGATCAGCATGCAGCGTTCTCCTGCGAAACGTGATGTTTTGCTTAAGTATCACTGCTGGACCTCTCACAGCTTGCAAACATTTCCTGCTGTCTCTGTAGCTCAGATTTCATTGTTGTCTTCAGGATTGTTCTTCACTCTGAACCTAATGGAAGCATTTAGGCTTGTAGGGGAAAGCAAGCATATGACTAAATATCAGAAACACAACAATGGGTAGTTTTCCTTTGACTTCTCAGATGATTGAAAAAATCAGTGAAATTTCATCCCGATTCAACACATGAAGAACCTGTCATGAGATGCATATATGAGACTCACATTGTAACCTGGGATAGGTATGGTTGACTTAATTATATGTGTCTGAGGTTTTTTTCTCTAAGCTGTAGATTAATCTTGCTACATAGGCAAACCTTGAAGCTGGTTTATTGTCATCTGCAAACCCGATGCTGTGTGAACTTTGAACTCCTTATGCCACAGATACCTGTTTGGGAAGCAGTTTGGTCAAATATGAATGTTAAAGTATACGTACACATATATGTACAAAGAATATGTATATGTATACATATGTATATGTATTTGTTAGTTTTCATTCACAAAGCTTAGAGAGGCCTCAAGTAAAACAGGAGTTCCATGACCATTTTCACATAGTGGTAGCAAAACAGGACGAGCAAGGTTAAGAGACTTCTAAGTGGCTTCACATGAATCAAGAGAACAGAGGCAATTGCTAACTGTTTTGGCTTTCTCAGGTCTAACCGGTCAGACTAAATGTCAAAAGTTAGGCGGTGTGTGCATGTAATGATTGCAAGATGCTCTGGTGACTTGAAAGTAGATGGTGTTAAAGTATTATGACATTGTAATGGATGACGTAGTAAAGCAGAATTTTAAATAAACATTATTTTTATTACAAATAAAAATTTTAACCAAAACAAGAGAGAAAACATTAGGAGGTGTGAATATACACAGACAAATATTTGCTATAGAGAATTATAAGAACAGATAAATCATAAGAAAACAGGGGAAAACACAGAGCAGATAAATTAACTTGATAGACATTTCAGGGAAAACCATTTGTAGGTAGAAACTATCCACAGAGCAGGGGATTGACCCCACCTCCCTTGAGTTTTAGCCTCGTGCCTTCACTGCAGTATTGTGTACACAGAGGTAAGACCACATTGGCTAGGCCCACCTGGCAACTCAGCACCACACAGACACTCTCGAACTCCTGCCTCAGTGGGATGGGGAGGAGAAAATATAAAGAAAGACTGGTAGGTTGAGACAAGGACAGGGAGAGATCATTCACCAGTTACTGTCATGGGTAAAACAGATTTGACTTGAAATTAAAAAAATCAATTTAATTAGTTACTAACCAAATCAGAGTAGGATAATGAGAAATAAACCCAAATGTTAAAACCCCTACGCTTCTTCCCTCCCTCCTTCCCAGGCTCAACTTTGCTCCCAATTTCTCTACCTTCTGCCCCCTGAGTGGTGCAGGAGAACGGTTTGTGCTCAGTTCATCACACGTTGTCTCTGTCACTTCTTCCTCCTCAGGGGGAGGATTCTCACACTCTGCCCCTGCTTCAGTGTGGGGTCCCTCCCACAGGAAACAATCCTCCATGAACTGCTCCAATGTGAGTCCTTCCCACAGGCTACGGTTGTCTCCTCTAACTGCTCCAGAGTGGGTCCCTCAGTCATGGGCACAGCTGCCTGCTCCAGTGTGGGGTCCTCCTCTGGCTGCAGGGGGGTCTCTGCTCCCCCATGACCCCCCATGGCTGCAGGGGCACAGCCTGCCCTCCTGCCCTCTCACCACAGACAGGCTGAAAGGAAATCACATCCCACCCTTTTCTCCTCCTGCAGGTCTCTCTGGTTTTCCACTCTTAAATATGTTAATTACAGAGACTCCAATTGGCTCAACGGTGGCCAGAGGCAGATATAACTTGGAGCCAGGGCAGCTTCTAGCAGCTTCTCACAAGAGCAATCACTGCACCCCCTCCCTATCACACAAACCCAAGATTCATGTACAACTATAGCTTTTGACAGTTAAAATATGTGCAAGATCCTGGCCCAGCTAATGTCAAGAAGGATTTTACCCCTGAGAGAAATGAGGTCAGGGTCCCTCTGACCCAGAAGAACCTGAGGTGTCAAGGAGGTGTCAATGTTTGCTGTTGGTGGCCACCACTGTTTGCTGACAGCTTGTTCACAAGTCCTTAAAGGTTACCAGTGCCCTGAGGTATCGCTCTGTATTAAAGACCCAAGGGCCTAGCTCTTTCAATCCTCCTGGCCTTCACTGAGCATACGAAAAAATAGAGCCAACTCACACGTTTCTTTTTTTGTTTTTAATATTTATTATGATATGTGAGGGAATTGGAGGCTTTATAGGAAGCTCATTACAGTCACAGAGGTGTGCATCAGGCCAGTCAAGGAAAACAGAAACATCCATGACATTTTTTCGTGGCAGTTACTACATAAAACTTCACCTCTTGGTTATGTAGAGTGATCTCAGCATTCAGCTAGGCTGTATGAGGTGTCATTTCAGCTCTTTCTTTAGTCTTTTGGACATTTGAACTCATGGCTCTTGTCTCCCACCAGAAGACCTGAATGAGGGAGGCTGAAAAAGATGGAAATAGATCTGTGGGTCAAGGGAGTGCTCTCATGTTTTCCTTCTCAAGTTCTTCATGCAAAGGGTCATTAGGCCAAAAAGATATTATAGGTTGATGTACAATCACATAAGTTAATGGTTTGAGGATCCCTCTCATTTCCTGAATTCATGCCAAGAATGTGTCTATATTTTATCCAATCCTTTAAAGCAAGGACCGGATTTAAGATCTCCCTTTACCAATCTCAGATCCCTAATCACTAAATTCAGAGTCGTGTTTATGCTTTGTCATCCTCACTGAACCCTGAATTACTTCGGAGAATCAGAAATACTTTGAACTAGGGAGGATGGAGAATAATGGTTGAGGAACTTCTGGAATCCCCCAAACATACCGTTTCTCAAAAGAAAATGCCTGGGAAGGAGCTTTAAAAGTTGTTTAGAGAAAGAGGCTCATGTCAACACAGAGCTCATGATTCACTTTTTAAGTTTATTCAGAGCTACTAAACTTTTATCTGATGAAGTAAATGGCTCACAGTATGTGCAAAGCATGCCGCTAGCCTTCAAAGCTGTGGTCAGTTGGCAAGTTAATCTGATCACTGCAGGATAGCCTCATTCTCGCATCAAAGGAGGAATTTTATTTTTTTTTAGAATTTTCCCAACTCTTCTACAGGAATCTGTCTTGCCTAAACATAGGCAGGACTTGCCCCTTAAATAAATATATCTATTAGATACTGAATTAGAAGGCAGTTACTGATAACAGATTGAAATAGCTGACCCATATTTTAAGGCTTGTGTGATCATTTGCCTAAAAAGATCATGTTACAATCTGAACATGAGTATACAGCCAGGTCAAGACTTCCATATATACAGTGGTAAACACATGCTCCTGTTCTGTTTCAGTCATATGTTCTAGGATTTTCAGATGTTCACTACAAAAGAAATGCTTATCTGATAGATTCACAGAGTGGTAGGGGTTGGAAGGGACCTCTAGATATCATGTAGTCCAACCCCCCTGCCAGAGCAGGATCGCCTACAGCAGATCACACAGGAACAAGTCCAGGCGGCTTTTGAAAGGCTCCAGGGAAGGAGACTCCCCCACCTCTCTGGGCAGCCTGTCCCACTGCTCTGTCACCCTCACAGGGAAGAAGGGTTTCCTCATGTTCAGGTTGAACCTTCTGTTTGCCAGTTGATGGCCATTGCCCCTGGGCCTGTCACTGGACACCACTGAGAAGAGCCTGGCCCTACCCTCCTGACACCCACCCTTTGGATATTGATAAGCATTGATAAGATCTCCCTCAGCCTCCTCTTCTCCAAGCTAAACAGGCCCAGCTCTCTCAGCCTTTCCTCATGTGGAAGGTGCTCCAGGCCCTTCCCCATCTCAGTGTCCCTGCGCTGGACTCTCTCCAGTAGCTCCTTGTCCTTCTGGAACTGAGGAGCCCAGGACTGGACACAGCACTCCAGGTGAGGCTTCACCAGCGCAGAGTAGAAGGTGATCCCACTTCCTGAGTCTGAAGATCTGAATTATTCTTTTTAACCACACCATAGAGTAACTTTTAGAAGTTTACTGTGAGGATACTCATTAATGGACTACTTTTAAAATACGCAAGACATAATAACTATTGTTGGTGACAAGACACTGCGTGCAAGAATAGTTCATACATGAATTCTATGGCAGATATTACAGAATAAAAAAGCCAATTTATTAGTAAATTCACATACTTAGTGGTTAAATTTTGGAAAAAAAATATTTTCATTCTACTACTACTCATTAGAGAAAACTGGCCCAGACATGAAAGAAGTAGTTTTGGTGTTACGAGAATCATGTTGGGAGTCATTGAGATGTAGCTCTGATTTATCTGAATGCAGCAGTCACTGACTTGATTTTGAAACATTTTGTTGGAAAATAGTAGTAGTATAACAACAGGTGCACTTAGACACACAAAACCTCCTCCTATTCTTCAAGTGTCTTATGCCTACCATGCATAGAGATGGCACATGTACGCAGACAGCCAGCTAATTACTGACAGCTGTTTTGTACAGTGTTTTACATGGACTGATAGAGAACAAGGCGTGTGTCAAAAGTCAATAGTGAAATTCTAGACAATGGTACAATAGGAAAGAAATTTAGTCATCAGATCTTATAAGAATTAAACTGATAAAATACAGCTATGAGTCCTATGAGTGAGAGCAAAATCAAAAGAAAATGTCAAGGCTTTAAATCGAAATAAGGAAAGACAATCTAGTCAATACCGAAAGTCGGAAGTACAGATTTTGGAAGAAGTATAGAAGCCAAGACTCCAAACACCCTCACTTCACAAAAAAACCCCAAACATTTCTGTTAGAAAACACAAGAAATCAGATTCTTATTGCTCTGAAAGATTCTATTATCCTTCATTTCCTAACACTATGTTGAAATAACGGTTTAATGCTTATTTGAGGAAAACAATGTCACTTTTGGAATTGTTAGAGTTAATTTTGAAGCATACAAGTTCCCTTATATAGATACTCTGTTCATGTCAATATGATTCAGCTCTGTTCAGCTGTGGAGCTCAAAATGGTGTCATTCCATGAAACCAAAGTTTCCTTCTTTATCCCCCAGGAAGACAGCTTCGCTAGGAGCAAGAAGTGCAAGAACCAAAAAAAAAAAAAAAAAAAACCCCAAAAAAAACCCCTTAATTCAAGGGAGGTAAAAACTGAACCTATATTTAGTCTTAACGCTTCCCTGGAACTTACAATATTGTAAAATCTGAAAGCTTAACATTTATTGTTACAAATGCCCAAGTGGATCAAATTGGAAACAATCACAGGGTATTGAAATCCAAGTAAGTATAGCTTGACTGCCAAATCTAATGACCTTACACCAACTTGCAGTAAAGATCATAAAGTTTTATTTTATCCTATATTTTGGCCACAAACCGTCTTCATTAGCAAAGGCATGAAAATAAAAATGTGACTGTAAAACCTTGGAATGAAACGTGAAATTTAAGTCTAAAAACAAAGATAAATGTAGTAAACGCTGGTGTCAATTATGCCAATTTTCCTGATTACCTAATTCTGTATAGTATATTAATTAATAGCTAAACAATTAGAGATGAGAACTGTGGGAGAAGAAAAGCACAGAGCCAGCAGAGAAATATAAATCTCCTGCCACATATCAGGCAGAAAAGGGGTAAATATGTGCAGCTGCATGTACTTCAAAGACATGTTAGCTGCATGATTATTCAGGGAATAAGAGGCCCACAGAGCAGCGTTTCCATAGTTTTAGAGACACAATCCAGCTCAACCACCTCACAGTTACCGTTCCCTGCTCCCAGTCAGAGCAGTTACGGATGGAGCAAACCCACCTGGCTCTGGGTTCAATCTGAGCGTGAGTGCTGCCTTTCATTTCCTCTCCTGTCTGAGGAAAGGATGGGTAGGTCTGCACCCTCGGCATGTTTAATCATCACTATGTGAGTCTTATCCCTGTCTAGCAGCACTTTCTTGTTTGAAATGCCACTTGTTACTGAGTTGACTGGACCACTGCTCTGCTTGTCTTGTTACCTCATCCTTAACCATGGTGCTATGAATAAACATGTGAGAGGAAGCCTGGGCTCCCTCTTGTTCCCCTATCATGGGACCAGAGGGTAAGATGCAGTTCACCAACTGCCTTTGGACATCGGCAGTTCAGATCCATACCTCTGGACCATTCATCCAGCTCCCATTATAGCCAGCAGAGAAAAGTGGCCACCACTGGCAGACTGCACTATTTTGAACGCCAGCTTTGGAATGAGTTGTACTGCTCCTATTTCTTCTTTTCCTTCTCTCACAAACCCTCTCTTCCTCCAAAAACCCACACAAACTGAACAAGGAACAAAACACAAGAAAGGAATATGATGAATAAACTTTCACATGAAATTTTACTTTGGTGTTATCCAGCTTTAACAATACAATATATAGCAATATGAGAGCCTGAAACAAACTGATGAAAACCTTTTGTGCATTATGTAAGGAACATTACATCATTTTTTAAAAGAAGTAAAGTATTTCCAAGTAAAATATTTTAAAACTTCTCATTTTAAGACAGTCTTTTGGTAGCAAAAAATGAAAAATATTCCCATTCTCATAAGGCTTCTTTTTAATGCAATTTCAGTATGTTGCATTTCTAAAAAGCAAAAGGTGGCAAAACCCCACCATTCCAACATTGTGTCCATTAATTCTTTGGGAAAGGTTTGGAAAGAAAAACAAAAAAAAAAAGCTGTAATATATCTTCCAATCACTTTTGCATATCCCATTTGGAGGAACCAAATTGTACCTAAATATTGAACCTAGGTCAACTCATTCATACATGAACATCTTTGTTCTCCTTGTTTGTGTATACAAGGCTCAATAATTCATAAAATAAATTGTACATTAAGTAAATTTGCTGACGATACTGAATTAGGAGGAGCTGTGGACTCCCTTGAGGGTAGAGAGGCCTTACAGAGATGTGGATAGACTGGAGAGTGGGGCAATCACCAACTGTATGAAATTTAACAAAAACAAGTGACATATTCTGCACCTGGGATGGGGTAAGCCTGGTTATACATACAAACTGGGGGACAAGGTGATGGAGAACAGCCCTGTAGAAAGAGATCTGGGTGTTTGGTTTGATGGCAAGTTGTAATGGTTGAGAGACCCAGCTGGAAACACAACATCATGTGGCCACTCACTCACTCCTGGCCTGGTGGGATGGGGAGGAGGAAATACAAGGGAAGTCTGGTGGGTTGAGACAAGGACAGGGGAGTGATCACTCACCCATTATGGTCATCTGCAAAACAGACTCAAGTTGGGTAAAAAATCAGTTCAGTTGTTTGATTGTCAAATCAGAGTAGGATAATGAGAAATAAACCCAAATCTTATAAAACACTTTCCCCTCACCCCTCTCCTCTTCCTGGGCTCAGCTTTGGTCCCCTTTTCTCTACCTCCTTCCCCCGAGCGGTGCAGGGGGATGGGGAATGAGGGTTGTGGTCAGTGTATCAGATGTCTTTGCCACTCTTTCCTCCTTGGAGGAGGACTCTACACACTGTTCTCCTGCTCCAGCATGGGATCTCTCCCACAAGAGACAATCCTTCAGGAGCAGCCTTCTCCAGTGCAGGCTTCCCACAGAGTCATGGGCTTCTTCAGGCACAGCCGCCTGCTCTGGCATGGCATCGTCCTCAGGCTGCAGGAGGGTCTTTTTCTCTGGACACTGCATTTTTAACCTCTACTGAGGTAAAAGCAGGTATCTGCAGAAATAACTTCAACATGTCTTTCTTCAAACCAGCTAATAATAGGTGGTCTAGAGCAAGAATTAGCATATGTAAAATTAGAGTTGTAGTTAAGTGCTAATTATTATTTACAAGGCAATCATTTTAACTAGTTCATTTATTTTTAACCAACTCCATCATTCTTATAGCTCTTCTTAAAAACAAGTAGTATTCTTGAAATATTCTAGTAGGCTTTTGGTACTTTTATGTTTTTGGTTGCAAAGATATTAAATAATAGTTCTAACAAATTTAGTAATTATTATGACAGCAAACCACAGTCAATCTCAGATCTGGATCATCTTGTGCTAGTGCTCATCTCTCTGTGTTTATTACAAAGGCAGTTTAGGAAAGCTAAAATCCTGTTGCAGGAATGTCAGAGAAGAGGTGGTTACAGCTAGAGTGAATAGATCTAAGACTTTATTTCTCTCCCTGTTTCAAGAGAAAGAGACACCAGCAAAAAGAGAGACCATCATTTTACAAAGCCAGCAACCAAACTTGAGCATCATCCAGCAAATGTATCTCTGAATTCATCAGCAGCATCTGAATTTAAACCTGCTTAAAAACTGCTCTGATGATCTTTAGAATTAATCTATTCATAAAGAATAGTTGTGAGTATTCAACTGAAAATAATTAAAATATCTGCAAACATTTTTCTAGATTTTGTGGTTTGAATCATCTACCATTCCTAGAAGAAGCACAACAACATCAGTAAATAATTAATGAAAGTGTAGGTGGGAGGAAGAAAATTCACTCCTGTTAGTTTATTTTTTCTGTCTGGAAAATGATTTTTTTCCTATTCTCATTTTTTCTTTTTTCAATCAACAAACCTACACAATCATGAATGCATATCTGCACTTTCTGCTCTGAAAATCTGAAGAATTTTCTAACCTTAATACTTTAAGAAGTAAACATTTTTGCATAATTTGTTTTTAAAAAAGTAAGAAACAGAGAAGGTGGAGAGGAAGGTTTTACTATTTTCTGTGGTTTTTAATTTCTTTCTTGGCTTATTACACTGGAATAAAAATAGGAAAGGAGGGAGCTAAGAAGGTGTATAATGGGCAGTCAGGCAAGCAGGAACATAGGAAAGCAGGAAGCCATGATGAAAGGAAAATAGCTGATTTTTTTTTAAATTTAAGGAATTTTGAATTGTCTGTATTTCAGTCTTCTTATGAAAGAAAAAACATCTTTCTAACCATCTCAATTGAATACACCTATACAGGCTCTTCTTATCAGTTTCTCTGAAGGCAATCATCTGATATAAATTTTATCCTTTCTCACTCACTATAGAAGCTTCTTCACATACATAAATGCATGTGTATGTGTATGTAAAACCAACTGTAGAACACTAGCGGATTTACAGTACTTTTATAATTGAGTCCATGCTCCTGCATGCTAAGATATCACCCTATTAAACCTTGCCATATAAGCAGTAGGTGGGCTTAGAGTTTATATTTTCTTTCTTATTTAAAATGTATATATTAATGTTTGAAAATTCCCATTTGCTGTACGTACTGCATTGAGACCAAAGCCAGGAGCAAAAAACCACTGCCAACAAAAACTGAATATGTAAAACACATTCAGTTAATTCTACATCAAAGTTTTCTATTGCTTTGTAAAAGAAATCTACAACAATAGAAGGAAATTGTAACAAATATGCAATGAAGGGAGGGGGTAGCTTGTAAACTTAATCTCATTCCTGTTTAAATTAATATATATTGTAATGGTCCATGGACACTTGTGTACGATTACAGTCATATGTTTCAGAGCAGAGCAGCCTTACTCCCAAAACCAGAAGAAAGGGAAAGCAGTCAGGGCCACACGCAGGGGAGCAAGAGGGGCAGCTTATCCTCATTGCCTCCTCGGGTAGAAGAAGGAGGGGACACTGTGCAGCACAAGGATTTCCCAGATAACAGCAGCTTTTGCCATACAAAGGCTAAGTCCAATGATTCCTGGAAGCATTAGACTTATTGTGAAAATGTATTGTCTGAGGCTGCTTGGAAACCCTTGTCTGTCCCATGACTGAGTTTCATGGTACAAATCGTCATATGCCAAGACTTCCAGGCATGTATCGATCCTTGACAAAAAGTCCTACAATACTGTTCCCATTCATGACTCACACGTAAATAATTGTACAGTAGTGCCAAAACCTTTCATTAATAAAAGGTATGTTACAGATCTGGAAAACTTGGGCAAACCAAGCAGTTTTTCAAAAACCACCCACACATGATTTGTAGGCTGGACAAAAAAAGGTGACACAAAATGCTCAAACAAGAATAGCTAAGGAAGCATTTGATGTTTATGGTCAGCAGGGAGGAAGGCACAGAAAGGAAACCTTGAGGAAGTGTTGACATGCCCCTGGTTCAGTTTGGTGCTGGGTGGTACTGCCTGAATTTTTCATGATGCCAATGCCAAAGAAGCTATCACTACGTCTCGCAGTGATAACATTACTATTTAACCTTTTGGACAAGGGATTTGGGGTGAAAAGAACTCTTGAAATACACTAATAAAGCAAATTCTGCCATGGATCATTCCCAGGCACTAGCACATAATCATCTATACTGTTAAATTGCGAAGTGTCCTTGGCATGTTTCAGGCACTTGCCAACTAGTATGCTTCCAAACAATGCCCAAACATGGTTCAGAAATTAGCATGATCCAGGGACAATTCCCAGTGTGAAATGAGCACGAGTATTGCTGGCTCACGTTCAACCTGCTGTCCACGAGGACCCTTAGGTCCTTTTTTCCAGAGCTGCTTTCTATCCAATTGGCCTCCAGCTTGCAGTGTTGCATTGGGTTAACTCACCCCAGATGGAGGATTTTTCATTTGCCTTTTTTTACCCTCTTGAGGGTCTAGTTAGAGCATTCTCCAACCTGTTGAGGTCCTTCTGTCTAGCAGCTCCACTCACCAGTGTATAAGTTCCTCCATCCAATGTGATATAGACTGCAAATTACCTGAAGATATACTCCATTCCAGTGTTCACCTCAATAATGAAGCCATTAGAAGTTTCTGGTCCAAATATCAATCCCTGAGGCACACCACCAGTTACTACCACCAGCTGGACTTTGTTACATTGATCACAACCCCTTGAGCATGGTGGTTCAACCCATCTTTCACCTACATGACCATCCATTTGTACAGTCCATATTTCATCAATTTTATTGCAATGCTTTGGAAATCTGTGTCAAAACCCTTCCTGGATTCAAGCAGAACAACACCTATTGTTCTATCCTTGTCCAGCAAGCCACTGAAGGTAATCAGGGTGGTCAGGCCTAATTTCACTCTTGATAAAATCAAACTATTGCTCTACTTTTGTGCTGTTGGTACCAATGTGTTGTCAGATAGCAATGTCCCACCTGCAGAGAGAGGGACAGAAGTAAAGGAGAGTGATAGAGTCACAACATGTCCAGGCAGCAAAGACAGGGGAAGACTGGACCAGGAAGAGCACAGGAGTGTAAAAATACAGTATCAAGAGAAGTATGAGTGATCCAGCAACAAGTAGAATCATAGAATGACAGAATAATTTAAGTTGGAAAAGAATATTAAGATCATTGAGTCCAACTGTAAACCTAACACTGTCAAGTCCAC
This sequence comes from Rhynochetos jubatus, assembly GCA_027574665.1. Lineage (NCBI taxonomy): Eukaryota > Metazoa > Chordata > Aves > Eurypygiformes > Rhynochetidae > Rhynochetos > Rhynochetos jubatus. The sequence goes on from CM050650.1 coordinate 114,252,071, forward strand.
CACTAAACCATGTCCCTAAGCACCACATCTGCATATCTTTTATATACCTCCAGGTATCATGAGTCAACCATTTCCCTGGACAGCCTGTTCCAGAGCTTGGTAACCCTTTCAAGTGAAGAAATTCTTCCTATCATACAACCTAAACCTCCCCTGGCTCAACCTGAAGCGATTCACTTTTGTCCGATTATATATTACTTAGCAGAAGGGACCAACACCCATGTCTCTACACCCTCCTTTCAGGTAGTTGGAGAGAGCAATAAGGTCTCCTGTCAGCTGCTTTTTCTCCAGGCTGAAAAAACCCAGTTCCTTCAGCCACAGCTCACAGGGCTTGTTCTCTAGATGCAAGTAGCTGCATTATCATTTGGAACAATGGAAAATTAGAACCACAGCACTACAGTGGTGAGACTATATCATCCATCATTAGTTCAGAAGTACAGAACATCATGGTATCTCTGACATGCATTGTAAACTGTGTAGCTGAGGCAGCAATCCTGGTCACTGACTCAGACCCCAGTGATCATAGCTCCAGATGTTGCAGAGATAACCCTACAAATACAAGAAATGCCAGTTACTAAATTCCACTGGCTTTTGATGGAGACTGACTATGTGCATATCATTTCATGCAGTATTAGGGCAGGAGGGTCCTTGAGCTGTGCAAGGAGAGACAAGCAAAAGGGTACTATTGAGATAAATGCTTTATAATGGAATATAACTGTTATAGTAAGTATGACGTTACATGTATAAGCACAACTTGGAAGTACATCTGATATATAATTTAGGCATTCAGTCCAAGTCTTACTGCTTTTCACTGGGTGCGTCAATTAACAGGGTAGCCTAAGACGGTTGTATTTGTGGGTCCAGGGAGATAAATCTTTGTCTAAACTGTGTAAGTTCCTCTTTCCAAACAGGTGCCAACAGGGAGAAAGTACAGGAAGAAGAGAAGATTTTGAAGGAATTCAGAAAACAAACATTCATTCTGCACCTTCATGCAGTCAACAGAGAGAAAGAAAATAATCTAATAGCATACTAAAAAGGGACTCATCTTTCCAAAAAGAAGCTGCTTTTTGTAATATGACCTTTGTGTGACCCATAATAACCCAGTCTGTGGTCTCTATAATAAAATAAAAAGATACAGAATTCTACATAAAGCTGTGACATATCCCTGCTGGCTCAGAGACGCTACATTGTGCTGATTATGTTGATGCTTCCTTCATATTGCTGTACTTGGCGCAGGATCACAATAAGAGGCTAAAGCACTATTATTTGCTGGCATAGAGCCACAGCAATAGTAAGGAATAGGACAGAGAAGTGCTCTGAGATATCTGTATTCTTTTCAAAGAAGAAAAGCATAGAACAATGCTTAAATGTTGCAAATTCTCCACTTTCAGCCCAAGAGAATTAATCTTATGAAGACTGCAAGGTCAGTAGGGCAAGTATTCTACATTAAGCACCAGCATCACCAGCAAAATGAGCATCTGGTGGGTAACTGTCTTCCCTCAGCACTATTAGAGCATTATGTCCTAGCTCCTGCAAGCCTTTGCCTATAGGACAAAGGGATTTTGTCCCCCACCTATGTATGAGGCACTGTATGTTTCAAGCACTGTCTGTTGAAGCAAGGTTTTAGAGCATGGTTTTAAAACTGTGCTCCTTCTGAGACTGGCAGCTTGTGTTATTTCCTCATTTGCTTCATGCTGGGACAGCAGAGGTGTTGTAGTTGATGGATTTGGAGTTAGATTCCCCTCCACAGAGATTTTGCTTTATGTCACTCTCAAGACTCTGAGGCCTGAGGTGAGGTAGCTCAAAGTGAGCTTTTACAAAGTCTCCAGAGTTTGAGAGCTGCTGTTCCACAGCTGGGATTTCTATGAAGTTTTTCTACTGGACTGAAACATGGAGTTTTGCTAGTTTGGGTTTTTTTTTAAGAAGCAGAGCTAAAATTTCTCCAAAGGACAAGTGTCTTCTCCCCCAGAACCTCTCACACCAACTAGCAGTATGATACACTGGGAAAGGATTATATATTCAGGCTCCCTGTGACACTCAGAGGATCACCAAGAGGTCCCTTGCAGTCTGATGTTCTTATTCATTAGGGTCTACTTTTGTATCACTTTTCTGCAGTGAAAAAATATTTCCACCAGTTTAAATCCATCAATAATAATAGTTGTTTATGTTATTATATCACTCACTACGTTCTCCTAGCTGTAACCCAACTAAAAAATAATTAAAATGGTTAAGATTTTGCACCAGGGCCTTTATGAAACTTGAAGGGTGCCAATACTGGATTGTATATTCATTCAGTACAATGAATCTGATGTGTTGAATGCACGTTAGTCAGTAGCTTGTTCATTCAAAACACTCCTTCTACTTTTGTTAAACCAAGCTGAGCTCACAAGGACAGGACTCGTTTGCCTAGGTCTGTACAGGGCATAGTGTGAGCACATCATGACCTACATCTATCATGTCTTTGGGGAACAAATATCAGTAATAAGGAAAAAATAAGAGCAAGAATAATTTCTCAGTGTTAATAGTTACCATGTACAAAAAAATGCAAAATGGTGAATATCAACTAAGCAGTTCTGTTTGTAAAATTGTTTGAAGGTTTACAGATTTTAGAAAAGTTATGCCTGAATACGAAGAACAAATATCTGAAGAGTGTAAACATTGGGAAGGATTGCATTAAAAAATTGTTGGTGCCCTGAGTGATTCAGTTCCTATCCAGAAAAGGGTGAACTGACATCAAACTCATAGTGGGAATATTTAGCTTCCCACATCCCTGCAGTTCTTGTATCTTTGAAAGAAAATTTAGCTGTGTTGTATACTGTGGACAGTGTCATAATGCTGTTGTGTATTAAATAGAATCAGTTCCCTTTCCAGAAGTAATATCAGTGATATATTTCCTTCTTTGTATTTTCTTTATAGAAATATTTTCCCTACATTGTTTTTGACAGACTGCCTCTTTGAATTTGGAAGCAAGACAGTCTTAAAGGGGTCATTAGCTATTTCTGATTATGTGTCGGTTATTGCTGGTAAGTGTTCCAAATTTGTTATTTTTCCCTTTTCGATAATTAGGTTGAGTAACTATCTCAATTATCAATGAATGGTAACATCTTATAGAGGTCTTGTTAAAAAATTTTCTTACATATTTACAGACCAAGGTTCTGTCTTTGGATATTCATTTTTATAGTTTCGGTTGACTTTGATTAGAATTGTTCTAGAGTTGGAAAGGGGATGAACTGGCCTGTTGCTTGCTACTTCCAATTTAGTGAAAAATCTTGTTTATAAATTTTGGCAAAGAGAGGAGAAACTACCAACTTGAAAAAAGCTTTGGGTAGACAATATGTTTGTAGCAAAATGAAAGCAAGACATCATCCCATCTCCCTGCACGGTTTGGCAGTTTATGAAACAACCAAGAGGAAGCTGCGTGTGGCCTGAGCCAGGCCATGCTAAAGAAAGCTCTATAAGCAGGCAGTTATGGTCGGTTTCAAGACAAGGAGTCAAATGGCTATTCCCAGGATTAGGCCTCCCATTCATTTTTTAATAAACAAAAACCAAATGAAAATGTCCCAGTTATTAACATTGGAAGAGTTGGCTACTGTGCACATACAGTATATTTCCATTACATTTTAAAATCAGTTCATAAAGCTGCAGGCCAACATTCCATAGACATACTGCTGGCCATGAATGACGTCCTTATTGTGAAATGGGACGAAAAATGCACTCCTAAATGCACAGTGGACACATTTTGCTAAATGCTAACAACTGGGACATTTTAATTTGTTTTTGCTTATTACAAAAATAAACAAAGTAAACAAAAGGCATGAGTGCAAAGCAAGGGAGTTATTAAAAAGAGCCTTTCACTTAAGTCCTTCTGGCTTAGCCATCTTCTTTACAATTTAATTTCTAGTGGGTATTCTCTCAGCTGGTTCCATTTAGTTTTGACTACCAGATGTGAGCATGGGTCCATTCCTTGGCTTAAAGAGACAGCAGTGTAGGCAATTAGAGCACTCAAATCTTTAAAGCATTGTTTTGCCATTGTAAGAAACCTCTTTTTTTTTTTTTTTTTTAATTAAGGCAATTTGAGGAACATGCTGCCTAGTGAAGAGCAGGATTCATGGCTGAAGTAGTCATCTCTTGTAGGTGTGAGACAGGCATTTCCCTTCATAAATACTCAACTGAGGCTGCCAGTTTAAAGGCAGAAACCTGCAGGATTTAGCTGTGCAAAAGGTGCTAGCTTTAAGAGGGTAGAACAGTCTGGGGGCTGGAGGAGGTAGGAAATCTGTAATGTATGGTCAGTAATATAGGGAATACCAGAGGGAGGAGCAGCATCCTCCCATCATTTATAATTAGACACAGCAGTCCTGCCCACAGATTGAATAGGACCTGGATGTTTCAGAGGCTTAGAGTACAAAGGTATTAATTTACAGGGTTATCCAGATCTCTTGTGCAGCTGTATGGAAGACAGGAATTTAGAATCACAAAAGATTTTCAGATTTCACAATTTGTCCTCATTCACATTTGGAAAGAAACCTAGTTATTTCAAAGGGCTCCGTGAAAGACAATGAGAATGGTTTGAGGTCAGTCGAAGCATTGTATTACAGTTTTGAGTTTTGTATTATATAATATACTATATATTAAAAACAAATCAAGCAAAGAGTCAGTCTAAAATCAAAACAGCTTGTTCTGGAAAGCTGGAGTGGGCAGCTCTGGCTGTGCCCACATGAGCAAGTCATGCAGCCCAGGAGTGGGTCTGCAGTGAGAAGCTGTTGGTGTTGAGGACCTGATATCTGTACTATACACATCTTCAGGGGTTTTGCTTCACACTAGCTTTAGTCCGTTCCCATGGTTTAGGCATTCATAACTGTTTGGAGTGCATTAGCTGTGCTTCTGGAGCACATCTTCCAGTTCAATTTCATCTGAAAGGAATCCAGTTCTCTCGCTCAGAGGCTGCTCCGTGATGTGAACCGGAGTGTGGTAAGTGGGAACAAACAGGGGATTCATTTCAAAAGTGCACTCCAGAGCTGAACGAACATGCTGAAGCAGACTCTCCCTTCTTCTACCTTTTTAAGGCCAAATTCCAGAGAAGAGGACATTTTTTCCTCCAGCTTTTCAACTCTAACAGAAATACACTTTCTGACAGAAAGCTGTTGGGAGTTCTTTTTGCCAGCTTTATTTAATGCTTCTCCTTTCAGCGGGAAATCAAACAAGAAGCAGGCACCCATTTCAATGCCCTACCCCACCCTGACCCTATGGAGTGCAGGAAGGCTTCTTCAGGCCTTGAATCGCTCTGCAGAAATGTCACCAGATCCTGCTGTATCTGGCAAATGCCCAGGGGAAACATATGGGAAGCATGTGCCGTGACTTGGAGCGGGGGTTATTATTTTCTTAATCACTGACACAACTGTGCTCTACGGTTTTTTTTCCTGAAATGCCACTGGATTCAATTTGAACACAAGTGTTACTCCTCCTTGCCCCTCTGCTTCTCGCCTTGGAAACTCTTCCACACAAAGGCTCTGTCTCACTCAAGTGACATAAAAAGAACTCGCTGAGAGATTGCACCGTGTAGGAAGCTAAACTGTTTTGCACTATCTGTTCCTCATTTGTCTTTTTCCTTTAAAAAAAAAAAAAAATCTCCTTTCCCCTCCCCAGTAATCTTTTAGAGCTTGTATATCAGCTAATTACAAACTCACTTCTATTGTTTTTCCTGGTGGTTTTCTTTTTCAGGTACAGCAAAGCACCAAGCATACGGCCAATATCAAAGTGGCAGAAAGGGAATTTCCAACTTCAATAAGTTTATTTAACTGGATTTTGGTTTCAGATCCACTCCTTTACATTCCCAACTAAAATAATTGCTTTTGCTGCAAGTGGCAGCTGGTTTCTGACTGATTTTTTATTACACAAATAAAAGGGCAGATTTTTCTGGAGTGCTTTTTGGACCAAAACACTAAAAGGATTCTAGTAGGAACTTCAGAAGCATGTTCTTGCTTGGTTTTGAGCAGTTTAAATTGGAATTAATGTTTAGTTAATTAGTGAAACTTAGAATTAGTGCTTACTGAAATCCCCACTAGAATTTTAGCTGGTTTTAAAACAATCTAAAAATTTTTTCCTATATGTCCATTCAAGCAATAAATTACTATTGTATTAGAATACAGACAGGGCATTCTGATGCCAGCCCCATATCAAGATGCAGTTTGTGACAGAAATACCATGGTTATATGGAAACCTGCCTATATATATTTAGAAATGTCCTTTGTTTCCTGGTTTCCACTTCTGTCTGTCTTTCGTATTGGATTAAGTCCCCATCTTGCACTGTCTGTACCAGGTAGTTCCTCAGTACTTAATTTGTTGCCGCAAATACCTGCAAATATTCAGACCTGGAGAAAAGGCAGTGAAAAGTTCCAGGTCAGACCTGCAGCAAGGGTTCCTGAAAACCAGGACAGCTAGAGTGCAAATTTCCACATTTCAAGAAGAAGTGACAGACAGCCTGAACAAAAGGAACATACCTAGACTTGGCACACCCATCCTTCTGGAAGTTTAGAAGAAAACAGCAATGGGACCAGAAGGATGGTGTCCAGCTGCAAAGCAATTCAGCCAAGAATACAGCAATTATTATTAAATATTATTGTGTCTTTTGGTCTTCACTTTTTTTTCCTAAATGACCTTACTATTTTAATAAGGGCATTCACTGGGCTAAGGTCTTGACCTGAGATAATCCTTTTGGCTGTGGATAATAAGATAGAAATAACCATAGCAACCGTAGAGAATTTCATAAAACATTTGTTTGCTTCTGTTTAGCTGGAAAAGTCCAAATAAAAAATGTCATATATATCTGGTGTGTGTTATACATTGTGCCATAAATCTCATTTGTTAGTTGTTTCTCTTTTTGTGGTTTGGGAGGAAATTCCAAATCTAGCTGAGGGAATCTGGCTTTAAACATACAGAGAGCCCTCATTCACTATTGAAATGCATTCTGGGAGGATTGCAAGATGTTTTGTGCAAGCAAAATTTGCCTGCACATGATAAGCAATATTTTAGGAAAGCATAGTAAAATCAGAAGAACTGAGAGAACATAAAGACTGAGTTTCTTAAAGGGGTGTGTTTATCACAATCTAAAAAATAATGTAGTTTCATCAGTGTATTCACAACTGGAAAATCTCCTGGTATCTCAGAAAGACAGAGACAGCAAAACTTTTTTTCTCTATGATAAATTCTTTATAAGCTTTGTCCCCAGCAAGGCTTTCTCTAAAGAGATATTCCCCAGAGGACTTCTCAAGAGAGCTATTGATGGTATCATGTTCCAAACACTATTTAAGGCTACATTTTATCTTGTTCGATTTGTGACATGAAAGATAAAATAAACATCAGCACAGAATAATCCTAGTTTGAGACTGGTTTAATTTACCCCATACCCAAAAGGAATGCAACTGTCCAAGCTGGAATTATCCTCTAGCAGTGACAAGGCTGTGTTAATGACCATAGCTGGTAAAAATCTTTGTATCTCATCTGGAAAACAGCATTTGCAGTATTATACCATGGCATTGTAATGCAGTGCTAGGTCAGTGAAAGAAAGAGAGATCCTTTAGTGCGTAACCCTGAGGTTTTAAAAACTGTTTTTCTTACAGTCTTTCCTCTAAGTTTAGGGGTTTGGTCAGTCCTACAGGATTTGTCCAGAGGGGAAGACATTCTAAATTGTAGTGAACTACAGGTCTAGATAAGGCATTCTCCCCTCACTTCATCATGTGTTATGTTTCAGTAAGAGTCCAGGGAGACACCAAATTCAGATATTTTCAAAACAGACCTTGATAATCTTGATAGAACTGTATGACATAGTGGCTAATGATAGCCTGCTGATCCAGGAGGTTGCTTTTTTGTTATATTCTATGATTGTTATGTGAGAAGAAGTAGTGCTTTTGTGACTGAGATGGGCTCAGGATGTAGCCTCACTCACCTGATAAGGCTTCAGGAAAAAACAAAGGGAGAGGGGTTCCTTTAAAACAGAGACCAAGGCTGCATGAGACAATTAGGTAAGACATCAGAGAGAAGATCCCTTCACAAGACAGGTCAAAAGGACATCTTTTACTCCTTTCACATCTGGAATTTTCTCTAAACTGCAAGCATAATGTGAACTTTGATTAAGTTCAAAAACTTGAAACTAATTTTTCAGATTTGATCTCAATAGCTATAGAACGCAGTAAAATCCAGCTGTCCACAAAACTGACTTCCTGCTGCTTTCATTGCCTGCTATAGGTGCAAGTTGTTGTGTAAAAGTACAGAGAGTGGCCCAGGTACTCGTAACTCACAGTGCAAAATGCAGTCAAAATAAAAAGCAGGAGTTAATCTCATTCTGGAGATATGCCAACAGCTGCTTAAATCAGGAGCTGAGTCAAAGGAACTGAGGACATTTTGACATCTTGATCCAAGTAGGAAGAAGCCTTCAAAGGCAGCTTGAGGCAAAATTCACTGACTGCACACACTGGAGTACTATCAAAGAAATCTTTGAGGTAAGCCAGCCAGCATAGTGAGGAGAAAACCTCAAGTCTATCTGCACTTCAAGGCTGACTATAAGTCATGCTTATTTTCAGAATGGCTGGCTCCTCACATTATGCATGGCCCAAGCATTTCTGCTGTATCTTCTGTTGTTGTGGAGTGGTATGACAGCTCAGTGACCTTTCTAAAAATGCAAATGTCCAGCATTGCCTGATGCAACGTTGTATGGAATGTGAGTCCAGGATGATCACAGGAGAAGTGGAGACAAGTTGGCATGAGTCCTGAATGTGTTCTGGGCTCCAGATTTTGTCAAGCACATCCCCTTTCTAATAATGACTGGATAATACATGCTTACTAGGGAAGGATCATCTTTAGATCTGAGTATTTCCTGCAAGTTTATATGCTCAAGTGAACAGCAATATAGATAATAATTTATGAATATGAGTATCATCTTGGCTATTGCAGTAGTCGGAGCATACAGGTGTTCTTTCTTAGAAAAGGAGTACCTGCGGTTTCTGCTATGCTGTTAAGATAATCTGGCTCAAGTACCAAGTGTCACAAGTTAACAAATACTTGCACTTGAAAAATCCATTGTTAGACTCAAATAAATAAACAAATCCTTTAACAGCTCATATTTCTGTTTTACTATTCTTTAGAAAGGACTGAATGTCTCAAATGCTCCATAAAGGGCTGTGTTTTGCTTCAAGGGGTGACACGCATTCTACCTTAACTTCAACCATGTAAGTTATTACTATGAATACTCCTGGGATGTACCCTGTTTTCTCTTGTGATGACCACCAAATTTACACTCATAAATTTTGGTTACTGAACTCAGGGTAGATTCCTAAAGTGAACAGCATAGTACCTCTCTAAGCACTTATTTTAATCTTTGATTTAGTAACATCAGAAAACTCTTACCTCCACTGTGACACTGCCTAAAACCAGGCTGGCCTCAGTACATCTGCTTATGTATAAGATACACGTGAGCATTTCCACTCTCATGAGATTGAGACTAGTCTCAACAGGCAGCTGAAGGGCTTTCTCTGTGGAGAAAAGGGACCACTTTTCTTTTTCTTTTTCCACAGCCTCAGTGTAGACTTGCAAAGACAGCCCATTTGTCCTAGGTCTGGATACCCTGTTAAGGTTAGTTTTAACCTGTGGACTCTGATGGGTTCCTCAGGCTGGAGACAGGTCCAGTGGTTCATCTGAGGAGGTTAGTTAAGTGTACTTAATGACAATTTTTAGTGGGCAAAGGGGGAGTGGTGATCTAAGATTTTTTTTAAAAAGGGAATGGCGTACCATTGTTACCTTTATGCATGCATTTGTCACTGAGTTGTGCACACAAAGTATTCACTCAAGTCTGAAGTCAATACTTACAAATGCTGCATAATACATAAAGGCAGAGATAGATCTTACTTCAGAAAGTTCTCTGCTCAGATGAAAGACAAGTGTTGGAAAAAGAAAAACATCCCATTGTTCAAGTTTTATGCTGAAGTAGTTGGATCCTGTAGTGACAGGACAAGGGGTAATGGGTTTAAATTGAAAGAGGTAGATTTAGATTGGATATCAAGAAGAAATTCTTCAAAGAGAGGGTGGTGAGGCATTGGAACAGGTTGCCCAGAGAAGCTGTGGGTGCCCCATCCCTGGAAGTGTTCAAGGCCAGGCTGGATGAGGCTTGGAGCAACCTGGTCTAGTGGAAGGTGTCCCTGCCCATGGCAGAGGGGTTGGAACTAGATGATCTTTAAGGTTCCTTCCAATCCAAACCATTCTCTGATTCTAGGAGCCAGCAGTGTGTACTTGCAGCCCAGAGAGTCAAGTCTATCCCGGGCTGCATCAAAAGAAACATCACCAGCAGGTCAAGGGAGGTGATTTTCCCCCTCTCCTCACTATTCTGTGACTCTATAAATTCTTCCCAAGTTCTTGACTTGAGTGGGTGTAATTTCATTTTCACTGATGTGAGAAAGGGATATCACTTATGCTGTCTTGAACACAAAACTGTGATTATTAGTTGAAAATTTAAGATTTTCTTGCCCATCTACCTTAAAGTTAAATTGGTAAGCTTGTTATATCATGTTGTCATCATCAAATCTGTAGCCAGCAGTATTTGCTCTGGAAAGGGTCCCACCAGTAGAACCAACTTTCCTGTTTAACAAAGAAATTACATTGAAATATGGAGCTTTTTCATGCCAAAGAAAATATTACTTAGAATGGGAAAAGGGGCTCACAAGCAGGATTGCAGAGAAGTAGGCTTGACAAGCTGCTTTGGCTTGGCAGAGGGCATGTGTATAACTCACACTTTGCTCTTGAGAGCAAGTTTATTTCCTTCTTATTGTTCTTCTTTAAGCAGTTACATAGGTTCCCTTCTGCATTCTTAATATGTCAAAAGCAAATTGCAAATCCTTTAACATGAAACATGCAGCAGATTTGTTCAAACTTAAGGCTTCACCATGTGAGAATCTAAGTATCCTTTACTCCATCTAGTACTTTGATACAAACCATGTAATATCTATCATGTTATTCCACTTTATTTGTGGTGCACTGGTCTTCCATGAAGATTATTAAGATCATTAAAATAATTGAGAAGAAATGTGACACAAGAGGAAGAGCCCGTGCGTACACACCTGGAATCCTTTTGCAAGCATGTCATCTTTCCTAGACATCAGTGACAGTGAAAGGCAATGATAACACACAGACTTGAATGGATTGGTACAAATTAATGTTAATAAAATGCATGTCAGGATAGAAGCAAGGGAAGATTTATAGATGACCTTCCCCTAGACTGATTGATTTAGCTGTAACACCACACAAACCCTTTGGCACACCGGGCCCAGATTAGGTCTAAAATATAAAACCTCAGTTTCAGACAGGAATAAGCATGAAGAATTGTCTTTCTTTTTCTAATTTGTTGTTCTAGTTTTTCCAGAGGGTATAGTTAAATTATTCTCTTCATTAAATCAAAAGTATCAGGATTTCCTGAGACTCAGTAAGGTTAGTAGTTCCCAGCCCAGAGTTTGAGACCTTATGTTGGTCTGTGGAATTAAAAAAATAGGATTCCTGACTTATAGTGGAAAATGTTTCAGAAGTATTGGTTTAGGCCATCTTGCCAAATAAAGTGTGGAAGAAACTGTCCCATCTTATAAAGCTAGTGGATCTAACTGGATGTTCCTTCCACTGATACCAGCTTTTTATTCATCCAAACAAGGTCATGTAATTCCCATATAAGTCAGCTGTGTTTTTTTCATCTATGTACAGTTCAGAGGAGAATGTGACTCTCTTACCCCAAAATATTGGCAGACGTATGAGGAATTAAAATTTCTATTAAAAAGAGATTTATTTTGGACGTCATTTAGACTTTGAAAGATTTGGCATCTATGACACCTGATGTGGTTGGTGTCATTTCTGTTTGTGCTTCTTCCCCTTCATCACAATCTTTTACAAGATAATATTGAGTCTTTTAAATTTAATTAGAACCTTATTTGATTCTCTTTCTGGATCTGGCTCTGTTAATCATGGTCTGAATCTTTTTCAGTTCTCCATACCCAGTAAAAATATTATTAGATAGCTCTTTGTTGTGGTATTTCACAATCATCTAAAATGTATGCTTCTCATCTGAAAATATTATACACATCACTTCAGCACGGTATTTCAGCGAGAACATGTTTAGCATAGCTGGGCTGAGGAAATTAATTTTTCTCATGCTGAAGTTCATATTTTAAATATATATACAGAATTATTTCTATGGGTTTCTAATTACTATTAGCAAAATAGTAAACTTTTTCTCACTGGTAGTTCTTGGGACTTGTCTTGGGACTACTTAATCAAGATGCTACTGACCATGAGTACATGGGAAAATTGTGTTCCAGTGATTTACCTGTGTATGAATAAACTAAGAAGGGACAGGACACAGGCTTGAGCATTGACACATCATAATCTGTGTTGATCAAATCCTTAGTATGCTCCTTGGCACAGTTTTGGCATATGCCAGCTAGTACGCTCCCAGACACTACAGATCAGGGGACAACATGGATTAGAGACTGTATCTAAAAGGTGGCATGGATGAGGCCGTTGTGCTTGTGGGGTGGGGAAACAGGAGTTTAGCTATGCAGGCACAGGCTACGCAGGTCTGAACAGTAGGCCTGAGCTATACTACTAAGCCTAATTGCAGTGTGGCTATGTTGTATCGTATCAAATATATAAGTAAGTTTTATTTTCACATTCTTATTTATATATTCCCACATTTTATTTTTCTGAACTTTGGCAAATTCACCTAAGAAAACTGCATTTACTTTGGGTTAGAGTTAGATTTTCTGGGTTGAGTATGGAAGATGCTGTTCCTCGATGACTGCCTAGTAACAAGAATAATCAGATGAATCTCAGCAAAGACTTACATATAGAGTTGGTCAGGAAACGTTTTTTTTCTATGAAAACTTCAGTCACAAAAGAAAAATCCTAGTATATTTTGGTTGAAATTTGAAATATCTCAGTCTTAAAGTGTTAAATCATTGCCCCACATTCCTGTTTTCACATATATGTTAGGTTCCCTTCCTGGATATCATATACTGTCGTATTCAGTTGGACCACTTCTATGATTATGGGGTTTTGCAACACGTGAAGGTTTTCCACAGGGAGTGGAAGCTTGTGTAAGAAGCACTAAAATGCCCTAGTATTGAAAAATGTTTTCAGCAATTTCTATTATTAGGAAGACAGCTGCTTTTCAAAATTAAGCCTACAGAGAAAATCTAATTTCTTCATATACAGACATTTAAAAGAAAACCTTGTGAGCAGCCCTTGCTACTTTCCAAGTTCCAATCTACTTGACTAGATGGATTCTCATTTTGTTATGAATAACTTCTTAATATAAGTAATTTGTTTATTCCATGATAACACTTAGCTTCAGAACATAGTATCATACCTAGAAAAATGCAGAAACTACCAATGCCAGTATTGTTTCAAAGTCCTTTCTTTACAGAATTTTCATTTATGTGATGGGTTTAACCACAATGATTTGTCAACTAGAATAATCAGAATTCTGAATCAAACATTAGAGAGCTACAGATGTAAAATCTCTACTAATTTTAACAAAAAATATATGTTCTGTCAGAGATGATTCCTGCCCCAAAGTTACAGAAATTTAAACTATTTATCGATTGGAAAAAGAGAGCATTAGAATGAACATTTCACAAAAGTTATTTCTGTTGCCTATGAGGACAGAGGAATCTGTGTCAGGAGCTGCACCTAAGTTTACCTAGTCCTACTGCTCTGCCTGACAAGGATCAATCAGTAGTAACAATGAACTCACATTTTGCAAAACTAGTGTTGGTAGTAGTCTACCACTGAAATCAAATTCATGGTTACGGTAAGTCTTAAAATTTTTAAGGGATCCTGAAAGAACCTTCATGAACCATGAGTACAATTTTGAATTTTCTTCTTCCCATTGAGCTATCTCCATAATTTCCCAGCTCTATTTGCCACCATTGTGTTAACACTATTGAGTCATGAACTCTTTTAAAAACAAGGACATAAAACTAGGGAATTCACTCCTGTCATACCTGGGGTTTTATCTTTGATTTTTGGCACTGCCCCAAGCAATGCAGGGCTTTTAGGCACACTAAAGTAGTATTTGCATATGAGCCAAAAGACTTTTTTTTCCTCTGGCCTGTCTTTATTTACCATATAGCTTAGGCATTCTTAAAATGCATTTGTGTTGACGAGCTAGTGCTGATTATTAGTGCTTTTTGAGCAATGAAAACACGCAAGCTAAGCAAAAACACTTTTGAATTTTTCTAGCTTTACGTTGTAGGTTCACGGCTCCTTCCACATTGTGCTGTCAGGCTATTTTACTAGCCTATATCATTTTTATAGATCATGAACAGTAGAGGCCTAAATGTTGACCCCTGTCGGGCCCCAGTAAATCTAGTTTTCCACAATCTAGCATAGCTTCTCTGTTTTCTGTTTTTCCATCAGCGCTTTATCCACTCCCATGTACTTCCCTAGATCCTGGCAACTTTTAGCTTAAACAGAGACCAGTAGTATGGAACTTTGTCAAAATGTTCTGAAGATCCAAATAAATTATGTTGTGTTTTATCAGCTTTGTCTGCAGCCTCCTGAAGCATCCAGTTAGCCAAGACCTTTTCTTTCTAAATCATTCTTGTTATCTCTGTTAGTTTAGCACTATGTATTTACTTTTATAACATGTCCTTTACCATATTCTGTATTAAATACCACAGTGATGGGACTGCAGTTTCTTGAGAATGCCCTTTTCAACTTTGTGCAGAGCTGTACTGTATTATCCATTCATTTCATTTGTGGTATGTTAACTGTATAAAGCAAGCTTTCCAGTACTCCAGTGGAAAGCAACCCCAAGTGCTTCATGAATCCTAGTGCCTTTTCTTCCCCAGACTTCTATTTAAGGGTCCCCAGTTCTTCAAAGATTTCCACTGCTGCTCCATAAAGTTTGACCAGATTAATCTTTACAGATCTATACTGAGTATTGAGATGCCAATAAAGCCTTTACAACAGAGGTTTTCAGAATGTGTTCAGCAACATGTAAAACCTTTGAAAGACAGTTGAGATACTGTAGGCCATTGGGTTTTTGTCAGAAGACAAAAAAAAACCAAACTCATGCCATGAGTTAAATCATGTAAGTATCAGGATATATGCTAAAGTTTTCATTCCAACTTGCATTTGCAAATTTTGTAATCATTTTTGATTGGCCATCATTTATAAAGAAATATCTTTCTGGGATAAAAATTATTTTCATAATGTTTCAAACTTGTTATTTTTTGAATTTCAGGGACTTAGCATGAAGCCAAGGTTTGAAGAATATTTGAACATTTCATTTTTCCAAGTGTATATAGGAAAATTTCTGTTCTTAAAAAGCCCTTCACAGAGCTCCTTTTAAAAAACTTACGGATTTTTCTTGTTTCAAACTTGAAACTGTCAGTTTCTTTAGATGACTTTTATGTCAAATCTGGTCAATTACTAAGGTAAAGAATGTCTGGTTTTTTGGAACCATTGGCACTGCTTTCACATTCAGTATATTTCCTTTTCTTATAAACCAGCTGCAGACATGATAGTCTGAACAAAGCTTTGGGTTGTTAAATCAATATGATCAGTGAAGAATAAGTGTCAGGTCAATCTGAACTTAAAGCTACACTTTTCAATAGCCAGCAGAAGATCCTTCCTGAAAGGACATTGATTTTACTTAGAATTCTCAATTCAGTTGCTAGACATAGGTTTCCAGTGTCATTTGAAAAGATTCAGAATGCCCCAGTTGATCTTCAAATAAAATCCCCCACAGAAGGCTGCCGGTCTCTTGTACATATTATTCTATGTCTACCATCCCCTTACAGATGTCTTAGATAATCTGCTGCATCTCAAATGGCATTAAACAATTGAATCCACAATGGAGTTATAAAGACCCCTTCTTTAGACACATGCACTGAAGATGTTTTGACTGGTCTAGTCACCTTAGACCATTTCTGAGGTCCACTGAGAAACAGGCTCTTAATGCAGTATGCAAGACACAACGTATGTCTTTAGCAGGAGTATGATAGGTCTCTCTCAGGTCCATTGGTTCAAAGTGGGGCTCACTCACGTGCAGACACCTACGCTGCAGCTCTCCTAAGTTTAGCTGTCTGAAGAAAACGAAATTCAACTCTTTCTATAAATATGGCAAAGGATTGATTCAGTTGCTTGAAGTTAAGTATTTTAGATTCACTGAGATACCCGTACAAGCCATGTAGCCTAGCCTCCTCATAACCTACAGTAGTCTAACTGCCACTCCAGAGTGACATGAATCTTTCAAATCCCAGATTGTAACTGTATGTTAGCCATATAAGATCCTACCATGTCTCAATCTTTACTAAATCATGCTGTTTCAGCAGCTTAAATTTAGACTGATTAATTGAACTGAGAGACAACTGGACCCCAGAAGCAGTTAAAGACCTGAAGCAGGAGCATGAAACTTTTCATAGAAATTTTGGAGTACACTGATGTTACTAAGGAAGAGTTAAAGTACTGAATGTGTGTTCATCGATACTGCCTATTTCACTCCCTAATCCATCCTGTTCTTTCAAAGACACTTCTGTTGTAAGTAGGGCTAGTTCTAAGCAGCATGGATGAGCCATTTGATGTCACCTGATTTTGAGACCTGGTTTTGCTTAGCAATGTAGAAAAATAACCCAAAAAGCCTTGGTTAGGACTCTTCCACTTTACCTAGATGTATGAAGACTTGAAGCACAAGACATGATTTTAAAAGTTAATGTTACTCTCTAGCCTCGTGGTTAGAGTCACAGCAGACTGAGGACCCTCAAGTGCCAGTGGCTGAATGTGTATTTAGTTTGAGGAGACGTAGACAAACTACAAAACGAGATTCTTAGGCAGGGACAGAAGCTCAGAAAACCTCACTTGGCCATATATCTCCTGTACAGGTTAGTGAGTCAGGTCCTTAAAGGCATGTTCCTTCTCTGAGTTAGTGAATCTTTTATATTTTTTTCAGAAAAGTGAAACAACATTGAGAAGAGACGCTAAAAATACGTTCTCTCCTGAGCAGCCAGTAGCCTGGTAAGAAATTAATCCACTTCCTCCACTGCCCAATGCCTGTTCTTGGAGGGAAAGTTGAGACACAAAGGGGAAGGCATGGCATTTCTATTAGATCAAGCTTCTCAGGCAAGTTTTCAAAAGCAGTAACTGCTTTGTAAAGTCTGGTGGAACTGTGAGAAGAGATATTAATCATACCATTCTGCCTTATCAGGACTGAAGTGTTAGAAAGATGATTAAAACCAAAATATATATATTAAAAATAATTGATGGCATAGGGCAGTGCATTTCAGGTCTTTCCATGATTAGGCAGGAGTTCACTGGAGCAGGCTAAGAACCCGTATTTTCAATTTAGAGCAAATCAATGACAAGTAACAGAGTATGCTCTTGAGCTTAGGTTTAGTATGTAGCAGCAGAATAGGAAAACAATCTATTTATGTTAACATGCTTCTCATGCAAAGTACTGAACTCCACTGAGAAGGCCTATTTTGGTCCACGCAAATAGGAATACATGAACAATCTACTGGGAAGTACCTCTGTGTTAAACGCTGTGTTTTAAAAATAATTGAAGATATTTGGAGGATAATCCTCTCTGTGATATTTCCATTTCTAAACAGAGAAGGGATTTGAAGCCAGGGTATAGACTATTCTAATTCTTGAGCTATTTTTTCTCCTGGAAGCAGTACTGCAATAGCACAATCTACAAAGCAAATCTTACAGAAGTATATAAACAAAAGAGCATCTAGATGTGCTGCTTACTTTAACTTAAGTAAGTGTATTAAAAGAAGCAGCAGCTGCCACAGCTAAAAGCCATACGTGAATTGATCTAAACGCCTGATCAATTCACCCTGATCTTTCACATAGCACTGTATTTAATAGCATTGGTCAGCATGATTCAATCTCTTAAGAAAAAATCTTGAGGTTACTGGCTGAACTTCTGGCCTTTTCTAGCTTACTCTGACATCTTAGCAGCTATTTCAATGTTAGTATGCAAGCCACCATCCAAAAAAACAAAAAGGAAAAAAAAAGGAGGCTGGGAGGAAAGGTGCTCAAGACAAGAGTGGGAAAAAAAGGAAAGAAAACTGACTCAGTTCAATAATCCCATATGGCCAATTTCTGTAACGTTTTATTTTGGCTTTTCTGTGTGTGAGAAAGTGTAATAAGCCTGCATTGATCTATGGACCTTATTCTTTGGGGAAATATGAGTCACAGATGCATACTTTGGAGACACTCTTAAAAAATATTATCTCTCAAGTGTTGTGTGAAGCTTTACAGCCTTCTTCCTGAAAATCTTCCATGTCACTGTTAGAACCAAGTCCAAAATATTTACAACTAAACAACTTATGGCATCTGTCAATAAAAATTCAGCCTGCTCCTAAACATTTCTAAGTGCAACATTTAGAACTGCATAAACAGGAGTGAACTAGTAGCAGTCTAAAGTTGTCATCATTGACAGTTATGATTTATCTTAACTCTCCCTAGCCATTTGGCTAAAGTTTTAAGTAAACACTTTCAGTCTTCCTCATGTTCTCTTTACTGCCACCTCCCACTAATAAGAGATGTTGCCAAGAAAAGCAGCCAGACAGTTCATTTACCTCCCAAACTTGCCTGAAAGTAGCTTGCCTGGTTTAGACAAGGGTTGAAACTACTACTGCACATTTTCAACAGATGGAACAATGCTTCACAAATTATTTACATTGAAGTTATTTGCTTTCAGGATGTGTGTTTAACGAATGGTTAGTTGAATGAAATATTGCAGCTCAGACAGAGAATGCAAGCAATTCAAGCAAGCCATTTATGGTGATAGATGTAGCTGTGATCCTTAATTTTCTACAAAGCAGTGTAGCATTTTGTCCTCATTCTTCACTAGCTCCTTGAATCTGACAAAAGTATGGTTTCTATTTTCACCCTCTTCCTCCTCCACTACCCCCACCCCTGCAGGCACAGTCCCATTAATCAGCTATGTTGTAATAATACCTTACACCAATAAGACCTCCTCTCATTAGCAGATCTTCAGAGATATGATGAACTCATAATTATCTCCATTTAAAAAATGAAGACATAAAAGCATTACAAAGTTTAATGTGTTAATTGAAGCCAGCCAACCAAATACAGACATGAAATCTGAAAACCCATCTCCTCCTCCCCTGTTCAGTCTCACATATTGTGTTATTTTTCTTAACAAAGCATCTGAGGTAATGTCACTGCTAGCGACCATCACCACTGTCCTGAAACTTTAAACAGGAGAGCGAATTGCGTAGGAACTTCATTTCTGGTAGTTGCAAAATCCATATGGAGTTTCTCTCTTTATGATCAGCTTGAACCGGACAGATGGCATATCACTGCTACATGACATCACATTTCTCCAAAACACTTATAAAAATAACAGAACCCAGCCATCAAATTTGCTTAAGTAATTTTTAGGCAGGCTGGCCTGTTGCAAGAAAAACAGAATTACTTCAAAAAGAGGGAGCACTCCTCCTTGAAATACTTTCTACTAAAAAAAAAATTCTCACTACTCATATTTCTGATAGAAATGTACCTGCAATTTTCTACTTGTTAGTAAAATAATAAATAATTTCTTTAAAACACAAGGCCATTAATAGAATTAGGAAAAGTTTGTTAGGAATGTTCCTGATGTCAGTAGGCTTCTGTTTGGACCTGCAGAGAAGGGCACACAGGGAAGAATCCCAAATAAACAAGAAAGGATTTTCCTCAAATTAAGGACTGCCTCACTACTTTCTGCTCTTCCAAGAGGAACACATGATAGCACTTGCCAGGAGGATCTTTTGTCTTTTTATTGGAACTTCATGGTTCTGTCACATTGGCAGGGTACACAAATTGAGAGATGAGATTCCCCGAACTTCCCTTGAACTGTGGGCATCAAAATGGGCTTGTCTGAAACACCTATTTGGTCTGAACTGGCGTCTTTCTTTAAAGTTTTATACTTCGTGCTTTCTAAATTATCCCAAGATAATTTTACAACCTAGAGAAGTTTATAACAGAAAAAAAGGGGTTTTTTGTAACCAAAGAAATAGGTTAAGTTCTTCAAGACAGACTTTGAAACATCTACAAAAACATAGAGATAAGAAACCCTCACCCCAGAGTAAATTAAAAACTAACCTTAAGTGCTCCAAAGCCTTAACTTGTTTCACATCCTTTCTACCCTTCCTTTCCAAAGGATGGAATCCTCATCCTTCTTCAACTTGTCTCTCACCAGAATGCTCTTTCATAACCTTTCATGTAGTAGGAATTCAGATTTAATGATGAAGAACTCTTCATCAAATATGACATTCTTTTAGGTTGGACTGGGGGCTTCCTCTTCTTTGGAAGTTTGTCTTGAAATTATATTTATTCAAATTTATACCCCTAAGAATATTCTTTTGTTGCTTTAGTGACCATTTTATAGTATACAATACTTTTTTAAAGGAGGTTATTTAATATTTTAAATCATATCTCAAAAGATTTTACAGTATGCATATTTTATCAAACCTAGAGGACTAATTTACAGGAGCTAGCTTTAGGCACACAGTGCTAATCTCTCTAGGCTCTCTATACAGTGAGTGGGGAGAGCTAGGCCACTCTATAGAGCGATTTAGTGCAAGCAACTCAGTGGGCTATAGATCCATAAAACTTCTTAGTGGAACTTACTTTCCAGAGGTGCTTAATGCACCCTAACAGTGATGATGACTGGCAGCATGCTGGACTGTATCAACAGGAGCATAGCCAATAGCTTGAGGAAAGTGATTATTCTATTTGGTGCTTCTTAGACCACGCCTGGAGTACTGCATCCAGTTTTACTCCCCTCCCCCAAGCTTAAAAAAGTATCAATAAACTTGAGAGAGTAAAGTGAAGAGCCACCAAGATGATCAGAACCTACCTTAAGAGGAGAAGCTGAGAGAGAAGGTCCTGCTCTTCCTAGAGAAGTGGCTTCAGAGGACCTAACACCAGCCTACCCATGCCTACAGGAAGATCACACACCTCATTAAAGTGTGTGGTGGGAAGGTGAAACGCAATATGGTCATAAACTGAAAAACAGGAGGTTTTGACTGGCTCTGATGAAAAGCATTTTCATCATGAGGATGGTCCAGCACTGGAGCAGTCTGCTCAGAAATGTTGTGCAGGATCTGCTCTTCTAGGTTTTCTAGATCCAACTGGCAAAAGTCCTGAGAAACCTGACCTGACCTCATACCTAGCCTTACTCTGAGCAGGACATTGAACTAGAAACCTCAGGAGGTCCTTTCCAATCTGAATGATTTTACTATTCTGTGCAATTAAACAGCAAAAGAATGTCTGGTCTCAAATAATAAAAATCAGACCAAATACAGTTGTAAAGTGCAAATGTCTCTTGTCTTCCCTCAGTGTAAGTTGAGACATAACTGAAGTGAATGGCTACCCAATGGAACAAAAATGGCATAAGTGAAATAGAAATAGGCCATTGGGGTTTATGTCTGTGAGGACTATTTGAGGGGAGTGTTACTAAGAACAAATGGGACATCTTCCTGTTGTATTGTTCCTTGCCTCTCTCCTCTAACAGAGGATGTCATACGTGTTTCTTAGTGTACGTGCCGGGACACTTTTTACCTGTTTCATGTGTAACGCCAGGCTCAGAAGTATATAACATAAAAACATGTAGCCAATGATACATATGGTATGGAGTAGGAAGCACTGTAAGCCACTAAAATAATGGAAAAAATGAAGTAGAGATGTAGTGGAAGAATAAAAATCAACACAAACTAATTTAAACACATACTTATTTAAGTACATCAGGATCTGTGCCCAGGAATGCTCTGAGTGTTAAGGTGTGAATGTGAAGGATGGAAATGAAAACATAATGAAAAAATTCATTTACACTTATCTGAGCTGACTGCCAGCTCTGCTTCTGGCTGAGAGGTTTGCAAAATCCTGAGAGCTATACTAGAGATCAGAATGAGTAGTTCAAGGGTTTCTTGAGAGAAAAACACTACTCAGAAACAATACTGAAATACCAGAAATCCTAGCAATTAAGGGGGGGAGGGCAGAGAATTTTGTTTGGGTGCCCATTCAAAGGAAGGACATCTTGATCACCACCAGCTAATATTGCTAGTTAGGAAGAGATGCTTCTGTTCCTCAACAGAAGCAACTGCAGTGATTAGAAGCCCAAGGACTGAGGATTCAGGAAATACAAGGATGAGAATGGAAGAATTTGATTCACACCTGAAAACAGTTGGTATGAATGCCAGAATACCCAGCTAAAGCAGTGTATAGAGTAGAGAATCAGGGGGACCCTTCTTGAGAAGGAACTGACAGTAAACTGAATAATGGGAAAAGTGTCTGGAGTTTGTAGCTATCTATGTTATCCCCAGCAATGAAAAAATGACCACCAGTAGGCAATGATGACTGAATTATACCTTCTTTCAGAATAGCTCATTTTTCAAACCTGGGGGTGCTATGCATATTAGATCATATATATGAAATGTTAATATAGCATAGTGTGTCATATGTAACTTAATAGCATCCAGAATGTGCTGAATAAAATGTAATGGAAAGTAGTATTTTTATATTGTTCAGCATTTAATATATTGCAACTATTCTAAGTGCACAATACTTCATTTATCAAAAATTTCTGTACAGCTTATTCAGAGAATTCGGAAGTTATGTTTTGTGCTTGACAACATGGCAAAAATATGCAAAAAACTATTGTGATCTTGAGTGACACATTTTTTCACAAAGTGAGTATTTACCTATCTTCAAAGGCATCTAATTTCTTAAAGAAAATGGAAGAACTCAAACGTATTACTTACCTTTGCAAATCATCCACCTCTGCTGTTCCTATCAAGACTTAGTTTTATTCAGAAAGCACCACATCTAAGAGTAACAAGGCAGATAATACAATTGTGGATCTTATTGCAGAGACCTTCAGTTTAATTAGTAGGTTTTGAAAAGGAGTTATGCCTGTGAACTCCAGCTAAACAAAATTATACAAACACCATGCAACAGCAACAATATCTTAATAAATTTGGAAAGGAATGGAAGTCAACTCTGCCCCAGGTGCCTGTGCAGATCCTATCTCACCAGTTGAAGAACTATTTACTAAAATGAAGTGAAATCAGGTGGAAGAGGGATTTGATACGATTCAAGTTGCCATGTGAAATCAAAACTTAGCAGTAATTTACTGATAACAAATAAAAAAATCCTGATTTTCATTAATTAAAAAATTTAATGATGACTGATGAAGCAAATGTGCTTGCAATGACACCATATCTAACCACTGATCCCTTTCTTGCATATTTTATAACTGCTATATAATCTTAGAAGCAAATTATATACATATGACACTTTCTGGTGGGGAAAATGTCTATATCTGGTGTGGTCACTGCTGTTGAAGCGTTTGGCCACAGATCACAAATTTCAGATAACACGTGCTGGCTTGTATTTGCTATATCTTGTAGACTATTTTCCCCTTTCTGTATTTTTTCTTACATTTTGCACTCCTGGATGAAACAGTAAGCCAATAGTTAATTTACCCATTTGTTTTGTGCTTGTGGACAATGGAAACCACTGAAACAGTTGAGAATCTCAGTTTGGATCAGAATACTTAGTTTAAGCCCAGATTTTATATTTTATCTTTGACTCACATTAACATTACAAACGATATGTTTTTGCAGTTTATTGTGTCACTGTTATTATTTATATAGTATCATAAATGTTCACCAAGGTTTAAAACATGATCCATAAACTGTAACTGAATGAAAATAGGACAGAAATCAATCCCTGCATCTGAGCTGCTCTGAGCTTTGGAGAAATGCCGTTAGAAATGTGATGTTAATGGGGAACTTGTATTTACACAGGCTGGATCAAACCCACATACCTGAACTTTGGTAAAGGCTGGATGCAGACCTAATACTCACTGCAATTAATTCTGCAATACGTGGTTACCAGAGATGGTGTCAGGAAACCTCTTCTACTTTTCAGCTGTGTGCATTCTGCACAGATGAAATATTGATCTTTTGGTAAGTTCCATGATTATGGTCTTTTCAGGAATGAGTGCTGAAATCACTGACTGATGACACAAAGTGTTGAAATAAACATGTATTAAATCATTAATAACTAAGCATAACAGTATCATCTTGGTTGCCTCTAGAGGGTTCAGTGTTGTGTGGGATACAAGTGATGTCTTTTGGTTTATTCCTCTGTTGACTCTAAATCTGGCCACTATGAAGCAAGTTGGGCAGCTGCAACACCCACATGCCAGTTCTGGAATGAAATTTTCCAGCAGTTAGAAAATGAGCTGGCACATTTGCTTGGCTGATTCTAATAAAGTCATTTCTGGTCCAGGTCTAGAACAACCCGTGGGACTGTTTCATGGCTGCTGGTGGGCTATTTTAACATATCTATTATATTATGAAAGCATTTACCTATCTGTAATATGTCAAAGGACAACACCTGGTAAAAAGGCAAAATGAATTGAACCTTTAAAATTCCTGATGGCTTTGAGGGAAAATAGGCACAGATACTTTTAATCTATTTTTCTACAATACATTTTAAGTGAAGACATTCTATACTCCGTAAGATAAACAGTTCCCTTATGAAATGGCCCTGTAACTTTTAAATCAAGTTTTCTACAGAAATATACTAAGTTTCTGTAAAAATTGCTAGAAATAGAAATTTACGTATAATCAGATGTTTAAAATATGTCTTCGGTAGTGGAGGGGTTCTATGTGATGATTTCTTTGATAAAAACACTATTGGGAGGATACTGTCTAACACCGCATTTTCCATTGAAGTCTACCAATGTTTTCATAAATCTCAAACAGGAAGGGCACTTGCATTTTTCCCCACTTGGAAAACAACCAAAACTTTGTCCTAGTTAGAGGGAAGGAGATCCCTGACTCAGAAACAAGTCACTTCTGGGGTTTCACAAAGTCAGCGGGAGAAATACTAAAATGGAGTAAGAATCATTTACTTTCACTAACTGATAAAATCCTGGCACACATGAAGATAGTGACAAAAGCAGTGGAAACAGCATTCTCAAGAAGTGCGTTGTATTATGATTAGGATGTTTGTGCCATAGACTGTCCAATCTGTGACGTTTAAAATTCTTCCTACAGACCAGATACAAGCATTTTGTATAAATATTTTAAAATATTTACTAAAGAACAAAACCATATTGAAGTCGTATTTTAAAACTTACTTTAAACTGACTTCAGACTCTGCATAGCCACTGATGTTTATTCTTTGATCTGACACAGAAAAACGAAATCTTAAGCATTTTCCATCACCAGAGGTCATTTGAGCCATCCATACAGTAAACCTCAGCTTTTGTCAAACCTCTAATTGCTTAGTGGTGATAAAAGCAACAGAAAGGGGAGAGAAGGCCCAAGGAACTCTGAGATTTCCCTGGTGGCCTTCCTTATTAAAGGTCATTGTGTCAGAACTGCAGAGGAGCAAAAGACAGAGCCTTCAAAGCAGCCTGGAACTGGAGATCTATGAGGAAAAAAATTCTGCCCAGCAGAAGAGCAGTTGTGTGATGATTTTGATAGGTAACCTCCTCCCTTCCTGAGAGGGTGACTGTATTGTTCCCATATGATTGCCTAGATTTTGTTTGTTGTTGGTTTTCCTCCTTGAGGTCCCACTACTGTACTTGTGATAAGGTGTTTTAATTTAAAAGAGAGAAGGAATATAGGACATTCCTAGTTCCAAAAATTGTGAAGAAATGGTAAAAAAATCACACCAGTCTGACCTAATGTCTAAGAAAACAGATGTCCCAATTTTTTTTTTTTTTTTTTTTTTTACAAAAAAGAGATATTTTTTGTAGTGTGACATGTGGTTCCTGAATGATTGAGGCCAGATGAAGGTGCTGTATTGCCTCTGTACATTTCATGGAATGGTTTGGGTTGGAAGGGACCTCAAAGATCATCTAGTTCCAACCCCCCTGCCATGGGCAGGGACACCCTCCCGTAGACCAGGTTGATCAAAGCCTCATCCAGCCTGGCCTTGAAGACAACCACCTGCATTGTACTTCTCAGTCTAGGCTTAGAGGCACAGCTTTGATCCTGCAAGAACCTCCTTGTTAATATCTGTAGTCTTTATTTGCTTTGCAACAGGATCTCTCTTTCTGGCTACACTTCCGTGTTCTCTTCCCAGATCTCCTTAGCTCCTACGAAACACGTATGTCAGATAGTTCTAATCTTAAAAAAATTAGAAAGTAAGCTCTGTAGGAATCCCAATTTTTCAGTGTTTCCTTTTCACCCAAATAGGTCAAAATTTCAAAACATTTTTTGCATACAAATTTTCACTAGATAAAATTTTATATATATTTATCAAAGTGTCTGAAATCAGTTTGACTTCAAACATCTATGTGAGTCAATGAAGTGTCTCCAAAGAGTCATCATTTTGGTCGTTCATGATCACATTCTTATTTATGTTTTAATCTACCTGTTTAAATTGTATTTCTGACAATGCACATGCTTCGGCATTTTTGTGACAATTTCAGAAATTATTCTACCCTGGACAAATAACTTCTGGAAAATTAAATTTTTGTCTTAAACAGCCCTTTACCTAAGGATTAACAGTTCTACGGACAAGCAGGGATTCACCTTCCTGTAAGAGATGTCTTACTCTTCTCAATCTTAGCATAAGATCTGTTACTACTGATTGTTCTATTAGTTATGCCTAATAAATCCTAAACACCATTAGAGTCCTGATGTAAAAGTACTGTTAAATAATGTAAAATCTCAATAGAGCTAAATAGCCACAATGCTGGTGTCTCACCAGAAGCAGGTTTTAAGAAGGACAGAAAAAGCAACCAGAGCCTGACTGAAAATATGGATGAGAATTTCTTCCCAAGCATGAGGGGAAATGATAGAGGGTGCAGAGGTGTCTGTGAGATGATGATAAGAACTGGCACCATTAGTGAAGTGATGGTGGAAGTTGACTGAACAATTCGACGTTAGATTTGATAGAGGGTATAGCAAGGATAAGCCTAAGGCCAAGTGTCTGTGAAGAGAGTGGGAAATGGTTCAGGCTGGAGCAATGTAGAATTTCTAGTTAAAGTTAGATTTGTTATGAATTTACTGAAACCTACAATTCCTATCATACTTATGCAGTGCACATACATGGAAGATTAAAAGTGTCAGAGGAGAATAAGGTACTTTTTATCAAAAAGCTTAGAGAAAAGAGATTTTGGAATGGTTACAAAAAAACTTGTTTCAATTCCCTGCATCTGGAAATTTTAACCATACTATCACACCATCCAAGACATTGCCAAAATTACGACCTATTGTATATTTTAAAACATATTCCTCCTGGCAATATGACAGTTCTAGCTGGCAAAGAATAATTAAATTATTTATTCTAAGTAATTAATTATCTGTGCCAAGAGCACAGATCAGAACTTCCTGGGTACATGGCTAATTGTTGGGACACTTAATCACTTTCATACCCTTGTTGTGTGTCTTCATGATCACTGACATACACATAGTGATCTAGCCCTATCATGAGTGATTCCAGCCTCAGTGAAGTTTACATAGTGATGAAGATGCCCAGCTGCTTGGTGGTGACTTCAGTTCAAATCCACCCACTTCCAGTTTCAAAACAGCATGCCTTCCTCCCACCCCTGTAGCCTGTGTATGATATGTTGTATAAGACAAGGTATTTTTCTGGAAGTACTAAGAGATGGCTTCTGATGCCCTGAAACAAATTAGAGAATGGAGGAAGTATCAGACATCCGTTGTATTCTGTAATCTGCTACTGGGTAGGAGAGCATTGCTAGTACCTCCTCCCAGATTGCTTGGTGAATTTATCCCTCATTTTCTTTTAACTGTTGGAAATGGAAAAGTGGTTCATTTTCAGTCTGAAATAAACCCACTACACTAAAAAAACTTACTTTTATTTTATTTTCTCAATACGTCAAAATACATAAAAATGGTCACATTTGCTTTAATCCCACTTTGATCAGAAACAGGTTGCCCTGAGAGGTTATGTAGGCTCCATCTTTGGAGGTTTTCAACATCTGGCTGGATAAAGCCCTGAGCAATCTGGTCTGATTTCATAGCTGACCCTGCTGTGAGCAAGTGCCAGAGACCTCCTGAGGGCCTTTCCAGCCTGAATTATCCTATGATTCTATCACCTTATGCTCAGTCAGGTTCAGTGATTCTATTGAATTATTCAATCTAGAAAAACCAATACTTCACACATTCTAATATCTACTTAACATTGATATTACTGTGTGAGTTCATTAAAATTTAATCTCAATCCAGCAGCTAGTAGGATGTTTATTTGTTTTAGCTTAAGGGATTGATTTATTATGTGCCAGATTAGATCAGATGTCAGAGAAAAAAGGTCTATGAGCTGTAGTAGAACTGAAGGGTGTTTGTATGGTACAGACTAGATCATCAGCATCACAGAATATCAAGGAGACTCTCTACCAATAGTTGATTCTTGTGCAAAAAATCATAAAAGTTATTCTCTATCTAGAATCTGGTAAACTATAAAATTTCACATAGTGTTCCTACAAGCCTAAAAACACAATTATAATGAGGTTTAAGTTTCATTTAAGATGCCAAAACTTAAGTCAATATCAAAAAAAATCACAAAAGCATCCACCCATTTGTAACTTTTAAAAACAAAGCCTTAGAATATTTATCATAGAAAGCTGTAGGAAAATGGCTGAATGCCATTCCCAAGTGATATGAAGTCATGCAATTTTACTGCCTCTGACTTCAGCTACTATTATATTACGCTTTCAAAGTGTTCTGAGATGAATATGACAAATATTAAGAAAATCTTCTGTAAAGTTTTTTTCCTTTTCTGGGATGCTGTTTCTGGTCTGCAGAGTTTTAGGGCAGAGGAACCATTAAATCAGCTATTCTAGCCTTGCTATATAGCTCAATTATAACTTGAATTTTTAAATCTCTACATTTAACACAATTTTTGTGTTTAATGCATTCTTTCCAGAAAGACATGATCTGAAGACTCTACGAGATGAAGCATCCACTGCTTCTATGGATCTACATAAAGCTGGTACAGGGATTCTAGACTAATTTAATCAAAATTTCTTTCCCAGTTGCTTTTCACAAGCAATACAATTCCTTTGTTAAATATCTTTCTTCTATATAAGGCTTACAGATCTTGACTTTCCTATTAAATTAATGTAAGTTTTTCAAATTCATCTGTAAGTAATTCTAAAATCATGAACAGCCTTCTTAAACTTGGTAATGAACTGCCCTTAAAAGAGAATTACTGTGTAACTACAGGATGAAATAATGATTCTATTAGAGGATGCACTACAATGTCAGTAACAAGAAGAAATGAGTTTGAACAGGTTTTTGACTAATCTCAAAATGAAATTAAATGTTGAGATAATAAATACAGTTTGGTCTCTGTCTAATGTTCTAACCTAATTTGTCCAGTCATCTCCAACAAAGCATTGTATGTCCTAGTTTTGTTGTGCTTGGTTATGGCTACATCTGTACTTGACATTTTTATCAAGAACAGAGTGGACAGTTGTTCAGACTTTTTCTGTCTCTATCTTTGCATAAGGTTTTCTTGTTGTTGCAGTTGCTGTTTGGGGTTTTTTAAATCTCTTCCCACTGTGCCTTTTCACAAAGCCTATGTTCTGCTCTGACTCTCCGGACTCCCGTCTTTCTAAGTATCAGTGTGACACAGTTTGGTTTCATGGTGACACAAAACAGGCTGCTCAGTTGGAAAGGCGTGTGCAGCTAGCTGCCACATTTTCTTCTGATAGACTATCTTCAATGCCTTGATGGAAACGTCCTGATATCTCATCCCCAAAGAAAAGGAACTGTACAGACAGACCTAAACACCACTCATAAAGAATGGGACAGTGGTTTGAATAACTGATAAGGAAATTCCCCTGGGGGTAACTTTCTGGTTCAATCCAGCAGCTTGACAATCATTTTGATCTTTCACACCCAACCATATATTGCTGTATTAGTAACTGCATTTGATCCGTCAAGCCATTTCAAGACAGATGAACTTAACTTTGCAACTAGTGATACAACAAGGATCAGAGAAGGTAGACCATTAAGTTGGGCAAATAATTCAATTTGTCATTAACAAGAAAAAAAAAATGCTGTGAAGAACACTTGTGAACTGGTTTGAGAATAAAATTCTTAGATTTTCATATTGGAAAGTCAAAAACCAGTAAGAGAGACAGTTCATTTCAAGTCATGTTTCATTTGATATGAAGTGGGAAAAAAAAAGTAATTTAATTTCCAGGGAATGTTTACTTCATTTCCTTTTTGAATCATTTTCATTTAATATAGGCAAATTTTAAAACTAAATAAATTGGCTATTTAAACATCTTACCAGCTTCTTTCTGATCAAAGATATTCAGAAAAATCGAGACAAAATCATGAAAAGTTTTGGTTGTCAGGGATCTGTATTGCAGTAAATAAACTATCTGAAAGAAAAACAAATGTTTATACCTACTAAAAAAGTTTTTTGGTTTGGGTGTTGTTTTTCTTTTCCCTCTGGAGCAAACAAAACAGTTTAGCATGACAGCACCTGATTATTTCTAAAAGAAGCAGAAATGTACATGTTGTACACTTTGCTGCTTAACTGGGAGGCTTTTCATAAGAAAGATAAAACATGCAAAGCTGTCTAGAACTTAAGGAGCAAAAATACTATGAAATTTGAAATAAGCTTCACTCTGTGGGTCTGTGCAAAAGTTGAATATTACAGTGAAATGTGCTAAAGAAACCACTAGGATAGATAAAGACCTGTTACTCCTTGAAAATCATGTGCTTATTTAACTGCACCAAGAAAATGCAGATTTTCATCTCATAAAGTTTCTATCTGGAACACTTAAGATGCAGAAACCCAATTACTTATTAAGAAAGCAATGCAATCAAGATTAGAAACAATAGGTGGCAATATCTCCTAGCAAGCCTAATGTGTAAAGTTCAATGCCATGTGCAATCTGCTGCCATATCCACTATCAATACTTTCCCTCTGAGTCACATGTAAGTACTGAGAACACAGATTTAGTGTGTCCACGGAACACAATGTACATCCAACAGAACGGCATGTGTCCAACCCTATGGAAGGACATACGTCACTGAGTTCTGCTGAAAGCCATTGGTGCCTCATCCAAGCAAGGACAACCCCTGAATCTATGGCAGGCGAAAATTTGCTGTTTGTTTGTTTTAAATGTGTTGTTGTACTTTATGCCACCCTGTTCAGCTGCAGAACCACCACATGGTCTCTAGCTTGTTCTCTTCTATGAAACAGTAAATGAAATCATTTTATGTAAAGAGCTAATTTATTCCAGAGCTGTTTCTAGGCTACTTACTTTCTGTCCTTCATGTTTTTTTCAGCTGACTGGCTTATATGGGAATGGATAGACCAGAATGATTCACTCAGTTATAGTAGCAAGAGAGGTTCCTGGGAGCCAACAAACCCTGATTTTATACCTGGTTTGGTCACTGAGCTGCTCTTTTTGAGGCCTCCCACACATTTTCTGGCCTATTTAGAACCCGAGTCCTCTGGGGTTGGCTTTGGGGTTTTCTCTCTCTTACTACATGCCTGCACAAGGTCCTGATTTTGGCAGAAGTGTTTATTAACTCCTGAAAGGCAGCTCAGGGAAACCTCACTGACAGAATGCAGGATCTTTCTTCAAGTGGTAGTTGAATATGGGAAACCAAATATCATGTCTCATCTTGGTTTCCTGAAAGTACTTTACTGTTTAGTGGATTCCTCTGCACTTAAGAAAATGACTATGCAAAGGGCACAGTAGAAGAGAAATTGGATAGACCCCTCTGAATTTTTCATGTTAACCTAAATATGGAGTAAGGAATAGTGGTACAGAGAGCAGCACTACCTCTTCACAGTTTAGCTGTCAATCTGGCTGATAGAGCACTTTCTTGAGAGGGAGGGGAGGAGTGCTAAGGAAAGGAACATGGACACATGATTTATCTTCTGTAGATCTATATACACTCACATACCAATGAACCTGTCCCTGCAGCTTTGAATCGGACACTTAAGCCACCTTCAGACATGGGAGGATTTTCTGGCATGATCTACTTCTCTGTGCCTGTCTGATCTGGAAAAAAAAAAAAAAAAAGAGCTGCTTAAAATGCTGCTTTTTGCAAACCATACATTCTGAGCTGACTAATTCTGCAGGACACTTTGCTCTGTGTGATCAGAGTTGAACTTTGTATCTCAGGATCACTATCCTCTTGTCTTCGTAGCTGTTGGTGTAGCGACATATCTCTACCATAGTACGGGCACAGCTGAATGAAGTTACAAACCCTTGCTTTCAAAACCCAAATAATTAACTATCCTCCCATTTTGAGTTTGATCTTTGTTCTTCCATTTATTAATTTTTCTTTTCCGTCTCTCATTAACATGTTCTTTAGTGCAAGCTGGGATTGAAGTGTGGGATTTCCAGAAGCATTCACCAACTGTATTGCTCACTAACTTCCAGACAACTAATTCAGACCAGCACTCAGTGCATGCAAAAATCCCTTCAACTAGTCATGTGAAATTAAATTATTTAGGCTATCAAATGGCTGTAATAAAGCAAATAACTGCTCAAGATATACAACTTAATTTAATCATTTAATCAGACCATTTTGTGGTGGCACTACAGCCACTACAGTTCAAGTCTGATAATTGCAAACTGCTTTTCACATCAGCTCTGTTGATACTTATCTGATGCTACAACTTGATTCCAGTTTCTATTCTCCTTATTTTTCTGAAAAATGCTGGCATGTGGTTTGCAAAAAAACTGGTCTTATAGAATTAGAAATGGGGGAATATGCTTTGAAAGAACAGATTCAGAAAATAATGCGTGTTGGGATTCCTGTACTGCTCAAAAAGAAATGGATTAGAAGATAATATCACAATTCTTTCAGGCTGTAACTTGCCTATTTCACGGTCCTTAAGAACAACCTTGATAAATACAATAAAAGGTTCATTCTCCATGTTTCTACTGTGTCAGCTTCTAATACTAAAGTAAACTATGAGCTACATAGCAGAAGCAAGTGAAAATGAGATTTCTGTGTAGGCTGGGGCTGGCATACCCCTGACAGGTTTAACCCAGTAAAGACTAAAAAAGTACGCTTACTCCTAACCTTTGTCACAGCCAACATTTTCATTGCAGCTGCTATCCTTGCTAGCTACTTTAAAGTAAGCATCCCAGCGTCTAGTCCATAATTATAACCAGACCTTCATTTGATTACCCAGGGGTATCTCAAGAGTGGCTACATTAATGGAAACAGGCTGCTCTGTGTCCTTGGGACAAGTGCAAGAGAAACGTTGATTTGGTCTCCATTTGGAGAGCTGACTGATCTTGGACAAAAACTGCAATCAGTTCTTGGCTTTTGTGGTATGAGAAGGAAAGAAAGATCCCCTGAAGAGAGCAGTGTGATGATAAATCTTTAATTCTTCCTCTTTTTTTTTTTTTTTTCAATATGTATAGTTCACATGTATTGTTTGCATTACCAGCTACTTCATATCTTTAATCAGTGCCTGATTCAGGTAAGAAGAAATGTGTTGGATGAGGTATTCACATCTCACTGGAATCGAGCTTCAATTGAGCAACCATCTCTCTTAAGTTCCTTTAAAATCCCAGCTCTTAAGTTTCTTGGGAAAGTTGCCGTTCAATTTGAACAAGAAAAGGAAATGGGCCTGGGGGGGATTCATGGGGTGGGAACATAATAAAGGAAATTGAAAACCAAATGCTTTTCTTTCTGTAGCTTCACAAACATTTGTTAGATATTTAATTAACTTCATATTTGGTTTTGCAGGCCGGATCCCACATTAGTAGCTTCAGTTGCTAAATATGTAAAATCCGAACAGTTATTACTGTTTTAATCAGCAAAATTGTTAGCTGTGTTCTCTTGGTGTTGGTTTATGGAGGCCCCATAAACTGGCACACAAACATCCAATGTCCTGCCAGTTTTGTTTTCTATTTTGGCTGATTGATTCAGACACAGAAATGGGATTAACTTCCTTATTCTTCATGAATTATTGGTGTAATGTTGAGTACTGATACCATCCTCAGTCATGTGCAGACTGTGAGTACTTGCAGGAATCTTAATAGTGCTTGTTACCAGTTTTTTCATAAAGCATTTTTTCTTTTTCCACAACAATCTTCTCATTCAGGGGGACAGAGCATATCTATGACCAACAGTGTGTGTTGGCACCCACCCAGATGGTCCACAGGGGAAAGGGGTCACTTAGTTCTACTTCTGAATCTCTATAAGATAGCTTGTGGGTTTTGTTGCCTTTTTTAGCTCTATCTTCATGATTTATGAAATAATCATGTCAGCTTTCTACAATATAGGAATTCATTACAGATTAACACTCAGCTATCAGATCCAAATGGGGGAAAGGCAAACAATTAATGACTCTAACTTGGAGAAATATCTAAATAACTGCGCCTGTAGAGAGGGTTAGAAACCTGTAACTCTTGCCAGTAAAAAGCATGGCCTTTAATTTATAAAAATATGTGTTTGCTTTTATTTTATTTTATTTATTTTTAGTTATGGTTTACTCTTGGTAGCTCTGCTTTACTCTGGGCTTTGTTTCTGAAGCTGAAGGAAAGGGTTCTTAGTTTTGCTCCAATGGATGTATACTTGGACACCAAAATATCTTTGTCCCTCACCACCCACTGATCTATGCATTTGAGCTTTAAGTAACAAGACTGATCTGAAGAAAACCAAAAAACATACTTCAGTCAAAGATGACCCCATTCAGTTTGCAAATTAAACATAAATGTTATATTTTCTCCAAACTCAAGTGTTTGCAGTAAAAGCAATAAGCATATATAGGGCTAAAAAGCAGGAGTTTGTATAAAATAGGCTTAATTTATGATTTTCTAGTCTCATGCTGCAGAAGCTATTTGTCTGACAGGACTTGGGTGACATTTAAGACCATGTTATGAAAGATTGGGATAGACATGGGTGGAGGTTGTTAAGCTGACAATTTACTAATTAGATTCGTTAAGTGGCTAAATTATACTGACTTCCATATGCTTTTTATACAGTTGTCTAATTATCATTTAATATTGTAAATCTAAAACTTTAGAGCATTTTTACATAAATACAAATATGTCTACACTGATTAAAGCCCATATATTTTTACCAGCTTGTTTGTATGCTTCTCTCAGCAGCTACACTGAGTATTTCTGTCCCCATCATAAATATTTGGGCATCTATAATGTGGAGGAATATTTAGTTTTTTAAAAATATTTGTATGGATTTTTATCTCCTTTTTATTTACCAGTTCCTTATTCTGTATTATATGTTTGCTCGTAAAGCCTAAATGTGCTGCCTGGGCAGTTTGACAGGGTTCTTTTAGGAACAGAGCCATATCTGGTGTTCCTTGTCCACCTAAAACTCTTTTGTCAGTAGAAGGACTGGGAATATAGAAATGGATCCCAGGAGGGATATATAGTAGCTATGAATAGTATGTTAGTTGACCACAAAGCAGAGCTGTTACTGGCACAAAACAGAAACAGCTCATTAGAGAAAAGAATATCGTAGTATTGGAAGAAGTTTTGCTTCAAATTGCATTCCAAATGTGGCATGCAGAAATGAGATGGACCACAACACCCAAAAAGGATGGATGATCTTGAGGTTAAATTGTGGGATTTTAATTCCAGGGGAGATCTTTGCCAGTGAAGTTTGTGGTAATGGACACACTACAGGCTCTGTCTATGACTTTGCTTTTTTATTTTTCTCTAAATTGAAGTTATTTCACATGGGGGAGCAGACTTCTTCCTTGCTCTAAAGCCCTTAAATGGATTGTAAGATACAGCTTCATATGTTCTCCTGGCTAAAAAAAATAAAAAAGAAAAAAGAATGGGCCATGTAAAACTGGACAGGCTGATAATTCTTTACCTGGCATGTGGGTTACTTGTGAAAATATTTGTGCAGTAACATTTTACAGGGAGGTTTAAAAATTTGTTTGTTCTGTTGAACAGAATAAAAAATTTACAGCATTTTTCTGTTTTCAGAAACAACAGTCCTTTCGTATTTTCCAGGCCTCAGTACAGAACGTGATATGACTTACTAGGTCACACAAAATTTCACAACATGGATCCAGTAGCCCAAGAGATGTCAATGTTTCAATAAAAAGGCTGGGAAGTTCCTGAATGAAACCTGAGCTTTCCCATCCTTCCTGCCTCAAACACAAAACGATCAGTTATTTCTTCTTATGACAATGTGAGTTATCTGTGACATTTACATGATCACTTAATGCGCTATAAACTACTTGGTATATCATATAAAATGTTTATATTTCTTATTGTTTCCACTTTCATTGTAGCTGGTTGTAATATAAAAATTCAGTCACCTAAATGTTGGGCTTAACCCAAATTCAAATTAAATTTCTTAAACAGTTTGCACACCCCCTAATTAAGGACAACATAATCCCTTCTGCTATGGTAGGCAACTGTAGATAATAACTAGCAATACCACATTTCTAAAAGCTACTTTTTTTATGGTTCTAATGTGTTTTGCAAACCTTTGGTGGGGTCAATCTCATTTATGAGCTACTTTAACTGCATTTTCCTCATACCTTTAAAACGTGATGTTTTATGTAGCACACAGTAGGTCAGCTTCGTGTAACCCACCAGAAATGTTTGAACTGGGCCATAAGAGGCTCAGTCTAAATTGTTTAGCTTTTCCTTATCTTACAAGCCTGTGTTTTCTCTTGTTTTAAATACAGTGTCCTTTCTTTTGATGGTTACTTTTTTACATTTCCAAGTTTAAGCTGATTTTTACCTCCCTCTATGTATTATAATATTCTTTCTTAGTGTTAAGATTAGGAACAGAGGAACACAGTATCAGCCCTCCCAGTTCAGATTCAGGGTCCATCTCCTCAAGCATTTGTCTTCAACAATGGCCAAAAGCAGACAGATCAAAATATAAAAAAGTCATGTTTTTATCCAATCTCACTGAAACAATGATGTGGGGTAAATAAATTTTATACTTTACTAACCATAGTAGATTGACAAAATGGGATTCAATCACCTAACTATAAGCATCTACAGCCTAACCATGCACAGTTTATCACCTTAGGCTCCTTATAGTCAGTGGGGAGAAATAGACTCTGCCAAAGTGCAACTCAGTTTATCCTAAAGTCAATATCTAAAATGCCTAAGATGAATGGTACTAAAACATCTATTTTGCCCCACTGAGTCTAAAAGGAGCTTGGGTTGACTAGCTAAGATATAGACAGAAAGCTTTTACATTTGGTCAGGTGACTTTCACGCAAGGTTTCAAAGTTTATTTTGTAATGAGTTATCTGACCCTTGTTACTGATTCTGCATTCTTTAAGAATTAAATGTAAGTCATTCTACTGTGAAATCAGGCAAGGCTTTGAGTTTTCAGAGGTAAAACCAGATGGTTCCAGGTCAGCATCCTATTTTATTGGAACATCCTTAAATGGAAGGAGTGTGGGAGTGTGCTGATGTGCGAGTGTGTTCTTATACATTTATGCTACCTTTACAAGAACTTAGGTTGTCCAGAACCTTGAATCAATACATTTCCTCAAAATTCATCATCTTGTTTTCATACTTTTTATACAAGTAACCTGAATTTCTGAGAAGGTCAGACTGCTTCAAGTCTTGTCTTCTTTGCCTGAGTTGTGGCAGCTATGACAGTCTGGTGGTTAAAATATTAGCTTGAATCTACATATCAGTCCTTTCTCTACCTATCTCAAGCCAATATCTTAACCACAGGCTATAGACAGTCACTCTCACACGTGTAGCATTGTCTGAAAACTTCAGTACAAGTAATATATCTCTCCCATATAGTTTGCCTTGTATAAAACAGTATAGATGGGTGAAAATACCAATTGTCAAAAATTCCAGATGACATATCTGTTTGACAAGCAGGTCCTATGGGTGAGCTGGCATACTGACATGTATGCCATGCTACAGCAGGCAACAGAAGTTGGGTGCCTCAAAATAATTTCTATTAAAATCCCTCCCCAGACATTTTGATAACAGATTAATTCTTTGCTGATGCTGATTTTGTGCCATCACAGTCTAAAGATCCAAGTCAGAAGGGTTTAGGCATTTGATGTCCTAAGAGCTCAGCACCACAGAGAGCCTGAACCCAGATATGTGGTCCAAAATTGTCAGGATGACTGAAGTCTCTTCAAGCGAGACTGAGGATGAGTATCTCAGTCCTGCTGTAGCTCCAGTGATGGCTTGGCTGGCTAAATCCATCTCACATCAGGATACAAACCAGCCTCTATGGCTAGGGAGTCCCGTGATGCTGCAGTCAGCCAGCCATGCCCAACAGCCCATTAGAACCACACTGTGCTCTAAATCTTCGCAGTGAAATAGTAAGGGGAGAAAAGGTTTATTGGATATGTTAATCCTTCTAAAAAAGAATGAGGAACTACTCTCTCTTCCCTCTGGGATTGTATTAAAAATATTTTATATTGGAATTATAGTGATACATAGCAATTTAGCATCATTTATCCTGGTAGACCACATATGTATTCTCAGTGGAATAAGTGGCAAATACAACAAGGACTTCTGCTATTTTCCACCCTAACTTATTCTATGATTCGTTGTGTTCAGGCTGCTGGTGGCTTCAGTGAGCAGCGGAAAAACTATGCAAACTCTTTCCAGCATAATGTTCCGAATGGACAAATCTGTAGAAATACTTAAATTTGAGTGCAGAAAATTACATCTACATACATCACTTCAAAATTTTATTATTAGAGCATTAAAATTTTATAATCTGGGTCACTATGTGGGATTAATAGAGTAAAGATCTAATTCAATACTTCTACAATATGAGTCACTGAAAATAGGGTTTTACTTATATAAACAGATATATAGGGTTTTACTTACATAAACCAGCAAATTTTCTCAGAGATATATGCTTGTATAGACACTCATATAGTGCAGAAAACCAGTATTTTTCTTATCATTAAATGTTGCTGGCAATAATAATATTTTAATAGTGTGGGAACTTTAGAAATACAAATACTTGAATTTTTCTTAAGCCTGTCATACACGTAAAGAGAAATCTTTTAGTAAATAGGATATTGAAGTGCAGCTTGTGTTTTGGAGGAAATAACTATGTCTGGTAGCAGATTTAAGAGGCAATTAAACAGGTGTGCATGAAACATCAGCTAAAAAAAAAAGTAATAAAACAAAACCAGAAAGTTTTGGGACACTTTAAAGGGTATCCTTGCAAAATTATTCATGGAAAAATAAACCAAAGAAACTTATTTCAAGGAGCCCAGTGAGGTTCTTCCCTAGGTATCTTGATGAGAAATCCCACAGTTAAATTTGGATGGCTTTTGTCATTAGGCCCCACATTACTATTTACTCTTCCTAATTGCTTCTTTCTCATTTCATGTGCTGTACAACAGCTACCAAGTTAAGGGGAAGGCTCCTCACTGGTGTCTCTAAGGAAAGTAATATGCACGGTCTATGAGGTCAATAGCAAGGAAACATGGCAGTTATCAGATATTTCTGAAAACAGCTAAAAATAGTGTTCTGTGCTTTGGGAAAATTAGTCAGTGAGTGATAGTGATGATGAGGTGATGTAACTCAGCTTTCTGCCTCTTCGTTTTCATGCTAATATTCTTCTGGAACCAGGCAGAACTGGATTGCTCTTACCTCAAGTCGCTTGTGCAATATCAGTTTCCGTTCATTCAGCTGAAATACCTTCTTCCCTTGAGAAGGGCCATTGCTGTTCTTTTTTAGCTCAAACTCACAACCGTTATGAGGAATTGTTCAGAGTTTTAACAGTTAGTGTCCACATGTGAGGAAAAAATAGTTCCCTCCAACCAAACTCATAGTTCCCTGGAGATTATTCCCTGGATCCAGATTACTAACAGTGGGATGAAGGCCAGCACAAAGGCATAAAATATAATGGAATGACTAAAACAATGTGGCATGGTTCTTAGGATGAATTTCCATAACCCAGTATTCATGGATGTTGATTGTTGCACAAGATGTGGTATAAGATGTTAATTATTTCATTTATAATTGTTGAAAATATTCATTTAAGTTTCAAAATAAATGTGTTTATGCCTTCTTGGTTTGTTTCTGACTTCCATTTTCAGAATTAATTTTTGCATCTATGTGTTCTCTCACACTTCTTCCAAGTGTAGATTTCCAAATTTCTGTACCGTGAACAGGACCTACTATGACATACACCAGCATAATGCTGTAGCTGGTTAAAGTGCAACTATGAGTAGAACTGTTATAGAAAGAAAAATTGGAAACTAGAATAAAATATGCATTAAGTAACATATATTGTGAATTACTTGATTTATAAGTGTAAGCAGATAGGAGTCTGAACAAATCAGATGTCTTATTAAATTAATTAATTTAGATTAATTCTGGAAAACCTGATATTTTTCTGTAGAGTGCTTTTATATCAATTCAATATTGCTTGTTCAAATTGTTTCTGTATACTCTGAGCTAGTATCTGCACATACTACACAGGCATATGACCTTTAAAATGCAAGTTATACTGTGACAGGGAATTATTCATTTGAAGTCCCTAGAGTTCAAAGACAGCAGAAATGTGATTTTACCATTCAATATGTGCAGGAATCCATATTCTTCAAAAGAAAATAATAAAACTACTTTTCACAAAGTACAGATTCATCTGCACCACTAACTTACTATCAATGTTTATTGCATTTCAGTTAAAAACAGAAGTATTATGTGATTGGAACTTACTGGAGAAAAGTCTGAGCTTTTTTTTTTACTATAAATAAGGTTCATTTTAAACTGTAAGACTATATAACACATCCTCCATCAATAACATTTAAAAACAAGAGCAGGAACAAGAGAGATGGATTTAGTTGGAACTGGATTCCTTCATCCTGAGCACCCATATGGACCTGCAAGAATAAGCTCCAGGCATAACAATGGGCTGTTGATGCCCCATCCCTGGAATTGTTCAAGGCCAGGCTGGATGAGGCTTGGAGCAACCTGGTCTAGTGGAGGGTGTCCCTGCCCATGGCAGGGGGGGTTGGAACTAGATGGTCTTTGAGGTCCCTTCCAACTCAAAACATTCTATGATTCTATGAAATAGAGGAATGATCTCTGCATTCTCTCCATCTGGGTGAGGGTGTTGTTTTCTGGCTAATTTAAATACCTAAAACCAAATTACAGCACAAAAACGGCAGTCCAATCTCTCCTAACTCCTGGCTTCACATCCCTGCCAGTCCTATTATTTGAGCACAAGTGGTTTGGTGTTGCATCACATCAGAGAACTTGTGAAGAAAAGAGCCAGGTGTTTCGTTGGCTTCTTGGTGGGGCTGCTATTTAGCTGGATCAGCACCTTGGAGACAAGGAGAACTCCATGTGCTGACTCCTTCACCTCCCTCAGGAGCAGAATGAGGGAACAGGGTCCAGAAAAAACAAGAAAAAGTTTAGAATGCCCCTGTCTAGCAGGATCAGGAAGCAACTATGAATGTATAACTCCAGCCCAGGAGATTTTATTTCAAAATTTAATTATTTTTGATGTAGCAAGGCCTGGGCTTCCAGAGTCTAAATACTAGTTCCTGGACCTAAACTCCAAGCAACATCTCACTAGTGCTAGAGAACCTGACTTGGGTTTTACTGCTTAAATCTGACTCCAAACCAGGGGAATTCCACATTCAGACATGTGGAAACATCTCAGTGATGCCACACAGTAGGGATAGGGTGCTACAATAATAGGGCCTGACCACAAGTCCATAAGAGCTTATATATAAACTCATAGACCACACACAAGTCAGGGACTGAAGGGTCAGCAGAAACTTAGGAACCTGCACGCCTGAAGCACTACTCTGTGAAAACTGGGCATTCAACAAGCATTGAAACACAGTTTATTTGTTGAACAGTGGTGGGAATATGGACACCTGTCCACTGGGAACTATACTGACACTGATGTCAGCAACTCTTTCCATACACACAACTGGAGAGGTTTCAGACAGTAGTAATCTGAGATAAGTCTCAACTTTCTTCCTAAATCCAAACCACCCAGCATTTAGTGGGGGCTCAGAAGTCAGCCTGAGCCTTTGCTGCTTGGGTGGGTCTCTTGTAGGAACTTTCAGTGGCTGTGAACAAAACTAGACAAGAATTAGAACAAAATAAATTGGTAAAATCTAAGGATTTCATTACCAATTCCCTGAACCACTTTTAAACCAGGCTTTCTGCCAGTTTTCTCCCAGGTGATATGGTTTTGCCTCAGAGTACAAGTCATTTAAATACAAACCTTTTAAGGTAAAGTTCAAGTTGTCTCCTACTTTTTTTTAAAGCTATAAGAAAAAAATCCCTTTAGAAAGACCCTTT
Organism: Rhynochetos jubatus; assembly: GCA_027574665.1. Classification (NCBI taxonomy): domain Eukaryota; kingdom Metazoa; phylum Chordata; class Aves; order Eurypygiformes; family Rhynochetidae; genus Rhynochetos; species Rhynochetos jubatus. The sequence continues at coordinate 114,294,366 of CM050650.1, forward strand.
CTATGCCAACAGAAAGACAAGAATTTTCCACCTTGCTCCTTAATTGGCAATATAATAGTTCAGAATGTATTTTTAAGAGGTTTGGACACACTAGCTAGTATTATCCTGCCCAAATGGCATTAGTGCTTTGTTAACACTCACTTATACTGCACTCCGTATGCAAGAAAGCTTCTTGCTGCTGTATCAGAAAGCTAATTTCTCAAATGTTTCCAAAATGTCAAACTGGCACCTAGATGAAGACATAAATGAAGCATTTCAAGTAACTTAATAATCTGAAGTAAAATACAAATGATCGTCCTATAAAATATGACACCTTATTTTTTTTTCTCATAGAGACTGGCTTTTTTTTTTTCCTGGTCTGGCTTCATCAAGGTGTAGTTAATTACATTCTGGATGAAAATGATGTTCCCAAGTTCTGCATGTGATGAATTTGTAAGCTATAAGTATAGAGGCGTGAAATCTGGCACCTTCCAAGCTGCACATTTGTACTTACAAATTCACTCAAGATTTATAGCTATTACTAGTAGATGATGTCATCAGTCATTGCACATATTCCCTACCTCATTTTCCCAAGGTAGGATTTAAATTTTTTGAGGAATTTTGAACTGGCAATGAGCACTGATAATGAGCAACAAATAGCAGGGACAATGTCAAATTATTCTTAATACCAGAACACTATTCTTTTGCGGTTAATACTCTGCAAAATGTTAATGCATCAGCAACTTTGTTACCACCTAAATGCATTTCCCACAATATTAGGAGGTTTTTCTCTTACCTATAATTTCAAAATTGTTAATGCAGCAATAAGGTGATCAGCTCAGAAAAGCTACCCTCCAGAAAATGGACATAAAATCAAATCCTAACCTAGGATTGAAAATCTGTCTGATTTGAAATCAGACAGAACTCCTTCTAAGATTGCTAGAATTTTTTATGAGAGTTGGGCAATTAGGCCTTGGACCATTTTCACTCTAAATAAGTATAATTCAGCAACGGATTCATGGTCATGGGCTAAATTCTTCTCAGTAGGATTTGGATAAATCTGGAGTAACAGTATGGATATCAGTGGGCTTTTTTCTGGACATTCACCAGTGCAAATAAGAGTAGAAGAATCTGCTTCTTTGCATAAGGTTGCTATTTATTCAAAATATGCTCCTACAGGCTGTTCACATTCTTTCTGCAAATATTTTAGTTGTGACTAAGGGCTATGGATTCAATGTGAAATGAATCACAAAAATATCAGACTTCTAATGAATGATATGTAAAGAAAAGTTGAAATCAGTTTTGAACAGTGATTTGAATAAAAAGGCAGAAACACTTTTTGCTGCCCATAAGGGGCAGTCATGAATCATGACTTAGACTATTCCTTGTCCATGACTTATGGGAATATTATTTCTTACGGGGAACTGGAGAAACATTTTATGCAAGAGTTATTGACATAGGCCAACATCCTTTATGGAAAGATGTCGTTGCCCAGCAGTGGAGGAACAGCAGTTGTGGTCCAGCAGTAGGTGTGCCAATTACTATATAAAGCATGTCCACTGTGAAACACTGCTTATCCCATCAGATAATACCAAGCAATGGCTAGTGGTAAAGAGGATGTGCTCCTTCATAGAATCATAGAATGGCTTGGGTTGGAAGGGACCTTTAAAGGTCATCTAGTCCAACCCCTCTACAGTAAGCAGGGACACCTTAAACTGGAACAGGTTGTTCCAGAGTCCCATCCAGTCTGACCTTGAATGTTTCCAAGGATGGGGCTTCTATCACCTCTCTGAGCAAACTGTTCCAGTGTTTCACCAAGCTCATTGTAAAAAACTTCTTCCTAATATCTAGTCTAAATCCCTCCTCTTTTAGCTTAAAAACATTACCCTTGTCCTGTCACTACAAGCAAAGCTGAAGTAGTTCTTGGTAAATTCTTTGTGGTAAATATTTAACATATTTATCTTTTATTCTAACCATAGGTGGTACAATGACAGACTTTTAAAAAATATGGGAATTTTTTATCTGTAAAATAACTGTCAGTGTCTGGCTTTAAAGTTTTTAGTACTGAAAACTCGAATTTTGAGTTAATAGAGGAAAACTTCTATAGAGCTATTTTGATTTTGCAACCATACTTAAAGATCATGGCTAAGTGACTTACCTCATCTAATGCTACGCCTCAGTGACAGCAGAAAAGCACTTTCAAAGTCAATATATTCCTGGGGTTTATTTCTGTAGATGTCCAATCTCTCCATTTCCTATAGAAGGGGATTAGAATAATTCCATTTGTACCATAGTAAGTACTTAAATTTGCTGAAATTCACCAGGACCGAAGCATCTGAAACAAAATTTTATTTATACTAGAAATGTTTATATTTACAGATATTGATATTTATAGACAAACAAAACTACCACTTCAGAGAAATGTCATCATCTTTTCAAATCACACCAGATATTTCTATAATTTACGTTGTCAGCTCATCAAAAAAACCTCATTATTTCATAGAATCATAGAATGGTTTGGGTTGGAAGGGACCTTAGATCATCCAGCTCCAACCCCCCTGCCATGGGCAGGGACACCCTCCACTAGACCAGGTTGCTCAAAGCCTCATCCAGCCTGGCCTTGAACACTTCCAGGGATGGGGCATCCACAGCTTCTCTGGGCAACCTGTTCCAGTGCCTCATCACCCTCTCCGTGAAGAATTTCTTCCTGGTATCCAATCTAAATCTCCCCGCTTTCAGTTTAAACCCATTACCCTTTGTCCTGTCACTACAGATCCTTGTAAAAAGTCCCCCACTCCAGCTTCCTTGTAGGCTCCCTTCAGGTACTGGAAGGCTGCAGTTAGTGTGTAGCACATTGCTACTATTGTATAGCACATGAGATATTGTCTGGTTAGGAAACTCAGAGTCATATAAAGAATATGGTTTAGGTCTTCAAAGCATGCAGGATTTTCTGGATGGAAATGCTCACTGCTCACCCAAAGGGTTTGTTTGTTTCATTTTGTTTTGTTTTGGTGGATGTGTTCTTTTTGGTTCTCTATTTGCAGTGAAAATGTAAAATACATTAATCAAAACTTTCTTCTGGGAATACTTTTTCCAACCACCTCTCTAAATAAATAAACAGGAAATTTGGCTTTTTCACATATGACACATTAAAATCTATCAAACATAATAAGCATAACATACCAACACCAACTGTGAACAGTACAGTCTGTGAAGTATGAAGCCTTTTCTTACTTTGTTTTAATCACCAGTTCTCTTCAGGTAAACTTGGTTGTAACACAAAATGCTATTAATTAAAATATTAAAGTCATGGCTCAGATAGCCAGCTGCTGTGAGCCATTCAAGACTCTGCCTAAACACCAGGAAAGAGATCTCATTTTATAACTGTTTTCACTGTGACCCCTTATGACTCTTGAAGTTATGTGAAAATAATTACTTAGAACTTCATATTGTTATTGTCCTTCCTTCCTTCCTTCCTTCCTTCCTTCCTTCCTTCCTTCCTTCCTTCCTTCCTTCCTTCCTTCCTTCCTTCCTTCCTTCCTTCCTTCCTTCCTTCCTTCCTTCCTTCCTTCCTTTTCCTTCCTTTTCCTTCCTTCCTTCCTTCCTTCCTTTTCCTTCCTTTTCCTTCCTTTTCCTTCCTTCCTTCCTTCCTTCCTTCCTTCCTTCCTTCCTTCCTTCCTTCCTTCCTTCCTTCCTTCCTTCCTTCCTTCCTTCCTTTTCCTTCCTTTTCCTTCCTTTTCCTTCCTTCCTTCCTTCCTTCCTTCCTTCCTTCCTTCCTTCCTTCCTTCCTTCCTTCCTTCCTTCCTTCCTTCCTTCCTTCCATTTTATTCAAAGCTGGACCTCTTTACCATAGCAACCATCCATTATATTCTGACAGTGTTCGCCTTGGACCCAGCCTTGTGCATCTCTGTTTCAGCTGAGAAGAGCAGAAATGCAAAGCAGTCAGCTTGGTGTCCAGGCTTTGTATCTGCTCCTCATATTATATTCTTTTTTTCTGCGTACATCTGGTAAGGTAGTTTTCTAAATTTGTCACTATTAGAGCAATGCAAACTATTTATGAAAAAATCTCCAAACCACATGGAACTCACCTGTTTCCATGTTTCATTACAGATCTGACATTCAGCCCACCCTCATCAAACATTTTACAAAGTTTGCAAATTTTTCAAATACACCTGGCTGAGGTACAGTTATGCGTTTAAGATATCCAAAGCCCAGAGTGCATGTGAAATCAAAGTTCTCTCTTTAATTTTTAGGTTTTCCTTTTGATTTCAATTTTGCTGTGTGCTGGCTCAGTTTAAACAGGCTCCAAATTTGAAATAAAACTTTTCCTTCTCCACGAACTTTCACCCAGCTCTTCTCTGTCTGCCAAAAAAGTGATCAACAGGAATAACTCTGAAGACCTCACCTCAGGCAAAGCTCCCATTTCCATTTTGCTCAAGGGAAGCTTGACCTGGCTAAGAGGACTGATAATGAGCAAGAAATAGTAGAGGCAGCCTCAAGTATTTTTAACACCAGAATGCTACTCCTGTGGAGTCAGCAGCCTGCTGTGAAATGCATCAGCAACTTTGAAACTGTGAAAAAGATGCTTCTTAACAGAAAGTTAGTATTTGCCTGCAATTATTATTTACTGTTTGTTTAGCATGATGTGCTCAGCAGAAAATAAGGCACAAGTAAATGTAATCTCTAACCAATAACACAGAACATGGATTAATATAACAATATTTTTATCTGAAAGTTTAGCATGTCCAGGTTGATCTGGCAGGGAACAGGCTTAGCAAATTCAATTAGTACCACACTAAAATATAGACACTTTCTATTCCATTCAGTTCTAGGGAGAATTTTATATCCCAATATTTTCATATCCCAATGCCTTTGTAAAAAGCATGATGTCATGTAACTAATATCTGTCATATGCAGTTTATCTTTCTGCAGCGTGAGGAGATACTCTGTGCGTATCACTGCATTTGGGTAACAGTCTTGGGGAGGGAGAGTGGGAGAGCTGAGTGATAAATGTGCTGCATGTATCCAGCCGAAAAGTGGGTTGGTTGAACGACATGTGATAGACAGGACAACACGGGTTGTTGGGTTCTTTTTTTAATGTTTCTTTTCCTGTGAGAATTAATTCCAGAAACTTGGACCAACCCCTTGAAAGGAATGTTTTCTCCTCTGCACAGACAAGTGCTACCTTCTGGGTAGAAAGCCTTTCTGTTCCTGGGGAGGGGATTTTGCATCCCAGGTTCCCACCCTGGTGCCAAAGAGATTCTTTGAAAGCCTGTCCACACTGCCAGCTGCAGACAGATTCGCTCCTCCTGCGTTAACCCCAGAACCAGAAGGGCGGTTCTGGATAAACTGCCAAATCAGGCCTGGAAGCAGAATAGTCACGTTCACACACAAAGGGCAGGCTATATTAGTTTGGGCAAGGCGCCAAGTACATGCAGCTATACTGCTTCCAGATGCAAACTGGTGAGTCCACAACATCCTACTATGCACTTGCATGGACTTACTAAATTGGATCTCTGGACCATGCTCTATTTTGCCCTTAGCTGTCCTAAGCCCAGGCCATTAATTGTCTTACAGCAAGGTTACATTTACAAGATTACATTTACTTTTTTTTTTTCTTCTTAGAGGAAGTCAGTGGAGAGAGAAAGTGTTCTGGGACAGTTATATAGCTTGTGTTGTTGGGTTATGCTACTGCATTTAGTTGCAGTTCCCTAAGACAGATGGCTTAGGGCCCAGTTATTTTGCATTACTGAATTCCATATGGGAGGTGAGAAAACTTGTATAAACTCAGACTGAGGTCATAATTTACTAGGAAAGGTAGAATCTCCTTGTCAAAATCTAGGAGCAGAGGCAAAGGGAAACCAGTTGTATTCTCATCATTGTTTCATTGAACAACAGAAGTTTAGAGGATATTGGCATAGAATAGAATAGAATAGAATAGAATAGAATAGAATAGAATAGAATAGAATAGAATAGAATAGAATAGAATAGAATAGAATAGAATAGAATAGAATAGAATAGAATAATTTCAGTGGGAAGGGGCCTACAATAATCATCTAGTCCAACTGCTTGACCACTTAGAATCATAGAAACATTTAGGGTGCAAAAGACCCTTAAGCTCATTGAGTCCAAGCATTTACCTAACATTGCCAAATCCACCACTAAACCATGTCCCTAAGCATCATGTCTGCAGACCTTTTAAAGGCTTGCAGAGATAGTGGCTCAACCATTTCCCTGGGCAGCCTGTTCTAGTGCTTGATAACTCTTTCATTGAATAAATTTTTCCTAATATCCAATCTAAACCTTCCCTGGTGCAATTTGAGGTTGTTCCCTCTCCTCTTATCATCTGCGACTGGAGAGAAGAGACAGATGCCTGCCTTGCTACACCCTCCGGTCTGGTAGTTATAGAGAGCAATAAGATCTCCCCCAAACCTCCTTTTCTCCAGGAAAAACAACCCCAGTTGCCTGAGTTGTTCCCCACAGGACTTGTGCTCCAGACCCCTCCCCAGCTCCATTGCCCTTCTCTGGACACGTTCCAGCATCTCTATGTCCTTCTTGTAGTGAGGGGCCCAAAACTGAACACAGGATTTGAGGTGCAGCCTCACAAGTCCTGAGTACAGTACACACTTTGAGGTGCTCCAGCATCCCCTCATGCACAGTCACTGATGCTTCAAGGTGTACGTGCTGTGGCATGGATTTATCTACAGCCAGAGATACTTCAAGGTGTACCTTCTCCAGCATGGACTTATCCTTGGGCCACAATCCCTTCAGAGGTATACCTGTTGTGGCACAGACATAACCATGGCCACAGATGTCTCGGGATGTACCTGCTCTGGCATGAGCTTATCTACAGTCACAAATGCTTCGGGGTGTCCTGCTCCCATGTGGACTCATTCACAGGTCACAGTCCCTTTGACGTGAGTTCACACTAGGGTTCCAGACTGTCCAGTACAGCGGTACAGGAACAGCAGTGATGTCCTGGCCACCTGCCAGCCCAGGCGCATGGCCATTGCTGCTATCAAACTGTTCCCAGGCACAGCAGAGTGAGATGATAAGCAGCACAGCACTGCAGCGAGCAGCAACAGCAAAAAGCAGCCACTAACAAGCACTAGACTCTAACATACAGTGAGGCAAGCAAGCCCCGTGGCAAGCACAGGAGCTTGACAATTAATAGCTAAACAGCAGTAACAGCTGTAAATTCAACCTACCACATTCCAATCAAACCTGTCATTTGAGATAACTGAGCCCCACCCTTCAAGCCCCATGATGGGTACTAAAAATGACTGTTCTGGTTTAATCCCAGTCAGCAATTAAGCACCGCACAGCTGCTCACTCACTCCCCCCAGGTGGGATGGGGAGAGAATCAGAGGGGTAAAAGTGAGAAAAGTCATGGGTTGAGATAAAGACAATTAAAGAAGTAAAGCAAAAGCCACACACACAAGCAAAGCAAAATATGGAATTCATTCACTAATTCTCATTGGCAGGCTGGTGTTCAGCCATTTCCAGGAAAGCAGGGCTCCATCACATGTAACGGTTACGTGGGAAGACAAACACTACAACTCTGAACATCTCCCTCTTCCTTCTTCTTCCCCCAGCTTTATTTGCTGAGCATGACATCATATAGTATGGAATATCTCTTCAGTCAGTTGGGAACAGAATATCCCTTTGGTCAGTTGGGAACAGTTGGAGTTAGCTGTGTCCCCTCACAATTCTTGAGCCTACTTACTGGTGAGTTGGTATGAGGAGTAGAAAAGGCCTTGACCCTGTGTAAACCCTGCTCAGCAATAACGAAAATATCTCTATATTATCAACACTGTTTTAGCACAAATCCAGAACATAGCCCCATACTAGCTACTGTGAAGAAATTTAACTCTTAGCCAAAACCAGGATGAGTACTGTCCAAATGCCTCTTAAATACTGACAGGCTTGGGGCATCGACCACCTCTCTAGGAAGCCTATTCCAGTGTTTGACCATCCTCTTGGTAAAGAAATGCTTCCCAATGTCAAGTCTAAACCTCCCCTGATGCAGCTTTGAAACATTCCCATGTGTCCTGTTGCAGGATACCAGGGAAAAGAGATTAGCACCTCCCTCTAAATTATCAAGTTTAAGATTAATGTTTAACTTTCTATAGATTTGGGGATTATCAACATATTTGGATTGTTGGTCTCTCTGGATTATAGAATAATAGAATCACAGAATCATTTAGGTTGGAAAAGAGCTTTAAGATCATGAAGTCCAACCATTACCCTAACACTGCCACGTCCTACTTAACCATGTCCCTAAGTGCCACATCTATACTTCTTTCAAATACCTCCAAAGATGGTGACTCAACCACTTCACTGGGCAGCCTGTTCCAATGCTTGACAACCTTTTCAGTGAAAAAATATTTCCTAATATTCAGTGTAAACTTCCCCTGGTGCAACTTGAGGTGATTTCCTCTCACTCATTCCTTCCATTATGAAGCTGCTCAGGCCAGAGCGGTTGCAGTGCACAGTGCTGAGAACACTGTATGTGTTCTCAGGAAAGATGGCATAACACAGACCAATATTAGCTACTCTATCTGGAAAAATTAGTTACAGGAAGTCCACCAAATCTTTGCCTAAAATGATTACCAGCCAGACTAACTTCCCCAGACACAACAACAACAACAACAACAACAACAACAACAACAACAACAACAAAACAACAACAACAAAAAAAAAAAACAACAAACAAACAAAAACAAAACAAAAAAAAAAAAAGGAAAATGTCTTATTCAGGAACAAGGAGTGAAAAACTACTATTGGGTCTCATATTGGGGAAGTCTTAGAGGCTTCAGAGTAAACCACTGCCTGCCTCAGCAGAATAGTTTCTTTACTCTGTCCCTTCACCCTAACATTGTGAGTTCAAGTTAATGAAAGCCAGTGTCATTTAATTCAAAACCACAGCTGTGTTATTAATATCCAGGAAGAATCCTAGATGTCAAGGAGTAACTAAGACATGGTTTTATAGAAACAATTAGTTTTTTGTCCAAGAATGGAGCCCTCATAAGAAACTGATGAAAGACAAAACAACAGGCAAGAATTGTTTTCTACTAGAAATCATCCAAGCTAAATAACCAAAACCAAATCTGAATCTTAAAATCTAACCACCTTTTAGAAACCAGTTTGAAAAGGGATACAACTAACCAGGAAACCACATCCCTGTCCTTCAGGCAACATGAGATATTAAAAAGCTGTCTTTTGGAGAATTCGGGTGAAAAAGCACAACTGAAAACAATATTCAGAATGTCCCACCCCATCTGTAGAAAGATTTTATTGTTTCAATAATCTCTAAACAGTTCATTTTAATTATATCCTAATAGTAACTAAAATTATGAAACAAAAGTTATGTGAAACTGAGAAAGCTGATATTTTCCATTTAGAAATATTTAAACACAATAGTTTTAAAAGTATTTTTTAAAATGTCAGTTTTGTCCAAGTGTTAAAAAGGCATTGCAAGTGATCTTTCTCCATAGAAAGTTTCAAACCGAAAATAGTAAGCACACCAGATCAAAATCTCTGTAGAATTCTGAATCAGCGGCAGAAGGTAGTGGGACCTAGAGATGCACAGATGAAGGTCATGATCATTGGCTTTCCTCTGCAATAGGCTTCATTTTAGCTACCTCCTATTAATCTGGTCTTGTCATTAAAACCCCATCCATTTTCTCAGTAAAATAGCAGCCATAAGCCCCAGTCCCCAGTGTCTGGCAACTCAGAAGCTGGAGCTAAGATTTCATGACACAAACATTTTCAGCTTTGTGTTGCAAATCCTCAGCTACCCTTAAAGAAAATTAGAGATTAGAGGAAGGGGAAGCAGATGTGTAACTGCAGGATCACTCAGGAGAGGAAGGGGAAATCTCTGTGCCCACAGTATCCACCTGCTTATTATCCACTAAGGTAAAAACTCCTGCTTTAGTCTGCCATAACTCTTAAACTAAATGGGACTTGAGGGTTTGTAGCTCCACAGAGGACTGGGATATTAAGAAGTAACGTTTATTCCATCCGTTTTGTCAGTGCTAAAGGTAGCAACAATTCTCTATGTGTGTTTTGTTCTTTATGTTTTAAGAGTTTGGTTTTTGTCTTGTTAAAGATATACCTGAATCCAAATTACTAGGATTAGAAGGAAAGAATTGGAAATTAATTCATTCCAGAGCAAGGTAATTGAAAGAAAACAAATAGCACAAAACTGGTTTAAAAGGTTGTTTGTGTAAAAGGCGAACAGGCAGTAACTAAGAGTTAAACAACAATTTGAAACTGACAGAAGCTTGTACGTAATTATCTACTCCTTTTGAAAGCCACTGTTACTGATGTGAAGAGCTCAGTATGGTTTGGAAAAGGAGCGCATAGTCTATTTAGAAGCTAATAATAAATATTATTGAAAACACTTTATTGCATCTGGAGAAAGCAAATGTACTTTTATCTGAGCTTCACGAATTTTGTGCAGTCAAAATAGGGGATAACCCTTGGGTAAAATACGATCTCTTGTTCCTCTGCAACACTCAAGTATCCACTTTTCAGGTTCCATTTATTCAGGGTTTGGGTTGTATTTTTAACTAGGAGCAAGTGCAATTTGAAGTGAATAATGATTATTTCATAAAAATTCTGGTCCTGCCCAAGAATTTTCAGCAAGCAAAATATTTGTAGCATTAGGCAAAACAGTTCTTAGTTCAGTTAGTATAACATACAGTCAACTTCTTACAGGAGAATGGATTTCTTCATTGAAAAATGGAAGGGTAAAATTTTTACATATATATTAATAGGTACATAGTAATTGGCATGGGTTTTGGAAACAATTTTTCTGGTAAAAATTTATCTCTACTTGGGATTGAACAATGAAAAGAGAACAAACAAAAAATCTTTAAAAACTCATGTTTTTCTTTTTTTCAATTTATATAAAATAAAATTCAACCTTTTTAGTATTTTAGACAATAATGGATAATAGTGTAATAACTTCATTATGAACTACTGGGTTGTTTTTTTTTTCATATTTTCCAAGGAGAAAGAAAACAATATGAAGATAGTGGATTTTTGTTTGTTTCCTCTCTGGCCTCCAGGAGAAAGAGGAGGGGAGGTGTTTTGAGTTTTTGCTTTGATTTGATTTGCGGCGGGGTTGGTTGGTTGTTTATTTTGTTTTCCTAAAAAAAAAACAAACACAAAACAAAACAAAAAAAACACAACACATAAACTTGATAGAAATTTCCAAAACACCATCCATGAGAAATTCTGCTAATTACTTTGATTTGCTGAAGTATACAGTAGAGTGCTACATCTAATTTGTAACAGTAAACCAGCAAACCCTTAGAAATTGTTGTGAGGGCTAAGTTTGTGGATAGAGGAGATTATTGACAGTGAGGTGTTAGCTGAAACTTGCTGGGTAGCCTGTGTCTGCAGCCAATGGGGAGAGGTATCTTTGAGGGAGCAATTCACCCCATCCTAAGAGTGGTGCTTAAGATAGCTGTGCTGAATCAGCTGGGGAGGTGCCATACCTCTCCACTGCCTGAAGAGAGGTCTAGGTGTCCAAGTGGTAGATGTCAAGCTTCTCAATGCCTAGTGTTAACACAGGATACACCGCCTTCCATTATAGTTGTGTTCTGAACTGTGTTTTAAATTAGAGATTACAAAGCTTGCAGACACTAGAACTGTTTCTCAAGAAAACCAAACCAAAAACCTCAATTTAATTCAAAAGTGTTCACATTTTAATCATTGCTACAAGACTGTTATTTTCCACACTTCTGCACACTGTATAAATACATCACCAAAATATGTTTCCTGTTAAGAGCTTCATTGTAAGTAAACTCTGCAAACACAGTTTAACACCTAGGACTTCTCATATTTCTGGGTGGCACAGAGATTGCCTGGGTTGAAACTGGAAGAACACTTGTAACCCTGAAGTCTGAGCTTCTTCTGAAGAAGCAAAAAAGTCATGGTTTTCCAAGTTTTGGTATTTAAATGGATTTTTTGTTACAAACATTTCCAGCTGAAACCCTATGGACAAATCCATTGCCTGAGCCACACCGATATCTTTTGGACCTGGGAACAAATGGCATCCCCTGCATGTATTTTTCCTGATTTGTATAATTGACACATTTCCCTACAAAGCGAGCACTCTCTGGGTTCTGCAAGAGACAGAAATGAAGCTCACCCTCAAGACTTCCACCATTACTTGTAGAGGAAGAACAGTGACAACAGCACTGGAGCTTCTTATTGGCATGGCCTTGGCCTTGCCAAGAAAACCTCAATGTTCATGGGTGAATGCTTCTCAAAATGCTATCGTGTGACCCAGGAGTAGGTGTACATGCAGAACCCAAGAGTTTAGCCATGCCTTTTGATACACAAGCATAGATGGAAAGCTGTGTTCCTCCTTCTCTCATGTGTCTGGTCCCAGGGCTGCTTTGAAGATCTCTGCTCACTGTAGTTAGCAATGTTTCCAGGAGTTGCACTCCCATTCATTATGTCAGAGTTATAATCTCTTCTGTCCCTGATTTCTGCTTTTATTCTAACTCTCAGATTATATTGTTTATTATTTGTAAAGGGAACATTGGTGTTTTCCTCTGTAATTTTGTAATATGTGCTGAATAGTCTGGAAAAGGATGGCAGGGAAGAAGGTGGATCTTGCTAAAGAATCTTGCTGAGAAGCAAGGAAAGGCAGGCAAGGATGAACAGAACCTAGGTCACTTATAGCAGCCAAAGAAAGAGGAGGAATGATGCAGGAGGAAATTATGAGGATTAGCAGTCTTCTGCAGGGAAAATCTATTCAACTGCTATCTCACCACATCCATTTCACCATACTACTGAGGAAAGTTACTTTTTTCCAAGGCCCTAAATAAAAAACAGAAGTGAAAGACACAAAAAAGAGATATAAATAACAAAAAAAAAAAAAAAAAAAAAAAGTACTAAAAATTAGAGCTGTATTGACATTTTCAAAAGTTGAAGTTTCAAGGTTGTTTGCCAAAATTTCATAGTGGAACTTAGGTGATTTTCTTTAATGAAAAGCATTGTGAAAAATATTGTCTAATATTTTAGACCTCAGAGTGTTTTTTCAAATAAATTATTTCAGTAACTGTTCCATTACACCACACAGAAAGGTAACATTTAATGAAAACTTCGTATTTTTAACTATTTGTAGCTAACAAATAACTCTCTAATGTTCTACTTTGCATATAATATGCACTGCAGTCTGACATCAGCTTTAATTAGCACTGAGCACTAGGTAACACTGGTAAAACTAACCAGCAGAATGTTTTGGTATTTTGCTCCTAATCTGGCAATCTGATCACCTACTGCAGAGAAGCTAGGACTACCATATTCTTTCATATGGGCCACTGAGAGTTAGCACAAGGTAAAAGATTTTCAAATACCAGACCTAATTTCAAATGGGGCACAAAAGTGTGAGACATTACTCTGATTCACACAGAGCTTTGGTCAGATATATTAATATGGAATATATGTATAGGACACTGAAAAGTAATAATTAGTCAAAATTACATTGGATTTCCATAATTATAGATCCTATACTCCACAACAATTTTTCTGAGGATCATGAAACACCATGACAAAAATAAGAAGTAATAAAAACATCATTGCTTGAATATATTGGCAATATAATTGTTTATTTACCAGCTTTGGCAAAACACTGTTAATAGAATTACAGAGATGTCAATTCCCATTGCTGCTAAAGAAATGTCAGAAACAACATGCAACATGAAGTAGCTGGTTATTAGGAATTGAGTGGGTCTGGGGTTCAAATTTAGGGTCAAAACTGAAGAAAAAAAAAAAAAGAAAAAGGAGTATAGACCAAAAAGTAAACCCAGCATGGCATGTTCTACAAGTTAGCTAATGATGTAATTTTCCATGTGCTCTTTTTTTATCCACGAGATTCTAGTTGCAAGGATACTGCATCACATAAATGTCTGCTAAAGCATACTACAAAGAAGCCTATGTAGCTTTCATAAAGAGCCCAAGTTAAAGACGCCAACAGCTGTTTATTTCTCAACACCCACCTTATAATAAGCCTGGACTGTCTTCAAGCCCTGAAGATTAAAGTGTCTCGAACAAGGCAGTGTTTGGCAGCTCATAAAAGATGGAGGAAACCTTTCGTCCACTTGATCCATCCTGTGGATGCTTGGCAGCCGAGCCTTGCCGTGCAGCAGGCCAGCTCCCTTCCTTGAGCACAGCATACCTGGACACAGCTACACAGCGATGCGGGGCTTACGGAAACCCGATTGCAAAAAGTGGGGCAGCACAGAGTGCATGGGAGAAGAGTTAGAAGGGCTTTAGTGATATTGCTTGGTGCGACCATCCCTTCCATTTCAGACAACCATGTAATGTGAGAACAAGACACTCGATGAAAGGGCAGTACCTTCAGAACAATCTTCTGCTTTTTTGGAGGGGGGGGGGGGGGTGTGTAAATTATAATAATTTCAGCCAACTGTGGAATTTACTGATGTGATAGGCAGAGACAAGTGCCATGTTTAGACATAAGGGTTGAGATAAGTTATTGACAGGTAATATTTGAGATGTGTAGTACATTTAATCTTAGCTTGAAATTTGCTATTCAGGGCTTAACTGTATGCAGATGTTTGGACACACTTTTTCAATATCATGTCTATGAGGGTCCTAAATCGGTACAAATCTATATTGTTCCAGGAATTCAGAGGTGTCATGGCAGTTTACTACCTTTTTGGATCTCGATAAATATCATTATACTTACTTGCTCCTTTAATATCTTTTCAAGAACAGGTTATGCAGTTACTCTACAGCAAAAGAGAAATAAAGATTGGATCCAGTCTTCAGCTTATGTAAATTTTTTATAGCTCTCTGATTTTAGTATACTTTAGCCAATTGGCCAGCAAAAGACAGCTGCTAACATGCACTGAAACACCAGAAGGAGAAGAAATATTTACCAGTACCTGAAGGATGCTGCTGCTTGGTCTAGTTGTTCTTTCAGAGAACTACTGATAACTTGTTCCTCAAAACATTGCTGGTCTTGAGCAGAGGTATGACACACAACTGAAAAACTAGGCACCATGGCAGAAGACAGATGACTCGGCTCAGTTCCAGTCCCCTTGTATTTTCCTAGTGGTTCTAAAGGCCAGCTGAGGATAAACTTGGGGGATCTTCATCTGGTACAAAGCCAGCAAAGATGACTAAATGACCAGGGAATGGGTGTGGCTAACTGCTACTTCATTTCAGTGATTTCCAGCTGTCAGTGTTGCCCTTGAACACTGATTACTGCTGCTCATAATTTTTAGATTTTAGCACCTTAGGATGTTCTAAATTGTGCCAGAGGCCAAGTTGAGAAGACAAAAGCACCAGTCTGGTAAGAACCCATCCTTTGTTGCACTCCTCCCAATGCACAGCTCAGCCAAACCTGAAATTTGGAAGCAGCAGGGAGTCCAAACCACAACACATGGTGAGTTAGGACCTGGGGGTGATTTGGCCCACTGTTCAGGATGGAGGGACCACCCATTCCAGTAGTGTGATTTATTCGCATAGAAGTTAGTGGGAAAACATTAGCTTGAGTAGAGTTGGATCAAGGCTCTGTATCTGTTTCCAACCTAACTTTTTCCTAATATTTTGAGGGGCTTGTCAGAAACTTGATTTGACTTTGCTCTTCTAGAGCAAAACATATTCTAGAGCTCTGGAAATCTCCAACTATATATGCATGTATATACATAGCAATATTTATATTTCACTATTGGGCTCATGACAACAGACTCTTCATTAAACACGAATATGCCCAAGAAACACACTGCTAAGAGTTCTTAATTTGCGCATGCCTTCAGCAACCAGAAGGTAAGACCAGCTGTCCACGCCAACATTCACAGTGTCATGGTCTTTAACTGAAATGTCCTGGCAGCAGTAATGTTACAAGGAGTTCAGTGACATGTGTTAATCCACTGATCACTGCCTGGAGTGGATTTGACTGACCTTGCTGGGTAGGAGAATGTCCTTTTGCCTTATAGAATTAGCAAACTATAAATCTTTCAAGATTGGATAAGGCTGAAGATTAGGGGAACAAAAGGCTATATGGTGTAATATGAATACCAAGCCTTTTTCCTCCCTTAATAACTGTTTTTGAGTATTTATTACAATGTTTTATTCAGGATGTTGCCATCTAAAGTTATGTCATCACTTCAATTGTAAAAAAAAAAGAGTTTCCAGCAATATGTGGTTTGAAATCTGTGTCTGCAAAGTCTGTCTTTGAATTTTTTTTAATTTTTTTTTTAATTGGCACAGACATTTTTGCATTCTAAACTTAATTTATAATGAGCAATGTCTTCATTATTTTGTCTTGGCTATATTAGTCCATTTTCATAAAAATGAAAAAACCCTGACAGTCAAGCTTATATGAAAATGAGAAATGAGCCTGAACCAAATCCCAGGAGAAAAGTCTATGTAGGAAGTTTGCAATCAGGCCATTCATCTGCCTCTGAATCATGTAATAAGATATATACTATATATATATAAGAATGGGGTAAATCTAAACTTCAGATTCAAAACCCTTAAAATAAGTTACTTCAGATTAAAACAATTTTGAATGTTTGAGCTGAAGTTGGAATGATAACATGACATCCAAATTGTCATCACTTTTTTTCCTGTGTGGGCTGGATCTCCATGGATGCCAATGGAACAGAACCTGTGTAACACTCAATAAGCAGTCATGCAGCAAATAGGGAGCAGCTCAGGTGGGGTGACTCATAGTAGGAGCAAATGTCAAGAGCATTGAACACAATTTCTTCGTGTTGCAGTGGGGGCAAATTATGGTAATTGCTGACTTCCACCTACTAAAAATGTCTTGTTGTAAGTGCAAGATTTGACTTGTTTTAAGTGCAAGATGATCACAACATAATGTCATTGTGAATATGGTTTCTCATCCTATAGAATATGACTTTCTGTTGACTTAGACTACCTTTTTTTTCTTACCTTCAACACAGGTATGAAAAGTGAATTGGAGGACTTCAACAAACTTTTCTTCAGTACTTTTTTTAAAAGGTAAAAAGCTCAAACATCATTTATGCTCCATCTCTTTACATCATTAGGAATCAAAAAATGCCAGCAGCTCATCTGGTCTGTTTTTCTGCTGCAGGAGTCAAGAATGACTTCACTGGAATGATACAAAGAATTAATTTCATCCCGTACATTCATGGAGTTATTTTCATCCCTCTCCTTGTTCTCTGTGCATTGCTGCTCTGGAACTGTGAGCTGCTGGGGGTCAAGACTGCTATTTATGTATTTATTGATATTTGAGAGGGCTCTGTGCCCCCCCACATCTCCCAGGTTTTCTGGCCATCCAAAATAAAACGTGTTGAAATGCTTAAGAACTTTTATGAGGCAATTCTGGGTAGGTAACAGCTACAATTGTTCCCCATAAGATCACTCCATTATCAGTTTTGCATATACTATTGTGGAGATTCTTCAGTACAAAAAGAACTTCAGGGTGTCCTTTACCATCACAGGGCCTTTCTTCTGTTATGGGCTCTTCCAATAATGGTTCTGGACCCCTCTAAGAAGGCAGCTGTAATCATTCTCTTTCTTTAAATCATATGAAATCAACCTTTTGCTTAGCAAAAGAATAAATTGGAAATAACAGCTTGCCTTTTTTTTTTTTTTTTTTAACAAGAAAAATACTATCAAGTTGCTCTATGACAAATATCATTCAGTTGTATTTCCATTTTGCTGGAAATATTGCTTCGCTTCCACCCATCCTACACCAACTTCCAGAGCTTCTCCTCAAGGGAAATATATTCTGCAGAGGCTACAAGAGAGTTGCCTGGTCATTCCTCTAGATAAAGAGGGATGTTACGTTCAGTTTCTTGCATCTTTTTTGTGATAGTCCTCCATCTCTGGAATATGCATCTGGTCTTCCCAGGATAAACTCTGGTGCCACAATATCTTACAGATTTGATAGCTGAATGATCATCAGACAGCTGAATTTAACTCAGCCTTTGGATCCAACCTTTCACAAAGCCAACTTAATTTCAGACCAGCCCTCTCATCTGTCCATCCGGCCTCAGCAGCACTAAGTCCCCGGACTTTCCTTCATTTTTGGGATGTATGGCTTTGTGAGGAAAAAGCTGCAACTGACAGCAGAGAAATGATTAGCTGGACCACAACCAGGGTTTGTGGGCAAAAAAAGGATTGCACCCAAAGCACACAGACCACAGAGCTTTAATGTTACCTTTTGCTGCCTCGTCTCCCACCCCTGTCTGAGTATCTCAGAAATATATGCATAAGGTCTCCAGATTTCCATCATTGAGGTCATTTACACATTGACTCTGGGCAAACCATGACTGCTGAAACAAGTTGTTCATAGACTTTGCAGTTCAACATCTTAGACCCACCCATTATTACAAGGAAATGCAAGGGAATTACAAGTCTGCAGAAAAGCAAACACCACCATGTCAACTGTCTGCCACATCTAAAACCCTCTGGCCTTCTGTCATTTTTGTTGTTCTTTTTCTCTCTATTCACCCTTCCCCTTCTTAGGAAAATATCTTTATTTGACTAAGGATCATGCTTATTTTTAGCTATCAGCTTATAGCTATTATTTTATCATTCTTATAGAGTTCTGTTTCATTAGAGGGGGCCCTACTATTATGGGGATCATTAGTTGTTGATGACCCTTTCACTTCAGACTAGACATCAACCCCAGTCTTCACAGAAAGGCCATATTTTATGTTAATATGGCCTTTGCAGTACACTAAGAAGAACATAATCGGTGTGATAGTGCATTTTTCATTCATAAATTCAAGACTGACATTGCAGAGCAAAACAACACAGTGATTCTTTTTGTGTGTGTGTACTGTGGGTCAGCATGTACTACAGGCAAAAGATAAAGTTGCAAAGAATTGCAGCAACGTGCTTCAGACTTCAGCTGGGCATGTTACTACAGTCGAGTAAGGATTGCATTGATATTGCAAAAGGTAAGTGAGCATAATAAAAATGTCCTAACAGGATAGCTCTTCCAAATGCTTAGTGGAAGCCTGCATAGCTTTGGACTGTTACCATTTATTTGGCCAAGACACCATCCCCTGAAAGTTGGACTAGGATGCTCTTGTCGAACCACTGGAATTACTCACTCTGGAGTTGAGTAATGTTACATCGTATTCTTCTGGGGCCATTCATTCCAAAAGAAAAGG
Organism: Rhynochetos jubatus; assembly: GCA_027574665.1. Classification (NCBI taxonomy): domain Eukaryota; kingdom Metazoa; phylum Chordata; class Aves; order Eurypygiformes; family Rhynochetidae; genus Rhynochetos; species Rhynochetos jubatus. Next base: position 114,313,508 of record CM050650.1, read on the forward strand.
ACCAAAAATATCTCCCTATTTCCTGCTCCTCATTAAAATCGCTGACAGAGAATTACTGGTCTTGGCCTACAGCAATCTGTATGAGGCCAGTATTAAAACCTGGAGGACGGAAGAACCACCAATAATAACTCTGTTTTTCCCATACAAAGCACGCTACCCCAATAATCATTAACAGAGAGAGTGGGAAGGGAAACATGCATTATAAAGCATATCCTTTACTATGACGCTGTCAAGGCTATTTCTGTACTGATTTTTACCCCTTGTCATCTTTAGGAATATCAACAGGGTTGCATCAATAGCAGTCCTATGAAAAAATGCACCTTCATGTTTGATTTTTGCTACCTGAGGGTATAATGGACTTCACTTAAATGTGTTAATTTTCATACACCGGCAAAAGTAAACCAGTTGTTAAGTATATAAATATGTTCCACTTTTCCCTTTCTTCCTTTTACATTTTTGAATGTAGTCTTTTTAAAGAGTTATAGACAGATCTCTGCTAAGACCATAGTAACTGTTGGAGGCTTTTTTTTTTTTTTTTTGTGGTAAGATGGGTAGGACTGAACTTACTACTTCAATATCTAGTGTGGATGTTTCCCTGAACTCCCTGTAAAATCTGTGGGGAGAAATAGGAGCAATGAGAATGGCTATTCAGCTGGCTAGTTCTAAGTATCTAATTTAACCTGAGACAAATCAAGGACTGAAATTGTTCTTTTCTTGCCACTGACTACAGTGGGAGTTTATAGGGACCAGTTTATATGTAAACATCTATGTTTGGCCAGATGGAACCCATCTGGCTCTCTTTATTTATGTGTATTGTCCAGAAGGCATCTAATTTCAAATGTTAAGCAACTAACAATAGTAACAAATTCTTCACAGAGACTATAGCAGCAACAGACATTTGCTTGGACACAGTGATGTGTGCTGTCACTGGTCACAAGTCTCTACACATGAAAAAAAATCAAGTTTGTATGAGTTCCTGGAAAGTTAAATGAGGTTTTTCTCCTTGAATTTTCATTGATAAATGAAAATTTTGGAAGAAATCAAAATGTTGTTGGTTTTTCTTTTTTCCCTTACATACCACCATTTATCATATTTTTAGTGACTTAAAAAAAAAAAAAAAATGTTACAACTGCTCTGAAAATGAAGTGTGCTATTCAGGAGAAAAGAAGGGATGATCACATTGGCACACAAGCTCCAAAAGCAAAGAGTTATCCCCACTGTTCAGGACAGTAAGATTTTGTTAGCAAGGTCAGGGGTGTAATCACAGTCCCAGCTCCATGCTTACACCGTGCAGCCAGCACGGCACCTGTCACTCTCAAATCACACCAACTGCCCAGATCTATCTTGACTCACTTGTCTGATATGTGAATTCTTTCAAAATCTTTCTGAGGCAATTCAAATATTTCAGCATCAAGATAGCTACTCCTTACTGGGCTAAGCCACAGTGCAACTTCTCTAGCAAAACTGCTCTAACAATGAGGGTTTGTGCTGAGTGTCTTGGAGAGGTATTTATTACTTGAGGCCATACAGCCTTTTACAGGCCAGCATACGCTCTCATTGTTTTATGTGAAGAAAAAAAAAATTATGCAATGCTGGGTTAGTGTAAGCTCCTTGGAAGCAAATAGAGAACTATTGTGTAATAACAGATGTTATTGTATAGCATTTTTCAACATTTACTATAGAGCAGTAAATAAGGGCACACTTTGAATGGAGAGCATTGCATTAACATGCCTACAAGTCAAGGCTGTGCCTTCATAAAGAAGTGCTTCTTCGTAAAAAGGAAAATCATATCAAATTTCTAACATAGACAACTGACAAAGCCACTAAATGGTAATCTAAAATATTGGCAGTCACTGAGTGGCATAAATGGGGGTAAAATATAGCTGCTAATAATTTCTAAAAGTTTCAGATTAAATGAAAATAGCTTTCATTCCTTTGGCTGGCTTTGGCACTGGAATGCTGTAGTTGCCTCAGGGATAGCTGTGAACGATAACATTCCCAGGACAGGGAGACAGTGTCACTCATGAAGTGAAATGGCACATACTCTGACAGCAGATGCAGGAGGATATTTGAAAGGAGGTAATATGCTTTTTAAAAAAAATAAACACACGGATTTTTTTCCTGCATTTAGTGAACACTGGATTCAGATGCCTACTCAGTTAAACTGTCTTTACAACAAGCTACAAAGAAACCCATCAGCGCTACTTCTCAGCTTGCACTGAGACACAGGATGAACCTGTCTTCTGAGAACTGCGCTGCGTCCTTGGAACATGCAGTGATGAAGGGAGGGTTGTTTAAATAAACCAAGACATGGTTTCAACCCTCGTACTCTTATTAGTAACCCACACATCCTTCCCTTGTCCTGTTTCCAACTGCATGAACTCAAATCTTAGGACATTTTTCAAAGGACCCAAGAAGAGCACAGTGTGAGCTTAAATTTGATATGTCTAAAGCAGAAATCCCCACAAAACATGCCTAGTCCTGGCTTATTTTTAGTTTTTACAGAAATCAGCTTGGCACGATCTACTTACAGTGAAACAGCAGTCATAGCTGAGCTGGATTTTTTTTCTGGACACAGCACTTGCCCATACTGAATATTTTTAAGCCTGTAGCTTCTGGTAGCACACCAGTAACTCTAAATGTACTAATTTACCCTGCTTCTTAGCTTACAATTAATCTGTTTCTGTCATTAATTTATTTACAGTTATTTCAGATAACTCCAACTTGCATTTCATTCTGTTCTCTAAGGTTTTTTCCCATAACCAATATATATCAGGCAGAATCAAAACATGTTTGACAACTGTGAATATAAATTAGGATCTTCTACTTTCCACTCCCTTCTCTTCTGTAGTTTTGATATAAATCTATGCTGTTTCCCTTATTTTCAGAACAGTGTTCCAATTATCGCTTGTTGGCTATCTATCTCAGACACATCCTACTCCTCCTCTATTAAACCTTCAAGTTACAGTCTTTCAGGTCCTGCTCCTGCTTTAGGTCTTTGTCTTTCCACACAGCAAAATGTCATCTGCCACCTCCACCTCCATGACAATCAGTTGTGGCAACTGAAAGCTTGTAACCAGTGTGGTTACCCACCCACTGTGACCACTGCTCCAAATCATCTGACGTGAAAGTAAAGCCGACAATAGTGTCCTCTCCCCCAGTCAGTACTCTTTCTGTCCCAAATGATCCCCACCTAGACCACCTGTTCATCCAGTTTTACCAATATCAGATTGAGGCTTTATTCTTGCAACTCCCATGTGAAAGGAGCATCTGCTAAGCCATATCAGGATCCTCTTAAAATTTCTTCTCTTCCCTAACTCCTTCAAACAACATGATAATGGCTGGCCTAACAGGCAAAAATATTATTTTCATTCCATCAATAATGAACTGTTTGATATATTCCTCTACAGCCTCTAATACCATACTCAAGTTTCAAGCTCGTCAGGTATGGGACTACCTCTCATCACATGTTTGTACAGCACTTAACCGAGCCATGTTACTGACTGCCAGCCCTGGGTAGCAGTTCAAGCAGAGCTTGAACAAGATCATCCAAGGAAAAAGAATATTGTGTTACTCCTACAATCACATATGCTCTGTGGGACAGTTTCTCATTTCAGTCACAACAGTGTAAATCTGGAATAATTCCATTGGAAAGCTGCTCTTCTGCACCAGAACATGGTGTATTGTATCTACTGTTTGCTGTTTAAACACGGGGGATGACTTTTCCATTTATACATCATTTCTTTCAGCTTTAGCATTATTTCAGGCTTTGCATGCTAGGCTTGCTATGATTCAAACAACACCAAAATAAATCTCTTCCTCCTGCCTCTCTGCCTTTTTTTCTTGTTCAAGAGAGGAGATGTGCTAATAAGTCCCTTCTTTATTAAAGACAGATGCACATTTTCAGCAGTTTACTTGAAGTGTCATTTTGAAAAAAATATGGGAAACTGAAAAAAAATCATCATTTGAAATATGCCCACAGCAAGCAGCGATACTTGTTATCTGCTGTTCAGAAGTACTACTATATTATCAGACAATTGCTGTGGGTTTAACCTACCCCCAGAAACATCCTATCCCCATAGGGCCGCATCTTGGTCTTACACCCAATCCTGTGTCTAGGTGCATTCTTTGGTAACTGCCAGAAAATGTTGACAAGGGCTTGTGGCTGGTGCTGGTGACCCATGGGAGTGTGAAGCACCCAGGAGGCTTGGTTTTCAGTGAAAAGGAGGAGGGTGGATGTGGGTTGCAATGGTGAGTCTCATTTGGCAGCGACCTGGGCAGAAAGGGCAAGGGAGGGGACTAGGGGCAGTGCAGAAATGTCTGATGGGGAGCTGGGAGGTCTGCAGCAGATGTGTTTCTCTGGAGCAGGAAAGATCACTGGGAGTTTGGGAAGAGAAGGTGAAAGTGGTGAGGAGCTCAGAGGTGGTAAGAGCCTTTGGTTTAGAGGCAGAGACACGCAGAATCCTTCTCCCTTCCTATTCCACAAGTTTTGTCTTTGCTTTGATGATGTTACTGGTCAAGTGACCACCACCACCATCAGGCGGTGATAGTGTTCAGTTCTGACTGCAGCTTGAGCTGTGGGTTTTCAAAGCAATATGTTGTGTTACAGGAAAATGCATGTGAAGTGTTGGGAGACTACAGGTTGTTCTGAGAGTGAGAAGTCAGGTGCCAAAGGAGTTATGTTGACTGAAAACTATAAAGTATCTTAAAATGTGCTTTATTTAACAGCCTAAACTTCTCAACCTTGATAAAAGAATTAATAACAATCAGGAATAAGGGATAATGTCACTGATTTTTTGAAGTTAATTTACTTCCAGACAGGTGTCTCCTAAAATATCACCAATTAACTTAGATAACAAACCTAGTACCTTTTTTCAGGTTTCAAGGTATTCTGTCCAGTAGCCATGAGACAGAAGTGTCATTCCACAAAGAAAGGTACTTTGGTAATCCTATTTATTTATTCCTAGTAACTTGCATTTGGCAAGTCAGTAAAAAAAGAAAAAAAAAAAAAAAAAAAAAGGAAAACCACAGTAATTCCTCTAAAAACAGAAGAGTAAATGATGGTTCATAGAAAACAACAAAATAATGACAATTTCAATGTCTAATTAGAAATTGTAAATCTTGTGATGATATTCTGCGAGCGATTTTCAGAGGCACAGAAAGCACCGAGTCCATCAACAATGCACCACAAAGTGACTTCTGAAAACTTTAGGGATGTATTGGCACATGAACACATTTGTGAATGTGTCTTGAATTTCCTGGTGCCAGTTATCTTCTTTGATCTGTGCAAATTTCAGCATACAAACCACACTATGCAAGCATTTTATATGTCCTATGTAACTATAAAAGTTAAAGTTTAAATTGTGTCCTCTCCAAAAAACATGTGGAAACCTACAAAGACAAACAAAGTATTGGCTATGGCCAAAACTTAGAAAGAAGCTCCTAAGATCTATAAATAAGCAAAAACTGACAGATTAGCTGAGAGGAGTAAATGCAAGTCTTTGCTGACTCAAATATTCACTCCTGCTACTAAATAGTGCTTTTATAAAGAAGCAATAAACTATATCCACTAACTGTCAATGTCTCTATTCTTGACTCCATGTTATGAAGATCACTATCTAGGAATAAACTTCCTCTAAGATAAAACAACAAGACTGCGAGCTTTGCAGACAATAGCAAGATTGTCCCCCTAGCTGAAGACACTAATCCTTAAGCATTTTAAAGAATATAGTGTATTCTTCAGATTGTACCTGACACAATTACACTTTGTTAAAAATTGGCTGCTAGTAATATGGGGGATGGAAAGATATGTACAGCTCTCATTTTTCCTCTCCTCTCCTCTCCTCTCCTCTCCTCTCCTCTCCTCTCCTCTCCTCTCCTCTCCTCTCCTCTCCTCTCCTCTCCTCTCCTCTCCTCTCCTCTCCTCTCCCTCTCCCTCTCCCTCTCCCTCTCCCTCTCCCTCTCCCTCTCCCTCTCCCTCTCCCTCTCCATTACTGTGACCAATTGGCCAGATTTTGTGCTCAGATTATGCTTGATTGTCTTCCCCAAAGCTGCATGTATGTGCATTAAGGGATATTTTTCCATATAGTTTTAGGAAGCTTGCTACAGTTAAATATATTTTCATTAAATTAGTGACTCTGATGTAGATAACTAACATTAGATTATTCCATCTTATGCAAATAAATTAAGACAATATAAATCTAAGCTATATATCAAGAATATAGAAAGAAAAAAAAATCATGTTAGAATAACTACTTTTGCCAGTAATGCAGCTGGCAATACAGCTGTGACTTTGCAGAAAATAACTTTTATCTCTAGTCTTCTTATGTACAGCAACAATTAAGTAAAACAGAACCATATGGTATTACTGGTGGGAAGGGGTTCTTTGAAATATTTGTACTTAAAAAAAAAAGCAGGAATATGAAAGTGTGTCATTATACGCACTGGTTCCACTAGATCAATGCCAAAAAGTGAAGGGGACAATACAGCAGTCTGAGACTGATAAAACATAATTGGCTCTGCTCTGCCTGTGGCACGTGCAGAACTTACGCTGTTTCTGTTTGAGCTACTTATATAATGCGACATGTCTAACTGCTTCCAGCTCCAGCTTTGTCACACCCACTGGTGCTTCCTGCTTGTGAGCTACCCTCTGTACAGCACACTGCGAACATCTATCTACTCCACAGCCACAAAGTCATGCCGGGCTGCAGCTCTGCTGATGTTAAACTGCTCATGGAAAGCAAGCACGGGTGCTCTGGACAGTATGCCCTGCAGCCTTTGGAGGGCAGGGTGCATTCAGCCTACCTCAGCTGCTCTGTGAAGCCTGGCAGATGCATATGCTCTAGGTCAGGTTCTGATGATCACTGTCAGACAAAAGCTTTCAGCTCTTCAAGCATCTGAACAACATGGGTGGCACACCCTGTGTTGCCTAAATACAGTTCTTCAAACGACTTGGACTCCCCCTTCACTGCATGGCAGTCCAGACCTGCGTGACATCCATATGATGCGTCTGTACCGTTGATGCACGGTACAGAACAGCAGCTGAGAGCTCCCATCCGCACGGCACGGACGTACCCGTCACATTCGAAAGATGGCATGGTGGAGTGCAGTTTGTATACCCATGTAAGCCCATGGGGAAGCAAATACCTTCAGCATACTCAGCAGCCAAATTTGGTGGTGAATATGAAGGGTGCTCCATAGTGGTAAACTCTTAAAAAAAGTGTTTTGCTGTAAAGGTAGCAGAAAGTAGAAGGCAGGTGTGACTGAAAACAATGGCTGTCAGTATGAAGAAATTTTCCAAATTTTCTAATTTACAATTCCCATATTATCAAAAATTTAAAATAGAGCTTTTTTTCTCCATTTTTATGAAAGCAATGATTACCAGTGCAATGCCAATTTGCAACGTAACATACATCAATCAATTCAGAATTAGAGGACACTGATATTACCAAGTTCTGAGGGTTTGTTCATATACACAAGTGATATTAAAAGTGCTGTACAGACATTAGCTTTCCAGGAACAAAAAGGCACCGGTGTCACAACAAGAGTGTTTTGGCATACGATGTAATTCGCCCATTTCTGCCCTTCACCATGGTGTAACACGAATCAGCATGAAGAACAAGTAAGCGGAATAACTCTCCTCACTGTTTTCTGTGTTGTGAAGTCGCTACAAAGCTGTCTGGCAGCCTCCAAGTATTTGCTCACATAACAGGTCTGTCAGATTTGAGAATATCATGTAGGTCTGAGACAATCATTGAAGGGTTTTGGTTCTTGTCAACTTGTGACTTACACAACCCTGTTCCCATATGTTTCGTATTATTTGGAAGAAAAGCTGGATCCATTTTACTTCACATGAATTCTAAAAAAGATAAACATGTATAAATCGGAGAAAGGAAAATAATTTGGTATTTTGTCTTGCAATACTGGTCTCCTGGGATGGGAAGAAAAGCATCTCCCCCAATGGGAGTAGTGCTGGTGTGGGCCGAAATGCCACCGTGGTACATAAAATTGCCATACTGCAAACTTACCTTCTCAGCCCACCCTGGAAGGTAAATTTTTATCTCATTTTCATTTATGAGAAAACTCCTGGATCAGCACTTATTTTCTCTCTTCTCTATGTCTCAGCCTCGTCAAGGCCCATCTAAGTTCCTAGCATGTGGAAATATTCCCTCTTTTACCCTGACCAAAACTTCCTGACAAAACAGGAAACATGTAGGCCTCTTCAGAGCACAGAAAGCCAGCTTTCTGTAAAATATACACTCTGTTTTTAAATTAATTCAAAAACAACTCATGTTTGCAGTGTTCTGTCAGGAAAATCTAACCCCCAAAGTGCGTCAGAATTTAAAATTGCACTGAGATTTTTTTGTGGGGTTTTTCTTTTCCAAAATGGCTCTATAGCCAAGGAAACCAATAACATTTTGCTGGAATAAGTTTGTTTGTTTTGAACTGGACTGACTAAAACAGTAAACATCACAACTTTGCTTTTTCTTAATTGTGTTGCACATGTTTTGCCAAATGTTCTTGCTGATAATCAAAGCAGCGGTCACTCCCAGAGTCTGCTGGGAGAAAGGGTTTCCGTTGCAACTCTGTAGATGCTCAACCAAAGTAGATGGTAGAGCATAAGACAGCAAATCCTTTGTCTATCAGAAGCAGGTGCCACTTGATTTCCAACAGTCAGCTCCCAAATACCAATCCTTGCACGGCTGGGGACCTCCAAGGAGGTGATGTGACATAGATGAGGTCAATGAGAACTACGCTCCTAGGATACAAATGCAGGCATCTACCATCTTCTTTGAAAACATGGCTAAAATTCTTTTAGATGTAATTGGCCATTTTCTTTTTTGATTGGTGAGAAGTGAAGGGACTGGGTAGAGATTTTGCTAGTTTGCTTTTAGATTTGCCATGGAAATTATTTCAGTAGAGCTAAGCAAGAAAAGTTGGGATTATTACCTGAGAACTCGTAGCCATAGTGGTCAAAAAGGAAATTGCAACAGGAAAAAAATGGAGTCTTTTTCCATTTGAATATTTCACTGCTTGTTTCACCCTGAATTCCAAATGAAAAGTTAAAATGCTGAAATTGTTCCAAGGGAAAGGCTCCACCTTGTGAGTCACTAGTTGATCAATATTATGTTCTTATATACTTTTTTAAAAAATAGATTGATAGCTCTGAATCTCAAAGCTTCTGTTTGGTTTACTGAATAGAGAGGTATGCCTGGTATTCAAAATCAGTCCCACATCAACTGTATCACTCTGAGAACATTATTGATCTATGCAAGCTTCATAACTTTAAAAAAATCTCTGTTTCTTCCACTTGGATCAGACTTTTTGGCCACAGTACGTTTCCTGCAATGTATTATCAGCTTTATCAAAGGGAGACCTTGACCAATTCATTTTAAATCTGAATGTTTTGTGTTAAGCCAACAAACTAGTAATGCCAAAACACAAGAAAGTCTGGGTTGGACTGACCTGAAGCAAAATTTTGAGCTTCAGTTTTCCCAATGGAAATTTTTTTTTTTTCAGTAACACTGAAATTTACTTATGGAAAAATGAACAGCACACTGACAAAAATGGCTCATAAGCTTTCATGTAAACCATGTGTATGAACTACCCAGGCACTAGATATAGTGTATTAGACTGGTTATTTCCCTCTGGATATGGTGTGTATGTGTGTGCATTTATATATATGTGTATACATGTATATATATATGTATTCATACCCATTTATACCATATGCATATATGTTCTTGTGATGCTTTTTCTAGTTATTTAATTTAAATCAAATCCAAGATAAAAGGCCATGTGTGTCTTTATAAGAATACAGGGGAATAGAACCAAGACTTTCTCTTAATTCTGAAATGAGAAACTCCACCAAAACTTTGTTGGATAATTTATCATGTTGACATTACCATTACTGAAATGTTGTATTTTCATAAGAGACTTTTTAAACCAATTTTTATCTCTCTCTTGGTAGCAAAAGACACTCTGAAACTAGTGAATGTATGTTAGAAAATGTTTACTTGTACTTTCTAAAGCAAACTGTTCATCTTGGGTGTAACAGAAATGCTCTTTTTCATATTACTGTTCCCACGTCACTCTCCAGCAACTGGCCAACCAAAACACCTACTTACAAAGATGAACTATACCATTGCAAGCTCCTTGGCTACTCTACCATTGTATTTCAGTCGATAAATTTGCATTTAGCGCTTAATTTGTTCAGTATGCCTTACTAATTTGGCAATATTTATTTTGGCACATAAAATAGAAGGCAGCTGATTTCAATGTCCTGCTAAATTCTTTGTTTTGTTTTGGGAGGTTTCCTTTTTTCTTTCTTTCTTTTTTTTTTTTTTTTTTACCCCTTTCTTTTTCCTTCATAAAAGGATCTAAGATATGAAAAAGCTCCAGTGTCGTGGACAGGGCTGAGTTTCCTGTTTATGAGTCACCATAAATATGAAAGGTGCTGGTTGACATTTCTCAGCTGAGGGATTCGACACAACTCTGTGTTGAGAGCAAATCCCCAAGCAGGGTGGTCTTGCATTGACTTGTCGACCTTGTACATTGTTGAAAGGAATCACTTTTAAAGAACAGTAGTTAAAGGAAAAGTCAGCTTCTCTAGCAGCTCTTCTTACTGTTACTCTATTTAGAAAAGCGTGTTATTGTATCTTTGCTATGTGGGAGTGATTGTTGAATCATCTCATTTTAAAGAAAGAGCAATTATTAGCAGCATACACTTGGATTTATTCCTGGTTTGCGGAGCCCTTACTTTCCCTGTTTTCCTAGTGTTTTTACATTCCTTCCCAAAACTCAAGTAGCCAAAGCATTGTGTAACTGTTGTTAATGGGCAACCAAGGTAAACACAAGTGAAATTTTTAGTGTATTTTGTGCGCACATCTGTCTGGCGTGTCTCTCAGCCACACCAGTGCTTTCATTATATGGATTTCTTTAGAAAATTAACTGCAGGTGCAAAAACGAAAGTGTAGATATGGTTAATGTCTGCTGAAACCAGGGAAGCTAGATAGAGGAGGTGTATATAAAATGTATACATGGAGGTTTGTGCTAAGATATGACTGAGTCATAAATAAGTGTGAGTAAATGAATGCGTCACTGGTAAGAGTGTCACTCAACCTGCCTACTCTCCAGACTGTGTAAGATACAAATTGCCTGTGAGTGTGAGAGTTTTCTGTCTGAACTCTAGTGTTCTTGGTTTTAGCCTTCAATAGCTCTGGGGCAGTCCCCTTTGTGGCAGCATGATGCTGCAATATGTCAGTAATGAAATCAGCAGCAGCTATAAAACATACAAGAATATATATGGGAACACACAAATTATGAGGTATTTCCAGTTAAGTTCTGAGCAATACACTGCTTCTTGTGCATTTTGTTTAACACGCACAAAAGGGAATGTTTCATGTCAGTGCCCAACACAGTAAGAAAAAGATACTTACAGGACTTAAACATTCCTTGGTTTTATTCTACATGTTCAAGAAAAAAAAACCCACGTATTTTTGGTCCATAATACTGTAAAGGTGTGCACCTCTCAATAAGAATATTGTTTGGAGAATGGAAAATTTAAAAGGTGGAATAAGAAGGAGGAAATAGTGGAAAGAAGTATTTATGTAAAAGAGCATGACAGAGGAGATCAACAGACAGGAGTGAGGGGAAGCTAGATTGGAATAATGACTGCCAAGGGCTAGCAACAGTCATAGCTAACTTTCCTAGTTTCTGAAGTCTAACTGTGCTTTCTTTAAAATCTGAGGATTGTAAAGTACATGGAGATAAAAAATGCATGACTACTGTCTGTCAGTAAAGGTGCAAGTTTTCTGTATTTAATTGCTAATAGCTTTGGAAGACCTGCTTTTTATTTTGCCTTTCTTCTTTTTATCCTCCTAGATTATGTCAGCTAGCATATGTAGGAGATAATCCAAAGAACCAAGGCTTGGCTTTTCACTTAGCCAATATCTGACTGAATAGCTCAAGCACCAAAATATTATAAGCTTCCTCCTCACCTTACCTTTCTTACTTGCACTTGTACTTTAGATAAACCTGTTTATTAACCAATTTACATTGCTGAGCAAAAAATAGAAAGAAAATCAAAAACCATTTGGGGTATTCATTTGACATGTATAGCTTTGTAAGTAAATACATTAACGACACAGAAATATCATGGTACTACCCATGAAATCCTCACTGCTATCATAAATCCATTCTATTGGGTGATACGTGAATGGTCATCCAAACAGATTACAAGTTATAAACATTCATAGGACAGTTTTCTTAAAAGTAAAAATATTTTTCTAGATAAATGTTCACAGAGTAAGCCACACGATTTTAATGTTTTCTGGAGTGGGAAGAAGGAGAGAAAATACATAATATCCCTACCTTTTTGTTTTCTTGTGTTCCTTAATGTCAGTTCTCCTATTCAGTGTTACATATGTTTGTTTATACTGCCCTAAATTAAATTATTTAGAAAATACTACATCAAGAAATCAACAACATCGATTCATTCCTTCTCCCGTGTGATTGAAAATAAATAGTGAAATGGTGCCAGGGTCAGACAGCTTGACTGCCAACATCTGCCCATGTCAAGACAAAACATCCCAGGATACTTTCACATTTTGAAAGAGGTAACCTGGGGTTTTTTCCCATCTTTGGCCCAAGTCTTTCTATGATTTATAAGGCCTGAGTAAGTGTGTAATAGTTTTATACAAACCCCTGCAATATATTCACAGCAAAGGAGAAAACGTGCTACTCAAACAACAACAAAAAAGGGCTTCCAAAGGTTATAGTTGTCCCCACTCTGTTTTGGTGATCTAAATGGCTGCTCACATTCCTGCTCTCACCATGAGACACAGTATACATAATACAGTGTAAATAAATAAGAGGAAAAAAGCTGAAATTTCTATTTTGCATGGAAGCCCCTTGGTTTATTAGGGCATACTATGCTGCAAAAAAATAAATTTTATGTCTCATATTAGTTATTTTATCTTTCATATATTCTCTGATTATGTCCTCTAGCTAAACATATAGTAAGGGATCTTTCAAAGGGAAACCATAATTAAATATTGCTGTCTTGTAATCTGAATCTGACATTCTTCAGTTTCAAATATCTCTTCTCTAAAGATAACACATTTTGTTCACCAGTCATTATATTCATTATAATTAAACACTATATTAAGTAATTCCAGGTAGGAGAAAAGTCAAATTCCAGTCAACTCCGAAATATCCTGTCAGTAAAAATAATTCCATATAATTTACGTGCATTCTGTGTTTTATTGGCCAATTTGTGACTCTTGTGAAGTAAGAGCAAAACTTCTTTTAGCTGTGGAATATTTCCTGGTTTTAAGAGATTAGTTCAAGTTTTTTACAATGGTTATCAACTGCTAAATTGAGTGGAAATGTAATAGGGATAGGATCCTGCAAATATTTCAGGGAAATTCTTCAGAGTAGTTTCTGATAGCACAATTCTAAAGAAATAGAAAATACATTTCTTTTGATGGTCTGACAATGATAACATGTAGCTCTGAACCTCTGCATGCTCTATTGATATGACCCATAAAAGGCCCATGGTTCCATCTCTTGTTTGTATTCTTCATTTTATTATCATTCTCCCTCTAAGGTCAGCAGTACTGGTCTCACAGAGACCATTAGCATGCTTTTGCTTATTTAATTCACTAACTGCTGAAGTGCATGCTGCTTTTAGTGGCACTCATACAACTCCAAGCACTGAAAGGTTTGGTTTCATGTACTTGAACTCAAGTGACACAAATATTTCAGTGGTGAATCAATACTGGGAAAGGATGGTCAGTAAGGTAGGGAGTGTTTATAGAAGATGTTTCATCACTACTAGTAAAACATGTCTTATTGTTAGTTCAGGAGGTGCTGGTATTTAGCTCTTTGAAGGAGGCTTCTGACAAGCCAACAACTTTCAGCCTGCTAGTAAAATAAAATTTTTAAAATTGCACAAGGTTAGAAATGTAGCTTTTTGCAAAATGTCTTTGGATTAACCATTTAGGAATTCTGTTTTCCACAAGAACAGATTTCTTCTGTACCCTCAACCTAAGCGACATTGACTACGTGGTAGTATTGATCATAAGGTACTTTTGACTATTTAATTTTACCTGTTTATAAATTAATGTTTGATCTTTCCATACAAAAGCCATATTGTAACATTTTTAAGAGAACCTGGAAGTTGACAATTATCTCTCATATTAATCCTAACCGGAACAGGAACAGCATTTCACCTGCTGCAAGAACGGGCTCCTAACAATACATTAAAACTGAAGTGCCAGTAACTGTTAAGGCAGTTCTGATTGAGAAACGGCATTGGAGATAATTTTTTCTGTTCTACAACAGCCATTTCCCTACCATATAAAAAAATCCATACAAATAATTACATATCAAAGACAATTATCTCCCTTCTGCAGCACTTCTTCAACACAGGGTAACCTTTTTTATTTACTGAGAGTGGATAGATAAAACGAAGGAAAACAATGCTGTAAAATGTACCTGGACTGAATGAATTAGGCTGAGGCGCAAATGAAAATCTATTTTTGGTTTCCTGTTAACACCACAAGTGCTTCTGAGGAACTGAAGCCCTTAGAGCACACTTGTGGCTAACGTTGGGTAATATAGCTGGCAGAGGGACTAAAAGAAGATTACAGTTATAAAAACACAAGGAGGCCTTTGCCAAGAAATGCAAACAAAAAGGAAATATTTTAAGAAAATAAACAAAGCTACTGAGTAAAACATACACAGAGAGGAAAAAGGAACAAAAGAACATTTGAGTCTTGATGTCTTAACATTTTGTGGCAACACATGTGATAGTCCAGCCAGAGTGTGTGAAAGAATGTTACAGCTGTGTAAGCTATGAGATATCCACACACGCCTTGAGATCAGCAAGCCATCAGGAAAGCCCACCTAGTTTGCCAGCTTTGCAGGTCTTCTCTGATTCTACTAAAAATAATAAGTTCCATCCAGTCCCATCCATGTGATTGCACAAGCTACACAGCAAGTCAAGGGGCTGTTTGCAAAGGCTGCTTTAAATAGAAACCCCTATTCCTTTTCCAAGGTGCAATAGTTTATAGCAATTTCCTGAGGCTATAAAACATGTGTTTTAAAAGAAGACAATCTTCTTCTGTTCCACCTAGCCTATGCTATTCTAGTCTTATTGTGGCTATCTGCCAAGGACCAGCAAGTGGCTATTAGAAACAGAAGGCTATCACAAATATTCAGTCAATTGTATGGCAGGCCATGGCAGGTGAACAGTGTTATACAGGGCACTAGGGGAAGAACGAGATCAGCAATTATGGCCAAAAAGAAATATACTAAAGTAAGAATCCTCACCTGCCAAATTCTCCATTCGTCCCCATGGTTATGACTTCCAGACCAGGGTTATACCATCAGAGAACTTGATCTGGAGCCCAGTCTTGGATTGTACACGTTGCCTAGACACTGCTTGATGCTGTGGTGTCTATTTAGAGCAACCCAAGTGCTCCCCTCTCCCAAATGCACTCCAGCTCTAGCCCTGCGGACACAACTGCCTCAGCCTTCGCTGGCATAGGCTTGACCTCAGCTGCCCAAGGAACATCGCTATGATGCAAATTCAAAGTTTGCGCTTTTTCTCCAAAAATTTATAAAAAAGTCACCTACCTTTAGAGCTGAACTAAGCTAATTGGAGACCCGGGATCAGTATCTTAATCTTTCATTTCTCCAGGCTATATGTTGTAGGATATCAGGACAGGATGGAAGTTTGAATGAAAACAGACTGTGAAATTAAAGACAAAATATTCCTTAGCTGCTGTTACTTTTCATTATGTGAGTATAAAGAATATCATAGAAGCTTCTTTTTAGTGCCTTACAAGGAGGTTTGGGGTTGGTTTATTTCTGTATTTTGTCATTTTTCCAGTTATTTATTAAGAGATTCCATTATAATTTGCATAATTTCAGCTGATTTTTTTTCAAAGTAACTCAAATACGGTTTAAATTCCTAGTTGCTCTAGACTTGAGAGTTCTGAACAATAATCTGTTCTCACTATCCAGGACAAAATAGTTCTGATGTAGCAGAGGTCCTCCAGAGTTATCAAAAGAACTTTGCTGAGGAAGTGCATTATCAAAACCTTTGTAGTACAGCCAAAGAAAACAAGATAGAGAAGAAAAGCAACTTTTGTATATACATATTTGATCCTTTATTCTTGCACTCGTTCTAAATTATAGATGAAGTTTTGTGATGTAAGAATAGGAGAAAATTGTTCTGGAGAGGCACTGTCGATACAAGAGTACATCAGCACTAGTGTGTTTTTAACTCTATGTAAACATGCTCTTGATATTCCATTTTTTTAAACTGCACAGACTGAATATCAAAATTCAAATAGGATACTTAAAACAAACCTGTCAAATAGGTAGAAGAACTAAGAATACAGATGGGTGTGAAAGATCTGAAGCTCAGGAGACCCATTTCTCTTTCATACATTTCCCTTGTGACCGCACAGACATTTTTAGCTATGTTTATTTAGTCTGAATTTAGCATTCATTTTAGACTAGCTTTATAGCAAATTTACTACTATGCAAAGTTGAAGTATGCAGTATTTCTTCACTATCAGAGAGTGGAAGATTAAGGTTGGATTTTCTGTTTTACTAGAGACTTCCCAGTGAGGAATTATTTTGCTCATGGTGGTTTTTTCTGAAAATGAAGGTAGCAAACCTCCTCTGCCTCACAAAAATATTGAGAGGTGGTGAAACACTAAACTTAGTTGACAGTGACCACCTTAAAAATTCATATTTCAATTTAATTTCTTCTTGTTTGTCATTACTTTGAATGTATGGAGTTTTTTAACTTATGCAAGAGTGAGTGTAAGTAATCTATAGACTTACATAGACACATCTTAACCTCAAACTGAATCTTGCCCTGAGTAACGTTTTGAGCCCTGTGAAATTATAACTGACAACAGGGTCTACATGTTTAAGCATATGAAGGCGTGGGGTTTTAAAACTGTAACCTGCAGAAGAAAGGATAGTCATACCTATCCACATAGATATGTACAAAATTTACACAAATTGACCTTGCTCTGAATTTGGCGTTGCAATAGTAAAGTAGGTGGTATGTTGGAAAAGAGATATTAATGCAACAGATATTAATTCATAAGTTCGTATATTTTGCAACCAAGAGAAACACTTATTAACATCTACCATGGGGATTTTGGATTAGTTTTTGCTGTTGATGTGTACAGCTACAGCAAATCCACAGACACCTAGAAAGGTCAGTAAGTATATTTAAAATTTCACTAAAGGTTGAGGACAAATATTTTAGCTGTGTCCCTACTTAAGACTTGCTAATATAATTTCATTTAGTATTGTGGATAACACTGGCCCAAAAATTCAATTCTTTTCTGGTTCATAGTTTCTGTTTTAGACACAGTACATCTTTTGAACAGACTATTCTTAATTTAACAGATTTCGAAAAGTAAGACAATCCATCACATCTTATGCAAACTGTGCCAGTTTAATGACTCACTGTCAAAAGTGTGTGTTAACTTTCTAGTGAGAACTTAAGTTCAGCATCCAAGATGTTCAACCAGTTGTCCGTTATTAGAAATCAGAATCTTTGCAAACACTTCACACTTGTAGCTCTCACTTTTCCTTACTTAATTGTTTCAGCCTCTTCAGTGTCATTAAAAAACATTTTTCCAAGCCTTGACTGTTTCTGACTTTACTTTTATAGACTCTTTCCAATTTGCTGACAAGCCTTTAAACCCCAGACACTAGGAATTCAATTCATTTTCTTGTTTCTAGTTCTGTAGAAGCCTTACCTATCAAACCTGGCCTCCAGCTGCAATTCCAGAAGGAAAGAAGTCTCCTTTAGGTCCGGGGCTACTTCTGGTACTCCTGTATGGACAACTTGGACACATTAGGCATTGGTGGCTCAAAAGACATTAGGTGGCTCTTTTTAAACAACAGACCCAAGCCCACAAAGTATTAAGAGCTTTGCAAATACTACCTGTAGAATTAGCATAATATGCCACGTCTATTTATGTATGTCTGAAAACAGCATTTTCTTCACAGCTACAGCTGTAATGACGCGTAATGACCAAAAGGTTCTGCTTTGATAAGTACCTTCTGAAACAGACTCCCATTTTTTTACAGCTAGGATTCTCATTCTGTTGTTTTGATAGCTCAACTGACTGCAGTAGGAAAATGATGTAAGGCTCTTACTTGGAAGAAAAATATCTATCACTATTGGTTGCTTACTTTTTCCTCTAAAATTTGTGGCACCCAAAGCTTTCATTGCCAACTTTTTTCTATCTTGCTTCATTTTAAGACCACCATTTCTTGCCCTGTCCTAAGTGAACAAGGGGAACAATTTACTGCGCAATTCTTCGCAGCGCAATTGTACATATTTGAACACTGTTATCATGTCTCCCCTTAGTCTTCTCTTCTCTAGACTAAATAAACCCTCTTCTCTCAATCTCTCCTCAGAGGTCATATTTTCTAGACCTCTAATCTCTGTGCTGGACACTTTAATGTCCAAATGTTGTTGCCGAAGTGTGGGTTCCCAAAACCCATGAAAGCTTTAGAAAAGGCTTAGCCACGTTGCGTAAAGGGATTACAAGTCTTGCACTGAATTTATCTTGTGTGTACTCTTTATATATGATTTTTTTTTTTTCAGAGGACTATGACATCATGTTCTCAGCATCCCTTACTGGAGATGGCCAAAAAAAGACTGTAAAAGTATTTTAAGATAGAGTAAAATGCCAGCTGAGAATTTTTATTAGTATTTGGCTCTAGTATACAGTTGAATCACACACAAGACTTCTCCTACAACTGGAGTTATATTTTCATTACCTTCTACTTCTTTTGTTGAAAGAAAACTCTCCTAAAAAAAAAAAAAAAAGGCAGAAGCAGTAACAGGTTTCTGTAAGACTGAAAAGGTATTTTACATCACAACTATAATAATCCTAAGTGATATGTCCTAAATAACAAATAAACAATTTGGGGGGGGTAGGGGGGTGGGGATGGTGTCTGAAAACAATTTAACAAAAAATAATTCCCCATGCCAGGGATAAGTATATTTGCATATCTCATATTGAATGTCCACAGTACTTTTTGTTTTAATATAGTACTAAAATCTTTCATGTGATAAAAGAAATATGCTGGGTTTATATGATATTATTAATTTAAAACATACTGCCTCTCTTTGAACACATTTAGGTGATTGCAATAATTTTAACTTCAGTGAAATTAAGAAATAAATTTACTTCTCAAAATAATTCTTTCTAAAAAAATAAAATCTGCACATGTAGGTAAGGAAATTTCCTGTGGAATGAAAGCTGACTCATTCACCTACTCCGTGCACATTCAGTTGCTATTTAGACGATTGTGCAGAACTGAAATATAGCAACATTTCTTCTGGCATGTTTGTTGTAAACTTTTCTCTCTGACATATATACCATATCATTCTTTATTCTTATTTAACTGCAGATTTCTTTAACCTTCATCTATTCAAATAGAATAAATACAATAGAATTTGACTCAATACATCTTTCCACAACTATTTTAATGTGAAATGGCAAGCTTAGCCCAGCACGCCCCATCCTTGTCCTTCAGACACTGATACGTATGGCTAACTATGTCCATATGAGTGGTCCCACTGACTTCAGACAGGACTTTCAGACACTCTGAAGTCACTTAACTCAATCCTGCCCGTCACTGGGAAGCATTATGGATCTGACTGGGAGGACCTAGGGCTGAACCTGCTATGCACGGAACACTTTCAAGTAGATCAAGCAGAAAGTAGGGGAAGGTTGTGTTTCCTGATGTGCCAGCTGAATCTCAGACTCTCAGTCAGAGGTCACTGTTCCGGGTGTAGGAATTCCAGCACCCAGCAGTCTGTATTAAAGCACAAATAAGTAACAACAATAACATAAGCATGTGTTTTGCTTTAGCTTTTAGACACTTAATGCAAAACTGTGCCTTAATAAGCAATTATTTCTTATTTCTTAAAATCATAGCATTTGTGAAATGTGTTGCTTCCTCTGAACTTTTAGAAATGAAATTTCTAAGAACAGAAACGATGTTACAACTTGTCTCAGTCCAACAGCAGATGCACTTGAATTAAAGCCTCTCAACACATTAAAGAGACAATCACAATAGCAGATTGGATAGAGTCTCTGGAGCAGAGACGACATTGGACTTTTGAGGTTCTATCTACTTACAAGTAATTACAAAGTAATTATACTTGCAAGTATGAATGGATTACAAACCACCATTCCTCTAAGTAAATTTAAATGGTACCCTTGATCTCTATCAGTAAGTCTTTTTCTGTTAACTAATAACACATTGCAGCCAAACCTTTCACTGCCATCTGTTCGAATGGAAACATGTGGTATTAGAGTTCTAATACTGTGCCCTTGGTAAAGATATACCTTAGAGATTTCTTTTGGAAAAATTCATAGTTAGCAAACAATTTGTGGGCAGTTAATTTGCTCCCTTGCTGGGATTTGCATTCCCACGTGTGAAATGTGCTATTCTGATGGTAATGTTAAATTAAATGAATGTACACAGGATCATATTTACATAATATGGATTGTATTTACTCTGTGGGAAACTTGACTGTCCTGCAAAAGACCGTTATTGAACAGAACACAGAGTATTTGAATTTATTTTTGTTGTTCTTGAGCTCTTCCTGTAGTATAAAGTTGGAGAACGAAACGTCCTCTTCTTGCATCAGTTCAAGCCTTATTACATCGTCGAAATGAAAAACCCCTTCAGTACATGCAAACACACATGGAGCCACACACACTCATCTTGCAGTACAAATTCTCAGGGGGTTACGCTGGTTGAAAAGGCATAATGTATTCACACTAGAAACACATATTCTTTTGGTTTTTTCTTTTCCCTTTTCTTTTCCCTAACTATTTTGAGAACATCTTCAAAAAGTAATGCCAGATTGTGAGACACTGATGGTGAACAGTGTGTTTCCTCATGCACTAAGTTTCTTCTCCTGTGAATATGGCCATCACAATTTTACTAATTATCTTAGGAGTTTAATACATAGAGTAATAAAATCTTTTGTGATCAAAGGTTATCAGTAGTAAAAGCTATCAGTTTTGGAATAATACAGCTTAGTGAATGTGTTTGACAAAAGAAAATGAAGATCAAACAATGAACGCAAGTGTTTTATAAAGTGTTTGTTTTAATAGCACGGAAAAATGTTTTTCTTTCAGCCCTGAGATTTATAAATTAATTCAGCAGGTCACCTGGCCATTATCAACCAAGTATTTCAAGAAATGGGGAAAATATTAAAAAAAAAAAATACAAATTTTTGTGAGTTAAAGCCCACAAAATAAGTGGCACTATTACAGTTCGACTTCTCAAGTTCTTGACTTCCAGACCTACTTCATGTGTATGAGGCTATACAGTCCTTTTTATGATGTCAGATATTTGGGCCCAGCCCTGCACCTACCAAAACATGTGGGCATTCACACTGGGCAGGTCAAGGAGACTCAAAGCAGCATACTGCCTGCACCCCTGGGTGAAGACTATTGTTAGCTGGGGAAACTGAGGGAAGGAGTATAAGTGGACCAACCTGCAGCAGTATTTCTTCTGTTATATGTTAATTGCATTTTTCAGTGATGAACAGTTTAGAGGCTTCCAGAAAGGAAGGTCTGTAGCTGTGTTTCCAAATCTAATTCTTCCATGATTTTTAAATAGTCTTTAAATAACCCTATACTTTCTACTTATCTGTAGTATTTATAGGCAGCAATGAGTTCCATGGTTTAAATACACATTACAAGCCAAAGTGTTTCTTTGGCAGCCTTTATTCCAAGTTCATGATACGAAAGGAGGACACAAGTCATTTTAACTTGCTGATAGAAAACTCCCACATGTGATGTTTTCAGAATATTAACAGTTTTACAAAGCCTCTCATATCCTTCCTTTTATAATACTGCAACTCTGTGGGGCAGCAGGATTTCTACCCACACAGACTAGATGGGTTTTCCTCTCTAGCGAGGCACCACTCACTACCTCACCACTCCCTTGCAGGATTCCTGCCCCCCCGCTATGTTTGCTGGTGCAGTTGTGCTTCCTTCATGCTTGGCAGCTACACTCTCACCCATCTTCATGGAAATACTTCTTGTTTTGTGTAAATTAGGAAAACAAAAAAGGAGTATAGATTCATCGAGGTGAAACGTTGCGTCTTAAAGATAATACACCATTCACTGAAATGAAAATGTTACTGGTAACAGATTTTTCTTTAACAGAGGGTGACATTTGGGAGTTTACATGAGAATAGACAGAGAATCTTTTTATGAACTCAAGTTTCCTTCATGAAAGAAATATCCTGATAAACGCATAAAATGTAAAGTCTTATGAAGGATTCAACTTAAGTCTGCCTTTAGTGAATACCATTTCTGCAACTTTTCCATGTAAGTTTTCCTTGGTTTTCTTTTAAGTGATATCGTTGGCATTTACAAACAGAACTTTCCAGCAAAAGTAACAGTTGAAAAAGCCACATATTTCTCAAAGCCGAGCTGACCTAACACAATGTTAGATTGAAGTTACATTTACATGACATGCTGTTTTGTTTGTTTTCAGTGAGGTTACCATCTTATAACAACATTTGGAAATGATAAAAGGATAAAGTGAGGACCCCCTGTCTGTTTATACTAACACTGTATATTCATAAACAGGAACGAATCAGTGAGCACAAATCCCCTTAATTGTTTTATGGGTTTATTTATTTTTACTACATTTTATGTATCCCAATGAGAAGCCCTAAGTTATTAATCATGTAGTGAGCCATATTATGTATTAACAGAACTGTATGCAAAAAATCACTTTCCAGTTGGCTTGGCTGCCAAAGAGATTGCACTAAATCATCTACAGAATAACTCCACCCATTGTATTTATTATAAAGGGGCTAATACCACAAGTGTATTAAGTATTTATGGTATTTTCTAAAGTCATTTGTCATCATACAGAATATATAACAAAATAATGAAGATGAGAAATATTTCTGAGATCTCAAAACCCTGCACTATTCTTAGCACTATTTCTTAAGGGAAAACTTAAATCACCCTCTGGGGCTTTCAAGAATTATACTGGAATACAACATTTTTCAGGGGACTGTGGGAAGGGGAATCATAATGTATGTCAGAGACTCTATGCTGTCTTTGTGAGCAATATTCAACCTCCATACAGGCGAAGAATAAAATTTAGTCTATGATGGAATACACCTACACTGACCATTCTCTGTGCATGAGATACAGATAGTGATAATTATATGAGTACTAGAAATGCAGTGGATTTAGGTAAACCTTAAGACATGAGAAGAGCAGGTTTCCATTCATTAAGCTCAATATCCTAACATTGCCCATGTAGGAATTTACACATTTTTATTTGAAGCAATTATATATAATGTAATAAATCAAGAACCAGTTCATATATGAATAGCATTTGTTCAGCTTTACAGACTGAACTCGATCTGTCAGAATAAAGCATTCATTCTTAGAAGGATGGTTTGCTATTAATCTATCGACCTAGAGCATCATGCTTTGAGGTGCACAGCAATAACTTTTTAACAGTGAACAGAGAACCATGTAACAGTTTTAATATAAAGTAGGGAAGGAATAATACTGAAACCAGATGAAAACTCAGAGTTGCTTTTAGAAAAATGTGAATGTAATCTCCCAGAATACTAAAACAGTCAGGATAAACCACCTTTCCTATATGAAAAACACTGTTGGTTCTTGAACAAGAGAGCTGGACCTCATTTTTATGAAATGCTGTCCAATTTTCACCAGGTGTTGGAATTCTTATTTCAAAAAGAAAGATGCTTTTTTTACTTCTTGGACTCTAAAATTTTGGTGTGATTGTGATGTGTGATCATTCAAATAGAGTGAAGGACCACTTACTATATGACAAAGCCAATTCTTATCTCAGAGGTATGGAATAAACAGATTCTTGTCTTCCTGGGCAATTTAGGCACTTGTGATGCACTCATCATTGTAACACTGGCAGTAGTGTTTGCTGCCTTTGTAGGTTGTTTTCTCTAAAATTCATTAAGCACGAAATCATTCATATTTTGTCCTCAAATCATGCATTTCAAGCCTATCTTCAAGTCATTAGATTTTGGTAGCATCAGTGATCAAGGAAAGTGAGCATTCACGGAAATTTAATTTTAAAATCCTGTGGATGAATCTCCAAATAGAAATATTTAAGGAATAAAACCAGATATTATTTGATCCAATTACAGTATAGCAATGTAAGAAAATGTGAATTTACATATCAAAACCTTATAACAAATGATTTAAGGACAGACAAATCTGTTTATTGATATTTCTGGAGAAAAAAAAAATTGAAAACTTTCATTGTAATTTATTTATTTAGATTCAAAACAAACCATAAAGGACCTAGCATCATCTCGACACTTCATATGTTTCTTCACATGTAAGAGAGAGATTCTTATTAATTACTATGCACAATCTTCAGGGGGATTTTGGGGGTGGTTTTTTTTTTTTGGTGAGGATTTTTGGCTCATTTGGCACACAAAGGATGTCACCTACAGTTAACCTACATCACTGATACTTCGTAACTTTTAACTATGCCACCACAGTGTCGTTTCTTGTTCAGTTGACTGGTTAAGTAGTACATCCCTAGTCAAAATGGAAGTTTAAAAGTCCTGGTAAAAGAATGGAATTTATGCTCTGAAATCCATTCCTTCATGACTCCATGCTGGGAAAGCACTGCATGCATGCCTGGGATTCTGTGCAGTGTCTGCCTGAAATACTGTTTCAACCACTACTTGTACCCACGTGGTAGCAACTGCAGCGAGCTGAGCTAGGAAGCTAGAAGACCGATAACAACATCACTGAGAAACTGCTTTCCCACATCAGTGGACAAGTTCATCCTACTTTACTAATGTATGCCCATTTATGATTGTTATTGGTCCTTTGCACTCTATTGGACCAATATTTTTGGCACTGAAGATGTAACTTCAGGAAATGGTGGGGTACGATGCAGAGATTCCCAAAGAAACACCAGCTTGAGGGGAAATAAAGTTTCCCTGGCGTACCTACGATTCAGGGGCTGGAAGCAGAGCTCATTTGTTCAGACACAGCTCGGTGCCACCCGGACAGCATTATCTGCTACCTGCTGACCTGTGCTGGCTTACGTGGAGCTAAGATGTGTGACCTGCTCTTGTCATCCATCTACGGGATGTGGATGTTGCCTCCGCTGCCTTGACACTACCCTGGTGCAAAGGAGGATTTTTAAAGGGTGTGACTACATAATTCAGACAAGATTTTACATTATTTCACAGTGCCAGAGTTATATAAACCTTTTTTGCTTTAATAAATTCAAGCGAACATAACAGAAATGCTAAATTCATTTAACGAAGAAACTAGTGCCGTGATTCCGATCTTTTGGATTTGTAATAGTTAAATTCCATTGGAGCTGCTTCTGATTTACAAGGGTATATTAACAAAAGGAATCAGGCTATGGCCGTGCTTCCCAATCTCTCTCACACATCTTTGTACCTTTAACAATGTTTTTTATTTTTTAAAAGCAAATTCCATTTGATGTCAGAGGGAATAAAAAGTTTCCAAAACACATTATTCCCCCAGACTTACTTTGTTTCCGGTAAATGTAGAACAATGCTCAGAACTGAACTGGAATAGCAAGCATTTATTTGAAAAGAATGCTTACATTGTTATACGCATTGTTGAGTCTGGGTAATAGGAAATCATGAATTTTGCATCCCAGTTCAGTAGAGCACTCCAGCATTTACTTAAAATTAAACTTAAGCATGTGCTTAAGTGCTTTTCTGAGTCCTAACATAAATAAAGGTACGACCTGAGTAGGTAGTCAGAAAGATCTGTCAAATTTTTAAATTTTTAATCAGCGGGTCTAAGCTGGTCTGCAGCAGCGGAAGGTTGTAGCTGTCTGGGAAAAGCTTGTTTAGTCATCTTTGATACTTATAATGACCCCACCAAGCTGTAGACTCTTATTCATTCTGTTCATTTATTCAGTCTTCCTATCATGGATTTCTTGTGTGACCTCAAGACAGTCATCAAGGGTCAACTACCAAAGGCATATAGTGAGGTTTATAAAAATTCCTTAGCAAGCTGAACATCCTTAAAGATACTTTTGGTATTATTTATACACTTTGAAAATCTGGCCCAACGTGGCTGACTCCACCTCCAGGGCTAAAAATTATCATGATACTCATAGATATACCTAAGCAATACTCACCCCTTGATAATTTTGACCTAGTATCGTTAACATCATTAACATCTAGAACATTTTCATGAGGTTGGCCACAAGACTATTTTAAAAAGACAGAAATAGATTTGGCATAACTATTTAACATAAACGGTCTTTCTGATAGCACTGCTACAGTTAGAGTCCAATAATTAGAACCATTGAATATTTTAGTTTGGAAGGGATTTGAGGAGGTCAGTGCCACCTCAGAGAACAGCTAGCTTCAACATAAAAAGAGTTTTCAAGGTATTTTGGGGACTTCCTTGTTCTTGCTTTACTGTGGGCTATGCACAGGCATAGTAGATAATATAGTAGGTGCAGGGGTGACTGTATCATTGCTACGTGCACATGCACATTGTTCCTCTTTTGTAAACTAGCTCTTGTGTCCTTTGTTAACCTTCCTAGTAATATCCCACAATGTCTAGCCTTAGCACAAGAAAACGGTACCTCCTTTTTTCAGCATATAAAACTCAAATTATATTCATGTTATTTTCCTTGCT
Organism: Rhynochetos jubatus; assembly: GCA_027574665.1. Lineage (NCBI taxonomy): Eukaryota > Metazoa > Chordata > Aves > Eurypygiformes > Rhynochetidae > Rhynochetos > Rhynochetos jubatus. The sequence goes on from CM050650.1 coordinate 114,340,258, forward strand.
CTAATGCATTGCAAACTCACTCATAATGCTGCTGTCCATGTTTCTTCTTCCTTTGATTATTAGGTCTAGGATAATTTTTCACCTGATGCCTTTGTATATTTTCCAAAATGTATCTCCTTTTGTCATTCTTCCTGCCCACCATTGTAATGTCTTTGCTGATCTGCTCCAAAGCTTATTGAACTCAATGGGAATCTTGGATCTGTGTCCAGGTTCCTCTGTTCTATCTGTCTTTCACCACCTTTTTCAACTCCACCTTCTTATTCATCATAAAGGACTTTCATTAATGGGTGGCTTACTTCTTCTAGACCATTAGTTTAAATGTTACATAAAACCATACTGAATACAGATCCCTGAAGTACCTCACTAGGAAACGACCTTCCCACAAATCTATATTTTAATGTTTTGTCTTCTACTTTTGTTTATAGTCTTTCAGCCACTTTTCATTCCACAAGACAGTGCTCATACCCCAGGCATTTTAAATTAATTCAGCATTTTCTATCAAATAGTTTCCACATCCTGGGCCAAACTCTTCCCCAGTTATTCATGCACACACTGGTGTCAGCAATGCATGAAAGAATCCGGTCCTTTCCCCCCACCCCCAACCCCACCCCTCATCATTTCCTTTCCATTACAGATTTTGCATTTTGTTTTATGATAATCCATAACTTGAAAATCAGTATATTTTTTCTCTGCATTATCTATGAGCATATTGCAAACGGTTGTCCAAGTAAGTAGAATAATTTGATTATGTGAACAGAAAATATTTTTTTCATCTCTAAAGTGTGGGCTTAATTTATGATAAAAACCATGATGGAAGTTGTACTCCCTTTTTTACATACATGCACAACTACATATGTATGTATATGTATATGTGTATATATATATATATATATATACACACATTTGTTAAAAAAAATTCTTCTCCTTTTAGATTCAAATTAATTCTATGGCACTAAACTTTCTTGAAGCTGAGTTGATCTTTTGGCAGAGTTATGCTTATATTCAATTTAATTGAAATTTAGAACTTTCTGAAGTATTGGAATGCTGTTGGATTTTTTTCCCCAACTTCTTGTATGAGTTGGAACAACTTCATTGTCATTACATGGATCTGACATACTGCAGAAGATGCATCTTGAAATATTTTAAGTGACAATCAGAGAAATGGAATCTGAGTCAGAAATCATAAAATTTGCCATAAGATCAGCCAACAAAATGCCTTTTTAATTAACATCTTATCTGGATATTTAAATGGTATCCCAAATTAGTATTAATAAAACCTGTTTAAAACTAGATCTAGCTGGAATAGCTGAGGAGACTGTTGGTAAAGTTCCTAGGTCACTGATTAAATCCAGTACAGACCAGTAATGACTGACATTTATGTTTGGAAACAAACATGGAACATTTTGATTGGTTCGGCCTAGTATCCAGTACAAAGGTGACAGTATAATTAAAACAGAAAGACATATCTAGAACTGCTGTTACCCTTGGGAAGATCTCAACAGAACACAGAGCGTGCGGGGGAATTTCTTGTGATCATAACAGAGAAGTCACAAGTTACAAGATGAAAAATATTATCAAATAATTCTGCCCAGCTGTAGTCTGCTCTTTCCCTGCTGTGCTCATCAACCTGTATCAATTGAATTAGGTAAATAAAATCACGCTCTGTGGGTCTTCAGAGGCACCTGCCTCCCTTCCTTAAGTACATAGGGAAATTAGTAACTTATTTTATGCAAAATGCTCCAATAAGAACCTTAAATTTGCATGCAAATCACATGTGTAAATAGGGGGAAATAAATCCAATCTCTAAAATAAATTTTAGATATGTGTATTCAGATGAGCAACCCTAATCCCCTTGTTTAAATGCTTAGGTGCTGTGTTGAAAGTTTCTGTCATGTCTTCTGTGTGGGACTAGCTCAGAGGAACAGGTATGCGTGCAATGCCATTTAGGCTGCAGAGTCCTCTGACTGTCCCATCCAGAAGCTGGTTTGATAAGTCTGGCAGGTGCTACTTGACATGACACTGACAACAACCAGCTCCCACCAGCAAAGGGTGTAATCTGGCCCAGACTGGTCCAAGCAAAGGGGAGAATCCAAGATCTACACCAATTTTGGCCAAAAGTGGTGGGAGCCCCCCCACACTCCAGCAGAGCTCATTGACCAGCACCTGTGTTCTCAGCAAGAGACTGCCTCCCCCCCAGTCCACTTTGCACCCATGCCTGGAAGATTCATGTGGGTTGGGAGAGGGAAGGCAAGCAGACCCCTGTGCCTTCATGAGTTCAGTGTTCACTCATTCAGCATGGGAATAATTGTGATTCTATAGACTACAGCCCAACTAGCTGTATTTTATGATAGAAAACCATTCAACAAGTGGCAGGAAAAAAAAAACAAAAACCAACTTTACTCTTTCCTAGATGTCCTGCCCATAATGATCCTCTTTGGCAAATGGTAGGTAAGCAAAATCCCTGCCACACTCACCTCAACCTTAGTTGTCAGCTTTTTAGACGTGTTCATACATCCGGTGGGAGGGTAACTAAATTTCACTAGAACTGAAATACAGGTTCGCTTTATAACTTCCCAGACCACCGCACTTGCAGAATGACCAGTAAGTCATGACGTACCAAATGAATCCTTCCAGGCAAAAGTGAGAAACAAGGGTTAGGTACAGGGAAATGTGTGCTTAGACCTTTACTCTTTCAGGGCTTTGGTCTGGGCCTCATATTCCCTGGAGAAACAAAATGAATCTTGCCTTGTTTGGAGTGACTGATCTGCTACTGTCACAGGGTAGCAGAGGAAAAGTTTTTTCTCAGAGGAAAAGACTTTGGGATCAAATGCATTTGTCACATGAAATACGCACTCTGGAGGGGACAAAACAAAGGACAATATATGAAAATGTATCTGTTCTGCTTTTGACCTTCAAGTTAACATTTCAGAAGTTATACAAACAAAGAGTAATAGAGGTTATATATATACACCATATATATATATATATATATATATACACACACCACAATTAGAGTATATCTAACTCCTATGAAGTCACTGAATGCCATACTGTCTTTTATTAGCCATAACTAATGGACTAATTTCTTCTACATGCAGTCATTGTTAAAGTCAGGGATCTAAAGCAAGGCAAGGTAAAGGGTTTAAGATCTGGTGGATGGAGACGGCCTAGAAAGTTAGCAGAGAGCGGCACATAATTGGTATTCTAGGCTCCTCACCAGTATCAACCATGATTTCTTCTCTTGGAGCTATCAGGGGTTGCCTGTCCACACCTCACGCGTACCATTTACAAGTCTGATGGCGATGTTAGGTTAAAAGACTTCTGGAAGAGCAATAGCTGTCGGAAGGAAGTAGAGGATGCCGCATGGTCTCAGCACGAGCTGCAAGAAAAAATACATGCAAGGATGACTTCCTCCTGGTTTATTAGAACTCAGTTCATTCGTAGGGGCAAGCTAATAGCATGAACTGGCATCGAGCTGTCTAGCCAGGATATCCATTTAAGTCAGTGAGGAGAGGTAGGTGTTTTGATGTTTTCAGAGGTTGATTGAGCACACAGAACTGAAACACCTAAGTCTGGAAATGAACTCCTTTGAGCCTGCTGCATTAAAAACTTGGGCAATGAGAAGAGGGAATATAAATGAAGAATTGGTGAGTGCAGCACATAGACCAAATCCCACTGGCTTTAAATTCTTCCCCTAGACCCATCATTGCTAGTAGATTAGTTCTGTCATCCCTGTAGCTGACTGAATTTTTTGTGTTTGTGTCCCAGAGGCATTGATTTATCTAATCTTCCGAAATATGTCACTTTTTATCCTAATTTATCATCTGTGTTTTTAAGGGAAAAAAAAAAAAAAATGTGGTTTTGGGGAAGGAGGGTAGAGAGAAAGGGAAAGAAAAAGAGACAGAAACAGCTCCTGGAGCAGGTATAAGATAAATATATGAAAACTATAGACATGAAACAGACACTGATCAGGTACACAGCAGGGTGCCTGTTTAATGTCCACTTTGTACCTATTGCTTGTACAAATAGAAAGCAGTGGCTTCAGACACAACCCTCACTTTACCTGCTCCGATGTTGAACAGACCTGCTTTCCCACAGGAGACAAGAAGCAGTGGAAGTACAGGTGCTGAGTAATAATAGCCACAGGAAAAATCTGGACGCACAGAGTCAAAGCAGTGAAACTTACCTCTGCTCATCTTGCAGCTAGGAAAAAAACAAACTCAATCTTTTATGTTTCATGTCACATGCAAGAATCTGTTTATATGCACATACACACTTGCAGGAGTATATATATATATAATCACCAAACCATAGAAGGTTTGGCTTGGATGGGACCTTAAAGATCATTTAGTTCCAACCCCCCTGCCTTGGGCAGGATTACCTTCCATATGTACGTATGGAAAGAAAAGGAGAGAAAAAGAAGGAATTCAGATTACAGCTTATGTCATTTTACTCATCTTCCTGGATTTCTTTCCCACACTGACATCTTCTTCTTGATACCAGTACTCTAGCAAAAATGTTACCTTTACAGCTGATGGCTTGAAATGATTTTTCAAAAACTGCCTACATTATATCAGTTAATTGTCCGGTGACTGTGGAGAAAAGAATCCAGAACTATGTATTTCAAGTAATGCCCAACACATGGCAAACATCAAGTGAGGAATGCAAGGCCTATGCTAGCAAAGAATGCAATAAATATAGGCCAGATCATAAACACTGCTATAATAAGACAATTGAGGAAGAAGATTTGAAAAGATAAAATTGATTTCTGTACCTTTGCTTGTGCAGCTTCTCCAGGAAATTATTGGACAAATAAGCTCAAATCCATCACCTCCATGTTTAGTTCAACCATAAGCTTTTGAGCTCAGTATTCTTGACTTTGAAAAAAGGGGAATGATTCTTTCCACAGCATGAATTAATCTGCAGAACACTCTGGCATGTGTTATGCAGGAAATAAGAGTTAGACGATTACAGTGCTACCTCTGGTCTCAAATTTGTTAACTTTGAAATGACCTGTGCTTCACTTCATTTAAACATAGTGGGCCACATCTTATTTTGCTTCAGCCATCAAACCTACTCAGTAAGACTATTATAGTGAGCTAAATGGGACTACCCACCCTGCCCGTCCACAGGTTTATATTTCTCTGTCCAAGGATAATAATTCAACTGTTACATCCAAGGCAATCAGAACTGTGCTGGAATAAGCATTATATAATTTGTGCCTTGCGTTGTAAGATCTTCACAGTAAGGTTGTCTTGTCCTTTTTTTGATTATGCTGCCAGTTTTCTTGTATACATATCAAAATGCGAGTAAGAGATCTAAATCCTCTTTCACTGGCCATAGGGAATGTTGCAGAAATGCAACTGTTCACCTTCTGTGCAGTTTTGCTGGTGGATAGAAGAATTTGAGGGGATCACAGAATGGCTTTCAGCTAGTTAAACATGTATGCATGACTATGTATCAAATCACAGCTTTGCTTAGAGCGACTTGTGATGGTTTTAAGATATGCTCAAAGAAAGCTTCATATTAAAAAGGCCATTGGATCTATCAGGCTCATAACAAGGCTTGTCTTACCAATGTGGCAACATGAACAACCTAGAAGTTCAGCTCCAGCGCTCCTACACACTGTTACAGAATCGAAAATACTATTAGTGATCTTCATTAATGGTTCCACAGTATAGCAGCTGCTGACAAGCACTGAGCTTTTCAGTGAGGCTCCTGGTACCTTTAACCCTATCCACAGGAATTGTTTCTATCAGTGACAAGATAGGAGACTGGATAACTGGACTCTGCTTCAGTTTTCCACCTTGTAACTGATAGTATGTACTAAATAACAGTATTGTAAACTGTCTGTAATAAAACTTTCATAGCATATACATATAGAGTGAGGGTTAATTTTAATCTTTCCAAAATGCTTTGAGATACTCAGATGAAAAGCAGTCACAATGCCTGGAAAATATCAAGCCTTTACTATTGTTAAAAACAATCAAAGAAATAGACAAGTTATGTTGCCCACAAAAAACACTCCCATATTTATTTCTATTCTTACATATGCAACATTTTTCTTCTGAGGACAAAATGTCCAGTATAGGTAAGCTCGTGTAAGCTCCACTGACCTGGCAGACTAGAGGTCAGATATACAAAGTTCACCATTCAGTCAGAGTGAAATAACTGTGCAGGCAGATAGCAGTGCTTGCATATTATGTCTAATTAAATACATAGAGCAAGTGGAAATACACATTCAGTGTGACATCTCCTGGACCCCTTCAGATAAGGTGTGTACTATTTTCCAAATATATCCCATTCTGTTGATCCAGGAAGATCCAAGAAGTTTTTTTGGGGGGGCTTGCAGTATTCCTTGCTCTGTAAGGTCCTAAGCTGCTCCACTGACATCAAGGCAGAGTTCTTCTAACCTCTGAGCTGCAGGTTCAGCCCCTTCTCTGCCTGTGGGAAGCATGGACAGACAACAGAAACTTGTATTCCAAGTCTTAGGGTTTTCACCAAAGCTCCAGGATAAAAATGTTTGGGTGAGGGCTTATGTCACCTCATGTCAGTGGAGACTGGCACTGAAGAGGGGACATGAGCCATCCCTTGGTCTTAGCCTATCTCTTCCCTTTGAGACCAAGTGATTAAACAGAGTAAGGGCAGAATTCAGTAAGAGATTTAGACACCATAATTCAATTCTCTACATACAGGTGTGTGTTACATGGACCACGTTCCTAAGCTCCCAGGCAGTCACTGAAGATACAGTCAAAAGAACTCAGTAAGTGATTCAGCTGACTATGGGCTAGAGACAGACTCAGCAGCTTAAACACAAGTTTCTGGGGCCTTTTGAAATGCCCTGGGGTACCTGACATTTCCTGCTCCCACATCATGTGAGACCTCACCCATCTGGACTGGCAGCTGAGTGGCAGCAAGCAAAGTATCCACAGAAGCATACATGCTTCAGTGTGTACCTGGTTATCTACAGGGCTGAAGCAGGTGAAATCGGTCCCAACTTTCATCCACCAAGTTGAGGGAAACTCTTTAGAAAATGCTCTTAAACATTTTAATCATATAAAACATATAAGAAATTTTAAACGGCACAGTGAAAATTGCACCTATCCAGCTTTTGTGCCTGCTGGTACAGATGATTTTGAGTTCCACTATGCCTGATAAACCCTGACTACTATGCCATTGTTTATTTAAGGATCAAGATTCAACGGCAGTCAATTTCTGTTACAAACAATGACTGACTTAGCAAGGGGACATTTGAGCTGAATTTGCAGAAAAAATAAAGAAATTCATATGGGCTGTCACAAAGCAGAGTTTCTAGAAACCCATTCCAGTTTTTTTACAACTTTGACAATTTTTATGAAAATGTTTCCTGTTCCAGTTATATAAAACTGTCATTTGCACATAATCAGTCTACAGTTTGGCATTAAAAAAAAAAAAAAAGGAAAAAAGCCAAACAAAAACCCAGTTTGCAGACAACTAACAGCACCATCCTACTCATTACAGAGATACCTTGCTGAATGTAGAATGGCTAAAAAATTTCTGCCAATACATACATAATATGCAAATAAACTTTTTTTCAGGAGCACAATCCATATTTAGAAGAAATTGAGCACATGATGCTTAGTTTCTCTGAAATACTATATTCTTCCAACCTTTTTCCCACCATTCACTAACACATGTGGAACATGTGAGTTTATAGTCTCCCTATCAAAAAGTTGCCCTATGGTCTTTTTAGCCATAAGCATGTTTAATCTTGGGTTTGAAACCTACTGAGATCCGGACCTCCATTATATTAACTTTTCCCCAGATTCTGAATACCACTGGCATCAAAGTACAGGGTAAATATACTCTGACTCAAATACATTAGTGCACTGTCTGACCATTGTGAAAGCAGATTGAAATCTGGGCAGAAAATAATAAATGGTAGAGCAAAGTCACTCAAAAGCTGCAATTATTGCAAGCGCATAAGAACACATACATCACCACCATGTTTATTTTTAGAAAGATAGGGAAGCTTCATACTCTGCCTCTTGCAGTCAGCAAGCTGTTTAGGAGAGGACCAAAGATCAGCCACTCAGTTAAATTTTCTCAGTCCAATGGGTTATCCTTACTCCATGGACACCTCATGCATTCTAGACACCGGAATACACAGCACCTCACTAATGTCTCAACTTAGGCATTTTTTTAGAGCTTTTGAATTTGTAATATCTTTTCTCAAGAGAAGTGACAAAATCATATGGGTGGACAAATTTGTGGCATAAGTTTGACTGGTAGATAAATAACAGGAATAAGTTACTCTGAAACTCAGAATCAGATGTTCTGTAAGGATGGGATGTCAGTAACTGTGCAGGCTGAATTGTACTGAGGGAGAAAGCATCCAGTTAAGATAAATTCAATTCCTATAGGTTTCTCTGGGGAAAAAGCTACTTTTTCAATTGCTTTGGTTCTGAAGACGCTGCTTTCAGACCAGGAGGTTTTAATGCAAGTTGTCACTATGGGAACATGCAAGGAGCACAAAAAAAAATATGTTTAATCTGCAGATGAGGGAATATATCCTAATTAGTTATGTCTGCTCTGGTGTCTGGCTACCAGCTGACAGACTCGACAGCTGATCTCTCTGAACCAATCCAAATTGGAAAAAGATTTGGGTTAGGGTCACTTTTTGAGTGGGCAAAGGTTGGGGCTGGTTGTTATTTAGACTGAACTAGTTCATTCATCTCTAGTTACCCATATGTCAATACAACAGATTCCCTTAACATAATATGCCGTGGGCTAGAAACTTTCTGGTTTGTTTCTACCTGCACATTTTCATGGGCTGCTGCCAGAAGAGGAAGGCAATACGTCCTGGGACAAAGAGGAAGTTCTGGACACTTCTGGAAGAGCTCCAGAATGCACTATGAGAACAGACACTTTGGATGTAAAACCTTCAAGCTTTGTGCACTTCAGGTCAGAGCTCAGGTCAAGCTCAGACAGTCAGTCAGAAGCTTATTTGTATGCCTGTGAACAACAGTCCACATGAGGATTTGGCTTTTTTATACTTCAGACCCTCCATCACTATCTCTGTGCTAATTTAGCTTTGAGTGTGTACTGGACTCAGACACCGATATAAAATGAAACCAAATCAGTGGAAAAACTCCCACTGATTTCAGAAGAAACTGGTTTAAGGTGTTCATTGCAGGGCAATAAATCGTAGATGACTGGCCATTAGCAATCATTATTTAATGAAAACAGCCAGCTTTTCTTATTTTATCTTGATCTCTAAAATTCAGGTTCCAAAAATTCAACACTGCAACTTCATTATTAGTTTTACATAATGACTTTTGAACAAATCTGCTTGATTTGCTAATGAAAAGAAACACCATGTCAGAGAGTCAAGTTAGACCAATCATTAGAAAAAATTCTGCACTGGGTATACAGCTCCTGAGTCCACAGATCTTTACCGAAAGGCACAGAGGTAATGCTCCAGGAGTTTCTCTGAGTAATAGACATTTTTATTACTTTTCCTCCCTGCTTGAAGGACTGAGTTTGTGAATATTTGCAGGACGAGTGTAGATGATGCTTAGAGCAAAACAGGGTACATCTATTAAGCAAGTATATTCAGTAGTGTCTGCCATTGGCCCTTTCGTAAATGGTTCCGGGGCACTGTTTGGAAGTATGCATGGGTCAGGGATGATTCCCCAGCAAAAGGGTGGATGCAGTCCTCTAAAGCCTCTGAAACATCAAGGCTGAAGCACTGTAACAGCTCTTTATGTCACTGACTTCAGAGCCACAGTCTGTGGTCTTACTCATATGGATATAGACAGAGGGCCCAGGGAAGTGTCTCCAAGAGCTGTACATGCTCTGCAGGTCCTATTAGGAATAAAAGGCAAGAGAAATTAATATTTCAGTATTCATATCACATGAAAAGACCAGAGTATTTTCCAGCAAAGCATTTCCATTTTTACACTGACTCACTCACTCTCCTGAGCTCATAGACAAAACATAAACAGGAAGTACAAAGCAGTATATTATATATGGCATATTTAAAATCCCAGAAAGGATCCTTCATTTAAGATTTTCCCCTTTTCACAGATGGATGACTGGGTGGTATTGTTTTGCTACCTTCCCTCAGCTCTGCACATCTGTCCTCTGACATTGTTTCCAACCTTTCCCTTCCTTCCAGTGACCCAGTCCCTTTGCTGTATCACACAGCACATATGTAGTGTGTGCATAAAGCTAGCCATTAATTAAAAAATCTTGTTCACACACTTTAATAGAAATATGGTCCATTACACTGCTGACTACTTACATAATACATACACTTACACAACACATAATCTTATTATCTTCTTCCTTCTTGTGCTGTTGAAGAAGGTAACAGGGGTCACCAATCTAAATTCCAAGCATGCAGACCTTCTGGATTATCATCTGGCAAACATTACAAACTTCTTCCTTCATGATTATTCTCTATCTGTTTTATGATCTTAGAGAACTACATACTAGTTCCACTGATTATAAATTACAGGATGGGGAGAGATCTGGTGAAAATATTCACCTTTAAGTGGCCCAGAATTTTATGTCTGTGAGAAAACACATATTTTTCATTGCTAACAGATGCAGCTCAGACCACAGCCAAACAACCTCACATAGCACATGAATACACACCTATGTCACACACATTGCACGTGCACATGAACACACACTCTGTATTATTACAAATTCAGCTTTCACTTTATCACCATAAAAAACCTACTGATGAACAGTCCAGGGTTGCAACACTTTGCTGTGCAGCTGTCTGGCATACTCATGTGGCAAAGAGCAAGTGCCATGACAGCAAAATGGGTCACAATAATGAATGACATTTTCAGATTTCTTTTTCTTTGTGCCAGAACTCCTAAACACACCGCTACTAGCATACTGGTACTCCTTAAGACCCACTCAGCTGCTGGAAATGTTAGCAAGAAGAATATCAACTTCTGGTTTTAACTGGAAACTAATATTCAGGTTCTATATTTGGATGCCACTTCACAGCTAAATGCTTCAATTTCCACATAAGAAAAATGGGGAATAATGATGTTGACCTTTGTAGAGCAGTTTGAAATCCAAGGAAAAAAGAGCTACAGGAAAAGCTGGCATTATTATTATTTTTCTCTTACCATCTGTGGAGGGAAAAAGAATGAAAGTTGATATAACAGAAACAAAGAAGTAGATGTGTTTTGACAACATTCAACAACAACTCCCATAGGCTAGAATTATCTGGGTGGAGAGTGGTATTTGTAAAGGGATACTTTGCCAATTCTCAAGAACAAAGATAACAAAATCTGAAAAAAAAACCCAAGAGTTTATACTTCACGCCACTGGCATGATTAAGGTCCGAATTGAAAGAGGGATTGTAGACCAGTTAACATTCTATTTTTGTTTAGTAGTTTAATCCAGCTGTTGCAGTCATAGCTAGATTTTGGCTTCTGGAGTCCTCCTACATGCATGTCAAGATCTGAGACTTGATTTTCCTGTTTTAAATTGGGCAGCCATCCTGGAAACCATAATAAGATGCAGCACTGTTGACAGACCTTCTCATGGAAAGTCGAACAAAATGCTATAGAAATTGCTATATGCAGATGTGGTAAAAGCTTTCCATGTCTCCAAAACGTCCTTGGATGTAGTCTTTTTCTACCTTTCTGTGATCTTTTTAGTTCTTTGATAGTATTTTATAAGCTTGGTTTCATCTCATTAACTGTTCCCACTGAAAGGTGGGCAATTTGTCCAAGTTAGTTCTGTGGACCCCCTTTATCATAAGCAGTGGCAGTCACATCTAGAGGACTATGTGGAACTAGCTGGCTTTTATATGTCTCTTTGGATGTGTAAAAGTGTTCTCTGAAAAGAGCTTTTTTTCTTTTCATTGGCTAGTGAGAATGTCAAATAGGCAAGCTCAGGCTAGAGCCTACGTGTTTGATGGCTAAAATTAGGTGAGAAAAATCCCACTCCCAGTTGCACATAACAATGTCAAGATCTTCACAGAAATCATAGAGAAGCAAGGTCTTGGCCCCCAGTCTGGAAGCTCAAATCAAAGTGATGGACATACCAGAGAAGTGAGGGTATACCAGGAAGGGCAATAGTTATGGAAATAACAGTACACAATTACTCATTTTAGGAATCCATCTGGTTAGGTGTGTTGTTTCATTTAAATGATGTGTAAACGCACTCACTTAATGGCCCTCATTTATACATTTATACATGTCATGTGAGCACTACAACACACACGGTTTTAATTTTAAAACCTAAAGCACAAGTAGCAGACCTCACCTTTGCTGGATGCTGTCGGGTGTCAAAATCGAAAAGTTCAGCTTGTGCCCCTTCCAAGGAAATATAATACATATGCATCTGTGCACCCTGAGGTCTGCACACAGCTGCACAATGTTTTATGAGATGTTGCAGTGGCTTCTGCTAGACTTCCTGACGTAAAACTACAAACAATCAAACCCTCCTTCCCCCACATCCCATTCTCTCAACCAAATGCCTGAGAAAAGAGATTTTTTTAAGCCGGCTATGTCCCCTAAATGCTTTTGCTCTCAAGAGCAAAAGTTATCTCAGTATTTACAGGAGATCATGATCCTGGGTATTTCAGCTTTGAGTAGAAGGAAGCCAAACTTATTAGCTTTGGTTCAAAACAAAAGTTTCTCTCAATAAAGTCTAAATCAACCTTAGAAGGCAGAAATAAGTATGCTTCACCAAGCAGAAAAGCGTGAGCTGACATTTAAAATCTGCACACTGCTATCTCAGCCGCCCAGGAGAGAAATGATTCTCTATTAACAGAAGAAAAATGCAATGTTGAAAAAATATATCTTTGCGTTTACACCAGGACAACTGCAACACAATACAATGCCCTGGCACTCTCCTTTCTTACATTCTAGTTTTTTCACTCAGCTTGTATCTTTTTCTAACTAGATCCAGGTCAATAAAATAAAACAGAACATAACTTTATTTTTTCTTTTTTGCCAAAAATATGTAAATTTGATAAAACAAAATATTTTTGTATTGGTATTGATTCTGGAAAATATTTTGGTTTGTTTTTTAACTCTAAAGACTTCATTTTGACATTTTCAGAACAAAAGGTTTTGATTCATAATGATTTTTCATTTTGATAAGTGGTTTTAGTTTCACTAAAAAAAGAACAAAGGCATGAGTAAAACAATAAATTAAATTAAACATTTGTAACTTTGCAGTCTACCAAAAAAATGGAAATGAAACCTCTATAATCAAGTCAATACAAAGTGACCTCAAATTCATCTTTTTTTTTTTTTTCGAACTATCAAAAAAATGAAAAAGATGAGGCAATCTCTCAACTACTTCCAACCTGAACCGAGATAAAAAGCAGGATATAACTTGAGTGCAAAGGATATTTTAGCATTCATTTTCCTATTTTCAGGAAATGAACATGAAGCTGTCAGTACAATATTTTCAACATCCTAGAGCAGGATGCATTAGAAATGAAACTAGTCACCATCAGGACTTCTCTGAGCCTGTGTTCAGACTGATTTGTCCACGTTTCAAAACTGATGTAGCAATACATTGGTTACTGTACTTGTTATACAGGGAATCCACAAGCAATTCTCTTTATCACAGTCACCGCTTTAGCGATTAGACATCAGATGCAGCCAATGATCAGTCTTTCAGCCATTTCACAGGGCCATGGACTGTTAGTCTGGGATTTCCAAAAAAGCTTGGACAGAAAGTATGCAAGTTCTACTGCAAGTTGGTGAGAACTGAGTACTTAATCAGCCATCCCTGAAAATTCAAGCCTTGCTGCTCTTACAGAATCATTTGCACTTCCAATCAGAGTATCTACAGCAGTACACATTGAGGTGGAAATTCTCTTCTGGTGGCCCTTCACCTGGAAAATGGCAGGAAAAAAACTGCGGTGAATGACAGTCCCTCTATTACAAGCTCACGTAGCATGGTTCCTGCGTAAAACTTGATGCACGCACAAAGTCATGGTGGCGTCCTGCTATACGAATGTTCAACAGCCTGACTCTAAAGGATATATGATCGCTCTTTTCAAGTGTTACCCTGGAAACAATTTGTCTCTTGGCAGACGTTGCATACTTACACAGGAAACTAAATTTAAATCCTTAGGCATAACATCTTGGTCATGCCTGCCCTTTTGTTTGAACTCCTTTAATAAAACTCTTGCCCTCACACTTGGCTGTACTAAATCCAAGTATGATCTTTGCTTCCTCCTCATTATTAGTTCAGAGGGAACACTCTAGTAAGTTGCATGCAGGGTTATCCATTACCTAAAAGGAAAACGTGCCAACTAGGAGCTCTGTTCATTGACTTACATGATGTTTACCCAAGGATTTTCATGCAACTGGCTTATAATGGCCATGTAATTTGCCTCTTCTGAACAGCTTTACAGAACTGGTATTCATCACCAACTCAGACTTTTCAGCATACAACAGGTGAGTCAGTTCATAGGTGGCTTGGGAATAAACAACGGAACAAGGTGGAGCATTTTAAAAAAGAGAACTAGGCAAATAGAACTGGTGCAATCAATCAAAAATATGATTCTTAAATGAGTAGTTTCAGAGAGGGGCGACGACAAATGAATGGAAATGTTATGTACACAAGTTAGGCTCAAACCTGGCTGAAGGCATATAGTGCAACTGGAAATTTTGGAACGAAATATCTGCCCACCTGCCTGCTTTCTTGGCCAGCAAAAGCAGCACTTTCTAAACAGATGAGAGACCAAGGCAGTTCTCCACCTTTGCACACAAACACAGCCATATCCAAACAGGGCAGGGGAGAGGAAATCATCCTGTTATTCCATAGCACACGTAAGCTTGAGCTCACACTGTCTATTCTATTCTAACAACCATCACTTCTCAACCACCTGGCAGAGGTGGTATACGGCTCTCGAGCCCACATCGTCCTTTGGTGATGGAAAACTGCCAAAATTTGTCTCCAAATTAGCATGCTCAACATCTCACAGGCCTTCTGGGGGGGCTGAGACCTCCCACATTAAAAAGGGAGATTGGGGATTTTCCCCCCTCCCCGCCCCTTGCCTTTTTTTTTTTTTTTTAATAGATGTTGAAGCAATCCCAGTGGACCTGGAAGCACATGTAAAGGGAGACAGAATCGGATGCAAGTCTCAGAAGGATGGCATAAGGATTTAACAATACCTCTTGGACTTAACTACACTGATGAGGTAGATGCTGGCAGTGGACTGTGAGGAATTATGCAGTGTTCCCTCCCTCCTCCTTCTCTTCATAAAATAGCCTGTAAGGCAGAGAGTGCCTGAGACATGAGCAATGTTTTTGTTGGGAATGGATGAGTTTTAGCAGTGGGGGGAAAAACAGTTTTCGAAATTTACTTTTCACCACTGTGCAACACCTTGAAAATATTTTGGCAGAAAAAACAGGTGTTGTGCAGTTCCAGGATTCTATCAGAGGTTCAGTTTCTTTGGCGGGTAAAATAGAAAATGCTACCAGCATACTGGAGGAAATATGAATAGCTCTAGTCAAACTGTTTAACACTGTAACCAGGAAAAAGACAGAGTGCCTATGAACTTCTCTGTGTCTCATGTAAGGCATCATTAGGCAAGAATTAGGGAAAATTAACCTTTTGGGTTTTTTGCAAATTCATCACAAATTAGAGTTCTGTTGTGCTGGGTGCTTTTCAAAATCATGCCAGGAAGCAGTTATTGTATCTCAGTATTTAATGCAAGTAAACGGGACTTATGAAGGATGAAAGACAAAAATTCCATCCTCACTTTACGTCATGAGCAGGAAAATTATGTCTTTCAAAAGCTCTCACAAAAAGGTTGTGATAATGAGGAACTGCATGCTGAGCTCTGAAATCCCATTCTAATGCTAGATATACAAGCATTTTCTTCTCAGAAGTATGATTTAGCTTTCCCATGCACGCACCAGCTACTACTCCACCGATGTCGAAGGCACTATTTTTGCTGAATTTCATACATACAAATAAAAGTCAAACTTCATCAAAAGCATACTCACAGAACCAGATTCACCAATATGGTCCTGTGACTTTATGCTACCCCAGTGACACAAGACAGCCATAAAACTAGATGAACTAATGTAAGGCTGCTGTGTGTCACCAGAGAAGTACAGAGCAGCTGAAACATCTATGGGAGATCTATATTGCAGCGTTCTGCCATTTCTACCTTCTCATCTTTCAAGGTCAGGCTGGATGAGGCTTTGAGCAACCTGATCTAGTGGAAGGTGTCCCTGCCCATGGCAGGGGGTTGGAACTGGATGATCAGGACTAGGGGCAATGGCCATAAACTGGAAAACAGAATATTCAGCCTGAACATGAGGAAATACTTCTTCCCTGTGAGGGTGCCAGAGCACTGGAACAGGGTGCCCAGAGAGGTGGTGGAGTCTCCTTCCCTAGAGACTTTCATAAAGCTGCCTGGGCTTGTTTCTGTGTGATCTGCTCTGGCAGGGGGGTTGGACTAGATGATCTCTAGAGGTCCCTTCCAACCCCTATCACTCTGTGTGTGTGTGAATCTTTAAGGTCCCTTCCAACACAAACCATTCTATGATTCTATGTTTTTATGACTTTCTCATCAAACATTAGTATAAATTGCAGATGCAGGGAAATATACATGGAAAACAAATATTGGAAGAAAGAAAAACTAAGCATTTAACAACAGTAACCCAAACAGGTTTTAACTTCTGTTTCTTAAGTTAGCATGCAAGCAAATCTTTACTGTTGTGGGTTTTAAACTCACTACAACCAGATTTCTTTGTAGGAAAAGATAGCAATATTGAGTTAGTTTTCATATGCCAATATTGAGCTATCAACACCACACCATGCTCCTCAACTCTGAAACCAAGAGCTGCTGAGAAGCAACACATGAAGTCTAAAGTAGGCTGAGAACTCCATAACTGATGATATCCAAAGATTTCAGATCCACTCTCTCATGTCTACCAGACCCAGGCAACTTCACCGTGCACTATTATCACTGTTTGAAATTTACATTAATCTATAAAACATACTTGGAAAATAGTTGCTTATGGTCTAGGTATGGCCTAAACGGCCCACAGTAGAATGGGTCTAAAACTCTTTTTAAAATGTAAAACTGCAAATATTGCAGATAAAGAGGAAAAACATGCAACTTTTTCACAAATACCTTTCCCATCTTCAGAGCAATAGAAAATTTCAAATATCAATCTCAAAAATGTGGGGGAAAAATCTTAAAATTCTACGTCTGAGGTTGTTTCCCATACCAATTCATGTAATACTGTAGTAAAGCTATAGACTGAAATCTGAAACAGTTGGAAGAGGACAGAAAGACTTACATTAAACATTTAAACAAGATAGAATTTCCAAGCAGTGAGAATGACTAAATCCTGGAATGACTTACACTGTCCTATCTGTAAGAAAAGACAAGAGATGGTTCTCAGCCTGTGTGCAGAGGGAAGATCTGGCTGAACACTGTGGTATGTATCTTTCCAGCATGGGAATCTCAGAATCTGAAATCCTCTGTTCATCCCTTACCTTTTGTGCCATGAACGTAGTTGCAATGTTTGTTATTCCATAGTAAGATAATGGGGAAGAACATACCTTGACAGAATTCAAGGATTATAATAAATTAGAAGTCAGTGACTGAGTAGCAGAGATTCAGTCCAGAGGGAGCTTGATAAACTTGAGGACAGGGCCAACAGAAAACTCCTGAAGAACAACAAAGAGTTGTACTTCAAAGGACTACAAAGTCCTGCACCTGGGAGAGAACAACGCCATCTTTTAGCTCGGGCTAGGAACTGTCTCCATAGTAGCCCTGGTGGGAAGCAGACTGAATATGAGCCCACAGAGTACTCTCATCATGAATAATACATGCTTGGCTGCAGTAGGAGGAAAGTAGTTGAGGGATCTAGGGAGGTCACTGTCCCCTTCCATTCGGTGTTGGTGAGGCACCATCTGTGTCCCAGTTTAAGCCCACCTGTACCTGTTTGAGGCTAAAGGATGAAGTTGGGATTTAAATATTATATGGAACAGTTCTTATGGGGATAGTTGCTTGGACTGAAGATGCAGATATTTAATGTTTTGGGATAAGCAGGCGGTCCAGATGAAACAGTTTTTGCTTGTCTCTTCTGTCCTTAATTTCAATGAAATGTAAAATAACCAGCTCTGTGAAGTCAGTTTGTTTCACTGATGGTTTTGGCAGAGTTTCTCTCCCACCGTGTTGCCAGGAAACATGGCAGAGTAGAATGACTGTTGGACTGTCACAGCTTTAGGCCTTATGACTCTGAGGGATGAATGCCAAGGCAATCAGCATGTCAGGGAAGTTGCACACTTTGCAAGCTCTGCGGCATTATGTGACCCTGCAAAAAGCAAAACTCATGAGGTTAGAGAAGAAAGAAAGACACAGAAGGAAGGATCCACAGAGCAATTAATCCCACCGTTTGATCTGTACTGGATTACTACTGTCTGTACTTCATTTGAGCAGACGATATCTGAGCAGATACTCCAAAGATAGCAATACAGAGAAATTAAATGATGGTAGCACAATAACCTCTCACTTCTCTAATGGGGATGTGATAAGGGACTCTGCAAAGCACCCCATTCCACCTAACTTTGCATGTTAACTTGTCTTGCCTTTCCTTATCTTGTTTTATATTATGTTATTTGGTCTTGCTCTGTCTTGTCTTATCAAGACACTCCTGTCTAAGATAGCTGAGACTATTCCAATCCTAATTTTTCCACCAGATTTTCCAGTCTGTATTAAATTTACCAATCATGGATGAATGATCTGTTACACTTCTGCAACAAATTAATTGCAGGCTGTTACAGAATGAGTGATGTGGGTACAAATCTTGTGAGTCTCTGCTGTATAGAATTCAATATAGTCTTTGTTGTTGGGATAATCCTGCGCCAATATATTCGGCAAAAAGTACAGAATGTGTCCACACAATGTGGGAATCTTTTGGGTCAGTATGGACTGTTGCATATTGATATGTTTTTCAAAAAACTTGATATAGAAAGGATTTTTCTAAAGTATTCCTGCTACCCTGTGTAACTTATAAACTGCCTTGGGTTCAACATATGGTGCATTTTTCTAAAGTAAATGTAAATAATTGCTTGTGATTGCTTTCAGAACTGCACCCAGCTCATCACTGTAATTCTACCATAAAATATATGTCAGTTATTAAAAACTGAACCAAAAATCCACAGGCATGTGAAAGTCATGATCTGCTAACCTGGCTTTGCCGTCTACACATATGGTGGGTGAAGGAGTGGAACAGCTATGGTATAATTAAGATTCGGTCCTACAATATCTGCATAAGTTTAATAAGCACTACTCTGGGAGATGGCTATACTGAGGTCTGTACTATGATTACTGTTCATACCAGTTGTGGAGGCTGATTTATCTTTAAACTAGCTTGTTAGGTACTGCTAGAAGAGCAAGTATCCGAGTACAGAACACAGCGTGGGTAAATTCCATGAATCTTACCCAGCCTCCTTGCGGGTTTTGCATCCTGCACTGAATCCCTTTCTATATTTCTATCTACATTTCTAGTAGTGTCCAGACTAAATCATTTAGAACTAGCTTGTGCCTACATGTCTAATTTGTAGACACAGCAAAGTAAAATCCTCAGACAATCAGAACTGCTTAACCCAATTAGTCTTTTGCAATATTGTACCCATAAAAATGTGTTTACACATGGATATGGACCTCTCCTGGGGACAGATTCCAGCAACTGGTATAGCTGAGGCATTGAAGAACATGACTTCATGTACTGGAGGGAGCTCATTCTGAGATACTTTAGAAACTGTGGTTAGTCTCTACTTAGCATAAAGCTGTGTGTTGTGAATCTGCAGCCTTAGTTGAAGTCAGCAGGAATTGCATGTGTGTAAGGGAAGAATTTGGTCCATTAAGACCTAACACAGCACATCAAAGGAAGATAGAGCTGGCATCTTTGGGAGAACTTTCTGATATTCACATGCAACTGTGCACTGTGGGTGGCATTGAGCTGGGTATGAATTGACTGGAGCATAGACAGGAACCAGAGCAACTGCATCTAAGAGGAGGTCTGCAGACCACCCCCAGGATGCTGTAAGACCACCGGTTTTCTTCAGAAAAGGAAAGGAGGCTATGGTGAATGGAGACTGCAGGCATTACAGGCTGTTGCAACAGAAAGCAATTTACTGTTACCAATGGGAACTGGAGCAAGGGAGAGGGGCCGAGTGTAACTTTTTTTCATACTTGGAACTGCCTCCTGAGAACTTATGGAGAAAAAAGTCAGTTAAGCAAACTTGGTAAAGTGGTGAAAGCGTGCATGTTGGGCAGGATGAAGTCCCAGATTCTAGTCTATTCAATTCAGTAGGGGTTTTGGCCAATCATTTGTAGATTATATCTTCTTACGATGATGAAATGCACATAGTGCAGTCTGATGTTAGAGTTTATTCTTGTTTTACAACGCACAGGTTTATGTACACATGCATGCTAGGCTATCTGATGGTGTGTATTTGTTTTGGGACTGATTGCTCTCCTCATGGTCACAGCTAGCAGATTCAAGCTCCATATATGAATCTAATAGGCTGTGTTTAAAAGCTTTCCATACACTGCTTTCTACACTCTCAGGCTGCATTCTGGTCTCTCCTTTCCTAATGTGTGTGGGCTATTCCATGTCCCTCATTACTCCTCAGATCCATCGTGCCAGACCCCGCTGATGCTGGCAGCAGCAGCATGTGCACTTTGGTGATTTATAATACCAGGCTCCTTGGGGAAGAGTGTGTTTCACTGGCAGTAAAAGGAGTTGTTGTGCAGGTGAAAACTTGTTTAAACGAATCTGAGTTGAAGTTGTGATATAAGAGAGGTTGGTAGCTTAACATAAGCTCTGAGTGTCCAGAAAACTTGTTATTTTACACATCAGAAACCTGCCTGAGCTTCTTCATTTCAAAGATTTCCATTGGCTGAAAGGAAGAAGAAAGTACTATTGAGGTACATCTGAAATGAAAATCAAATGTTTCTATATATCAGACTGCTGGTGATGTGGATGTGGAAAAAAAAAAAAAATCAGCATGATTAACAAATTAACTGTGTTTTCACAGCTCACTAAAGTCTCTGATTTTACTTCCAGTTTCCTTAAAACATATTTCTGATATAAAAATGTCTCCCAAATCCTGTCATTTTGCAAAATACTGAGGTTGTAAGGTGGAGAAAAAATAACATACTGGTAAATTAATCTCAGAAGTGCTGAATAAATATTCTTCCTTGAGTAATATACTCACAGATAATACTCTTATCTATAAACCATAAATGGGATTTTCTATTCAAACAGTTGAATGGAAAGGTTCAGAGTGCAAGTTTGGTTCAGACAATCATCCAGAAGTCTGAATGTTTATTGAAATTATCTGAACCTATCAAATCTCCAGCTTGAACTGGCATGCTCCTGAAAACCAGCATTTTGTGTGAGATTTCTGGCACTTATCTTTCAGGTGCTGGCCAGAAACATCATTTTTGTGGTGTTACAGTTTCAGACCTTGATAGCAATTACAATTATCAAAATAAAAACTCTCTCTCTACTTGTTCCAGGACTTCAAAAATATTTGGTTGCAGTTTGGTTCCGAAAGTGTGAAAAGGTTGAAAAGAAGGTTTTTAATTTCCTTTTTCTTTTCTTTTTTTTTTTTTTTTTATCCCCCCCTGATTCTTTTTGACTCTTTTAAATCAGTTCTTCATTATTTCAGATGAAACATCTCAGTAGTGAGGCAATCCTAAATTTTGTAAATCTGGTCGTTCTTGTGCCTCTTCAGAACATCAGACCTATAAAGCAACTGTTACAGTAGTTTATTTCTTTGTCATCAGCTCTGTCTGTTGAAAATTAAAACATTTGCCTCATCTTGATGTGTGGCATATCTGACTGTGAAAGGCCTCACCATCTGTTTTAGGGCCTGTAGAATTTAGCAGGGAATGTGAACACCATTGTAAGAAACTTCCAATGTTTGTTTTATTTCCTTTCAGATACAAACTAACTTCATATTCTCTCAATACAGAGCATTTTGTTGTTGTTATTTTGTTTGTTGTTTTTTTTTTTTTAATATAAACTGCTTTAGACTGAAAAATAGTTTTCACATCCTATCTTCTTAGAGTCCATGAATAATTTGACTAAGGAACTTTTTTTTTTTTTTTTGCCAGTACTCAGGCAAAACTCTGTGCTGTAAGACAAGGCTGAGGTTTCTCTCATCTAACTTTAGCAGATATTAGACATTTAGCTGAAGCTAACTATGTATGTTGCCTCTGCTGACTATAGGTCCTGCTCAGCCCTAAGCCCATCAAAAGAGAAAGTTTGGCAGTTTGAAGTTTGATCCATTAAGGTGGAGGAAAGTAGTTTCATTGTGCCTCCACAAAGCTTCCTCTGATCTTAGGGATTCCACCATTTGGAGCTCAGGACAGTTTAGTCTTTAAAGATGAATCTGTGCAGTCAAAAAAGTCTCTAGAAACAAACTCAGTTCATACATACAAGATCAGTCAAATTACAGACATATTTATTTGGTGCAGGAAGATGTTTATTACAGTGGACCTGCTTTCTCCCTCAAACAGGAGACTGCCAAAATAACTTCTGGGGTTATTCATGGTTAATTACATCTTAGAGTTCCTACCTGAGAAAAAAGAACCTTCATAAAGTCACAGAATCATAGAATCGTTTAGGTCAGACAGGACCTAATGGTCCCTAATGGTTTAGGTTGGAAGATCATCAAGTTCCAACTCTTTATCTTACAAGTAAGGAGTCAGTGCTTTCAAATCTGAATTGTCCTTTAAGAAAGGAAGTTTAACTTCAAGGCAATAGTGCATCAGAGGCAGAAAGGAGACTTTGGGGTTTTCAAGAGTGCCAAATAACCCTCAGTGGTTAGACTAAAAGTAAGTAGCTTTGCAGAAGATTGCAAGCAAACTTGTAGTCAGAAATACAGGATGAATAATTCTCTTTAGTTCTGTATATGAAAAATTGTACATCACTGCAGAAATTCTTACTAGCAGCCAAGTCTGGTGATATGTCTTATACGTAATTAGTTTAACTGATGTGGAATCACTATAACCCCAAGACTTCAATAATTGTTTAAAGATTTAAGTTTCACAGTTGGTTTCATAAGCCAGAATAGTCAGCAGCCAGGTTTGTGGCTGAGTTGTGAAAGTTAACAGAACACTGTGTCAGAACTCACTTTAAAGGTATTAAATTAAAGTCATGGGATTGGAAGTGAAGATTTTTAAGCAGGATGCAAATTTTTACCTGTCACAGTTCAACTAGTGAAGAAACCTGCAGGCTCTATAGGAAAAATACCTAAACTGAGACACAAATTTCTTTCTGTCTGAGTTTGTTGGTACAGGAATTTTCCCAGTAAGATTAGAAATAAGAACAGATGCTAACTGTGATAAACCAAGAAAAATACATACTAGAAAGAAAACTTGAAGTAAACACAAGTTTTTACATGACAACATATGTGTTTGAAGATACTGCACCTATGAACTCCAGAGCTTTTATGTTGGCTTTAATTTGATAATGTTGGAATAGCTTTTTTAAAAAGCAGTATGGCTTCATCCATTTAGGAAGACCCAGAAGGTAGGTCCTGAAAGAACTAGCAGATGAGGTTGCTAAACCTCTATCCACCATATTCGAGAAGTTGTGGTGGTCTGGTGAAGTTCTCACTGACTGGAAAAGGGTAAAAAATGACCCCCATCTCTAAAAAGGGGAAAAAGACGATCCAGGGAACTGCAGGACCATCAGTCTCAGCTCTGTGCCTGGCAAGATCACGGAGCAGATCTTCCAGGCAACGATGCTAAGTCACATGGAAAACGAGGAGGTGATTGGTGACAGCCAACATGGATTCACCAAGGGCAGATCATGCCTAACAAATCTGGTGGCTTTCTATGATGGGGTTACAACCTTGGTGGATAAAGGACGGGCAACTGATGTCATTTACCTGGACTTGTGCAAAGCATTCGACACTGTCCCACACGACATGCTTGTCTGTAAATTGGAGGGGCATGGATTTGACAGATGGACTGCCCAGTGGATAAAAACCTGGCTTGATGGTCACACTCAGAGGATTGTGGTCAATGACTGAATGTCTGAGTGGAGGCCAGTGATGAGCAGCACTCCTCAGGGATCGGTAATGGGGCCAGTGCTGTTTAACTTCATCAGCAACATGGATGGTGGGATTGAGTGCACCCTCAGCAAGTTTGCTGATGACACCAAGCTGCGTGGTGAGGTCCACACACTGGAGGGAAGGGATGACATCCAGAGGGGCCCTCACAGGCTGGAGAGGTGGGTCTGTGCCAACCGCATGGCATTCAACAGTGCCAAGTACAAGGTCCTGTACATGGGTCGGGGCAATCACAAGCACAATACAGGCTGGGAGAAAGTTAAGCTTATTCAGCTTGGAGAAGAGAAGGCTCCAGGGAGACCTTATGGCAGCCTTCCAGTTCCTGAAGGGGACTACAAGAAAGCTGGAGGGGAACTTTTCACAAGGGCCTGTAGTGACAGAACAAGGGGTAACAGGTTTAGATTGAAAGAGGGGAGATTTAGGTTGGACATGAGGAAGATTTTTTTTATGTTGAGGGTGATGAAACACTGCAACAAGTTGGCCAGAGAAGTTGTGGATGCCCTCTCCCTGGAATTGTTCAAGGCCAGGCTTGATGAGGCTTTGAGTAACCTGGTCTGGAGGAGGGTGTCCCTGCCCATGGCAGGGCGCTTGAGACGAGGTGATCTTTAAGGTCCCTTCCAACCCAAACCACTCTATGATTCTATGATTCTACAAATATTGACAGCCATGTTGACTGTCTCCAAAATCAACAGAACATTAATGAGTTCTGTCTTAGTCTCAGTGCACAGAATGCAACTGTGCACATATTAAATAATTTTTAAAATGTTCCAAAATATTAATATGCCTGAGAGCAGGATATGGTGGTAGATAGCATCTAGTAAGACATATAGTAGAGTCCTTGGCATAACTACAGTTTCTAGAATTCTCACGGTACTACAGAGATACACTTTGAAAAGTAGAAAGTCCAACAAACCTGAAATACTGCTTCTTCCTGAATTTCCTTAGAAATTACCAGTCTTCAGAAGCCTTCAGATTTCATGATATTGTGATAACTAAGGCTTTTCTTAAAATTATTTTGGAAAAATTATGTTCTTGACACAAGCTTTTGACCTTTCATTCATTTCTGGGCCTGTTATACCTACAATTTATGGGATACATGTTGTAAAAACTATTATTTTTAGCTGGGTGATATGTGAAAAATAATTTCCACACATTTTGGGTTAGTTTTTTTAAGAGTGTTGTCAACATCCTATCAGCACCATAATGAATTTTCTGCAGCCAAAAATTAAAAATCTATTTGTCTTTTTGTTGTAGACATGAAATTGTCTCTACAAGAGGAATGATATAGTAGCTGGTCAATAGTCTGTCAGTCCTTACTCAGAACATCAATAGAAGCATTCTAGAATTGTAGTGGTTAAAAGTCTGAGGACTTCAGGATCTGGGGCTCAAGAGATTATTTCCTAAGTAAAACCTGAGTATGGGGTTCAGAATTTGTTTTAAGATTGTTTAATACTGACACATCGTTTTAATTTTCCACACATGTAGAATTTGGCAGGAAGTAGTGAACGTGCTTTGTTTGACATCTGTTGACCTCATTTAATAATTGTTATTAATTCTTCTATTGCAAGTTCATTACAATCAGATTATTTTCACAGGACCATATGGGTGCCCTCTGGTGGCTGGATTAACACCTCTGCTGATAATCTTGGAACCCCACAAAATAATTCTTTATTCCTCTATTTGCACAAACATGCCTTAATTTTACCTAAAGACTCCAATCAGAGATTAGGCAATTTATGAAACAAAGATACTAAATTCCAGCTGAGGGTGGAAGGAGAGTGCTTCCTGTAAGCAGCTTATTAAGGAATAATTATTCAGAAGTTTAACCAAACTGAAAGTCAAATTCACACATTTTTGAGATCATGCAAAACAGAAAACTAGTTTGGCTCCTGGTAAGACTGGAAATCTTGAGAACAGCCTTGTCCCTTGACATTCTGCTGTTTCTGTTTTGAAGCCAAAACCAGGAATTGCAGGGGAGGGAAAATTAATAAAAATTGGGAAAAAAAAAAAAAATTCCAAAGGAAAAATATATCAGAATGGAAAACCATAAAAACGAAAGAGTTTAAAAATGGAGGAAAAGTCAGGTTTTATTTTATTCAAATCAAGTTTGGTTCTAATCTCAAATGCATTCCTCCATCCATAAAAGGATTCTGTTACGAAGATATGTATTTTTCTCTTCATGTGACATGATTGCACACAGACTCGTGTTGTTATTTATACTTCCAAACATTTAAACTGATCCAAAACACAGTACATATCCAACGTGCAAGCTAAGTTAGGAAATAAGTTGTCAGATATCTAGGAGTGTGGTGTTGGTCAAAACAGTCAAGTTTAAAAAAAAACAGATTAGGATAAATGCATTCCTTTCTCCCCTGGGGATGAAAACAACTGATGATTTCTCAACTGTCCCTGAGACAGAGTTAAATTAATCTTTCACAGAATTTCTGTCTGAAAAACAGGAGCAATGAATAGCGGGAAAGTGATCAGCCATCACAAAGCCTAAAGGACCTTCACAACATACCTGACTAAGACAACCGGTTTTCTTGAAACTAGGCAAAATACTTCACCTGTGACAAGAGTTTGCATAATCAAGGTGAATAAATGAACTTTACTACATAGAATTTTAGGGAAATGAAATGCAGAACACAGAACACACCTCCTGTGTTGTCTCAGGGTAATGGGATGAGTGATCTTTGAAGATCCGTCTTTGTGTCTGATAAGGAAATACACTTCTCATAACTGTAGGATAGGAGATTTAGCTTACTTCTTCCAGTTTCAGTAGCTCATAGTTATACTGCTGATGGTTCCTGGTGTCCAAATCCTTATTTGTCAGGTGTCAGGAGTGCTGTCATGCTATTTTTCCTATTTCAAGATAGACATTACACCATTTCCTTACTGGTGTAATGGAAATTTTACCCTTTAATGGCATGAACAAGTTGTATAGTTAGATATCTTTCAAGAAACTTTAGGCATTACTGTATAATCCTATCTCAGTGTTATATTTTTTTAGACTTTCTATATTAAATAATGGTGTTTGTTTGGCAATGCTTTTGCACTAAAAGTCCGTCTGTCTGTCTGTCTGTCTGTCTATTCATCTTAGTCTTAATTTGTCACTCTTTGCTGCAGTGTTTGCCGGTCACTCATCTCAAACACCAAGGTCCTCACTGGAGTTCGTGAATCCTCTGACACTTCTCTTTTTGTGGCATTAAATCTCTGCCTGAGGTCTGAGACTGGGAAGCAGGAATGTCGTGGGGTTTAGGAATAAAGAAGAGTGCTCACATAGTTATAGCCACCTTGGTGGAAAGACTGTCTTTAGGAGGAAGGCTTTGGGATGTTCTTTAAATGTCTCATCCTGGTCTGTGATGGTAGCTTTGCCCCAGATCCCTGATGCTATTTAGTCTGTATTCATGGACTACAGTTTAATTTTTTATGTAACTGGAAAGTGATTAAACACTAAAATCAAATCTGGATCTGACGGATGGCCACTGGAGGCTTTGTAGCATTCATCTGAGGCACTCATGGTATCTCTGACCTCAGGAGGGTGGCTGCTGTACGAGCTGGAAATTTTGTCCGTTTCAGATGAAGCCTTAAATGAAGTTGCAGATATACAGATCACTGACACCCTTCTCTCCTCAGGAGGAAGGGATGCAATTTCCTCAGAGGCTGGAGGAGAAAGAGACTTACTTTTCAATTAACCAGTCTGGTTACACTGCCTTAGAAAGACATGAGACAGAACCTCCAAGCAACGAGGAAATCAGTTACTGTTAGTATTACTAATTCTAATGCTACAATTACTTTCAGCTGGGCTGCTTTATTTGGAGGCAATGTATGTGTTGGTGGTGGAACCAGTGGGAATGACATTTAAGGCTGCATGTCATCATACTTCGGCCAGACTAACCAGCCTAACCAGTTTCATTCCTTCATCAAAAGAAGAATCAAAATGGACTGCATTAGTCTTCTATCTTTGAGTTCTAAAAAAAGTGGGGAGCGTGATTTGCACTCTGAGGAGTCAGAGAGAAGCAGTTGCAGCCATTTCTCCTTCAGGGCCATGAGGGAATGTCAAGACCTACTGTGGCAAAACAGGAGAAGTCCAGCTCACCAAGCATGGAAAACTTTCTTGTGGCCATGACTGTGAGGAGACACTTTTCAGAATCACTAATGCAATCTCTATGTTCTGGTTTGTGTGAACTATGGCAACGTAGAAAGCATGTGTTCGTACCACATTTTGGAGCTGGGTAGTTAGCATTTTCTCAAATACTTTAATACTTTGAGTTATTATACACCTTCAGTTTTTAAGATTTTTCTTCTTTTTTTCTGCATTCTCACCCTTTTTGTTTATATGTTTCTTTTCAGCACCAGTTCCTTGACAGTAAATGTGTAAAGGAAAGTTATTTTTCTTGTGCAAAGAAGGAAAAAACAGCTGGCAACATTTCATCAAAAGACAAAAACCATGTAGGATATTTAGTAAGAAATACATTTTGCTTCTTGCAAATTTGCCCAATATTTTTGAGCAAATCTACTTAGTGTCTATTTTCATCATTTACATGTAAATACATATTCTAATAATAATTTATAAAATAAATCTTATAATTATGATTACCAGGAAAATAAAATGCAGTGTGTTTTCTGTTTCTTTCCCTGGGAAATTGCTGGTGTTCTGGTGCACTAAAGGAATCAAAAATCTGAGACTCATACGTTAGGAGGAAGTTCTTCACGGAGAGGGTGGTGAAGCACTGGAACAGGTTGCCCAGGGAAGCGGTGGATGCCCCATCCCTGGCTGTCTTCAAGGCCAGGCTGGATGAGGCTTTGAGCAACCTGGTCTAGTGGAGGGTGTCCCTGCTCATGGCAGGGGGGTTGGAACTAAATGATCTTTAAGGTTCCTTCCAATGAAAACGATTTTATGATTCTATGTTCTAACATAAAAGTGATACTCCCAGAGTTCAAAACAGAAGAAATAATCTGGAAGTATGTGTATATATACCTCCACAGTGGTTTAGCCCAGACTTGTAGATAATTCAAAACAAAAGAACACTTTCTAGAGGTGAGATTAGAAAAACAAATCCAGTATCAAGATGAATGCTTAGAATTACGGACATTCATTTGGTATCATTATTCCTTTGGAGGTCCTGTTTCTTGAGCAGTACCAGTGACTTGTTTCTTACATTTTCACTGAACTAATTATAAGTTTAGAAAATTATAGGCTCACTTCCATGGAGTTCCAGGTGAGGAAGTGACAGGTGAGCACATTTCCCTGCCCAAATTAATGTGTTTGAATTCCTTTTAGCTGTGCTGAACTCTGACTCTCCCACCAGTTCCACCTTTGATTGGGACATGTCATCTTTATAGTTCGTGGTGCTTTAAATTCCAAATTAAAGAGGTATTTCTGACAAAAGCAGTTGCCCCACATGGCTCCCCCAGAAAAATACACTTTGAAAGAGCTTGCAGTGTATTTTGTAACAATACTGTTTAAACACATCATTTTTGTGTTTATAAGAATGTGGAAATTGAGAACAAAACCCCTAAATTATCCATCTTGCTATCCTAGAAAAATGTCAGGTTTTGAGTCTCACACATCATGAAATCTATGGTACTAGCTGTCTCTTGAGTTCCAGGAGTTTTACAAGCCCAGAGAAATGTTATGATATTCTCTGCAAAGAGATGGGAAAGTTAAACACAGAAAAACTTTTTAGAATATCCAGAGGATCGGTGCCATCAATATTTTTCAGTGTCATGTCTCCTGCCTCTTACAGTCCCTTTTTATGGTTGAACAACATTAGAAATAAACAATATTTTATTTAATGTGTTTAGATCAGAACTCCTTGCAGTGTAGGAACAGAGTGATTTTAAAATACAAGTAAAATAGAGGGAAACCATTGAATGCATCTTTTATGAGGAACATGGTAATACGTTGATTTCAACTAAGAGACAGGCTAAGGAGAAGTTAAATGGTGTTGCTCAAAAGCAACAAACAAGAAGAATTAATTCTGTAAGTCTTCCTAGACATAAAAGTTCTGTCTATATTAACAGTGACTCTCCAAATAAGAGACATTTGTACAAATCCATGTTTATTTGAAGTACTGGTATCTCATGGTCTCTCTGCTTCAGTTCTAGTGGTAAACTTGACAACAGTATCTGACTGGGATGCGCTGTTACATATTTAGGTGGAGGACTATTGTCCCCACTCACAGAAGGAGAACAAAAAGTATGGTGAAATTAAGACCACTTTGCTATCTTAAGATAAATAGGTACCCTCTTAATCAGAGTTAGTGTGGCCCTGTGATTTACAATGGAGGGTTGCTTATTCAGCTCTTCAGGAAAAGAGGTGATGAAAAAATAAGCAAACTCCTTTTCTTCCAGGCATCCAGCAAATTATGCTCTGAATTTGCACAGACGCTTTTTAAGAGGCAGAGTTGCAGTCTTAATTGACAGCCCTTATTAACCCAGGATGTGCTGGCCTCCTTTATGATAGGGATTTAAACAATCCCAGGGAACATTGCTAAGACCTGGCCTGTCAGTACTGTTAAAACCGTTACACTGGTTGCTGGTGACATTTCACTTGGACCAGCCAATACTCCCTCTGTCAAACAACTCTCAGCACAGTGCAGCGGTTAACTCAGGCCAAGGACCACAATGAATGCATAGTTTGGATGGAGCTGACATGTTTTGGAAAGTAAAGGAGTTTAATACTGTGCACATTGTCAGACTGTGCCAGTTGACCTTAAGCTAGAGAACAGACTGGGACAGAGATTTACAAGCAAAGGTGTGCTACTAATTCCAGTTCAGTAACACTCGCTTTACTATTAGCCACTAACACAGGCATCATGATTGTACCCAGGAAGCAGAGCACATTGGTGGAAGTAGATATTAGTGTGCTCCATGATGGGTTTTCCCAGCTGGCTCTATGTTTCTGATGTGTGGCTCCCTTCTACTTCTGTCCTGACTCATGGTATGTCCTTCAGTTACTTTCCATCCGTTCACTTTATTTCCTTCAGAAGTAACTTCGGTCAGAGAGTTCCCTGAAGAGATCATTCGTTTCTCCCCAGAACTGGCTGAAACAGAGAAAAGATTTCCATCTTCATTCCCTTTTGAATTCAGTGAGATCACAGCCCCTTATTGATGCTCCTGACATCCTGAGAACAGCTTTCCCAAGGCAAATATGGAGCCACAAGTCACGTGAAGCTCCCATGGTTATGGCGTGTGAAAGGTACCTTTGACATCACACTAACAAGTGATGTCTTGGATATTCCTCTCCTTGTCTTGGTATCAATTAGCTTTTGAGCATTTGAAGGACTCTCTACTAGAGATGTTAGAAAATGCATTGAAGAAC
Source organism: Rhynochetos jubatus (assembly GCA_027574665.1). NCBI lineage: Eukaryota > Metazoa > Chordata > Aves > Eurypygiformes > Rhynochetidae > Rhynochetos > Rhynochetos jubatus. The sequence continues at coordinate 114,371,687 of CM050650.1, forward strand.
TGTAGAAACAGGTTATTGCAGGAACCTGTGGAGGCACCAATTTAAGTATATCTTGCTGTCCATCATATGGTATAGATTTCAGCAGTTGGCTAAGCCTCTTAAGTTAGTAGCAAATTGTCCATAATCAGCAGAGAGAGACCAGGCTGGGTAAGTTGAGGTTGTTGAGCCTGCAGAAGAGAAGGATCTGGGGACACCCTACTGCAGCCTTTTAATATATAAAGGGGGCTTATAAGAAAGATGGAGAAAGACTTTTTACCAAGGCCTGCAGTAACAGGACAAAGGGTAATGGGTTTAAGCTGAAAGAGGGTAGATTTAGGTTGGACATAAGGAAGAATTTTTTTACAATGAGGGTGATGAGACACTGGAACAGGTTGCCCAGACAAGTTGTAGATGCTCCGTCATTGGAAATGTTCAAGGTCAGGCTGGATGAGGCTTTGAGCAACCTGGTCTAGTAAAAGATGTTCCTGCCCATTTCAGGGAGCTGGAATAAATGATCTTTAAGGTCCCTTCCAACCCAAACCATTCTATGCTCCTATAAGAAAATAATCACTCTCACATGAAATCATTACAGGATTACTCGAAGGACCACCTTCTGTAACCTTTCCTGGTAATTACTTGTAAGTTGATGCACTGATCTCACACATGTAATACTTCGTATTAAGTTCTGGACATTGGATGCATTCACAATCCTGACTGGTGCAGCACAAAAACAGAACAATGGCTTGTTTCACTGTGATCCATTATGGTTCTAGCAGGATGCGTCCATACCATGCCTTTACCAGCAATGTAGTTCATGCCAGCTTCTGATACCAGTGACACACTAAGAAAGCATAGAGAGTTAGATACTGAAGGACCAGAGATCTACATTACAAGTGGATACTCTCAATAGTGCCTCTGGGAATGACTTCAAATACAGTTACACCAGGAAGAAAACCACTCCATGTGCCTCAGTTGTGCATCTGAGTGTGAATCATAAGACAGCAGTTGTCAAGACAAATTTAAACCTAAGAAGAACCCATTCAATTCTATAAAACATTAATATAAATACACCCATTGCACAACAGATTTAAAGAAGTGGATATTCTAGGGCAAGGTCATGGCCCAGTTTTTATGCCTAGTCAATGTCCACACTAGAATTCATACCTGTAATACATGGCACTGGTTTTCAAAGACACAAATTTAGGGATCATTGAAAGTTATGGCTGGAATAGAGCCATGAATCACCTAGACCATTTTCCCTGTCTTAACCCCATGCAATGGTAATTAACAAGTTTTCTGGACTTTCAACAATTTCGTTAGCTGAAACTTTACTAGAGCTTAACTGTTCTTCTAGTTCAAATTTTTTTCTGTTATCTAATTATAGTTTTCTCTTTTTTAAATTGTCAGTTTATTCTCATCCTTCTTATGAAAGACACTATAAAAAGCTCATAATCTTTCTCTTCCTAGGTCTTTTACATATCTTATCATGTCACCAGTTCATGTCCTACTCCATTCAAACGCAATCTTCCCTTCTAAAAAAGCAGTTCCTTTTGCATTTCCACAGAGGTCATGTTTTCTTAATCCCTGGGGGTTTTGCTCACCTTTGGACTCTTTCCAGTATGTCTATACATGTTCCTTTAAATGTGGTGCTGAAACTGGGCAGAGTACTCCATCTGATGCTTCCTTGGTGCTGAGTAGAATAGAATAAATATGCCCTCTGTCTCAAAGGCAACATTCCTGTTATTACACTCCTAAATGAGAGTTGTCTATTTTGCAGTAGCATCCAAGGGCAATGGATAGGTTTTATACTGCCCTATAGCCCCTAGATTCTTTTCCACACTGATGCTTTCCGGCTAGTTTGTGCAGCTGATTTTTCTTTCTTATGTGATCCAGAGTTTGCAGAGTGAGAGTATGCATTTCTGGCACCTTGATGCTAAGCAAGAGGCTTGTTGATACAGAGAAATCCCTCACATTGATTTTTTTCAAGACAATTTGTATGCTGGAATTCATACAGAAAATTGTTTGATAAACTTATGCAAATCTTGTAATTGTCTTTCAAAATGGGTTACATTCACTTTGGAATAACCTCGTGAGAATGAAGCTAACAGACATATTTCTGTGCTATAAAAGTAAGGATTTGTTGCATATGGTTTGCACTATGTCAGTCTATTTATGTATGTAGCTTCTAATGTGTGACTGTTATGTTATTTTGTGGTGGGTTAACCTTGGCTAACAGCCAAACACCCACCCAGTTGCTCACTCACTTGTTTTGCTCACCACCACCCCTCAGTGAGACAGAGTGGGGAGGAAATTGGATTACAAAGCTGGTGGGTCAAGAAAAAACAGGGAGATTGCTCACCAGTTACCATCACAGGCAAACCAGGCTCAATACAGGGGAAAAAAAAAAAGTAATTTCTTGACAATTAAAATAGATTTGGGTAGTGAGAATCAAAAAGACAAACACTAAAATCAACATCTTTCCTCCTCTACCCAGCTCAACTTCACTCTGTCAATCCGGGCTCGTTTACAGTCCCCAAGCAGCATAGGGAGGATGGAGGATGGGATTTGGGGTCAATGCATAACAATGCCAGTCCTTTCTCCTCACACTGTTCTTCTGCTCCAGCTTGGGTCCTTCTCACCAGCTACAGTCCTTTAGGACAGACTTGTTCTGATGCATAACCTCCTTCGGCTGCAGTCGCTCAGGATAAACCTGTGCTGCACAGCATGGGTTCTCCATGGGCTGCAGAGAATAACTGCTGTGGTGCTTGGAGCACCTCCCTACTCCTTCTTTGACCTTGGTAGAATCACAAAATCACAGAATGGTTTGGGTTGGAAGAGACATTAAAGATCATCTAGTTCCAACCCCCCTGCAAGGACACCTTCCACTGGACCAGGTTGCTCAAAGCCTCATACAATATGGCCTTGAAGACAGCCAGGGATGGGGCATCCACAGCTGCTCTGAGCAACCTGTTCCAGTGCCTCACCACCCTCTCCATGAAGAACTTCCTCCTGATATCTAATCTAAATCTCCCCACTTTCAGTTTAAACCCATTACCCCTTGTCCTGTCACTACAGGCCCTTGTAAAAAGTGCCCCCACCCTGACTCCTTGTAGGCCCCCTTCAGGTACTGGAAGGTGCTATAAGGTCTCCCCGAAGCCTTTTCTTCTCCAGGCTGAACAAGCCCAGCTCTCTCAGCCTTTCTTCATAGCAGAGGTGCTCCAGCCCTCGAAGCATCTTTGTGGCCCTCCTCTGGACTCTGTCCAAATGGTCGATATACTTCTTATGTTGAGGACCCCAAAGCTGGATGCAGAACTGCAGGTGGGGTCTCATAAGAGCAGAGTAGAGGGGGAGAATCCCCTCCCTCGACCTGCTGGCCACACTTCTTCTGATACAGTCCAGGATATGGTTGGCTTTCTGGGCTGCCAGCTCCCACAGCCGGCTCATGTTCAGCTTCTCATCCACCAGTACCCCCAAGTCCTTCTCCTCAGGGCTGCTCTCGATCCATTCTCCACCCAGCCTGTACTTGTAGTTGGGATTGCCCCGACCCAGGTGCAGGACCTTGCACTTGGCCTTGTTGAACTTCAGGAGGTTGGCAGTGGCCCACCTCTCCAACCTGTCAAGGTCCCTCTGCATGGCATCCCTTCCCTCCAGCCTGTCGACCGCACCACGCAGCTTGGTGTCATCAGCAAACTTGCTGAGGGTGCACTTGATGCCATCATCCACGTCACTGACGAAGATGTTAAACTGGACTCGTCGCAACACCAACCCCTGAGGAACGCTACTCGTTATTGGTCTCCACTCAGACATTGAGCCATTGACCACCAAATTCTAAGGTATTTCCTCTCTTGTTTTTCACTCTTTATTGTTACCTCCTCCTACCTCTGTCTTGTGTTATTTTCCCTTTCTTGAATGTGTTTTCACAGGCTGTGACAGGCACAGGGCAGCCCCTGGCCTCTCCCTGCAGAGGCCTCTCCTGCAGCCACCACCATCACCAAAACGTGGGGGCATGCAATTCTGGCATTATCCAACCCTTTGTACAGCAGCTTTACAATAGCTGTGCAAAGACCCCAGCACGTTTCTCTGAAACCGCTGTCAAAATCACAAACCACTGTCAAAATCACAGGAGAACAGCAAAGGAAAGACTGAGGAAAGTTAGAAGAAAATAAAGTCTTTTTTTTTTAGAACAGGCCACAAGCATTAATAGGTACAAACCCATTCAAGCTTTGAATATTTAAAAAATCAGCTACAACCAGCATAATACTACTACAAGATAAAGCCATGTCAAAACAGACAGAAGAGAGCTAGATTTACTGCAAAAATTACTGTAATAGAAATTTCCTGGCCAGAATGTCATCCATGTTATCACTCTGAGCAACATTACCCAAATAATTCTAAAATGTTGATATTGTGAGAGTATCATTTGCAATAAAGATTATCAGAATCTAATCCACATACATTTTCTTAGTAAGCATTTCTCTGGGTTTTTTAATTATTTTGATTCTAAACCCAAAACGTGTTTCCAGTTGTTATTCTCCTGATTTCTTATAAATTATCTTTACAGAAAGAACATTTTCAGATTACAAAAATTATGTTGCTTTCATTTATATTAAAACATAGCTTTCTCTGGTCATTAAGCAAATTATGTTACTTGAGGTAAAGCATATTCAAAGATCTACACATAAATAAAACCAGGTACATTACGACCACTACCGTGATATTTATCACTGATGGAGCTTATGATTGCAGAACTATATAAAAATCTTTAGGGGTTACCTTAGCTTAATGGTGTTCTTCCCTTTCACTCACCATCCATTTCTTATTGCAAACATCTGCTTGGAAATAAAAAGGGTTTTATATTTCCCTGGGACGTACTTGGCTCTACAAGAACATTGCTCATTTTATTTAAGAAATACTTAAGTTTAATCAAGTTTTTAATTCCAGAAATATTACAGCCACTCATCTTGAATGACTTGCAACTCTAATCTATATATTTTAAAATGTCGTTAATGAAAAAGAATAACGTAATAGCTATTGTTGGATTACGTAGCAGAAAATGAACTTCTTTGCTTTCTCTCTTGATTAGTGCTCTGGCATTTATTCAGTGGCTTGGCCTTGCTCATTTTAGCTTTGGTGCAATAATAATAACAAATGAACCCTATTACTCTTACTGTTTACTTACTTCTGTTCTGATGTTAGGTACTCTCCAGTTCATCTTGTAAATTACAGCTAATATAAGGGAGAAATATCTCTGTATGAATAAAAGACAACAAGCTCCTTATAAACTTTACAAGAAACATTCTTTGTGAAATAAATCTAAGGGTTTTGGGGAGAAGAAAATGATGTGTTTTGCACTCACACTGATGAATGCAAAAAATTATATACCGTATTTTACTTACTAATGTGAACTAGTAAAATTCATGGCATGCTGTTTTACAGGCAGTAAAATACTTTTTCCAGATGTGGCTTCATAATTCTCCAAAGACTATCATAGTTATCATAAGATTTATGGAGGATAATTTATTAATCACATTTTTTTTAACTTTGGAAATCTGTTTAGTAAGATGAAAGGGAGCTTTAAAATAAGTCATTTTAACCAAATGTGGATGGCATTATGATATCAAGTTTCCCCTTTTGTTCAAATTATTTTTAATGACTTTATTTGTTTTATAGCCTCCTCAAGTCAGTACCAACTTGGTGGTAATGATATATCCGGCAAAACTTTAGCATTTTGAAAACCAGCAAGAAAATTTTTTCTAACATACTAAATGAACTGAATTGTGCTTTACTACTGTTATAGCTTGTTTAGGGATATGCAAGCTACTTAAATTTTTGTATAAGATTTGAAGAAGTCAAAGCTTATAAAAACTATACCTCATGACTTTAACCCAGCTTCCTTAATGAAAGTTTATAAGTGGATCATGTGGATAAAACACTGCAAGGATGGAATGCTGATTTAAAATCTATATTTTACAACCAAGTTTATATTGCTGCAGCAGTTTCATTAAACCTGTAGTGAGTATTAAAGTCATGATAGGTCTGATCCTGGAAGCTATTTCATGCTCAGATGGCCTGATCCAAAGTGCAGCATGGTTAAGGAAAATAATTTTCTTAACCTTTGCAATCTTTGGGCCATACCCAGAGCTCCTGGTTAACTGATTTCAGCACCTGGGCTACAGCTCCATGGCAGATCAATTCCTTCACTGCTACATCCAGCACAACCATGTGAATGGAAGAAGATACAGACAGCCTGCATGCAGATTTGTGAATGACACCCCAGACCAGAAGGGCTCAAATTCAGTTGCCTACAAACAGGCATCTATTGCCTACTGATTTACCGTAGTGTCACGTTAGGCCTCAAGCTGCTGAACCAAGGGAGTTCAGTTCTCCCAAAGGCTTGTGTCACAAGTTCCAGCCCTGTTCAGTTGTCTTAAGATATTTCAGGGTGTTTTAAATGACACTAGAGGTCTAGGTTTAAGCAAATGAAAGGCTGAGAGACCTGGGTCTGTTCAGCCTGGAGAAGACTGAGAGGGGATCTCATCAATGCTTATAAATAACTAAAGGGCAGGTGTCAAGAGGATGGGTCTAGACTCTTCAGTGTTGCCCAGTGACAGGACAAGGGGCAACGGGCACAAACTACAGCACAGAAGTTCCACTTCTGCTTGAGGAAATACTTCTTCACTGTGAGGGTGATGGAGCACTGGAACAGGCTGCCTGGAGAGGTTGTGGAGTCTTCTCTCTGGACATATTCAAAACCCGCCTGGACGCGTTCCTGTGCAATCTGCTCTAGGTGAACCTGCCTTGGCAGGGAGGTTGGACTAGGTGGTCTCCAGAGGTCCCTTCCAACCCTGACTATTCTGTGATATGACTGAGCTTTAGCTCTTCATTGGCTGTAATGGGATCTCAGATACTAGCATGCTTGCAGACATCTACTTCCTGACATCTGAATGCACCTTAAATTGCATAATACCCTGTGTGTCATGAAGCCATGAAGCAGACATGAAGGCAATTTGAAACCCAACTGACGTTTGTCTTATTGAGTGCAATAGAAAGAAAAAGTAGTTTAAAACAGATTATGGGATTACGGTTACTGGCTGAAGTTTAAGAGAATACTGTCACAAAACACTGACTTGTTGGAAGGAGGACCTGGAGAAGAAGGTAAGGATTACATCAGCTCCAGTTAAGGGAACTTGATATACATGGTTGTAAATTGATGTTCTTAGGTAGAAATGACTGTCAGAACTATTTTTCATCTATACCATATGAAACAACCCAAACTTTATTTTTGTGATGTGAACACTATGACACTTATCAGTGCTTTCACCACTCAACAACAGCCTTTATCCAAAGAAAATGGAAATTAAGCATTTACCTGCTTGTTAAAGATTCTCATACAGACTTTAGAACTCAAAATATTTCACTTTTTGTTAAGCACTGCTTAGCAGCTAAGCAACACCTTAGCTCTATGAGACCTTTTCTCATATAACGGTTCTTATGATTTTATGATCTGTGGATTAAACTGGTTAAATAATTCTTGTCTATTATGTGTTTTAAGAAGATGTTTCTAGTAAAGTCACTCTCAATAACCTTCTGGTGCAGAACTCGTCTCCTTTTAATTTCCAAACACACGCATGAATGAGTTAAGAGGAATAATGTGGCATTCATTTGGAGTAGAGACTTACAAAATCATAGAATCACAGAATGGTTTGGGTTGGAAGAGACATTAAAGATCATCTAGTTCCAACCCCCCTGCCATGGGCAGGGACACCTTCCACTAGACCAGGTTGCTCAAAGCCTCATCCAACATGGCCTTGAAGACAGCCAGGGATGGGGCATCCACAGCTTCTCTGGGCAACCTGAGCCAGTGCCTCACCACCCTCTCCATGAAGAATTTCTTCCTGATATCTAATCTAAATCTCCCCACTTTCAGTTTAAACCCATTACCCCTTGTCCTGTCACTACAGGCCCTTGTAAAAAGTGCCCCCCCAGACTCCTTGTAGGCCCCTTCAGGTACTGGAAGGTGCTATAAGGTCTCCCCGGAGCCTTCTCTTCTCCAGGCTGAACAAGCCCAACTCTCTCAGCCTGTCCCCATAGCAGAGGTGCTCCAGCCCTCGGAGCATCTTCGTGGCCCTCCTCTGGACTCTCTCCAACTGGTCAATGTCTTTCTTATGTTGGAGGCCCCACAGCTGGACGCAGCACTCCAGGTGGGGTCTTACAAGAGCAGAGTAGACGGGCAGAATCCCCTCCCTCGACCTGCTGGCCACCCTTCTCTGTATACAGCCCAGGATCCGGTTGGCTTTCTGGGCTGCCAGCGCACACTGCCGGCTCATGCCCATCTTTTCATCCATCAGTACCCCCAAGTCCTTCTCCTCAGAGCTGTTCTTAAGCCAACAAAAATAAAGTCAACAAAATAAGTGAAGGAACTTTCCATCCCCATTGCTGTTAAGGTTTTTGCTCAACTCAATCGCATTAATTTAAAAATACTGTCATTGAGTAATGTGAGTGGGTTTTGTATGTGACATTGCAGAAGCAAGTTATCAAGATGAGTATTCCTGATATACCTTGATAAAGACTACACATTCTGCAGATGAACACAAGTAGATACATGCACGTGTGCATATGCATGCACAGGTTTTGAGGTAAACAAGCTAAACCTAAGGAAATTCAAACACGTAGCTGATTTCTGTACCAAATACAGACAGTTTACATGCTATTACAATTTTGAAAATAATGGTGTCTTACCTAACTGTAGACTACATCACAGATGTTTACATCCAAGGTAGTCAGTCATGTCTGTCTTTGTGTTTAGTAGACAAAAATAGACATTTTCTGGGAGTAATTCATCTGGTCCATTTCGGATGTGTTTTAGAATGGGGATTAATTGTACTCTGCAAGAGCCTGTTTCTCTTTATTGATTACCTAGGGCCTGGAAAACTAGTTCAGACTCAGATGTCTGCTTTGTAGATGTATAGATTTGAGCAAATGAATTCCATACTCTGTGTTAAAATAATTTTCTACTAATTTTGAGGATTCCAGATGTTCACAACTTCACCATATCAGGCTTATAAAAGCAAATAATCTGCATTAGGGGTATCCACCTTTTTTAATGACGTGTTTTGTGTTCATGCTGTTATTTCTTTCTTTTTACTTATCTTTGCCAAACTAATTTCCTTTAAAGAAGTGAATGTGTATAAAGATTTTTTTTTCCAATTTTTACATTTGTTTTATAGTGTTTAAAATAATTTTCATTATTTTGGGAAGTTCTGAAAATTTCTTTTTCTCACATCACTAGAAAGGCTGGTGTTATAACTGAAATATTAAGACACCAACATTATGTTTTAATTTTTCATATGGTTTTATTTTTCATTTCCAACTGATACTGAAAGAGCTGGAAGGCAGTTCATAATCTTTAACAGCAAGTTCACACGCTTTATATTCTCAGTGAAATTCTCCTCACTGTTAGTACAAAGAATATTGGAAAGATAATTTCTTGGAGACCTCTAGAAAAAATAGGATTTTTTCCTCACACTTAGCTAAACTCTTCCTTGACAAATATTTCAGTAATTAAAATTCACTCGTAGAAGAGATACTGTATTATGACAACATGTATTTATCTTGAGTGGGAGTATTTCTCAAGATGACTCAAACTGTGATCAGGCAATAATAATTCAGGCCCCACAACTCTTCACAAACATTAAATAGCACAACTTTACTAGTTATATATGTTTTCTATTTTACAGCTTCTTTTATGCTGTCTTGAGGGCTAGAAAAACTTCTTTCAAAAGAATTCTGGCATATTCACATATTATATAACTCAACAACCAGGGAAGAGAGAAACTACCTAAGATTACCATACACCCATAAAAAAAATTAAAAAATAAAAAAACCCCAAACATCACACCTGTGAGAGCTGGCAATGCCGTGCCATTCTCCCAGAAACCACAAAAGGCTTACAGACCATTGTGCCTCCTCAAGAAAAGATACTAAATAAAACCCTAACTTGGACACTGGTGTTCAATATTTTGGCCTTCGTAAATCTAAAGAGCCCCCAGTTATTTAATTTCAAGTTCATTGCCAGAGCACGTCTTCAAGATTCATCTCACTGACCATTAACACCTAAAAGCAAAAGTCTACTATCCATTAGGGTACTTTGTCCCTTCATAAACAATGGAAAAAATGGGCATTTCCAGATTGTGACTCACCTACTGGTGACTAACTCTCTGCAAGTACCCTTTCTCCCTATGTACCACCAAGAAAAATCTAGGAAATGTTTGTTAAACTCTTTGTCATTGATTTTCATGCAAAATGGATCAGATTTATTAGCTATCTTAGGGGTTTCTGTTGCAGTGTTTCACCTATAATTTTTAGTTAGTCACTTCCTGGCAATCATGTTGATAATTTATTGGAACTGAATTGCTAAGTCTTCATTTTGCATTCAGAAGTACTACTAACCTTTCTCTAAGGAGACACTAATGTTATCTTGCTTTATATATGGGGGCAAGCACAGTAATATCTATCTAAAAAGTCTGTGCATAACAGTAATCAGGTAATTATTTGCCAAATTGCTGCCAATAAGTAAATTAACAAGAAGAACAAAGCTCAGTGCAAAAAAGGTTGTTACACTATCAACAACCAAGTGACAGTCATGAAGCCTAGCTCTGCCAGATGCGCACTGTAACATATATAAAATCTGGATAGAACTTTAAACTACTTTTTCCATCTTGTTAACTGAAATGTGTAAACTGGTTGGCTATTAAACAAAACATCCATGGACGAAGACATCTTCTCTAACAAAAGAATGATTGTAGCCTAGTTTAAATTATTTTGGAACCATCCCAGACAGAAGAGAGCAATTCACAACTCTCAGGATAGCATGACCGAGAAAAAGCAGGCATTCTTTTAACAACCATGTTGGAACAGGATCAAGCAAACTCAGCACTACCTCAAAAATTCCTGACAAGGATACCTGAGAAAATGCGTCTAGAGTATCCAATTATTAAAAAAAAAAAAAAATCATTTCATTAAATAATCAACAGGTATATTTTCACATTACAGCTGTATTCAAAAAGCATACAGAAATATTACAAGATGTCATTAAACAGAATAAAAATGTCCTTCACTAGTCTCTCACTTAAGAATCATATCAGCAGAACACAAGAGGACTTTGTGATGACTCCTTACCTCAGAGATAATCTTCTTCCTTTACTGTAGAACGCTGTCAAGGTCTTACAACATTTTTTGCATTCCTAATCTCTGTTCCATGCAAGATCTGTACTTTGGTTGTTCTCTTTTCATTCGAGGGCATAACATCAACTGCCATTAAAAAGTATCATACCAAACAGAATAAAAAAGGACCATAGTCTGAATGAAGTGCCTTGTTCCATCAAGTCCAGGACATCCTTTATAGGAACATGAAACATATGAACTCCAGGCTGGGTACAGGAGGTTTATTGCAAGGTTTTGAAGAGCAGAGTTCCTGTTTGTTCACCTTTGTTTTTTATTACAGCACACAATAAATTAATGTTGCTATCCTATTGTGAACAATTTGCAATTTTCAGTTTGAATATACCTTTCGTTCAGCACTGAATAAAAAGATGACTAGTTCAAACTACATGTAATGAGTGACACCCACAGAAGCATTTATCTACTATTCCCACTGCCTGTCACAGTACAGACGGGAGAACAGGCATTGTGGCCTCCATCTTCCCTTGTTCCACGGCGGACCAAAGCTCATCTACTGAAACGTCCTGTGTTCAAGAAGCAGCACCGCACCCAGCCAGTACCGGGCAGCTGCAGAGGGTCGGGGGGCGGGGTGGGGGGGTGTGTGTGTGTGTGTGTGTACTAAAGGGCACTGTTGTGATGCAAGGCAACAGCTCCACATGCTGCATCTTTGAGGGCTGTGAAGGCTGGAAGAGAACAATTCCTGCAGGCAGAGGAGACAGACCGGATGGCACACACCCTGAAGTGAGGGACATGACAGTCACCTGAACACTGGACAGCTGCCAGACCAAAGTTCAGCACAGCTGGACCACGGCCAGCCCACCCTGTCGAGACCTGGCACTGTGCAGGGCCACACTGCGCCTCTGGCCTCCCCAGGAGGAGCCAGCTCCCCTCGCAGGGGCACAAAGGGTTACGTTTCCCTCCCGAGGGGGAGCAGCTGCCCGGCGCTTCCTCTCGGCCTCTCGCTTCCCTCCAACAACCCCAACAGCGCCCGTACGCGGCCGCGGTGCTGCCCGTGTAACATCGCCCGGGTGCCCCCAGCGCTAAGGCTCCTCCATCGCCAGAGATACCTCTCCCTCAGCCCGAGGCCCGGCCCGCTTAGCCCCAGCACGCCTAGCCCGGGGAGGGCCCGGCCCCGACGGGCCGGCACCTCGTGGCGGGGTTTGCAACCGCCGTTCCCGCCGGCGGGCCCCGGCTCGCGGCCGTCCGTCACTGCTGTGTAGCGTCTCCGCCCGAGCCAGACCCCGCGTGGGCCGCTCGCCGGGACGGGGCAAATACGGACCTGCGCGAGCCCTTCGAGAGTAGGAGGGGGAGAAATGAAATGAGAAAAAACCTGGGTGAAAATAAGGACAGGGAGATTGCTCAGCAATTATTGTCGAGGGCAGAACAGATGTGACGTGGGGAAGACACATTTATTTATTTGCCAGTTAATAAGAGAGTAGGATAGTGAGTGCAGGGGGGTTCTCCCCATCCTCCAGAGGCACCTCTTGTGCCTCTCCCAGGAATGCAGCTGGCCCAGAGGGAAGGGGAGCCTGCGTCCCTCGTGGGCACTTACCCACAGAGTCTGTGGACTGTTCTTGTGGACCAGGGCTTTGTCCCATCGGCTTCCTGGTGCAAGTGTGGCTGTCCCAGTGTCGGAAGGGAGATTGGTAGGGCACCGCAGTGTGCCTCTGCAGAGGGGGAGGGGGAGGGGGAGCGGCGTTTTGCTCAGGGGCCACCTCTTCCAAGTTCTTATATTGCAGGACCTTGGTGGGCAGCCCATAGAGCCGCTCTAGCCGCATTTTTGCAGTGTGACACTTCAGATGCCTTTTCACAGCCTCATCCAGGAAGGGCAGGTCCTGCACGATGGGAACCACCGTCATGTCATGCTTGTCTGGTCGCTGAGGTGCTGGAGGAGCTGAGGCTGGGACATTCTGCGCTCTCTCGTCCACATCAGCTGGCTGGCCCTGTTCCAGCAGCAGTTCTGTTTCTGGGATGAGGCTTTCCAAGGTCTCCTGGCCTTTGCTGTGCTGGAGAGGTGCCTCCATCCCTGGGCAGTGGACATCGGGCACCTCTGGAGGTGGAGTCTTGAGATCTTGCTGGTGCTGCTGCACACTGCCGGCCTCAAGGCATCTGTCCACTTCCTCCTTGCAGGGTGGACGAGTTGCCAGGCCAGACTGTTCCTCCAGCTCTGTCCTGGAATGCCACAGGCCAGGCTGGATGCGGAAGGATTCAGCCATGTCTGCTCCATCCACAAGAGTGCAATGAGACACCCATGAAGAGCAGGTGTCGCTTGCCATGTAGTCCAGGAGTCGTCACTCAAATGGGACAGAGATGCCACTGTAGAGGTGCTGGCTTTGCTTGAGAGGATGGAAATGTGGGGGTCTTCTATTGAAGAGGACAGAGAGACACGTGAGGAGGACCCAACGTCACTGGCCGTGATGGTAGTCCAGGAGTCATCACTGCTCTCAGGTGCCTCCCAGATAAGCCTGTGAGAGGAAGAGGAGGAGGAGAGCAAGTCTGATCCCAGCATTCCCAAGCATCCTGGGGTTATCCTTCCTGCCGTGAAGGAGACAGCAGCCTGAGCCTCTGCATGGGGTCCCACCCAGCATGTCCTCAAGGTCCCCTCCCTGCCTGCCAGGCACAGGGCTTCTCTCTGCCCCAGGAAAAGGGGGAAACACCCTCAGCTCTTCGTCACAGAGGTCATTGGCCCCAGAAGGACATCTCCCCTCACTTGTTACGCCTGGGGATCTCCCCATGCCCTCCTCAGGTGGTAGCCCTGACCCCTCCTCAGTGGCCTCACGTTTCCAGGTTTCTTGATAGGTCCTGGAGAATCCGGCTGCACTGATGGACTGCTTCGTACATGGCATCCATCTCCAGGTGTAGGGGGCAGCTGCAGAGGGTCAGAGGGCAGAGTTAGCGGGACCTCCCTTGGGGGGTGGGTACCAGGGGGGACGCGCTGTCGTGCTGCAGTGGGAACGGCTCCACTTACTGCATTTCCGAGGGCTGTAAAGGCTCCAGGAGAAGAAATGCTGCAGACAGAGGAGACAGAGCGGATGAAGCATTACCCATCTCCAGATGAAGCGGTGGGCACCTGGGGTCAGGGGGTATTTTTATAGGGCATCTGCCCTTGCCCGGGGGCTGCTCACCTCTGGCATTATCCTTGTTGCCGCTGTGTTGGTGATTCCTCGGCCTCCCTTCCTACACGGGCAAGGAAAGCAGTGAGTGAGAGGGGAACGTTCCCCGCCGCCTCAGCGGCACCAACAAAAACCCAGAGCAGGGCCAGACCTGTGCCTGCTCCGAGCCTCCTGGCAGGGTCTGGCCTGGGCCTGGCTGGGAAATGGCCTCCCCTGCCAGGAAGGGCCCCTCCAGCCTGTCCCTGTGGCTGCTCCCGGACCCCTGCTGACCCCCACCCTCCTGCCCAGGGCTCAGCTCAGCACCAGCACTGCCTCCTACCTGGGCCTTGGCCTTGGTCACCGCAAGGTAGAAGACAACCACCAGCAACACCAGGGAAACAGAGTAGAAAATGCTGGTCTCTGGGCTGGGGAACGAGCTCATTCTCCAACGCATGGCAGACACGCCTGTTCCGTGCCAGAGAGCGCCAAGGAGACCTTGAGGAGCAGCCCCTGGCCACAGCTCGCGGTCCACTTGCTCTTCCTTTCCAGCTCAAGAGGCTGTCTCCTCGCCTGGGAGCTCACAGACAAAGTGCCACAAGGCCCCACATCAAAATTCCACCTGACCCTCCCCGAGCTGAGCTGAGACGTACCAAGGGAGGTGACAGTCACCTGAACACTGGACAGCAGCCAGACCAAAGTTCAGCACAGCTGGACCACGGCCAGCCCACCCTGTCGAGACCTGGCACTATGCAGGGCCACACTGCACCTCTGGCCTCCCCAGGAGGAGCCAGCTCCCCTCGCGGGGGCACAAAGGGTTACGTTTCCCTCCCGAGGGGGAGCAGCCGCCCGCTTCCTCTCAGCCTCTCGCTTCCCTCCAACAACCCCAACAGCTCCCGAAGGCTCTTCCTAGGCCAGAGATGACCTCTTCCTCAGCCCGGGGCCCGGCCCGCTTAGCCCCAGCACGCCTAACCTGGGGAGGGCCCGGCCCCGGCGGGCCGGCACCTCGTGGCGGGGTTTGCAACCGCCGTTCCCACCGGCGGGCCCCGGCTCGCGGCCGTCCGTCACTGCTGTGTAGCGTCTCCGCCCGAGCCAGACCCCGCGTGGGCCGCTCGCCGGGACGGGGCAAATGCGGACCTGCGCGACCCCTTCGAGAGCCCATGAGCTGCCTGCCGGCCCTCTCGAGGCCCACCGGACCGCAGCCTGTCCCCGTCCCCATGCTGGTATCCACCGTCTGCGGCTGGGGCTGCTCGTGCCAAACCCCCGCCTGCCCTGCTCCTGGCTGGGGTGGTGGGAGGGGCCCTGGCTGCCAGGCCCTGCTCTTCCTGCCCCCATGGCTCTGCCAGCCCTCACCCCTGTCTTTGGCCTGCTTGGGGATCCTGCTCACCTCCTCTTCCTCCTCTGCAGGCCTGCGCTGCTCCCAGCCCAGAAATGCAGCTGTGGTGGTCAGGGAACCTCCAGGAAAAGGGGCAGCCCATGCTGCCTCTGGAAGCTTGATGCATAAAACCAATCCCAGGTCCCTCTCCTTCGGCACCTGGAGGGCCATCATGATCCTTTGCACAAAAGCTGCCAAGAGAGCTGCTGCCCGGCTTGTCCACACACGGAGGGCTGAGAAGTAAGCAGGAGCCACTGCTCTCCCCCTGCTGTGCTAGGTTAACTTTGGCTGGCTGCCAGGTGCCCACCAGACTGCTCTCTCACTCCCCCTCCTCAGCAGGGTAGGGAGAGAAATGAAATGAGAAAGAACCCGGGTGAAAGTAAGGACAGGGAGATTGCTCAGCAATTATTGTCAGAACAGATGTGACTTGGGGAAGCCACATTTATTTATTTGCCAGTTAATAAGAGAGTAGGATAGTGAGTGCAGGGGGGTTCTCCCCATCCTCCAGAGGCACCTCTTGTGCCTCTCCCAGGAATGCAGCTGGCCCAGAGGGAAGGGGAGCCTGCGTCCCTCGTGGGCACTTACCTCAGAGTCTGCAGACTGCTGCAGAGTGGGGTCCTCCACGGGCTGGTGTGGGTATCTGCTGGGCATGGTCCTCCAGGGGTTGCAGAGGGACAACCTGCTTCAGCACATGTTCTCCAGGAGCCGCAGGGGAATCTCTGCTCTTGCACCTGGAGTACTTCCTCCCCCTTGTTCAGTAACCTTGGTGTCTGCAGGACTCTTTCTCTCACATTATTCTCACTCCTCTCTCCCACGGTTGTTGCGCAGCATTTTTCACCCCTTCCTATCACAGAGGCACCACCACTGCTGCTGATGGGCTCAGATTTGGCCAGGGGTGGGCCCTTTTGGGAGTGGGCTGGAACTGGCTTTGTCCCACATGGGGGCCCGCTCCTGGCCTCTTATCGCATAAGCCACACGTGCAGCCTCCAGCTAGCGAAACCTCGCCGTGTAAACCCAATACACCAGGAAAGAAGACTCCCATGAGTTCACTTAAAGAGAAGCATGCCCTTACCTCTCTTCTCCTCCCCTTGCTACTGCCAAATTGGGCCTTGCCTGTGCCTAGGAGCTCGGTGCACAGGCACCTGGCAGCACGCGAGGAGGAGGACAGCGAGCACACAGCAGCTGCAGCCTGGCAGAGGTGGTGTCTCTGCCTCAGGACTCCTGTGTCCGGCTGCTCTCATCGGGGCACAGGCGTGGTGGGAGCACTCTGCGGTACCCGGCACTGACAGCAGAACAGAGGGATCCGTACGGTGGACTCATCATACACATGGACCCTGTCCTTGAGTGGATGTCTTTCTCCCACTCTTCCTTCCGTTCCTGCATTGGATGGAGCCCACGTCCGGGAGCCTTCAGTGCCGGGCAGGCTGTGCCGTGGGGCTTTGCTGCACATTGGGCAGAGCCTCCTGGAGCTGGCTCTGTCCTGGGCTCTGTCCTGGGCTCTTTCCTTGCCCTTCTCTGCTCGGCCACGGCCACGGCTCTGCAAGCGACGGCAGAGCTGCTCTATACAGAATTCCAGCAGCTTGTCCTGCTGGTCTTCAGCTGTTTGGTTGGTCCTGCAGCAATCTGTGAGGGCTGTGAGGAACAATTCCAGATCGGAGATCTGAGGGCTGGTCCCCACAGAGTCTGGAGACTGTGGCAGAGCTGAGGGTCTCTCCTCACAAGAGGGGTGTTGTGTCTGTGGAGAGCTGCTTCTTGGAGGGGCTGCCATGTCTGATGGCAGCTCCGGTGTCCCAGGGCCCTTCTCCTTCCCACTGCTGCTTGACAGGGCCTCCATACGGCCCGTGCTGCTCTCAGTTGTTTCCCCATCTTCCTCCCATTTGCAGGAGGGTTTCTCCCCATCCTCCAGAGGCACCTCTTGTGCCTCTCCCAGGAATGCAGCTGGCCCAGAGGGAAGGGGAGCCTGCATCACTCGTGGGCACTTACCCACAGAGTCTGTGGACTGTTCTTGTGGACCAGGGCTTTGTCCCATCGGCTTCCTGGTGCAAGTGTGGCTGTCCCAGTGTCGGAAGGGAGATTGGTAGGGCACCGCAGTGTGCCTCTGCAGAGGGGGAGGGGGAGCGGCGTTTGGCTCAGGGGCCACCTCTTCCAAGTTCTTATATTGCAGGACCTTGGTGGGCAGCCCATAGAGCCGCTCTAGCCGCATTTTTGCAGTGTGACACTTCAGATGCCTTTTCACAGCCTCATCCAGGAAGGGCAGGTCCTGCACGATGGGAACCACCGTCATGTCATGCTTGTCTGGTCGCTGAGGTGCTGGAGGAGCTGAGGCTGGGACATTCTGCGCTCTCTCGTCCACATCAGCTGGCTGGCCCTGTTCCAGCAGCAGTTCTGTTTCTGGGATGAGGCTTTCCAAGGTCTCCTGGCCTTTGCTGTGCTGGAGAGGTGCCTCCATCCCTGGGCAGTGGACATCGGGCACCTCTGGAGGTGGAGTCTTGAGATCTTGCTGGTGCTGCTGCACACTGCCGGCCTCAAGGCATCTGTCCACTTCCTCCTTGCAGGGTGGACGAGTTGCCAGGCCAGACTGTTCCTCCAGCTCTGTCCTGGAATGCCACAGGCCAGGCTGGATGCGGAAGGATTCAGCCATGTCTGCTCCATCCACAAGAGTGCAATGAGACACCCATGAAGAGCAGGTGTCGCTTGCCATGATGGTAGTCCAGGAGTCGTCACTCAAATGGGACAGAGATGCCACTGTAGAGGTGCTGGCTTTGCTTGAGAGGATGGAAGTATGGGGGTCTTCTCCTGAAGAGGACAGAGAGATACATGAGGAGGACCCAACGTCACTGGCCGTGATGGTAGTCCAGGAGTCGTCACTCAAATGGGACAGAGATGCCACTGTAGAGGTGCTGGCTTTGCTTGAGAGGATGGAGGTGTGGGGGTCTTCTATTGAAGAGGACAGAGAGACACGTGAGGAGGACCCAACGTCACTGGCCGTGATGGTAGTCCAGGAGTCATCACTGCTCTCAGGTGCCTCCCAGATAAGCCTGTGAGAGGAAGAGGAGGAGGAGAGCAAGTCTGATCCCAGCATTCCCAAGCATCCTGGGGTTATCCTTCCTGCCGTGAAGGAGACAGCAGCCTGAGCCTCTGCATGGGGTCCCACCCAGCATGTCCTCAAGGTCCCCTCCCTGCCTGCCAGGCACAGGGCTTCTCTCTGCCCCAGGAAAAGGGGGAAACACCCTCAGCTCTTCGTCACAGAGGTCATTGGCCCCAGAAGGACATCTCCCCTCACTTGTTACGCCTGGGGATCTCCCCATGCCCTCCTCAGGTGGTAGCCCTGACACACACACCCCTGTCCCTGACCCCTCCTCAGTGGCCTCACGTTTCCAGGTTTCTTGATAGGTCCTGGAGAATCCGGCTGCACTGATGGACTGCTTCGTACATGGCATCCATCTCCAGGTGTAGGGGGCAGCTGCAGAGGGTCAGAGGGCAGAGTTAGCGGGACCGCCCTTGGGGGGTGGGTACCAGGGGGGACGCGCTGTCGTGCTGCAGTGGGAACGGCTCCACTTACTGCATTTCCGAGGGCTGTAAAGGCTCCAGGAGAAGAAATGCTGCAGAGACAGAGGAGACAGAGCAGATGAAGCATTACCCATCTCCAGATGAAGCGGTGGGCACCTGGGGTCAGGGGGTATTTTTATAGGGCACCTGCCCTTGCCCGGGGGCTGCTCACCTCTGGCATTATCCTTGTTGCCGCTGTGTTGCTGATTCCTCGGCCTCCCTTCCTACACGGGCAAGGAAAGCAGTGAGTGAGAGGGGAACGTTCCCCGCCGCCTCAGCGGCACCAACAAAAACCCAGAGCAGGGCCAGACCTGTGCCTGCTCCGAGCCTCCTGGCAGGGTCTGGCCTGGGCCTGGCTGGGAAATGGCCTCCCCTGCCAGGAAGGGCCCCTCCAGCCTGTCCCTGTGGCTGCTCCCGGACCCCTGCTGACCCCCACCCTCCTGCCCAGGGCTCAGCTCAGCACCAGCACTGCCTCCTACCTGGGCCTTGGCCTTGGTCACCGCAAGGTAGAAGACAACCACCAGCAACACCAGGGAAACAGAGTAGAAAATGCTGGTCTCTGGGCTGGGGAACGAGCTCATTCTCCAACGCATGGCAGACACGCCTGTTCCGTGCCAGAGAGCGCCAAGGAGACCTTGAGGAGCAGCCCCTGGCCACAGCTCGTGGTCCACTTGCTCTTCCTTTCCAGCTCAAGAGGCTGTCTCCTCGCCTGGGAGCTCACAGGCAAAGTGCTGCGAGGCCCCACATCAAAATTCCGCCTGCGTTTGTGATGTAAGCATGACGCGGGGATGTCGCCCATTCACCAGCTGTGGTGTCATCAGCACTCAGCTATGGCAACGTTTGTGATGCGGGGGCATTGGGAGCAAGTGACCCACCCCGAGCTGAGCTGAGCTGAACCAAGGGAGGTGACAGTCACCTGAACACTGGGCAGCAGCCAGGACTAAGCTCAGCACAGCTGGACCACGGCCAGCCCACCCTGTCCTGAGACCTGGCACTGTGCAGGGCCGTACAAAGCCTCTGGCCTCCCCAGGAGGGGCCAACTGCCAGGTCCTGTCCTGCGCAACCCATTCTAGAGCCCATGAGCTGCCTGCCGGCCCTCTCAAGGCCCACTGGGCCGCAGCCTGTCCCCGTCCCCACGCTGGTATCCACCGTCTGCGGCTGGGGCTGCTCGTGCCAACCCCCCGCCTGCCCTGCTCCTGGCTGGGGTGGTGGGAGGGGCCCTGGCTGCCAGGCCCTGCTCTTCCTGCCCCCATGGCTCTGCCAGCCCTCACCGCTGTCTTTGGCCTGCTTGGGGATCCTGCTCACCTCCTCTTCCTCCTCTGCAGGCCTGCGCTGCTCCCAGCCCAGAAATGCAGCTGTGGTGGTCAGGGAACCTCCAGGAAAAGGGGCAGCCCATGCTGCCTCTGGAAGCTTGATGCGTAAGACCAATCCCAGGTCCCTCTCCTTCGGCACCTGGAGGGCCATCGTGATCCTTTGCACAAAAGCTGCCAAGAGAGCTGCTGCCCGGCTTGTCCACACACGGAGGGCCAAGAAGTAAGCAGGAGCCACTGCTCTCCCCCTGCTGTGCTGGGTTAACTTTGGCTGGCTGCCAGGTGCCCACCAAACTGCTCTCTCACTCCCCCTCCTCAGCAGGGTAGGGGGATGTGCTGGGTTCAGTCAGGAAAGGGCTAACTCCCTTTACTCTGGTTGCCAGGGAACTCTGTTGCTGGACAGTAAGTGAAAACATTGATAAGGCCTCAGCTGGTGCTGGGGATGGCCTGTACTGAATTCAAGGTCTTTTGTCCGCTTCGGATACTGTAGCTGACCCAGACTGACCAAGGAAGTATTTCATCCCATAGTCCGTCATGTTCCGGTCTCTTTGGGTGGGGAAGAGGGTCCGGTAGCCATTACTCTTCCCTTCTCTCTCTCTCCCTTACTCCCTTGCTCGTCTCTCCAGGCAGCTTGCTAACCCTCCTGCGTTAGCTGCTTTGCCAGCTCCTGTGCTGGCTCATTCGTGTGGGAGCTGGTGGATTGTTTTGACTTTTCTGGCCGTGTTATCAGTGATAAGGTTTGCTCGGAATCTGGGGCGTAGGCTCCCAGGCTCCGGCCTTCAGGCCGCGGCTCTCGGGCTGCGATCGCTCTCGGGCTGTGGTTCTCGGGCTCTCTGGGTCTGATTTTCATCCCTCAACATCTGGGTGTGCATTGGTCAGTGGATGGTGGGAAATTGCATCATATTGTATCATATTGTATATATTGTACTATATGTTTCATTTTCTACTAAATTATTTATTATTAGTAGTATCTGTATATATTGATTTAGATTTAATTAGTAAATAGTTCTTATCTCAATTTTGCGAGCTTCCTTATTTCTTTTTCCTCCGATTCTTCCCCTCCACTGGAGGAGGGGAGGGGGATTTGTGAGAGCGGCTTCGTGGTATTTTGCTAGCCGGAGTTAAACCACAAGAGTCCTTTTTGGCGCCCAACGTGGGGCTCGAAGGGTTGAGATAAGAACAGATCTGATTGCTGTGTGTCAAAGCAGATTGTGGGATAAGTATTGGTTACAGAGATGTTGTGGTGGTTGGTCAGCACGTTAAGTTCTTGGATCTTTAAGTGGATGATAGAACGGTGGGATTTACTGCCTTGGGTGCTCCTTATGATACTGATCATGCATGCTCTGACCAGATTGAAGAGTCTGATTTGGCTGGTCTGTATACTGCTGGTTTGGGGAATAATCATGTATCTGTATGCAGTACTGGCAGCGTTTGCATGTTTCTTATGTAATCTCATAGGGACATTCACTAATTATACCTTTTCCCTTTTCAATTCTGGGACTCAGCCTGTAGAGGAGAAATCATCTAGTGGGTTGGATGTGAAGGAACTATTCAGTTGGGTGGATGTGTGGAAATTATTCCAATTTTCTACCTCTTCTCTATGGTCAATGGCGCAAGTGTGTGAGTATTTGGGAAATTTTTCATGGTCTTGGGGGGACCTGTGGCCGGGGATCAGTGTGATTCTGAATGTTATTGTGCTCTTGTGTAAAGTTAAAGAAATGTTTTGGAATACTGCCCCATCTGCGACTGGTGTTTGGGGAAGAAGCAGGCCCTGTGTGCCGGCTTCGTCCCCCATGCCTACATCACCCCTCACAAGTAGCCCATCCTCTGCACTGACTCCACCCCCACGGCGACGTAAACGCCCCTTGACAGACACTACAGCCACTGCACCGCCTGCGCCACCTCCACCCCTGCAGCAACGTCAACTCTTCTCGATGGGCACTGCATCCACTGCACCTCCTGCGTCACCTATACCTCCGCGGCGATGGCAACACCCCTCGACAGACGTGGCAGCCACTGCACCCTCTGCGCCAGCTCCACCTCCCACTGTGGTTCCACCTCCCACAACAGTTCCGCCTTCTGCTGCAGCTCCACCTCCCAAAACAGCCCTACACACTGCAGGGTGCACTGCAGCCATGCAGACCCCTGTGTGGTACTGCCAGTATCAACCAGCACCAGTGTTAGTTGCCCCAGTACAGGAGAGAAATTAAATGAGAAAGAACCTGGGTGAAAATAAGGACAGGGAGATTGCTCAGCAATTATTGTCGAGGGCAGAACAGATGTGACGTGGGGAAGACACATTTATCTGCAAGTTAATAAGAGAGTAGGATAGTGAGTGCAGGGGGGTTCTCCCCATCCTCCAGAGGCACCTCTTGTGCCTCTCCCAGGAATGCAGCTGGCCCAGAGGGAAGGGGAGCCTGCGTCCCTCGTGGGCACTTACCCACAGAGTCTGTGGACTGTTCTTGTGGACCAGGGCTTTGTCCCATCGGCTTCCTGGTGCAAGTGTGGCTGTCCCAGTGTCGGAAGGGAGATTGGTGGGGCACCGCAGTGTGCCTCTGCAGAGGGGGAGGGGGAGCGGCGTTTTGCTCAGGGGCCACCTCTTCCAAGTTCTTATATTGCAGGACCTTGGTGGGCAGCCCATAGAGCTGCTCTAGCCGCACTTTTGCAGTGTGACACTTCAGATGCCTTTTCACAGCCTCATCCAGGAAGGGCAGGTCCTGCACGATGGGAACCACCGTCATGTCATGCTTGTCTGGTCGCTGAGGTGCTGGAGGAGCTGAGGCTGGGACATTCTGTGCTCTTTTGTCCACATCAGCTGGCTGGCCCTGTTCTAGCAGCAGTTCTGTTTCTGGGATGAGGCTTTCCAAGGTCTCCTGGCCTTTGCTGTGCTGGAGAGGTGCCTCCATCCCTGGGCAGTGGACATCGGGCACCTCTGGAGGTGGAGTCTTGAGATCTTGCTGGTGCTGCTGCACACTGCCAGCCTCAAGGCATCTGTCCACTTCCTCCTTGCAGGGTGGACGAGTTGCCAGGCCAGACTGTTCCTCCAGCTCTGTCCTGGAATGCCACAGGCCAGGCTGGATGCGGAAGGATTCAGCCATGTCTGCTCCATCCACAAGAGTGCAATGAGACACCCATGAAGAGCAGGTGTCGCTTGCCATGATGGTAGTCCAGGAGTCGTCACTCAAATGGGACAGAGATGCCACTGTAGAGGTGCTGGCTTTGCTTGAGAGGATGGAAGTATGGGGGTCTTCTATTGAAGAGGACAGAGAGACACGTGAGGAGGACCCAACGTCACTGGCCGTGATGGTAGTCCAGGAGTCATCACTGCTCTCAGGTGCCTCCCAGATAAGCCTGTGAGAGGAAGAGGAGGAGGAGAGCAAGTCTGATCCCAGCATTCCCAAGCATCCTGGGGTTATCCTTCCTGCCGTGAAGGAGACAGCAGCCTGAGTCTCTGCATGGGGTCCCACCCAGCATGTCCTCAAGGTCCCCTCCCTGCCTGCCAGGCACAGGGCTTCTCTCTGCCCCAGGAAAAGGGGGAAACACCCTCAGCTCTTCGTCACAGAGGTCATTGGCCCCAGAAGGACATCTCCCCTCACTTGTTACGCCTGGGGATCTCTCCATGCCCTCCTCAGGTGGTAGCCCTGACACACACACCCCTGTCACTGACCCCTCCTCAGTGGCCTCACATTTCCAGGTTTCTTGATAGGTCCTGGAGAATCCGGTTGCACTGATGGACTGCTTCGTACATGGCATCCATCTCCAGGTGTAGGGGGCAGCTGCAGAGGGTCAGAGGGCAGAGATAGCGGGACCGCCCTTGGGGGGTGGGTACCAGGGGGGACGCGCTGTCGTGCTGCAGTGGGAACGGCTCCACTTACTGCATTTCCGAGGGCTGTAAAGGCTCCAGGAGAAGAAATGCTGCAGACAGAGGAGACAGAGCAGATGAAGCATTACCCATCCCCAGATGAAGCGGTGGGCACCTGGGGTCAGGGGGTATTTTTATAGGGCACCTGCCCTTGCCCGGGGGCTGCTCACCTCTGGCATTATCCTTGTTGCCGCTGTGTTGGTGATTCCTCGGCCTCCCTTCCTACACGGGCAAGGAAAGCAGTGAGTGAGAGGGGAACGTTCCCCGCCGCCTCAGTGGCACCAACAAAAACCCAGAGCAGGGCCAGACCTGTGCCTGCTCCGAGCCTCCTGGCAGGGTCTGGCCTGGGCCTGGCTGGGAAATGGCCTCCCCTGCCAGGAAGGGCCCCTCCAGCCTGTCCCTGTGGCTGCTCCCGGACCCCTGCTGACCCCCACCCTCCTGCCCAGGGCTCAGCTCAGCACCAGCACTGCCTCCTACCTGGGCCTTGGCCTTGGTCACCGCAAGGTAGAAGACAACCACCAGCAACACCAGGGAAACAGAGTAGAAAATGCTGGTCTCTGGGCTGGGGAACGAGCTCATTCTCCAACGCATGGCAGACACGCCTGTTCCGTGCCAGAGAGCGCCAAGGAGACCTTGAGGAGCAGCCCCTGGCCACAGCTCGCAGTCCACTTGCTCTTCCTTTCCAGCTCAAGAGGCTGTCTCCTCGCCTGGGAGCTCACAGACAAAGTGCCACAAGGCCCCACATCAAAATTCCACCTGACCCTCCCCGAGCTGAGCTGAGACGTACCAAGGGAGGTGACAGTCACCTGAACACTGGACAGCAGCCAGACCAAAGTTCAGCACAGCTGGACCACGGCCAGCCCACCCTGTCGAGACCTGGCACTATGCAGGGCCACACTGCACCTCTGGCCTCTCCAGGAGGAGCCAGCTCCCCTCGCAGGGGCACAAAGGGTTACGTTTCCCTCCCGAGGGGTGCAGCCGCCCGCTTCCTCTCAGCCTCTCGCTTCCCTCCAACAACCCCAACAGCTCCCGAAGGCTCTTCCTAGGCCAGAGATACCTCTCCCTCAGCCCCAGGCCCGGCCCGCTTAGCCCCAGCACGCTTAGCCCCGGGAGGGCCGGGCCCCGGCGGACCGGCGCCTCGTGGCGGGGTTTGCAACCGGCTCGCGGCCGTCCGTCACTGCTGTGTAGCGTCTCCGCCCGAGCCAGACCCCGCGTGGGCCGCTCGCCGGGACGGGGCAAATGCGGACCTGCGCGACCCCTTCGAGAGCCCATGAGCTGCCTGCCGGCCCTCTCGAGGCCCACCGGGCCGCAGCCTGTCCCCGTCCCCACGCTGGTATCCACCGTCTGCGGCTGGGGCTGCTCGTGCCAACCCCCCGCCTGCCCTGCTCCTGGCTGGGGTGGTGGGAGGGGCCCTGGCTGCCAGGCCCTGCTCTTCCTGCCCCCATGGCTCTGCCAGCCCTCACCCCTGTCTTTGGCCTGCTTGGGGATCCTGCTCACCTCCTCTTCCTCCTCTGCAGGCCTGCGCTGCTCCCAGCCCAGAAATGCAGCTGTGGTGGTCAGGGAACCTCCAGGAAAAGGGGCAGCCCATGCTGCCTCTGGAAGCTTGATGCGTAAGACCAATCCCAGGTCCCTCTCCTTCGGCACCTGGAGGGCCATCGTGATCCTTTGCACAAAAGCTGCCAAGAGAGCTGCTGCCCGGCTTGTCCACACACGGAGGGCTGAGAAGTAAGCAGGAGCCACTGCTCTCCCCCTGCTGTGCTGGGTTAACTTTGGCTGGCTGCCAGGTGCCCATCAAACTGCTCTCTCACTCCCCCTCCTCAGCAGGGTAGGGGGAGAAATGAAATGAGAAAGAACCTGGGTGAAAATAAGGACAGGGAGATTGCTCAGCAATTATTGTCGAGGGCAGAACAGATGTGACTTGGGGAAGTCACATTTATTTATTTGCCAGTTAATAAGAGAGTAGGATAGTGAGTGCAGGGGGGTTTCTCCCCATCCTCCAGAGGCACCTCTTGTGCCTCTCCCAGGAATGCAGCTGGCCCAGAGGGAAGGGGAGCCTGCGTCCCTCGTGGGCACTCATCCACAGAGTCTGCAGACTGCTGCAGAGTGGGGTCCTCCACGGGCTGGTGTGGGTATCTGCTGGGCATGGTCCTCCAGGGGTTGCAGAGAGACAACCTGCTTCAGCACATGATCTCCAGGAGCCGCAGGGGAATCTCTGCTCTTGCACCTGGAGTACTTCCTCCCCCTTGTTCAGTAACCTTGGTGTCTGCAGGACTCTTTCTCTCACATTATTCTCACTCCTCTCTCCCACGGTTGTTGCGCAGCATTTTTCACCCCTTCCTATCACAGAGGCACCACCACTGCTGCTGATGGGCTCAGATTTGGCCAGGGGTGGGCCCTTTTGGGAGTGGGCTGGAACTGGCTTTGTCCCACATGGGGGCCCGCTCCTGGTCTCGCATAAGCCACACGTGCAGCCTCCAGCTAGCGAAACCTCGCCGTGTAAACCCAGTACACCAGGAAAGAAGACTCCCATGAGTTCACTTAAAGAGAAGCATGCCCTTACCTCTCTTCTCCTCCCCTTGCTACTGCCAAATTGGGCCTTGCCTGTGCCTAGGAGCTCGGTGCACAGGCACCTGGCAGCACGCGAGGAGGAGGACAGCGAGCACACAGCAGCTGCAGCCTGGCAGAGGTGGTGTCTCTGCCTCAGGACTCCTGTGTCCGGCTGCTCTCATCGGGGCACAGGCGTGGTGGGAGCACTCTGCGGTACCCGGCACTGACAGCAGAACAGAGGGATCCGTACGGTGGACTCATCATACACATGGACCCCGTCCTTGAGTGGATGTCTTTCTCCCACTCTTCCTTCCGTTCCTGCATTGGATGGAGCCCACGTCCGGGAGCCTTCAGTGCCGGGCAGGCTGTGCCGTGGGGCTTTGCTGCACATTGGGCAGAGCCTCCTGGAGCTGGCTCTGTCCTGGGCTCTTTCTTTGCCCTTCTCTGCTCGGCCACGGCTCTGTAAGCGATGGCAGAGCTGCTGTATACAGAATTCCAGCAGCTTGTCCTGCTGGTCTTCAGCTGTTTGGTTGGTCCTGCAGCAATCTGTGAGGGCTGTGAGGAACAATTCCAGATCGGAGATCTGAGGGCTGGTCCCCACAGAGTCTGGAGACTGTGGCAGAGCTGAGGGTCTCTCCTCACAAGAGGGGTGTTGTGTCTGTGGAGAGCTGCTTCCTGGAGGGGCTGCCAGACCTCGATTCACAGGTGGTTGTAACTTCGAGCCCTTGACCAGGCCCTCTTTTAATTGCAGCAATTCCTTCTAGGTAGGCTTGCTACTTCTGTACCCTGGCCTTCTGGGCTACACCCTCAGGAGGTGACCCCTTCAGGATTAAATTCAGAGGGAGAAGGAGCCCTGTACTTGGGTATCTTGCAAAGCTGAGTTTGAGCTGAGGGACATTTTTCTGCTATACCCATTACCCCAATCATGTTGATAGCTTTCCTTGAGGGTTGAATTCCTAATTCCTCTGCCCGCTGCATATTTAAAATTCTAATTCAGAGCCCTGTATCAATTAGAAATTCTAAACTTAGCCATCGTGGACCCATCAGGATATGTATAGAAAGTTCATCAGCAAAACTGATGGGGTGGCCCAAGCCCCAGACGGCAGCTTCTGGTTTACAAACCCCTGCAACTCCCCTCGCAGGGGCACAAAGGGTTACGTTTCCCTCCCGAGGGGGAGCAGCTGCCCGGCGCTTCCTCTCGGCCTCTCGCTTCCCTCCAACAACCCCAACAGCGCCCGTACGCGGCCGCGGTGCTGCCCGTGTAACATCGCCCGGGTGCCCCCAGCGCTAAGGCTCCTCCATCGCCAGAGATGACCTCTCCCTCAGCCCGGGGCCCGGCCCGCTTAGCCCCAGCACGCCTAGCCCGGGGAGGGCCCGGCCCCGGCGGGCCGGCACCTCGTGGCGGGGTTTGCAACCGCCGTTCCCGCCGGCGGGCCCCGGCTCGCGGCCGTCCGTCACTGCTGTGTAGCGTCTCCGCCCAAGCCAGACCCCGCGTGGGCCGCTCGCCGGGACGGGGCAAATGCGGACCTGCGCGACCCCTTCGAGAGCCCATGAGCTGCCTGCCGGCCCTCTCGAGGCCCACCGGGCCGCAGCCTGTCCCCGTCCCCACGCTGGTATCCACCGTCTGCGGCTGGGGCTGCTCGTGCCAACCCCCCGCCTGCCCTGCTCCTGGCTGGGGCGGTGGGAGGGGCCCTGGCTGCCAGGCCCTGCTCTTCCTGCCCCCATGGCTCTGCCAGCCCTCAGCGCTGTCTTTGGCCTGCCTGGGGATCCTGCTCACCTCCTCTTCCTCCTCTGCAGGCCTGCGCTGCTCCCAGCCCAGAAATGCAGCTGTGGTGGTCAGGGAACCTCCAGGAAAAGGGGCAGCCCATGCTGCCTCTGGAAGCTTGATGCGTAAGACCAATCCCAGGTCCCTCTCCTTCGGCACCTGGAGGGCCATCGTGATCCTTTGCACAAAAGCTGCCAAGAGAGCTGCTGCCCGGCTTGTCCACACACGGAGGGCTGAGAAGTAAGCAGGAGCCACTGCTCTCCCCCTGCTGTGCTGGGTTAACTTTGGCTGGCTGCCAGGTGCCCACCAAACTGCTCTCTCACTCCCCCTCCTCAGCAGGGTAGGGGGAGAAATGAAATGAGAAAGAACCTGGGTGAAAATAAGGACAGGGAGATTGCTCAGCAATTATTGTCGAGGGCAGAACAGATGTGACTTGGGGAAGTCACATTTATTTATTTGCCAGTTAATAAGAGAGTAGGATAGTGAGTGCAGGGGGGTTCTCCCCATCCTCCAGAGGCACCTCTTGTGCCTCTCCCAGGAATGCAGCTGGCCCAGAGGGAAGGGGAGCCTGCGTCCCTCGTGGGCACTCATCCACAGAGTCTGCAGACTGCTGCAGAGTGGGGTCCTCCACGGGCTGGTGTGGGTATCTGCTGGGCATGGTCCTCCAGGGGTTGCAGAGAGACAACCTGCTTCAGCACATGATCTCCAGGAGCCGCAGGGGAATCTCTGCTCTTGCACCTGGAGTACTTCCTCCCCCTTGTTCAGTAACCTTGGTGTCTGCAGGACTCTTTCTCTCACATTATTCTCACTCCTCTCTCCCACGGTTGTTGCGCAGCATTTTTCGCCCCTTCCTATCACAGAGGCACCACCACTGCTGCTGATGGGCTCAGATTTGGCCAGGGGTGGGCCCTTTCGGGAGTGGGCTGGAACTGGCTTTGTCCCACATGGGGTCCCGCTCCTGGTCTCGCATAAGCCACACGTGCAGCCTCCAGCTAGCGAAACCTCGCCGTGTAAACCCAGTACACCAGGAAAGAAGACTCCCATGAGTTCACTTAAAGAGAAGCATGCCCTTACCTCTCTTCTCCTCCCCTTGCTACTGCCAAATTGGGCCTTGCCTGTGCCTAGGAGCTCGGTGCACAGGCACCTGGCAGCACGCGAGGAGGAGGACGGCGAGCACACAGCAGCTGCAGCCTGGCAGAGGTGGTGTCTCTGCCCCAGGACTCCTGTGTCCGGCTGCTCTCATCGGGGCACAGGCGTGGTGGGAGCACTCTGCGGTACCCGGCACTGACAGCAGAACAGAGGGATCCGTACGGTGGACTCATCATACACATGGACCCCGTCCTTGAGTGGATGTCTTTCTCCCACTCTTCCTTCCGTTCCTGCATTGGATGGAGCCCACGTCCGGGAGCCTTCAGTGCCGGGCAGGCTGTGCCGTGGGGCTTTGCTGCACATTGGGCAGAGCCTCCTGGAGCTGGCTCTGTCCTGGGCTCTTTCTTTGCCCTTCTCTGCTCGGCCACGGCTCTGTAAGCGATGGCAGAGCTGCTGTATACAGAATTCCAGCAGCTTGTCCTGCTGGTCTTCAGCTGTTTGGTTGGTCCTGCAGCAATCTGTGAGGGCTGTGAGGAACAATTCCAGATCGGAGATCTGAGGGCTGGTCCCCACAGAGTCTGGAGACTGTGGCAGAGCTGAGGGTCTCTCCTCACAAGAGGGGTGTTGTGTCTGTGGAGAGCTGCTTCCTGGAGGGGCTGCCAGACCTCGATTCACAGGTGGTTGTAACTTCGAGCCCTTGACCAGGCCCTCTTTTAATTGCAGCAATTCCTTCTAGGTAGGCTTGCTACTTCTGTACCCTGGCCTTCTGGGCTACACCCTCAGGAGGTGACCCCTTCAGGATTAAATTCAGAGGGAGAAGGAGCCCTGTACTTGGGTATCTTGCAAAGCTGAGTTTGAGCTGAGGGACATTTTTCTGCTATACCCATTACCCCAATCATGTTGATAGCTTTCCTTGAGGGTTGAATTCCTAATTCCTCTGCCCGCTGCATATTTAAAATTCTAATTCAGAGCCCTGTATCAATTAAAAATTCTAAACTTAGCCATCGTGGACCCATCAGGATATGTATAGAAAGTTCATCAGCAAAACTGATGGGGTGGCCCAAGCCCCAGACGGCAGCTTCTGGTTTACAAACCCCTGCAACTCCCCTCGCAGGGGCACAAAGGGTTACGTTTCCCTCCCGAGGGGGAGCAGCTGCCCGGCGCTTCCTCTCGGCCTCTCGCTTCCCTCCAACAACCCCAACAGCGCCCGTACGCGGCCGCGGTGCTGCCCGTGTAACATCGCCCGGGTGCCCCCAGCGCTAAGGCTCCTCCATCGCCAGAGATGACCTCTCCCTCAGCCCGGGGCCCGGCCCGCTTAGCCCCAGCACGCCTAGCCCGGGGAGGGCCCGGCCCCGGCGGGCCGGCACCTCGTGGCGGGGTTTGCAACCGCCGTTCCCGCCGGCGGGCCCCGGCTCGCGGCCGTCAGTCACTGCTGTGTAGCGTCTCCGCCCAAGCCAGACCCCGCGTGGGCCGCTCGCCGGGACGGGGCAAATGCGGACCTGCGCGACCCCTTCGAGAGCCCATGAGCTGCCTGCCGGCCCTCTCGAGGCCCACCGGGCCGCAGCCTGCTCCCGTCCCCACGCTGGTATCCACCGTCTGCGGCTGGGGCTGCTCGTGCCAACCCCCCGCCTGCCCTGCTCCTGGCTGGGGCGGTGGGAGGGGCCCTGGCTGCCAGGCCCTGCTCTTCCTGCCCCCATGGCTCTGCCAGCCCTCAGCGCTGTCTTTGGCCTGCCTGGGGATCCTGCTCACCTCCTCTTCCTCCTCTGCAGGCCTGCGCTGCTCCCAGCCCAGAAATGCAGCTGTGGTGGTCAGGGAACCTCCAGGAAAAGGGGCAGCCCATGCTGCCTCTGGAAGCTTGATGCGTAAGACCAATCCCAGGTCCCTCTCCTTCGGCACCTGGAGGGCCATCGTGATCCTTTGCACAAAAGCTGCCAAGAGAGCTGCTGCCCGGCTTGTCCACACACGGAGGGCTGAGAAGTAAGCAGGAGCCACTGCTCTCCCCCTGCTGTGCTGGGTTAACTTTGGCTGGCTGCCAGGTGCCCACCAAACTGCTCTCTCACTCCCCCTCCTCAGCAGGGTAGGGGGAGAAATGAAATGAGAAAGAACCTGGGTGAAAATAAGGACAGGGAGATTGCTCAGCAATTATTGTCGAGGGCAGAACAGATGTGACTTGGGGAAGTCACATTTATTTATTTGCCAGTTAATAAGAGAGTAGGATAGTGAGTGCAGGGGGGTTTCTCCCCATCCTCCAGAGGCACCTCTTGTGCCTCTCCCAGGAATGCAGCTGGCCCAGAGGGAAGGGGAGCCTGCGTCCCTCGTGGGCACTCATCCACAGAGTCTGCAGACTGCTGCAGAGTGGGGTCCTCCACGGGCTGGTGTGGGTATCTGCTGGGCATGGTCCTCCAGGGGTTGCAGAGAGACAACCTGCTTCAGCACATGATCTCCAGGAGCCGCAGGGGAATCTCTGCTCTTGCACCTGGAGTACTTCCTCCCCCTTGTTCAGTAACCTTGGTGTCTGCAGGACTCTTTCTCTCACATTATTCTCACTCCTCTCTCCCACGGTTGTTGCGCAGCATTTTTCGCCCCTTCCTATCACAGAGGCACCACCACTGCTGCTGATGGGCTCAGATTTGGCCAGGGGTGGGCCCTTTCGGGAGTGGGCTGGAACTGGCTTTGTCCCACATGGGGGCCCGCTCCTGGTCTCGCATAAGCCACACGTGCAGCCTCCAGCTAGCGAAACCTTGCCGTGTAAACCCAGTACACCAGGAAAGAAGACTCCCATGAGTTCACTTAAAGAGAAGCATGCCCTTACCTCTCTTCTCCTCCCCTTGCTACTGCCAAATTGGGCCTTGCCTGTGCCTAGGAGCTCGGTGCACAGGCACCTGGCAGCACGCGAGGAGGAGGACGGCGAGCACACAGCAGCTGCAGCCTGGCAGAGGTGGTGTCTCTGCCCCAGGACTCCTGTGTCCGGCTGCTCTCATCGGGGCACAGGCGTGGTGGGAGCACTCTGCGGTACCCGGCACTGACAGCAGAACAGAGGGATCCGTACGGTGGACTCATCATACACATGGACCCCGTCCTTGAGTGGATGTCTTTCTCCCACTCTTCCTTCCGTTCCTGCATTGGATGGAGCCCACGTCCGGGAGCCTTCAGTGCCGGGCAGGCTGTGCCGTGGGGCTTTGCTGCACATTGGGCAGAGCCTCCTGGAGCTGGCTCTGTCCTGGGCTCTGTCCTGGGCTCTTTCCTTGCCCTTCTCTGCTCGGCCACGGCCATGGCTCTGCAAGCGATGGCAGAGCTGCTGTATACAGAATTCCAGCAGCTTGTCCTGCTGGTCTTCAGCTGTTTGGTTGGTCCTGCAGCAATCTGTGAGGGCTGTGAGGAACAATTCCAGATCGGAGATCTGAGGGCTGGTCCCCACAGAGTCTGGAGACTGTGGCAGAGCTGAGGGTCTCTCCTCACAAGAGGGGTGTTGTGTCTGTGGAGAGCTGCTTCCTGGAGGGGCTGCCAGACCTCGATTCACAGGTGGTTGTAACTTCGAGCCCTTGACCAGGCCCTCTTTTAATTGCAGCAATTCCTTCTAGGTAGGCTTGCTACTTCTGTACCCTGGCCTTCTGGGCTACACCCTCAGGAGGTGACCCCTTCAGGATTAAATTCAGAGGGAGAAGGAGCCCTGTACTTGGGTATCTTGCAAAGCTGAGTTTGAGCTGAGGGACATTTTTCTGCTATACCCATTACCCCAATCATGTTGATAGCTTTCCTTGAGGGTTGAATTCCTAATTCCTCTGCCCGCTGCATATTTAAAATTCTAATTCAGAGCCCTGTATCAATTAGAAATTCTAAACTTAGCCATCGTGGACCCATCAGGATATGTATAGAAAGTTCATCAGCAAAACTGATGGGGTGGCCCAAGCCCCAGACGGCAGCTTCTGGTTTACAAACCCCTGCAACTCCCCTCGCAGGGGCACAAAGGGTTACGTTTCCCTCCCGAGGGGGAGCAGCTGCCCGGCGCTTCCTCTCGGCCTCTCGCTTCCCTCCAACAACCCCAACAGCGCCCGTACGCGGCCGCGGTGCTGCCCGTGTAACATCGCCCGGGTGCCCCCAGCGCTAAGGCTCCTCCATCGCCAGAGATGACCTCTCCCTCAGCCCGGGGCCCGGCCCGCTTAGCCCCAGCACGCCTAGCCCGGGGAGGGCCCGGCCCCGGCGGGCCGGCACCTCGTGGCGGGGTTTGCAACCGCCGTTCCCGCCGGCGGGCCCCGGCTCGCGGCCGTCCGTCACTGCTGTGTAGCGTCTCCGCCCAAGCCAGACCCCGCGTGGGCCGCTCGCCGGGACGGGGCAAATGCGGACCTGCGCGACCCCTTCGAGAGCCCATGAGCTGCCTGCCGGCCCTCTCGAGGCCCACCGGGCCGCAGCCTGCTCCCGTCCCCACGCTGGTATCCACCGTCTGCGGCTGGGGCTGCTCGTGCCAACCCCCCGCCTGCCCTGCTCCTGGCTGGGGCGGTGGGAGGGGCCCTGGCTGCCAGGCCCTGCTCTTCCTGCCCCCATGGCTCTGCCAGCCCTCAGCGCTGTCTTTGGCCTGCTTGGGGATCCTGCTCACCTCCTCTTCCTCCTCTGCAGGCCTGCGCTGCTCCCAGCCCAGAAATGCAGCTGTGGTGGTCAGGGAACCTCCAGGAAAAGGGGCAGCCCATGCTGCCTCTGGAAGCTTGATGCGTAAGACCAATCCCAGGTCCCTCTCCTTCGGCACCTGGAGGGCCATCGTGATCCTTTGCACAAAAGCTGCCAAGAGAGCTGCTGCCCGGCTTGTCCACACACGGAGGGCTGAGAAGTAAGCAGGAGCCACTGCTCTCCCCCTGCTGTGCTGGGTTAACTTTGGCTGGCTGCCAGGTGCCCACCAAACTGCTCTCTCACTCCCCCTCCTCAGCAGGGTAGGGGGAGAAATGAAATGAGAAAGAACCTGGGTGAAAATAAGGACAGGGAGATTGCTCAGCAATTATTGTCGAGGGCAGAACAGATGTGACTTGGGGAAGCCACATTTATTTATTTGCCAGTTAATAAGAGAGTAGGATAGTGAGTGCAGGGGGGTTCTCCCCATCCTCCAGAGGCACCTCTTGTGGCTGTCCCAGGAATGCAGCTGGCCCAGAGGGAAGGGGAGCCTGCATCCCTCGTGGGCACTCATCCACAGAGTCTGCAGACTGCTGTAGAGTGGGGTCCTCCACGGGCTGGTGTGGGTATCTGCTGGGCATGGTCCTCCAGGGGTTGCAGAGAGACAACCTGCTTCAGCACATGATCTCCAGGAGCCGCAGGGGAATCTCTGCTCTTGCACCTGGAGTACTTCCTCCCCCTTGTTCAGTAACCTTGGTGTCTGCAGGACTCTTTCTCTCACATTATTCTCACTCCTCTCTCCCACGGCTGTTGCGCAGCATTTTTCGCCCCTTCCTATCACAGAGGCACCACCACTGCTGCTGATGGGCTCAGATTTGGCCAGGGGTGGGCCCCTTGGGGAGTGGGCTGGAACTGGCTTTGTCCCACATGGGGGCCTGCTCCTGGTCTCGCATAAGCCACACGTGCAGCCTCCAGCTAGCGAAACCTCGCTGTGTAAACCCAGTACACCAGGAAAGAAGACTCCCATGAGTTCACTTAAAGAGAAGCATGCCCTTACCTCTCTTCTCCTCCCCTTGCTACTGCCAAATTGGGCCTTGCCTGTGCCTAGGAGCTCGGTGCACAGGCACCTGGCAGCACGCGAGGAGGAGGACGGCGAGCACACAGCAGCTGCAGCCTGGCAGAGGTGGTGTCTCTGCCCCAGGACTCCTGTGTCCGGCTGCTCTCATCGGGGCACAGGCGTGGTGGGAGCACTCTGCGGTACCCGGCACTGACAGCAGAACAGAGGGATCCGTACGGTGGACTCATCATACACATGGACCCCGTCCTTGAGTGGATGTCTTTCTCCCACTCTTCCTTCCGTTCCTGCATTGGATGGAGCCCACGTCCGGGAGCCTTCAGTGCCGGGCAGGCTGTGCCGTGGGGCTTTGCTGCACATTGGGCAGAGCCTCCTGGAGCTGGCTCTGTCCTGGGCTCTGTCCTGGGCTCTTTCTTTGCCCTTCTCTGCTCGGCCACGGCTCTGCAAGCGACGGCAGAGCTGCTGTATACAGAATTCCAGCAGCTTGTCCTGCTGGTCTTCAGCTGTTTGGTTGGTCCTGCAGCAATCTGTGAGGGCTGTGAGGAACAATTCCAGATCGGAGATCTGAGGGCTGGTCCCCACAGAGTCTGGAGACTGTGGCAGAGCTGAGGGTCTCTCCTCACAAGAGGGGTGTTGTGTCTGTGGAGAGCTGCTTCTTGGAGGGGCTGCCATGTCTGATGGCAGCTCCGGTGTCCCAGGGCCCTTCTCCTTCCCACTGCTGCTTGACAGGGCCTCCATACGGCCCGTGCTGCTCTCGGTTGTTTCCCCATCTTCCTCCCATTTGCAGGAGGGTTTCTCTCCATCCTCCAGAGGCACCTCTTGTGCCTCTCCCAGGAATGCAGCTGGCCCAGAGGGAAGGGGAGCCTGCGTCCCTCGTGGGCACTTACCCACAGAGTCTGTGGACTGTTCTTGTGGACCAGGGCTTTGTCCCATCGGCTTCCTGGTGCAAGTGTGGCTGTCCCAGTGTCGGAAGGGAGATTGGTGGGGCACCGCAGTGTGCCTCTGCAGAGGGGGAGGGGGTGCGGCGTTTTGCTCAGGGGCCACCTCTTCCAAGTTCTTATATTGCAGGACCTTGGTGGGCAGCCCATAGAGCCGCTCTAGCCGCATTTTTGCAGTGTGACACTTCAGATGCCTTTTCACAGCCTCATCCAGGAAGGGCAGGTCCTGCACGATGGGAACCACCGTCATGTCATGCTTGTCTGGTCGCTGAGGTGCTGGAGGAGCTGAGGCTGGGACATTCTGTGCTCTTTTGTCCACATCAGCTGGCTGGCCCTGTTCTAGCAGCAGTTCTGTTTCTGGGATGAGGCTTTCCAAGGTCTCCTGGCCTTTGCTGTGCTGGAGAGGTGCCTCCATCCTTGGGCAGTGGACATCGGGCACCTCTGGAGGTGGAGTCTTGAGATCTTGCTGGTGCTGCTGCACACTGCCGGCCTCAAGGCATCTGTCCACTTCCTCCTTGCAGGGTGGACGAGTTGCCAGGCCAGACTGTTCCTCCAGCTCTGTCCTGGAATGCCACAGGCCAGGCTGGATGCGGAAGGATTCAGCCATGTCTGCTCCATCCACAAGAGTGCAATGAGACACCCATGAAGAGCAGGTGTCGCTTGCCATGATGGTAGTCCAGGAGTCGTCACTCAAATGGGACAGAGATGCCACTGTAGAGGTGCTGGCTTTGCTTGAGAGGATGGAAGTGTGGGGGTCTTCTATTGAAGAGGACAGAGAGACACGTGAGGAGGACCCAACGTCACTGGCCGTGATGGTAGTCCAGGAGTCATCACTGCTCTCAGGTGCCTCCCAGATAAGCCTGTGAGAGGAAGAGGAGGAGGAGAGCAAGTCTGATCCCAGCATTCCCAAGCATCCTGGGGTTATCCTTCCTGCCGTGAAGGAGACAGCAGCCTGAGTCTCTGCATGGGGTCCCACCCAGCATGTCCTCAAGGTCCCCTCCCTGCCTGCCAGGCCACAGGGCTTCTCTCTGCCCCAGGAAAAGGGGGAAACACCCTCAGCTCTGTGTCACAGAGGTCATTGGCCCCAGAAGGATATCTCCCCTCACTTGTTACGCCTGGGGATCTCCCCATGCCCTCCTCAGGTGGTAGCCCTGACACACACATACCCCTCCCTGTCCCTGACCCCTCCTCAGTGGCCTCACGTTTCCAGGTTTCTTGATAGGTCCTGGAGAATCCGGTTGCACTGATGGACTGCTTCATACATGGCATCCACCTCCAGGTGTAGGGGGCAGCTGCAGAGGGTCAGAGGGCAGAGTTAGCGGGACCTCCCTTGGGGGGTGGGTACCAGGGGGGACGCGCTGTCGTGCTGCAGTGGGAACGGCTCCACTTACTGCATTTCCGAGGGCTGTAAAGGCTCCAGGAGAAGAAATGCTGCAGACAGAGGAGACAGAGCGGATGAAGCATTACCCATCCCCAGATGAAGCGGTGGGCACCTGGGGTCAGGGGGTATTTTTATAGGGCACCTGCCCTTGCCCGGGGGCTGCTCACCTCTGGCATTATCCTTGTTGCCGCTGTGTTGCTGATTCCTCGGCCTCCCTTCCTACACGGGCAAGGAAAGCAGTGAGTGAGAGGGGAACGTTCCCCGCCGCCTCAGCGGCACCAACAAAAACCCAGAGCAGGGCCAGACCTGTGCCTGCTCCGAGCCTCCTGGCAGGGTCTGGCCTGGGCCTGGCTGGGAAATGGCCTCCCTTGCCAGGAAGGGCCCCTCCAGCCTGTCCCTGTGGCTGCTCCCGGACCCCTGCTGACCCCCACCCAGGGCTCAGCTCAGCACCAGCACTGCCTCCTACCTGGACCTTTGCCTCGATGATCATGGGGTGGAAGAGAATCACCAGCAACAGCACCATCAGGAAAACAGAGTAGAAAATACTGGGCTCTGGACTGGGGAAAAAGCTGATTTCCACTGCGTGGTATACCATGGCGGAGAGAGCCAAGGAGAGCTTGAGGAGCAGCCCCTGGCCACAGCTCGTGGTCCACTTGCTCTTCCTTTCCAGCTCAAGAGGCTGTCTCCTCGCCTGGGAGCTCACAGGCAAAGTGCTGCGAGGCCCCACATCAAAATTCCGCCTGCGTTTGTGATGTAAGCATGACACGGGGATGTCGCCCATTCACCAGCTGCGGTGTCATCAGCACTCAGCTATGGCAACGTTTGTGATGCGGGGGCATTGGGAGCAAGTGACCCACCCCGAGCTGAGCTGAGCTGAACCAAGGGAGGTGACAGTCACCTGAACACTGGGCAGCAGCCAGGACTAAGCTCAGCACAGCTGGACCACGGCCAGCCCACCCTGTCCTGAGACCTGGCACTGTGCAGGGCCGTACAAAGCCTCTGGCCTCCCCAGGAGGGGCCAACTGCCAGGTCCTGTCCTGCGCGACCCATTCTAGAGCCCATGAGCTGCCTGCCGGCCCTCTCGAGGCCCACCGGGCCGCAGCCTGTCCCCGTCCCCACGCTGGTATCCACCGTCTGCGGCTGGGGCTGCTCGTGCCAACCCCCCGCCTGCCCTGCTCCTGGCTGGGGCGGTGGGAGGGGCCCTGGCTGCCAGGCCCTGCTCTTCCTGCCCCCATGGCTCTGCCAGCCCTCAGCGCTGTCTTTGGCCTGCCTGGGGATCCTGCTCACCTCCTCTTCCTCCTCTGCAGGCCTGCGCTGCTCCCAGCCCAGAAATGCAGCTGTGGTGGTCAGGGAACCTCCAGGAAAAGGGGCAGCCCATGCTGCCTCTGGAAGCTTGATGCGTAAGACCAATCCCAGGTCCCTCTCCTTCGGCACCTGGAGGGCCATCGTGATCCTTTGCACAAAAGCTGCCAAGAGAGCTGCTGCCCGGCTTGTCCACACACGGAGGGCTGAGAAGTAAGCAGGAGCCACTGCTCTCCCCCTGCTGTGCTGGGTTAACTTTGGCTGGCTGCCAGGTGCCCACCAAACTGCTCTCTCACTCCCCCTCCTCAGCAGGGTAGGGGGAGAAATGAAATGAGAAAGAACCTGGGTGAAAATAAGGACAGGGAGATTGCTCAGCAATTATTGTCGAGGGCAGAACAGATGTGACTTGGGGAAGCCACATTTATTTATTTGCCAGTTAATAAGAGAGTAGGATAGTGAGTGCAGGGGGGTTCTCCCCATCCTCCAGAGGCACCTCTTGTGGCTGTCCCAGGAATGCAGCTGGCCCAGAGGGAAGGGGAGCCTGCATCCCTCGTGGGCACTCATCCACAGAGTCTGCAGACTGCTGTAGAGTGGGGTCCTCCACGGGCTGGTGTGGGTATCTGCTGGGCATGGTCCTCCAGGGGTTGCAGAGAGACAACCTGCTTCAGCACATGATCTCCAGGAGCCGCAGGGGAATCTCTGCTCTTGCACCTGGAGTACTTCCTCCCCCTTGTTCAGTAACCTTGGTGTCTGCAGGACTCTTTCTCTCACATTATTCTCACTCCTCTCTCCCACGGCTGTTGCGCAGCATTTTTCGCCCCTTCCTATCACAGAGGCACCACCACTGCTGCTGATGGGCTCAGATTTGGCCAGGGGTGGGCCCCTTGGGGAGTGGGCTGGAACTGGCTTTGTCCCACATGGGGGCCTGCTCCTGGTCTCGCATAAGCCACACGTGCAGCCTCCAGCTAGCGAAACCTCGCTGTGTAAACCCAGTACACCAGGAAAGAAGACTCCCATGAGTTCACTT
Organism: Rhynochetos jubatus; assembly: GCA_027574665.1. Classification (NCBI taxonomy): domain Eukaryota; kingdom Metazoa; phylum Chordata; class Aves; order Eurypygiformes; family Rhynochetidae; genus Rhynochetos; species Rhynochetos jubatus. The sequence continues at coordinate 114,411,794 of CM050650.1, forward strand.
AAAGAGAAGCATGCCCTTACCTCTCTTCTCCTCCCCTTGCTACTGCCAAATTGGGCCTTGCCTGTGCCTAGGAGCTCGGTGCACAGGCACCTGGCAGCACGCGAGGAGGAGGACGGCGAGCACACAGCAGCTGCAGCCTGGCAGAGGTGGTGTCTCTGCCCCAGGACTCCTGTGTCCGGCTGCTCTCATCGGGGCACAGGCGTGGTGGGAGCACTCTGCGGTACCCGGCACTGACAGCAGAACAGAGGGATCCGTACGGTGGACTCATCATACACATGGACCCCGTCCTTGAGTGGATGTCTTTCTCCCACTCTTCCTTCCGTTCCTGCATTGGATGGAGCCCACGTCCGGGAGCCTTCAGTGCCGGGCAGGCTGTGCCGTGGGGCTTTGCTGCACATTGGGCAGAGCCTCCTGGAGCTGGCTCTGTCCTGGGCTCTGTCCTGGGCTCTTTCTTTGCCCTTCTCTGCTCGGCCACGGCTCTGCAAGCGACGGCAGAGCTGCTGTATACAGAATTCCAGCAGCTTGTCCTGCTGGTCTTCAGCTGTTTGGTTGGTCCTGCAGCAATCTGTGAGGGCTGTGAGGAACAATTCCAGATCGGAGATCTGAGGGCTGGTCCCCACAGAGTCTGGAGACTGTGGCAGAGCTGAGGGTCTCTCCTCACAAGAGGGGTGTTGTGTCTGTGGAGAGCTGCTTCTTGGAGGGGCTGCCATGTCTGATGGCAGCTCCGGTGTCCCAGGGCCCTTCTCCTTCCCACTGCTGCTTGACAGGGCCTCCATACGGCCCGTGCTGCTCTCGGTTGTTTCCCCATCTTCCTCCCATTTGCAGGAGGGTTTCTCTCCATCCTCCAGAGGCACCTCTTGTGCCTCTCCCAGGAATGCAGCTGGCCCAGAGGGAAGGGGAGCCTGCGTCCCTCGTGGGCACTTACCCACAGAGTCTGTGGACTGTTCTTGTGGACCAGGGCTTTGTCCCATCGGCTTCCTGGTGCAAGTGTGGCTGTCCCAGTGTCGGAAGGGAGATTGGTGGGGCACCGCAGTGTGCCTCTGCAGAGGGGGAGGGGGTGCGGCGTTTTGCTCAGGGGCCACCTCTTCCAAGTTCTTATATTGCAGGACCTTGGTGGGCAGCCCATAGAGCCGCTCTAGCCGCATTTTTGCAGTGTGACACTTCAGATGCCTTTTCACAGCCTCATCCAGGAAGGGCAGGTCCTGCACGATGGGAACCACCGTCATGTCATGCTTGTCTGGTCGCTGAGGTGCTGGAGGAGCTGAGGCTGGGACATTCTGTGCTCTTTTGTCCACATCAGCTGGCTGGCCCTGTTCTAGCAGCAGTTCTGTTTCTGGGATGAGGCTTTCCAAGGTCTCCTGGCCTTTGCTGTGCTGGAGAGGTGCCTCCATCCTTGGGCAGTGGACATCGGGCACCTCTGGAGGTGGAGTCTTGAGATCTTGCTGGTGCTGCTGCACACTGCCGGCCTCAAGGCATCTGTCCACTTCCTCCTTGCAGGGTGGACGAGTTGCCAGGCCAGACTGTTCCTCCAGCTCTGTCCTGGAATGCCACAGGCCAGGCTGGATGCGGAAGGATTCAGCCATGTCTGCTCCATCCACAAGAGTGCAATGAGACACCCGTGAAGAGCAGGTGTCGCTTGCCATGATGGTAGTCCAGGAGTCGTCACTCAAATGGGACAGAGATGCCACTGTAGAGGTGCTGGCTTTGCTTGAGAGGATGGAAGTGTGGGGGTCTTCTATTGAAGAGGACAGAGAGACACGTGAGGAGGACCCAACGTCACTGGCCGTGATGGTAGTCCAGGAGTCATCACTGCTCTCAGGTGCCTCCCAGATAAGCCTGTGAGAGGAAGAGGAGGAGGAGAGCAAGTCTGATCCCAGCATTCCCAAGCATCCTGGGGTTATCCTTCCTGCCGTGAAGGAGACAGCAGCCTGAGTCTCTGCATGGGGTCCCACCCAGCATGTCCTCAAGGTCCCCTCCCTGCCTGCCAGGCCACAGGGCTTCTCTCTGCCCCAGGAAAAGGGGGAAACACCCTCAGCTCTGTGTCACAGAGGTCATTGGCCCCAGAAGGATATCTCCCCTCACTTGTTACGCCTGGGGATCTCCCCATGCCCTCCTCAGGTGGTAGCCCTGACACACACATACCCCTCCCTGTCCCTGACCCCTCCTCAGTGGCCTCACGTTTCCAGGTTTCTTGATAGGTCCTGGAGAATCCGGTTGCACTGATGGACTGCTTCATACATGGCATCCACCTCCAGGTGTAGGGGGCAGCTGCAGAGGGTCAGAGGGCAGAGTTAGCGGGACCTCCCTTGGGGGGTGGGTACCAGGGGGGACGCGCTGTCGTGCTGCAGTGGGAACGGCTCCACTTACTGCATTTCCGAGGGCTGTAAAGGCTCCAGGAGAAGAAATGCTGCAGACAGAGGAGACAGAGCGGATGAAGCATTACCCATCCCCAGATGAAGCGGTGGGCACCTGGGGTCAGGGGGTATTTTTATAGGGCACCTGCCCTTGCCCGGGGGCTGCTCACCTCTGGCATTATCCTTGTTGCCGCTGTGTTGCTGATTCCTCGGCCTCCCTTCCTACACGGGCAAGGAAAGCAGTGAGTGAGAGGGGAACGTTCCCCGCCGCCTCAGCGGCACCAACAAAAACCCAGAGCAGGGCCAGACCTGTGCCTGCTCCGAGCCTCCTGGCAGGGTCTGGCCTGGGCCTGGCTGGGAAATGGCCTCCCTTGCCAGGAAGGGCCCCTCCAGCCTGTCCCTGTGGCTGCTCCCGGACCCCTGCTGACCCCCACCCAGGGCTCAGCTCAGCACCAGCACTGCCTCCTACCTGGACCTTTGCCTCGATGATCATGGGGTGGAAGAGAATCACCAGCAACAGCACCATCAGGAAAACAGAGTAGAAAATACTGGGCTCTGGACTGGGGAAAAAGCTGATTTCCACTGCGTGGTATACCATGGCGGAGAGAGCCAAGGAGAGCTTGAGGAGCAGCCCCTGGCCACAGCTCGTGGTCCACTTGCTCTTCCTTTCCAGCTCAAGAGGCTGTCTCCTCGCCTGGGAGCTCACAGGCAAAGTGCTGCGAGGCCCCACATCAAAATTCCGCCTGCGTTTGTGATGTAAGCATGACACGGGGATGTCGCCCATTCACCAGCTGCGGTGTCATCAGCACTCAGCTATGGCAACGTTTGTGATGCGGGGGCATTGGGAGCAAGTGACCCACCCCGAGCTGAGCTGAGCTGAACCAAGGGAGGTGACAGTCACCTGAACACTGGGCAGCAGCCAGGACTAAGCTCAGCACAGCTGGACCACGGCCAGCCCACCCTGTCCTGAGACCTGGCACTGTGCAGGGCCGTACAAAGCCTCTGGCCTCCCCAGGAGGGGCCAACTGCCAGGTCCTGTCCTGCGCGACCCATTCTAGAGCCCATGAGCTGCCTGCCTGCCTTCTCGCGGCCCACTGGGCCGCAGCCTGTCCCCATCCCCATGCTTGCATCCACCGTCTGCGGCTGGGGCTGCTCGTGCCAACCCCCCGCCTGCCCTGCTCCTGGCTGGGGCGGTGGGAGGGGCCCTGGCTGCCAGGCCCTGCTCTTCCTGCCCCCATGGCTCTGCCAGCCCTCACCGCTGTCTTTGGCCTGCTTGGGGATCCTGCTCACCTCCTCTTCCTCCTCTTCAGGCCTGTGCTGCTCCCAGCCCAGAAATGCAGCTGTGGTGGTCAGGGAACCTCCAGGAAAAGGGGCAGCCCATGCTGCCTCTGCAGTCCTGACAAGGTAGGCCACCCAGAGACCAAGATAATATTTTCAGAGTTGTAATTCAACCCTGTTTTCCTACCCACAGAACCTTTTTGGGTTTTCCTGTTCCATGAAAGAATTTTGCACTTTTTCTCAGTTTCCCAGTCACTTAATTCACATGCCATTTTTGTCTTATTCCTGAATGGAAAACAAAGTAGTAACACTTCCCTGGCAATTCTGCTGTTTCCTTTGCCTTTTCTATATGCCCTCAGGGGGAGGACAACCTGTAGCATTCATTAGATAAAAAGATCAGTTCTACACAAACCCTTTGTTAATGCAAATGTCTGCCTGCTTGTTTCAGACAGCCAAATCAAGCTCTGCACTGGGCGTTGTTCACGCTCTGGATAGTCACAGACAGGTACATGAAGCGATACCACATTTCTCTTTCAGTGTTCAGATGGGAATTCAAAGGATTACTCGACAAATTATGTACTCTGCTTTCTTGAAACTGACAGATGAATAGAAATAATGTTGTACTTATTGCTGAGCTCTTATGATTTTAGTGCTTGTAAACTGATAGGAAAGACTTAAAACAGTAGGAGAGGAGCATCTTTACTTAATTTATACCTTTTATTCAACCAAAGGGGACATTTTTTTCCTTTTCTGGGAGGAGTGTGTTTTGCAATAACTTTGCACACATGTTTGTCATGGCTCATAATGGCGGGTGGTTTCTCATCTTTGTCCCATTTTTAATCATAAATTTTCTATGAATCATGGAATGTTCCCACTTGAAAGCTTCACGGGATCGACATATGTTTGTGTAGTGATACAGCTGAAGAAGACCTAGTGCCGACAGTTTAATTTATTTCAAGGTTAGAGATTGCAGAGAAAGTCTTCATACGCACTCCCAAGCCACTTTTGGATCTTCCACAGCTTCTCCCCAACCTTTCTGTCCCATATATGCCACTTCACACTCCTCATGCAACCTTCCTTTTGCTTTTTGTGTACTTCTTAAAAGGAGGACAGGAAAAAATGTGTGGTAAAAGAAAGGAATGAGTCTTTGTTACATATAACCAGAACAAAACCACTTTACAGAAAAATGCCTCATTGCTACTTATGTACTATGTAAGTGCATGAACTTGGTATTATTTGTGAGACAGCAGACTTGTAGGGGCAAGGTCCATTCTGCTCCTTTGCAGAGTTATTTGCAAAGTTTTACTTGTGTTTTAAACTGTGAAGCCCGCTCAATTGTGCGAGAAAAAAGGTGGTGATTTTTTTCTGTTCTTCAGAATAGGGAAACCAAGGAGCAGAAATCATAAATTCCTTACTTAAGGTAAGATAGGAAACGCGTAGGAGAAGCAGGGATTGAATTTGTCATCTAGGAGTCCCACCAGAAGTTTGTCTTGTGTCTTGTCTCTAAAGTCAGCCCCTCATGGCATTGCAGCTTTTCTGTTGAGTCTTATCTGATAGTTTTGCCAGTTGTTAGACTGTGGCTTGGGAGATTTCCAGGTTCTGATGGACAGCGTACGTGTTTGTTCCAGGTTCTGATCCACAGTGTACATGTTTGTTTCTTTGGGCGGGGGTGGTTTGGGTTTTTTTTAATGAGAGATTCAAGAACAAATAAAGGCATAGAGTGACAGTGAAAGAAGCAATTTTCCTCATCACATCTTCCAATTATGTACAATCCCTTTTGCATGTCATGTTGTTTGCATCTGCAGATAGTCAGATCTGGGCTCAGCCATGCCATGTGTGAATGCAGAAGACTTCTAGGTGTTTGGAGCATGTAACTTTTTATTTTTTTTAGTCTGCCTTTATTAAATGGCAGAAATTTTGAAAAAATCATCAGATGTTTACTATGTCAGGCAGAAAGAGCTCAACAGAAAATAGGAAGGGGACAGCTTGATTGTGGTTTTGTACAGCGGGTATAAAGCCTGAGTGAGTCAAAATCAGCTGGATGAAAATACTGCTGAAAGCATTCTAATAGCTTTTTGTTTGTCAAATAAGCTACCTTTCCCCACTATTTCTGTATCTTTCAGGCTGTCTTGGCCCACCTGCAGCAGCCCAGTGACATTGCCAGTGAATCTCTTTGTCTTTGGATCTGGTCCCACAGGAGAACCGTTTCAGCAGCCTCTGAAACCCAACCCTTCTTGCATGAAACACAGCTATTGTTTAACAGACCAGAGCAACAAGCTGAGGGCAGGAAATGAAGAATAATGTCTCTACTTGAAACAGCTAATTATACTTTTGTTGATCTAGTGTTAAACTTTCCTGTTATCATTGGCTATACAGGTACTGTGTATCATCTTGCCTGTGCTGAGGTTTTCTAGTGGCTTCACCTTGGGCTGCAGCCTGTATTATGCTGAAATGTGGGAGAGCCTTATCCAACACCAGCTGCCCCCTGCATTTCTTTAAGCATTGCTTGCCTGTACAGCTGTACTTCTAACATCAGATTGTCTTTGTTTAGGATGGTACACCACACATCTAAGAATGCTAGGAAGTTTTAATGGCCCCTTGGGTATGTATCATCAGCTAGCAATAAGGTCAGCCCAAGCAGGGGACAACTGGAGCCAGTAATTTCAGTAGCAATATCCTCTTTTTTATTAGAAGAACTTCAGAAGCCCAGCATCCAATTTTTTTTTTTTTTTTTTTTTGTCTCAAATTCAGGAATTGCTTCCTGAAATAAGATCTGAAGAGGATGTCTTAGTCTTAATTCAGGTAATCAACACTAACATCACCGTGGCTAGATTAGTTTAGCCAGCAATAAAAGAAAATTGTTGCCAACTCACTGAGTCCTTCTTTGGGCTGGACTCATTCACAGGCAAAATATGGAGGTGATTTGTCCTGAAGCCGTCTAAGGTACTCACAGTTTTACAACAAATTTAGGCACTTGACTCTTCTCTGGTGCCTTCCCACAATTATCTGTTTATGCCTGGAAAAGCTTCGTCCTTTTGCCCTCATTGTAAAATGGGGATCCAGAGGTTGTCCAATCCAGGGAAATAGAAACCTGACCTTTTGTTCCTTCTGGCCCACACTGAACACAACACCAGAATTCAGTACAGTGTTTCTGTATTAAAAACAGAAGATAGATGTAATATGCAAGTGCACTCTAGAATGAAGGCATACAAGATGCATATACGTAGCTTCACAGTTCCAACTATGAACAGCCATATATTTCAGTGTACCCTCAGGTGTGGACTGGTAAGAAAACTCAGAAGAGCTCCCATAAAGAGCAGCGTTCAGGTATCAGGTTTCCAGAAGTTGTCCAAGAAATATGTTTGGGTGGGAAACAGAACTATTCATTCAGGTTGAAATTTTAAACTCTCATAATTTGGGGAGAAGAGACTGCTTCATATTGTTTCGGTTTTGTGAAGCTGATTTTTCATTACAAACTCATAACATATTGTTCACATACTGCCTGCCTTTGATAAAAGGAACATTTTTTGAATGACAGAAAGTAAACTCCCCCTCCCAGACTTTTAAGAGGAGCAGCAAGACAATACATTACCAAATTTTAGAAGAAACTTAGTTTTATTTTACTCCACTCTGCAATGCAGAAGGAAAATTATGTAAATCTTTGCAGAACCGAGGTTTGTATATGTGTATTTTCAGTATTGCTGCTTATATCAAGGTCTGACTGGCTTTGCACTGGTTTCTGGCTGTGTACAACACCTGGCATTTTTTACTACTTCCGTATTAGTATACTAAACAGGGCCAGGTCATGACATTAAATTACTAGCACACCTCTTGGCACTGTTTTGATCAAAAGTAATGCTCTTCCAGATAAGGCGTGGACACAGTTTTCAGGTCTTAGCAAACCAAATACCCAATAGCCTGTTTCGAGGCAGCCATACAGTTTTGAAAAGTAAAAGAGTTCAGCTGTCTGATCATGAGCTCACTCATGTCAGTAGGCCACAGAGCCAGAGAAGAGCCCTTGTCCGTTATATTTACTGGTATAACTGTAGCCCCAGAGTTCAGCGCTGTGGCTACAAAAACATGGTGTTAATAATAGATTAATGTTTTCTCAATTCAACCGCTGTGTGAATAACAGCTATTCACTTTGCAGTTATTACAGAAGGCTCAGCAGTCACCATACTTTGCATTAGCACAGTGAATATAGTTATTAAAAAGTTTGATTTGTCTTCTGTAGAAAGGTTAACAGTCAGTTTGGATAGCTCCCATCTTTGCTGAAGATATAAGTAGCCAGTAAAACATACGAAAAACAAAAGAAAGAGTTTTATTCAGTGTGACTGCATGACGGATGAATAACACAAGTATATCTCTTAGCCAATAGGAAGAAACAGAGACTGACCAAAGGTTATTGCTTACAGGCATGAATTTATCCTCTGTGATGAAAAGTAACCAGATCCTACCAGTTTAAACTTTGAAGTCTTCCTGAACCTGTAAGGTTACAAATCTGAACACATCTCTACCTCTAGTTGGCACATGGCTTTATTTTCTGCATTTTTTATAATAGAATAACAAAAGAAAGAAGCAAACGATGATGTACTAGGAATTTCAAACTTCTTAAAAAAAATCCACAAAGTTATATTCCATAGCACAGATAAGGATCCTTTAAAGGGCACAATACTAATATTTCAAGCAGACAATCCTGTTAACCCATATTTCTTCCTAGAAAGCATGTATACAGTTAAAGAATATCTGTCTGTCCTTGGGGTGAGGTCTGCATTTGTTCTTCCACTTGTGGAAAAAATTGCTTTTTAAAACTTCATAGTTTGCAGTCACCTTCTCTGAATACAATGTGGAAAAACAATCAAGATACAGAATTGGACAATGTTAAAATTGTCTGCTATGTTACTAGGATCTTCTAGTGAGATATTTTTATTTTAATACTAATGACAGGAGAACTAACAAACTTCTTTGGTAAGGGTGAATGCTGGTTGTCTTGAGTAAGACTGTCTGTAATTCCCTTCAGTAAATGCACAGAATAGGTCAGTCAGCCCTGCTACACTGAAGCACAGTCTTCTCCCAGAGGATGCTCCCTGAAATCAGTGAGACTACAGATGGACAACACTTCTATTCACAGAGAATAAAAATATCAAGATCTGCTCATGAGGCTGCAGAATTTTCTTCTGTAGTTATGTGAAATGATGTGAGCCTTGCCTAATATATCTGTGTCATAAGTTGTTTCAGTAGTACAAATATTTACGGGATAGTTTAATTTTGTTTGGAGGGGAAAGTATTGTTTCACTGCACATGATGAACCTTTCCTGATATTGTGGGCTGGAAAGAGATTCAGATGACTTACTGTAATAGTCTGAAACTATGATTCTAGTCTCAAGCAAAATTACGACTTATGCAAAGTCCCCTCATAGTCATTGGAGAAGTACAGGTACCTCTAGAAGTCAACCCCTGAGCCAGGTGTCCAAGAAAAGTGACGTAAATCGCTCTGTCTCCAGTGACAATAAAGGGAGTTGAGGCAACTTCATAGGAGAGGTACTTCAGCCTTCCGATCATCTTTGTGGCCTCCTCTGGACTTGCTCCAACCAGTCAATATCCTTCTTATGTTGAGGACCCCAGAGCTGGATGCAGAACTGCAGGTGGGGTCTCACGAGAGCAGAGTAGAGGGGGAGAATCCCCTCCCTTGACCTGCTGGCCATGCTTCTCTGGATACAGCCCAGGATACGGTTGGCTTTCTGGGCTGCCAGCACACACTGCCGGCTCATGTTCAGCTTCTCATCCACCAGTACCCCCAAGTCCTTCTCCTCAGGGCTGCTCTCAATCCATTCTCCACCCAGCCTGTACTTGTGCTTGGGATTGCCCCGACCCAGGTACAGGACCTTGCACTTGGCCTTGTTGAACTCCATGAGGTTTGCACAGGCCCACCTCTCCAACCTGTCAAGGTCCCTCTGCATGGCATCCCTTCCCTCCAGCCTGTTGACCGTACCACGCAGCTTGGTGTCACCAGCAAACTTACTGAGGGCCCACTCAATCCCACCGTCCATGTCACTAACAAAGATGTTACAACAGGACATGTCCCAACACTGATCCCTGTGGAACGCCACTCGTTACTGGTCTCCACTCGGACATTGAGCTGTTGACCACAACTCTCTGAATGTGACCATCCAGCAAGTTCTTCATCCACTGAGTGGTCCATCTGTCAAATCCATGTCTCTCCAATTTGAAGACAAGGATGTCATGTAGGACAGTGTCAAACGCTTTGCACAAGTCCAGGTACATGATGTCAGTTGCTCTTCCCTTGTCCACTAACACTGTAACCCTGTCATAGAAGGCCACCAAATTTGTCAGGCACAATCTGCCCTTGGTGAAGCCATGTTGGCTGTCACCAATCACCTCCTTGTTTTCCATGTGCCTAGCATAGTTTCCTGGAAGATCTGTTCCATGATCTTGCAAGGTACAGAGGTGAGACTGACTGACCAGTAGTTCCCTGGGTCTTCCTTTCTTCCCCTTTTTAAAGATGGGGGTTATGTTTCCCCTTTTCCAATTGATGAGAACTTCACCAGTCTGCCACAACTTCTTGAATATGATGGATAGAGGATTTGCAACCTCATCCACTAGTTCTTTTAGGACCCGTGGATGTATTCCATCAGGTCCCATGGACTTGTGCACCTTCAGGGTCCTTAGGTTCCCCCAAACCTGATCCTCACTGACCATGGGTGACACTCCATTCTCCCAGTCCCTGCCCTTGCCTTCCGTGGCTCGGGGGCTATGGCTTGTGCCCTTGCCAGTGAAGACTGAGGGAAAAAAATCATTGAGCATCTCAGCCTTCTCCATGTCCTGGGAAACCAGCTCTCCTGTTTCCTTCCACAGAGGGCCCACATTTTCCCTGATCTTTCTTTTATCCCTATGTACCTACAGAAGCCCTTCTAGTTGCCCTTAATGTCCCTGGTGAAGTTTAATTTTATCAGGGTTTTAGCTTTTTATGTCCTTTTAGCTCCCAGTGTTGGGATGTCTTGTTACTATACAAAATTCCTTCACTTGCGGGGTACTCTGGGCTTCAGAGGCTTTCTCAGGAATTGTTCAAAATTGTTTTTCAGAGGCTAATCAGATCTTGAGGAGCAATGCTAGAACAGGTTAGATGGAAACACCATCACTTTTCTGGAGGAAGGGATGCTTAGGTGCAGAACTGGTTGATTTTATTATTCCCTGAGCCATTTAAGCAATATTAATCTCCCTGTTAGAACAGCCTGCTGTTAGCCTATATGGTCAACATAATCATTCAGCACAGCAGTTCTGTGCCACAGGAATGCAGTGCTCAAGCTTGTGGATTCACCACAGGCTTTTTTCAATTTTCCTTCTCTGAAGAAAAAAAAAAAAAAAAGAAAAAAAAAATTCATAAACACTGATGAGCAAGGAGTGTTAAAGCTCCAAAGTCAAACATCCGAAAGCTGGAAAAATTCAAATGAAGTATCTCCCATACCAGATGAAATGGACACTCCATACTAGGGCCTGACACATGCAATGCACAGAAAAGGTCTGAATAGAGGCAGAGCTACCTCTGTGAAGGGATTGGTGCTACAGTATTCCCTGACCTTCAGGGAAGCTGAACTTTTTATCCTGAAGAACTTTAAAAGCAGTAGATTGTGCATGTGTATTTACCTGTGCAATATGAGCTCTATTATACATGCAATCAATCCTCTGTTGTCCATGTCCTCAACAATCAGCCTTCTGACAGAGATCAAGACTGGAGAGAGCTGTGTGCCTGTGAAAGACAAAGCTCTAACGGAAGTTGTTCAACAACTTTAACTGCAGTGGGAGTGACTTGTGACTGTTAAATATGAAGTTGGTACAGAGTTCTCAATGACCTCCATAAGGCTGTCATTTGTTCCACAGTGATTAAACTCCTGATCCCCAGTGAAACATCATTCATTGCATAGGACAAAACTTTTAACATTCTGGTAAAATATCCAAGTGTTATTCCCAAATGGCAGGGGTATTTTAATTAAATTCCCCAAGGAAAAATTGTCTTGTCTGAAGGCAATGTGGTGTAATGAAAATGGTCTGTATCTGTTTTAATATTAAATCTGTATTCTCTGCCCTTAGGATTCTTATTTGCTAGCAAATTCATAGGGCCAATACAAAAAACTGCAATTTTTACTTCATCTTGAAGTTAATCCGCAGTTTATCTCAGTAAATGACAGTTCAACCAACATAAGAAAATGACGTGGAGTCATACCCACTCCTCATCTTTGTTCATAAAGGCCAGAGAGATAGGACAGAAGCCACAAGGACTTCAATCCTCAGCTGAGACCTCCATGGTCTGGAAGAAGCACTGTGGAAACCCCAACAAGTATGAGTCACGAACATTGCCCAAACGTGGTGTCTCTTCTAATGAGCTAATAATCTAGTTACAGGGCATTGGTCTCTCCTCCCTGCATCTAGCTAGTACTGCTTCCAGAGGAAACAGCCAAAAAGCACACTGGGCAGTCACAGTGTAGACCTAGAGAATAATGCTTTGATGGGTAAAAAATAAATTATGATCTTTACGGGCCCTTCCAACCTAAACCATTCTATGATTCTATGATAATACTTCCTAAAGTGCCCTCACTGGACCCACATCACATGTCCTCCAAGGAGCCCTAGCAGCAGAGAACTGTTTCTCAGGGGTCCTGCTTTCCCAGCACAGGATAACACAAAGAATTGTTTTCATTCCTAAATCCCTCTGCTGTTAAAGTTAATCTATAAGCCATATGTGCAGAAGATGCTTTCTAAAACAGTATCCATGCTCAAGTGAATTTTCACAGACAACCTGTCAGCTGTACATAGAAACTTAGTGAACCCAAAGATTACATGAAAGTTTTTTTCTAAGCACTGGCAGGGCCTAAACTGACACCCATTTATACATTTGTTTCCAGTGCTTGCAAGTTCAAATGGACTTAATTTAACGTTTTCATCAGTATAGAAAGATTTATGTGTTTGGTCCCTGGCCGTTACAAAAACCTTTCTAATTCATGATCACGATATTTAAAAGAACATCAATTTATCCTGAAAGCCCTTGATCAGAGATTGTATTTTATTCTCCATACCTTCACAGAATTTCGAGGGTCTGTATGTTTATCAAGGACATTTTTATTAGACACCTAGGATTTTAGGGATCCATGATATGCATGATATAAGGACTTTTGCTAAGGTTATGCAAGTTGCTTTTGGAATAGGATCAAAAACATAGCCCAAAGCTCCCTACCTCCTTACTTACAGAGCTCCTGTTATTGTATTTAGGTTTGGATAAACTTTTCTCTGGAAGGTGATTGCTCACAGCAGTTAATTTTAAACTTGCAGGCTTAGATCTGGCTCTATGTGTGTGAACAGGCTGTCATCATGCATTCCAGGTTACTCTCAGAAATGAATGTGTCTTTCCTCTGTGTTTCTCAGTGTTGGGGTGTCAGACATTCCTTCTGCTCTGCATTAATCCAATTACTAAACACCTGCAGACATGCAATAACAGTTTTTGTGCCAAGTCCCTTAGAAATGGTTTTATGGGATAATGTAATCTGCTGTCCTGCTATCAGGAGTTGCATTACACACCTGCCAAGCCCTGAGCTGAAAAATAACAATCAACGTTCTAATTCATTGCAAGAATGTTTGGGGGCACATTAAAGAGACAAAATGACATTCTTCTTAATTTCATTGCCATGGAGTCCATTAAACATTTTTAACTTGTAGTTAATTTTATTAAAAGCCAATTTCAGTACTAAAATATTTACAGTACAGCATGATAAAAACGGAATTCTCATGGCAACTTAGGCAAGTTCCAAAAGATCCATTAAAGAGTGGACTGCTTCAAGCACATATATAGTGTCATTCCAATTCCGTTCTTGGGGATTTATCTGATAATCACCAAAATGCACTTCAAAGTGGAATTTTAAACTATGAAATAATTTGTTTTTCTTGTGCCTTTTTTATACTTTTCCCCAAAAGATGTGCTTTTTTCTCCTCTGTTTTTAAAGGGGTTGTGCTCCTCGGAGCTGAAACAAAACTTCTTTCCAGAAGGGAAGACTTTTCAAGGCACGAGTGTTTGTTAGGTGCCAAAGAATAATACAATAGAATGGAATGGAACAGAGATTTAGCAGTATGAGTCAACTGCTGACTGCACCACAAGTTTTTGTACAGCCTTGGGTAGGTCAGTTCATCCTTTTGTGATGCAGCTTTGTAAAATATACATCAATGAATCATCGGAATGTAGTTGTAAATAGTAAAAATAATTAAGATATTCCTAGAAAGCCTCGTTGTGAGTCCTGTGTTTGCTCCATGAAATACGAGTGTGGTCCTTAACTAAGCTAAACAGCTCATCTTTTCATTTGTAGGACTGTTTATATACATCCAAATGTCATCTTATTCCATCATGCTCCATTAGTTTCAGTTACAAGTGCAGGAATGCAAACAGTGCAAATTGATTTGAAGAAATACAACAATACCAAGTATAAACTTGAAAGAAATTCTCTATAATAATCCATAATGTTGTTACCCCTGTTTACCTTGTCAAGGAATATGCAGCAAAGATAGCATGTGCTCTGTTCAGGAAGAGGAATTGGATTTGACCAGAGTCACCTGCAGTTTATAGCACTGCAGTCACTGCTGAGGGCTTACATAATGTCCTAAGGGGTCTTTTGCACAGCTATAGGCAAGACAGCAAGACATAGCTAGCCAACAAAGAGCATTCCAAGGCTACGGCCCCGTGTAGTAACCCCTTCCAACTAACTTTACATTCCCCCATCCCATATGTAACCTTCAGCCCCCCACTTGAGGCAGACAGTCTGACAGTAATAATAGTAGTCACAAGAAAAGGTGACCTCTGTCATACTAATAATTTTTGAAAACTTAAATGCCCAGGATGTGATTTTAATTAAAATGCACACTGCCTGGCTTGTCTGTTTCCAGGAGAAGGTTTCTCTCTCAGAAAAATAGTGATCCGTTATACCTATTTGCACTCCCACGCTTAGAGGTCAGTCCCATCATTACACAGCCAGATTTGTAGAGAGCAAATTTAGTGGTACCTAAACATGGGAATGAATCTGTTTTGCCTTCAGTCTGGTTTTGCCCAATAACCTTTGCATGAACGGTATTTTGGAATAATCAAAACAAAGGGGATTTTTTTCCTTTAGCAGCTCCTGTCGATGTTTTGCACTCTCCTGTATAGCTTCTAGTAAGAGGAAGATCTTTGGACTGATTACCTGACAAATCTATTACTACAGTTCGCACGTGACTACTACATAGGGATGATGAGGTATAGATTTACAAGTGGAAGGATTAACCTCTTCCCTCAGTGTATACCATACAGAGAAGCTTGTACATAGTTTTAGCTCTACAGCTGTATACATCTGCCTCCACCCATCACAGCGTACCTCGTTCTAGTGTTGGCTATTTCTTCCTTAACATCTTCTTGGGGTTTTATGCACCATTTTGCAGATTTGTTTTGTTTTACGGAAGAGTCCAGATTATCATGTCCTTTTTTGGGGAGTAGGACGGGGGGGCGGGATCATCAAGATCTATATTTGTCTATGCTGAGAGAAGAATTGAAGTCTTTGAATCAATATTAAGTGCGTTAGGCTTAAAGCAGTACTGCAGAAGTTAGAAAACTCATACCATTTTCTCCTGTACATGCAAAAACTTGTATTTTGCCTTCCACAAAAATGCACAGTAAACTTCCAAGACAGTGCAGCTAAAATACTCATAACTGGTCATGTTCATAATCCGATGAACATTCTCAGAGGCCCAGAATGAAAACTGAATATCACAATCTATTACACCAGTATCCTGTCCAAAATAAAGGACTTGATGCAAAGTGCTTTGCCTCAGCCCTACCGTACCCTCTACTGTTCTCCCACTATAGGGATTTGGATCCTCTGCACTGTGTCACTGCATCATCACCAGCTACTTCGCACATACAGAATCATTATTTGCAGAGAAACTACAAGATACTTCTGTGTGTGTTCCAAATAATATGTATTTTAAATAGCCTAAATATTCCATTTGCATGAGTAATGCCTATACTATGGACTCTCAGGGATCCATATAACTTGCCTTTTTTATTTTCTGTTTTCCCAGAAGCAAACTTAATGCCTAGTCCCCTTTCTACAGAAGTCAATAAGAGTCTTGATACTTATTTCAAGAGGAGGAAAGTCAGTCCCACCGGGGGTCCTATACTGCCTAAAAATGACACAACTTTTTGCACAGAGGAAAGCCCAAATGGCTCCATATGTTACTCTCATGCTGGGCTGACTTATTTGAGGGGAAGGTCAGCCCATTGTGCAAAGGGCCAGAGAGCGAATAACACATTTGCTGCATGCCTGGGAGTGGAAGCTTGAAGCTGGGAAGTGAGTCTGGCTTTTTAATTCCCACTGGGCATAGCATCCTTCAGAAGTTACTCCTGCTCAGAGCGTGTACAGATTCAGCACATTTTCAGCTTTGTCTCATTTTAAACAGAAACAAACATTCTCTACCTCTTGGAAGCTTAAAATGCAGGCCTTGATTATGGATCAAAACAGGAGTGTCCTACTCTATACTGATGCTGTACTTGAGAAGACAATGACAGAGGAGAGCTGGAGAATGGACCTTGTCCTTCTCCATCTAACTTCAACACCATCATGTAAAATGTCATTCACAAAAGGTGTTTCAAGGATTTTTGTTCCCAGATTTTTTCTGCATCTGTAAATCAGTATTTGGAGGACATGAACTTTACAGCAATGGACTCCCTTCACCCAGGAAACAGTTCCATTTCTCTGATGGTCAGTAAAAAAATTCCCTCTGGGTAAAGATTAACTTCCACAGCTGTGCAGCCCAAATAGCACAGATGCTTCTCTAGTCTGTCTTTTGTGACAGAAAATTAGATGCTATTATCATGCACTGTGGAGAAAGTATATCGAAAAAACAATCAGTATGTTGTCAGTGCTATGTTGGTATTTGTTTGTGTATCATTTGACTTCTTAAAAATTGCATATTAGTTGTAAGATCAAGACAAAAATAAGTATAATTTTCATATTCCAACAGACAACAGGGAGTAGTTTAATATTTCACACGGAAAAAGAAAATCAGTATTTTTATTACTGTGTGGGTTTTTTCCTAAGAATTGACTTAAGGCAGGAGGAAACACATTTAAAGCTACTGTCTGAACTTACAAACATGAGACTAAAACAGATAGGAAAAAGACCACCAGATAATCATACGGTAAGGGAAAAGGATTGACAAATAAAATTATTATTTATTTGAAGTAATGCCCAGATGCCAGAGTTATCATCTGATGGAAAGAACACACATATGCTGAAGGAACTGAGCAGAGAGAGCACTGGAAAGCTGTCTTGAAAAAAACCAATCAGAAAACCAGGAAATTATCAAAGTCCATGCAAAGAACTGGGAGGTGCTTACAATCTCCTAAACTTAATATCTTCCTTTGAAATCTTTCATTTATCACAAGACATTCATGTGGCAAGTTGCCATGCCAGGCTTTTCCTCCAGGTCTCTCCTGGGATGCCCCAGGCCAGGCTGGACACTGGAGGATTCAGCCATGTCTGCTCCATCCACAAGAGTGCAATGAGACACCCGTGAAGAGCAGGTGTCGCTTGCCATGATGGTAGTCCAGGAGTCGTCACTCAAATGGGACAGAGATGCCACTGTAGAGGTGCTGGCTTTGCTTGAGAGGATGGAAGTGTGGGGGTCTTCTATTGAAGAGGACAGAGAGACACGTGAGGAGGACCCAACGTCACTGGCCGTGATGGTAGTTCAGGAGTCATCACTGCTCTCAGGTGCCTCCCAGATAAGCCTGTGAGAGGAAGAGGAGGAGGAGAGCAAGTCTGATCCCAGCATTCCCAAGCATCCTGGGGTTATCCTTCCTGCCGTGAAGGAGACAGCAGCCTGAGCCTCTGCATGGGGTCCCACCCAGCATGTCCTCAAGGTTCCCTCCCTGCCTGCCAGGCACAGGGCTTCTCTCTGCCCCAGGAAAAGGGGGAAACACCCTCAGCTCTGTGTCACAGAGGTCATTGGCCCCAGAAGGATATCTCCCCTCACTTGTTGGGCCTGGGCATCTCCCCATGCCCACCCCCTGCCTGCCCTGCTCCTGGCTGGGGCGGTGGGAGGGGCCCTGGCTGCCAGGCCCTGCTCTTCCTGCCCCCATGGCTCTGCCAGCCCTCAGCGCTGTCTTTGGCCTGCTTGGGGATCCTGCTCACCTCCTCTTCCTCCTCTTCAGGCCTGTGCTGCTCCCAGCCCAGAAATGCAGCTGTGGTGGTCAGGGAACCTCCAGGAAAAGGGGCAGCCCATGCTGCCTCTGCAGTCCTGACAAGGTAGGCCACCCAGAGACCAAGATAATATTTTCAGAGTTGTAATTCAACCCTGTTTTCCTACCCACGGAACCTTTTTGGGTTTTCTTGTTCCATGAAAGAATTTTGCACTTTTCCTCAGTTTCACAGTCACTTAATTCACATGCCATTTTTGTCTTATTCCTGAATGGAAAACAAAGGAGTAACAATTCCCTGGCAATTCTGCTGTTTCCTTTGCCTTTTCTATATGCCCTCAGGGGGAGGACAACCTGTAGCATTCATTAGATAAAAAGATCAGTTCTACACAAACCCTTTGTTAATGCAAATGTCTGCCTGCTTGTTTCAGACAGCCAAATCAAGCTCTGCACTGGGCGTTGTTCACGCTCTGGATAGTCACAGACAGGTACATGAAGCGATACCACATTTCTCTTTCAGTGTTCAGATGGGAATTCAAAGGATTACTTGACAAATTATGTACTCTGCTTTCTTGAAACTGACAGATGAATAGAAATAATGTTGTACTTATTGCTGAGCTCTTATGATTTTAGTGCTTGTAAACTGATAGGAAAGACTTAAAACAGTAGGAGAGGAGCATCTTTACTTAATTTATACCTTTTATTCAACCAAAGGGGACATTTTTTTCCTTTTCTGGGAGGAGTGTGTTTTGCAATAACTTTGCACACGTTTGTCATGGCTCATAATGGCGGGTGGTTTCTCATCTTTGTCCCATTTTTAATCATAAATTTTCTATGAATCATGGAATGTTCCCACTTGAAAGCTTCACGGGATCGACATATGTTTGTGTAGTGATACAGCTGAAGAAGACCTAGTGCCGACAGTTTAATTTACTTCAAGGTTAGAGATTGCAGAGAAAGTCTTCATACGCACTCCCAAGCCACTTTTGGATCTTCCACAGCTTCTCCCCAACCTTTCTGTCCCATATATGCCACTTCACACTCCTCATGCAACCTTCCTTTTGCTTTTTGTGTACTTCCTAAAAGGAGGACAGGAAAAAATGTGTGGTAAAAGAAAGGAATGAGTCTTTGTTACATATAACCAGAACAAAACCACTTTACAGAAAAATGCCTCATTGCTACTTATGTACTATGTAAGTGCATGAACTTGGTATTATTTGTGAGACAGCAGACTTGTAGGGGCAAGGTCCATTCTGCTCCTTTGCAGAGTTATTTGCAAAGTTTTACTTGTGTTTTAAACTGTGAAGCCCGCTCAATTGTGCGAGAAAAAAGGTGGTGATTTTTTTCTGTTCTTCAGAATAGGGAAACCAAGGAGCAGAAATCATAAATTCCTTACTTAAGGTAAGATAGGAAACGCGTAGGAGAAGCAGGGATTGAATTTGTCATCTAGGAGTCCCACCAGAAGTTTGTCTTGTGTCTTGTCTCTAAAGTCAGCCCCTCATGGCATTGCAGCTTTTCTGTTGAGTCTTATCTGATAGTTTTGCCAGTTGTTAGACTGTGGCTTGGGAGATTTCCAGGTTCTGATGGACAGCGTACGTGTTTGTTCCAGGTTCTGATCCACAGTGTACATGTTTGTTTCTTTGGGCGGGGGTGGTTTGGGTTTTTTTTAATGAGAGATTCAAGAACAAATAAAGGCATAGAGTGACAGTGAAAGAAGCAATTTTCCTCATCACATCTTCCAATTATGTACAATCCCTTTTGCATGTCATGTTGTTTGCATCTGCAGATAGTCAGATCTGGGCTCAGCCATGCCATGTGTGAATGCAGAAGACTTCTAGGTGTTTGGAGCATGTAACTTTTTATTTTTTTTAGTCTGCCTTTATTAAATGGCAGAAATTTTGGAAAAAATCATCAGATGTTTACTATGTCAGGCAAAAATGATAAGGTGTGCATGCACATAGCTGTAATTTCCGCATGTATTGTATAAAAGATGTAATGATTGATATTATTATAGAAACTTTTCAACTGGATATTTCCGAATTATTTTCTTACTCCACTGGATGATGCCAGGCCCTGGTGATTTTGCAGGATGGGTGCAAAGTTGTTGGAAAACCACATTCACTTTAGATTTGCTAAGGAATGCTGAGTTCAAATATTGCCAAAACTTGCAGGATAAGCTACCACCAAAAGCATGGGGGCAGCTTTTCCCTCGTTCTAGCTGCTTCACATTAGCTGTAAACCAGGAATTTGACTCAGATGGTGTCCAGTCTGCCTCCATGGGCTAGTGATCTTTGCCAAGGGCAAGTCCCACTGGGACTTGAAGAAGTCTGGATCCATGGAAAGAAAGCTCGGTGCATCTGGAAGTTACAAGTAGGCAGTAGAGACAACACTAAAAGAAAAGTGTGATTGAAAGAATATGACTGAAAGGTGAGAAATGGATGAAGGATACTGGCAAAGTGAGGAGATAAATGAAGAGTTGTGCACAGAGACTAGTAGGGAAAAGAAAGGGGAAATCTCTCCACTTATTAGAAATTTGGAGCTTACCAGGAAATAGGAAGGGGATATCTTGATTGTGTTCTTGTACAGTGGGTATAGTGAGAGAGTCAAAATCAGCTGGATGAACATACTGCTGAAATAATTCTAACAGCTTTTTGTTTGTCAAATGAGCTACCTTTCCCCACTATTTCTGTGTTTTTCAGGCTGTCTTGGCCCACCTGAAGCAGTCCAGTGACATTCCCACCTTCAGCCCTATCCACTGAGAGGTTGCCCTCTGCTTTTCTAATCTTTACGCATAGGCTTATGAGTGCCAATGCCCCAAAGGATTAACCCCCACTTTAATTCTGCACACAGAACAAAGTTCAGCATACTTTGAAGAAAATAGCCGTAAAATCAAGAGTTGAAATACAGCCTAAAAGGAGATGCACTGACACACTCTGGCATGGATTGATCCTCCAAAATATTCTAAGGCCATATATAAACATTTTAATGTGTTTAACCATCCAGATTACACATTTGCTGCACGCTCACTGCCCATGTGAATATCTTAGTTTTCATTTATTCGACACAAACTTTGTCACAGTATTTAGCTGAGGTAAAAGCTGCTGAAAGTCCTAAAGCTGCTTTAATAACTTGGAAAACTGTACAACTTTTGCTGGAGCTATCACTGAAAGAATTGACATCATAGGATACACAGACATGTCAGTGACACACTTCAGTCAGTAAACTGGAGGAACAATTGAAAACTTGCAACGACAAAGCTGTCCTTAACACCAGCATTGAAAGCAATGTTCAGCTCTGAACACAGTTCTGGATACCACACCGTCCACCTGAGGATTAAGCAAAGAGGTAACACTTCCCAAAATGTTAGAAGGCTTTCAGAAATGTTACCCAGAGTCCAAGAACTGCATCAGGTCCGAAGAATATTATATGCATGACATTTCAGAGAGTATTCAGAAAGCTGCACAAGATTAATCTCCCAACACATCCTCTACAGGGAGAGGAACAAGGTGGGCTTCCCCAGGGGGTATTTGGGAGTGATTCTGTGAGGCTAAGCTAACCTTTGTGAATACCCCCTTTCAATGTAAAATAAACACCATATTTGGATTACCTATCCTCATTTTCAGACCAACTCTAGCCATAAATCTGAATGCAATTCACAACGCAGGTTATGTCACAGTACCTCCCTCTTGGCTTGAGGCTGGTGGTTCCACACTGAGCTGTTGGTTAAGGGCTTTGCTGGAGCAGAGCCACATCACTCCGCACCTTACTGGATGCAGCTCCAGACGGACATGTGTGTCTCTGTATACACAGGAACATCTCTGAGGTCATCAAGGAGTTAAAATCAGACAATACACCTACAAGAGCCCTTTGAGCTGTGATCCTATCAAATTTTACAAGCTAAACAGGATCAAGCTGTGTCATACAAGAATCAGAGATATGTAAGGATCCCTAGAGGCTGCAGAGATGATTTTAATAGTGCAAGAGGTGGCACTTTTTCTCAGTCCACTAATACTGAAGCACAAATCAGATTCCCCAGCCCTGATCAGAAAAGAACCCACAAACTTAGGGAAAGGGAAAGAAAGAAGGGAAATATGTTAAAGTCCTGTCAGGATCCTGTTATAGTTAACTGCAACAGCTAGCCAAAACCAGTTAAGCTTTGCTACCAAAGGTTAAAAATAAATGAATCCTGCCCATTTTCGCAAAGAGAAGAAAAAGGGGATACTTTCAAATTTTTCGATGACCATTACACAAATTCTGATGTTTCTAAATAAAAAAATAATTAAAAAAAAAAGCACCCTACACTTTTAATTAAAAACAACAAGAAAAATGTCCTCATGTATTCATATACAAGAGGGAAAGTCATCTCAAGTCTAGTGATAGTCTCTAAATTTCCAAATAGTTTCAAAGAAAGAAACAATATTCTCACCTTTTGGCCCCAAACAGTATGCATAATTCTGTTGGGTTTTTTTCAATTACTGATGGTGTTTGGGGTTTTTTTTGTTTTGTTTTCCTTTTTTTTTTTTTTTTTTAATTGAGAAATTGAGCAATTTCAAAGCGTGGAAGTAGAAGTCTCCCACACAATTGTCAGGCTGTGAGGTGTTTGAGGATACTACCAACTGTAAAACACTAATGCATAGCACCATATAACTATATAATACAACTCAACACTACACAATACGATACAAACTAACCATAAAGATGATTGTAAATTATTCAGCCACAAGACAGACAGTACTTTGAACCATTTATATTTAATTCTTAGGTAAGTGGACCAGCAAGACAGGCGGGTTCAAGCAGGCAGGTCCAGGCCTCAGACCCCAAGGTTTGCTGCTCACCGCTGACGATTGGGTGCTTTTGCTGGTAGAAGCGGGCAGCAGGTTTCTCAGCCCAGGTCTTCACCAGCAGCAGTGTGCTGAGCACCCAAGCAAAACATGCTCCCCTGAAACCTCCACACAAACCCGACTGCGCAGGAAACGATGCCTCTCAGGAGAGCTCTTCAGGGGAAATTGCAGCAAGGAGGCAACATTGATGTTTCTCTGACACCTTTTCAAACCACAGCCTTCCTCTGTAGGCAAGGGATAGCAGAGAAGTGCTCCCAGCCTGAGCACGCCACATCTACCAGCACTACCTGGTCACACCTACCACCTCTCTCCTCCCTGCCTGGACACTCCCATGGGGGCTTCTAGACTGTTGTTCTCCATCAGCAGGACAGAACTGGGAACAGACTCAATTACACTAAGTTTTATTTCTGTAGCAGACCTAAACGAAGCTGTTTGCTCTGCCTCTGCCTCTGCTGTGTGTTTTGTACCATTTCTTGCAACCTTTTTCTGCAGGACAATAGTGGTTTACCTCTAAACTAGCAAAAGGAATAGTTGATGGAAATGCATTAATTTCCCAGACAAGACCATGATAAATTAATAGCAGCTTATCTTTACTCTGGATTCAGAAAAAACTGCAAATGCCTGCCCCGTTCACCCTTGAACATGGAAAGAAAAGAAGCCCAAACCCAGATTTACAGTCGACTGTCAGGAAGCAGATGAGAAGGCCAAACACATTGTTATCCTGCGACTAGATCATGCAACCACTGCCAAGGAAAAGCATCCAGCTACTGAAGGCAGCAGGAGCCACTTGTATTCAGTAACTGTCCATCTGATCACTTGCCGTTTGCCACAACGTATGACAGATGGAAGTGGGCAAGTACATCCATGTCACCCTACAGGAGAATAAAGTAAGGTCTAACTTTGCAGAAAAATTGGGTGATGAAGGGAATAAGGATGATATTATAATAACAATAAGAGCTGGATTTCATAAAATCATCAGTTCATAAGTTCACGGCTTGAAACAACGCTGTTCAGTGTATCCTTGATACAGCTCCAAAATGAGTACTAAGGAAAGGGCAGGATCTTTACATCTTTGCATTTTTCTCTCTCCATTAATAAAGATCGGTATGTAGAATATAAATCTGGGAGGAAAACAATCACAAAAACGCAACTGCAAAAGCAGTTTCTTAAAAGCACTTATCCACCTGGTATACACATAATAAAATTCAAGTTCAGTGGAGTGAATGCATTTTAAAACTATCTGTGCATTCAGATGTATGATAAACTCTCAGATATGTAAAAGAAGAGAGGTGAGTTCAGGGGACCAAGTCTTGCTACTTGCTGCAAAATCAAGAAATATCGTGGAAAAGAAACTAATCCCCTTTAATTAACCCAAGAAACCATAACAGGAATCATATTTATCCATGAGATTTCATTACAGAAACAAACACTAAAACCAAAACCAATCACTGGATTATTTGGTGCCTTGCCTAAATAAGTCTAGTCAGGTCTTCACAGTGCTCAGACTGGGAGTAAGTAATACAAAGGTAACTCGTGACAAAATATGTGAAGAGAATTGCAGAGTATGCGTCTCTGATGAATGTGTAAGCTCATCCAGTTCACCTAAAATAAGTCCTGAACTTCTGTCTGAGTGTTCTGGGCCTAGAAAATGAGTTCCTAGGTTATGGTCTGATTTCTTCGCTGTGTACATAAGTCGCACAGACAGGACCTCCCTCTAGAGGCACTCCAGTGCAAGCATTCTTACCACAGACTGTACTGGGAACTCAGGCACTTCCATTAGGAGCCCTGGCTATCTCAAATTTAGGAGCAGGCTAGCTGGCAGAGCTAAGAAAACCATGTCAGAATGTCCCAAAAGAGGTAAACCACTATTTTATTGTACAAACAGTGGTTTGTTTTCTGTTTCCTCTTTATATAAGCACCTTCTTTCCAATCTTGTGACGTTCCAGCACAGTTGCATGGACTATGGAGCCTGTGTGGAGGTAGGTGCTACTGCACACTCCCTCACAAACACCTCCTAAATCTTTTCAAGGATAGGAAGAGTGAGACGACAAAGGCAAAGTCTTAATTTCATTCTTTCGGCTTTGGCTTTAACTGAGTCAGTTCTACTGGAACCAAGCTGAGTTTGCACTCCTGTAAAACTTGTACAGTTGGCCTGTGGAAAATCAGACTCCAGCTGATTCCCAGTCTAAGCTCTGGCATTGGCTACTCCAGCCCTGGATGTTACCTATATTCTAGAGCATGTAAGAGTACTTCTGCCTGCCCTTCTCAATAAAATGCAAAGAAAATTTTTTTCTCTTGCCTATTTTAGCAAAAGACCATCGTAATAAATGTATAATATTTTCAAACATTTTTATTCTCAGTATTTATTCCAAGGGTTTGGTTTTTTTGCCTATTTTAGCACTGATCTTGTGTCCCTAGGTTATTTGTTATTTTGTTCTGTTTAAAATCAGAGGTGTGTCTTTTCCCAGGCTTCTTCTCATCATGGAACCAGTTCAGTTGGAGGAGTGTTAATCATGGGATAAAATCCCTGAGATGTTTGAGGTGCATGAAAAAACACCACTGCCATTCCAACTCCTTCTACATTTCTGTATGACGGCGGTCTGTAATTTGGGGGGGTCATCCTGCATTACCCCCTTCACATGAGTGAAGCCCACCTTATGGCTGCTAAACTCAGCATAGAAGAGAGTGAATACTCTCATTTTGAGTAGGAAAGTGTTGTTACCAATCAGTGCTGAGCATGTCAATCCCTGTAGTACAGTTCCACCAATGTGTTACGGTTTCCTTTTTGTTGCCTCCCCAGAAGACAATCTCTCCATTTACAAACATTCTCCTTGTACAGTTCTTTTTTTTTTTTTTAATTTCACTTTGTTTTTTCAGTGAATTATTTTCTACTGAAAAAAACCACTTTTTTTTTTTTTTTTTCCATAGGAACTGTGGCTGAATTACTTAAGAGAGGTCATTTCATGATTGTAAAAAAAATAAAGCCTGTTTTCTGATGCATTTGTGTTTCGTGGTTTAGATTAATTTTTAGATTAAAGATACCAGTGTTGCAGCATGAGTTCACTCTTGATGTATGTTAGAGAATCTACTTGGGAGAGATATGTTGTAAATATTCCAAAGTGAGAAAAAATTGTTAGATATCATATAGTCCTCAGAGGAGAGAATTCTGCATTCATGAGTGACTAATTATGAGCATGTCTTTAATAAAGTTTTTCTCTGTTGTGTAGTGAAAGTTGAGTTTGTACCACACCCTTTCCTTCAGCCACATTAATAAGGCCTCTCTCCTGTAGTCAGGTGTCTGCTTTCACAGTGCATACTGGAGCTTCACTGCTCCCACATAAAATGTAGTTGAAAACAGTCAGCAAAATCAAAATTTATCAGGAGGGATCATTATCTGTGAACCCAGGCAGCTAGTCCTAGTTTTAGGCAACCCTAAAGTAGGTGCCTATGTTGCCTAGGTTGTCCCTGGAGAAAGGTAGGAGACACCAGGACTTACACGGGACAGCCAGCATGTGTAATCTTGTTATTTTCCTATCTCACTCTCCTTACCAGACAGGGAACTGAAGATTTTGGCTTTTCATCATGTGTTTATCTTTTTCTTTACTCTTCAATGCAATTGCATATAAAATTAATTCCCTCTCCTGCCTCCATCGATTTATATGTATTTCTAGTTCTGTGCACTCTAACTTCAGTTTCTCAGGAGAAGTCAGGCAGAATTTAGACTGTATTGGCCTGGATCAGTGCTTCAGGAAGAGTTAAGCATTGTGTCCCAGCAGCAATCTCTGGCACTGTACGAGCTGTAAAATTTGCAGTGTCTGTGGGAGTTTTTCAGCTAAGAGAGGTGCCTACTATTGTATGCCTGAGTCTTAGGCAGGAGTTAAATACACTAGATTCTGCCTCTAATCCACTGAAAACCTTGTGTTCTGTGCATAAGCAGCCTTTATTAGATGAGTGAAAAATTAACAAGAAATGAAGGAAGTTTTTAGAAGAGAAATTACAAAGTCTGATTTGGTACAAGCTGATGCCACATCTACCCTGGAGAGCATCAGCATGGCTCACAGTATGAGAACTAACAGGCTGTTCCAGCCAGCATTTATATCCAGATTTCCCTTCAGGTGCTAAACGAGTTCATTTCACGAAAGAATATACATGGAAGAAGCCAATAAGAAAACTTAAAAGAAAAGCGAAGCATTTTGGCTTAAGACATTTAAGAATGCAAAGAGATTACCATTTTGTGACTCCCAGATTTCTGTTGTACATGTGTGCTTAGGTAATCTCTTTCCAGATGTACATTTTTGTTTAAAATGGCTTATGGCTAATTCTTTTTGATTCACAGAAGGATTTGATTGAAGAGAGTGAGTGGAGCTGTAGAAACCTTACCGATTCAATGGCTGGGATCTTTCTTTTCAGTTGCCAGGGCAGAGGTTTCCATTGTTTGTTTGCACAATAATCTGTCTGGAAGAGCAGAAGGTGTTTTCAATGAATGAGCCACCTGTGTGATGCTATAGGAAACAGAAGAAAGATAGCTTTCATCATTAGTTATTTGTATATGTGCAAAAAAGGATACCGTTTATCTCAGGTAATAGGATGACATTCTGCGACTTGCTTGGGAATACTGGATAGTGATATGCTACATCATTCCTCTCCATGTGCACACTCATGTCAGTGAGAGATGGTCTGTGACAAAATGTTATGTTCAGTCTTCAGGCAATCACACTGTTTCCGCTCCTGAAACCCACAGTGACTAAATGCTCTTATTCTTGCCCTTAGCTTGGTCATCGTTAAAGCATAGCAAAAGCACATTCCCAGTGCCTAGAGTTACAACTGCTCCCTTACTCTCTGTCGCTGACTTTCCCACCTTCTCTTTATCTTTTTCTCCTGTTCTTCTTTTCCATTGTCAGTAAGAAATAATCCGAAACTTTGCATGATTACTTCAGATGCATGAGTAAGCAGGCAAGTCATCAACAGATCTCTGTAATCAGGAAGGGCTGAATAGGAGTAATTCATGTTAGAATAACACAAAATAAAACCTTTTCAGGAATTTGGTAAAAAAAAACTGGTTTGGAAAACTTTTGTTTGACTTTTGATTGTTCCCCCTTTTTTTTTTTTTAAAATGGTACAATTTAAGAATAAAAAGTTAGAACTTCCATACTAAAACCCCACAAAAATCTAAAACAAATCAAATGTGCAATCCCTTTCATACTTGAAAATATGTACAAAATAACCCCTCAATTTTACAAATAGCTTTAGTCAACCACCATTTTCATGTGTTTACTCCCATGTCTGTCAATCTTAGTTGCTTACCTGTGTCTTATGTACTACTTAATACACTTATCTGCAGAGACATGTGGAGTTTTATCCCTCCCAAAATAATGAAAACCTGAGCCTCCCAAAGTCAAAACAGAGGTCTTTGTTGACTTTAGTACATCTAGAAGCTTATGCTGAGTTTTTAAAACTTTGAAAAAAACCCTTGATATTGTAACTTTGCTCTTTTTTCCTCATTTATGGTGTATAAAACACTTTTGCTATGGCTGTGTTGAGTGAAAACGTTGGGCATTCTACTCTTACTTTCCCTCCATTTTTAAGCGTGTGAATCCGGACAGTTAAGAGTGAAAGTGGCGCTCTCATTTCAGAGGAGTAGTTAGCGCAATGCAAGCATTTTTCAGGTGTGAGCTCGAGTTATTGTTACTATTGCTACACATTCATCTGGTGACCAGCATTTGGGCTAGGGAAATGAAGGGATGAGGGAAGAAACTGTGGAGTGTGTCCCCACACAGTATGTGTGTATGTTCCTCTGAGTGCTAAGTACGTCAGAGTGGAAAACAGCAATGGAGTGGAACATAAAGCCCATCTCATATATACCAGGAGGGCTGCATTTGACTTCGGTGTAGTTACTTCTGATTTACTCAAGTGTCAGTTGGAGAAGGACCACAACCCATGCTTAAAAATGTTTTTATATGCTCCTCTGAGTACAAAACTTGGAGAACTTTGTGAAAACAAGCTACTGTTGCTGGTTTGCCAGGTAGGCAACCTCTCTGAGCTCTGTTTGAGAGCTGGTCCAAATAAAATGTTTCTCACAGCTATGACTGCATTGCATTAATTCAGCTAGAATCAACAATTACATCAGAAAAATGTGTTTACTTTGGTTCTGGGCCACAGAGACTGGGCTCAAATGTGATGTAGAACATATGCCTGTTGTTGCTTATAGGGACAAATAATTTTACAGGTGGACCTCAGCATTCCTTCCTTTTGCTAAGTATACTCCTCCTGGCAAAGGACCTGGGATGCACATTTATTATTTATGGAATTATACTTAAACTTACTTATTTAGACAGTGTAAACAGTAATTCTGATATTAGAAGTGATCAGAATAAGATTTAATTTCTCTCTTTGTTTACAGGTACCTGACCAGGATCCTCTCACTAAAGCTGCATCTGTTTATACCGACAAGGACTGAGATCCTCAGCTGTAAATCAGAAGTAAAGTGACCAAAGTCAGTAGAACTACACTCACGTAAAACTGGCATAGTGGAGATTGCGATCACTCTTGTTCTTTGTTAGTGAACTCATCAAAGAATTGATCCAGACAGCCAAAAGTGAAGGAAAGGACTTTATTTAGCCAGATTGTTGGTTCAGATGTCATACAATATCATTTCAGTCTAGAATTTTCATCTCTACTGCCAAGGAAATTAAACAAAAACATTGCATGATTTTTACTTGCCTAAGTTTAGCAATCTTGCTCAAGTATAAAAGTAGAGGAATTACAAATTGGAATTTCATTTTAAAATGCTTGGTTTAAACTATCCGAGAGTACAGGTCCTTGGTTATTGGTAAACATTTTGTCACTAACAGGGTTGAACATAAACAATTTGTATGGGATAAACTTTACCAAGTAAATGTAAACCACTTAGGGCATACATCTGAATAAGGTATGACATATACTTAAGCCATTGGAATACAGCAGCTTTTATTCACATGAAATAATAAACCACTAGATTTTTTATGTTGTAACTTAAAATTTAAATCAGTGATTTAAGTGAATAAAACTGACTATGAGCTTCTGCCCACACTTATGCCAAACTTGAGGCTTCTTTCAATCTAGAATTCTGGGTTTAATCTATCGAGACAACATGAGAGCTGTATTAATTTAAGCTACATCAAAATTGCATCTGCCTTTTACTTTAGGAATATCTCCATCAGAGAGAACTAACAGGAATGTTCGGTTGCTATCAGTGCCCATGAAAAATGAAGAAACAAACACCTATGTAATGGAGAGAGCTGAACAACCCAAATTAGATGAAATAAAGACAGTTCTGAACTTTTATCTAGAGCCCTAATTTCAAACCATAATCTTTCCTGAAGTTCCAGAATTCAGAGAAAATAAGCTGAAAGTAGACTTTCTGAGCTATCTCAAGAGTAGCTGCTTGTACATTTCTTTCTATCCAATCTGACATCTCCTACGAATGCTCTCATGAGATGCCAACCCCCCAGTAGAGAGCAAAGGCATTTAAATAACTCATATGGGCCTTTGTGCTTTTGAGGTTCACCTACTTCTCCCACATTTGTAGATCACTTCCATTTAATTCACTAACTGTGTGCAGTAGGATTATAATGAAGTGACTAGTATCAGGAAGGTAGATGGGAGAAAGTCATTAAAGTCCCCAGAGTCAATTTTGTAATATTTATCCTGCTGTCCAGAACAAATTCAAACTTGGGTTATAACGCTGTGACTTATTCCCCAAGCAGTTGCATTCCCATATAACATACTTAAATTCCGTCCAGAAACTGCTGGGCAGCATTTCAGTGCTTGCTGAAACTCCTGTAACAGCCATGAGGATTTTTCTGATCTGATTACTAATTAGCATAATAGGAATATGACTTTACCATAGGTTTGGAATGCTATTCTTTCTGGATGCCCTGTGTTGGCATGGGTAGATCTCTTTTTTCCAGAGAAAGAGCTAAATGTCCATAGAGAACACAAAAGTCTCCTTTGCTGTGAAAATCAGAGCTGTGCGGTCTCCAGGTGTGGAGTAAAATAAGACCTAACATGAAGGGACACTTCTGAGAATGTTGTTCTTCCTGACAGAAAGTGAACTGAGATCCTCCAGTGCAAAGTGGTAGAGAAATCCAATGTTTTCATAATTCATATGCCACCTAAACTGCTCCTTTTTACCTTGCATGAGCTGCAAAATCACGAAAGTGTTACTGAAAATGTCTTCATTCTACACATTAAGTATAAACGTATAGTAAATTATGTTTGTGTGTTTTTATTAACCCTTGAACTGCTGCTGAGCAATGCATGTGTTTGAACAAGAGTTGAAAAGCTTTTAAAATATTTACTTAAATACTTTACTACAGTCTAAGGATTGAGCTCTAAAACCTCTGGGATTTGGAGGCGCACAGGAAAGTTAACTGAAGGAAGTCTGGGAGAGGTGAGCAAGCTCAAGCACACTCCTGCAAAATCTTCCACTTCCCTTATCAGCTTCAATAAACTTGACTTCTACTTTCTGCTCTTCGTGTTCAAAGGACACATGCAAAGAATTTCCAACGGTGTAGGCTGTGTTCAATCTCATCCTTGCTGGATAAATGTAGAGTCAGTTAAATGCCTAAATTGCCTTAGGCTTATTTATTATTGATTTACTCCAGTTTTACACTTTCAGAGCTGACTGCTTTCTGTAGCATTATGCTACACAAAAAGCAAGTCACCTGCAGATTATATTAAAAACGATGTGGACTGGGAAACTACAATATTACCTCTGATTTCCTTTATTCAAGTGAAATACTTTTCCTCCTGTGAGACGTATCTTTTCTTGATTTTGTATTTCATATGTTTTATCCAAGATTTATCGCATGCCAAAGAGTAAATCAGTTCCCAGAGAACTGCCCGTAATTCAGTTCACCTAACTCCCCCTTCTCCTATGCCCTAAAGTCCTTAATCACTAGCAATTCAATATCAGAGTCCCATCTGCTCAGTCTTTCTGGCTCAATAAATGTTTTATTCCTTTGGCCTGACAGAATATTGTCAGCAAGAGGGACAGAGCCTGTTCTCCCTCTTCTCTTATGAACAGGGTTAGGATGCTCCTGGAACAGGTGGGAGATGCCATTCCAGAATCCCAACCCTCCCTCTGCCATGGGGGGCACAGTCCTAGTTATATACATGGTAGGAACCCTTGCCTGGGGTTTTGAAAGAAAAAAGCCATAGCAGCGTTTTATCCAGACCTTTCGCTTTTTTGGAGCCCATTGGTGATCTGTGAGAGGCCTTTATTGCTGTATGTCCCAAAGGATTTAAGAACAGAAACACCTTGCTTTTAGAGCTTACTTGAGTCCAAGCATAGACTAGGCACGAGGTACTCATTATTGCCAAAAGTGGGCTAGCTCTCTATGTGAACACTGCCAAAACACAAGCAGAGGGATTCACTCACCCAAATGTAGACCTCTGAGCTGTAGAAATCAATGCCTCAGACAGGCTCCTTCCCCACATCTTTTTGTTGTTGGTAAACTCATATCTGACCCAGCTCAGACATTTACTTCAGGATGAGGTGACTGTCACCCTAGAAGTGACTGTTTCCCTCGGTGGACGAGATGGGGAATGTCATCAGTGAGCTCAGATACAGAGTTCTGCAGTGCGGATGACTGGATTTGGTCAGATGCACCCTGCTTCTGCGTCTAGAAAATATTCATGCCAACAGCCCTGCACCTGGAAACTACGTGCTGGCCACGTTTTTAATCCTATTTCTGTGTGGACTTAGGTGTTTAATCCTTTATGGAACATAAAACTTACTTCCACTGAAGTCAGGGAGTCGTAAGCACCTTTGAAAATATTAACTTTCTTTTGTTATGGTAGGAATCACCAGGTGGTGACGATAAATATAATCTTACACATTCCTTTTCTTAGTCTATAAGGAATACATGCACTTTCAAGGAATGCTGTACTGTTAGTTTTTGGTGATTCAGGTTTACGGGGGAGCTTTTGTAAACAACCAGAGAGTTCAACCTATCTTACGCTCTTTGATTAGATTCAGTTCTTGGTGAGAATTATTTCCTGAGAACTGGAAAAGTGGCTTTTGGGTTAAGACTTCTAAATAAGGTTTTGCCTGCATGTAGTCCATGACCACCAATGTTCAGTGACTATTGTACACAGTATAAATAGATGGTTCTAAGAGACTCTGTATCGCTGATTTCTCCCCTGATAGGAAGCTGAGTTGCAAGCCTTCCAAATCCATCACAGACAGGCAATAGTGTTGTATTTTGGGGTCTATCCTTCCTTTCCCAAATATGCACAACTGCCATTAATTTTCATTGAATTCACTTGAACTTAAATACAAAATAGATGTTACTTTGGGATGCAGTCATTTAATATATGAGAACCTTCTGAGTCTTAGAATTAATCTGAGTTGCGGGTGGGTTATTTGTTTGTTTATTTTATTCCTTAATTTATAAAAGGGATGACGGCCCACCCAGTGGAATTTTCCCATCAAAAATAGTATGAAACAGAATAATGGAATGCAAGATTGATTAGATGGTGTGCTTGTTGGCAATGAATGCATGTACTTCTTAATCTTAATGGATCATAAAAAAAATCCTTTCATACTTACCATAATGCATGTGCTAAGTTGTGGGTTCCTAGCCAAGGCAAAGAAATATTCTATGATTTCCAGAGATGCAAACTAAGAATTTCATACAGCACATAAGTGGGGCCTCTGCTTAAATGCATAAAGATAATTTCTTAATTATGACAGTGATACTCATTAAAAAGCTTTCCAATAGTACATGCAGTTCCCACACTGGTCTCTCTCCCACTGTCTGACAGACAGACAGCTTGGTTACACATGCTCAGAAAGGAGGGTGGAGGCCCAGATTCTTGGCTGTCTTGAAGTGGCCACATCCTGCCATCTGCTGAATCCTTATGCTATTGGCAAATCCAGGGAAGAATGCTTCTGAGGTGTCCTAAAATATTCCACACCTCTGCAGGAATGTTATGTGTAAGGAAAAATATCCAAATGCTTTAAGAGAGATAGAAATCAATTATAAATATTGACAAATAAAATATATTTTTTTTAATGTGCCAGGAAGTCTCATACTGATGGAGGACCAGTGTCTAAACTTCACCGTGTCACAGCTGACCAGAGGAGTACACAAAGAAGATTTACTCCTTGAGGTCTTTATAAAATTTGTGATACAAGAAACCATCAGAATTTGTATAGCAAAAAACCGACAAACATCTTCCTCTTGGTTCACCTTTTACTATTGCAAATAAAACAACCACAAAATTTTTAAGATGCATAAGATTACATGTATATTTAACTGATAATTTAATTATATTTCTTAATTTTCTTACTGCCTTCTCTATCTCTATACTGTTTTTCAAACAACCTTTGGGATTCCTCCAATAATCTCTTTTATTTGTTGTTGATTAACAATTCACACTGTAAGTTTCCCACTTCTACATCTCATCTCAAGATTATCTCCTGTTCCTTAGCTGTCATTTGATATGAAAAATGTCATGCCCCCCAGCAAAACAGCCCTGAGGAGAAGGACTTGAGGGTACTGGTGGACGAAAGGCTGAACATGAGCGCTGGCAGCCCAGAAAGCCAACCGAATCCTGGGCTGTATCCAGAGAAGTGTGTCCAGCAGGTCAAGGGAGGGGATTCTCCCCCTCTACTCTGCTCTTGTAAGACCCCACCTGGAGTGCTGTGTCCAGCTGTGGAGCCCTCAACATAAGAAGGATATTGACCAGTTGGAACAAGTCCAAAGGAGGCCACAAAGATGCTCCGAGGGCTGGAGCATCTCTCCTATGGGGACAGGCTGAGAGAGCTGGGCTTGTTCAGCCTGGAGAAGAGAAGGCTCCAGGGAGACCTTATTGCAGCCTTCCAGTATCTGAAGGGCCTACAAGGAGGCTGGGATGGGGCTTTTTTGACAGGACAAGGGGTAACGGGTTTAAATTGAAAGAGGGGAGGCTTAGATTAGATATCAGGAAGAAATTCTTCCCAGCGAGGGTGGTGAGGCACTGGAACAGGTTGTCCAGGGAAGTTGTGGATGCCCCATCCCTGGAAGTGTTCAAGGCCAGGCTGATGAGGGTTTGAGCAACCTGATCTAGTGGAGGGTGTCCCTGCCCATGGCAGGGGGGTTGGAACTTGGTGATCTTTAAGGTCCCTTCCAACTCAAACCATTCTATGATTCTATGAAAACGCTCTTAATAATCTGTAAGAACCCTGAAAATGGACAGAATTAACAAGATAACATTCCCCTTTTTTCAGCTGAACATGTTCCTTTTGTTAGCCAAATGTTTGTAGACTTCAGTCTTTGGGTTGGTGTCTCACACCTGAAGAACGTCTGTGAAAGAGCTATGTATTTATTCTAAATGAGCCTGACCAGAAATCCATGATCTTGACTTCTGGAGTATGGTTCATGTGCCATTTTGGCCTGTGAAAGATTTCTTTGTAGGATGGCTGTTCTTCAGAAGCCAGTATTTTCTAAATTTAGTGCTAGTCTTAACTACATAAAATTCGAGCATTTCATTTTGATCAAGCAAAATTCCCTCTGAAATAAATGACGGCTTTGCTTCAATGGGTATGTTCAGGCAAGGCCCTTAATTAAACAGCACTGACATTTACAAGAATCACTGCTATCTGCTATACAAAGGAATTGGGTTCAATTCCCAGGGGCAGAGGATACAGACGTATTTCATCATAAGGACTTCTGATGACTAATTGTCCCTGTAATGTAGCCCATTACCTAATGGAAAAATACTCTAGAGCTATGAATATGTTTATGCAATGGCTTAGAAAAAAGCAACTCTTTGGAAAAAATACATCAATATGGAATGTTAATGTCCAGAAAAGTATTATTTTCCTTTTTTTAAATGCATGTCCCTCTTCTGGATTTGTATTACAGCTTCTTCTGTAAAGCTTTGTTGAAAGATGCCCACCTTGACCACACTGGGGTCCATTCTGAAATATTTTACTGCATTACAATTTATTGGGTTTTTAATACTAAGGTCGCTGCTGGAAGAATAAAAGCATATACAGGTTCCTTAGTGTTGACTAAAGGGAAGTTAAAAACTACATCATGCAAAGTGATCATGTAAGAATGATATTTGAGCTGTGGAGGTAAGCTGCAAGCTATAGAGAGTGGTATAGTTCAAGTTGGCCTGGGCCAAAACTATGCCAGCGACTGTGCTAACAATTTAACAGTGAAAAGTAAAACCAACTATGATCATCACAAATGGATAATGCCATGTAGGACATCTGCTCTCCAATTCTAGTTTTGCAAACAGTCTTGTCTACAAAGGAGAAAATGACGCATGTCATTAACTTTATTTTCTATAAGTGTGTGGGGAGGGTCACAGCCTCCATGACCTGGGCTATCGAAGAACTGGAGATCCCCAAAGGGACAATCTCTCTGCAGATTTGGAGGTCTGAATCTGGATTTTCTTCAGTCTTGACTTTCACATACCTCTGTGATTCCATCAGCTGCCAAAACTTCATTCCCATCAGGAGGATTCGTATAAACTGCAGGCTGTCCAGACTGCCAAATTCTGGGACAAATTGTTCCCTTCAGAGAACTTTTGGAGAGGACAGAAATCCATGATTGATAATTATATTATGAAATAATAAGAACAGTTTCTTGGTTGTTTCAGGCCTGTAGGGGAAAAAAGAGATTATACTGGTAAAATGTACGAAATATGAATTGCACCTTCTTCAGAAATCTTCTGTAAAAGGTCAGGTGTCCACAAAAGTCTGTGTAAAACATTAACAGCCTTTGGGGTTAAGGAACATCTTTCTTTTGCACTCATACCCCAGCACACGGTTCATAATCCAGTGATATAGCAGATATGTCTTTGTTTGCAGCTGCCGATATGCTGTCGGCCAGACCATGTATCCTGTAGGGTCTTGTAGTCTGAGTAAATTGTGCTGCAGCTGCAAAGTTCATCCCTTTTCATCTGGATAGGTTTTTAACAATGGTCTCTGCTCTCCCCACTTCCCAAACAAAAATATCTATAAACGGCAAACTCCCTTCGCCTCCCTCCAAAACCCTGAGGTAGCGGAATGAATGCAGCACACATGGTGCTAAGTGTTTTAGAGCAAAAACATGCCTAATACATGCAAATACCAACATTAACCATTATGAACAGACATGATTTATGTGCCTGTCAGCAAGACATCAATCATGACAACAGAGAGTCAGCAGCAATATCAACAACAGTAGCAGGAGTGGAGGGTCAGAGCCAAGATGGGATGGTCCTTCCCAACCACCCGGGGGGAAGAGAAAGATGGATGAAGTAGTAGGAATCCCCATACATTGTTTTTTAGGGAAAGGGATGCTAAATTTTAAAACATCTCTCGAGCCCAGTTAATGTCCAACATTATTTCTTTGATAGATCTATAAGGAAAAGGTAACCAGGGGAAACATTTGGAAATGCCATCAGAGAAGAGATCTGGACATATCAAAAAGAAGCCAGAATTTTAAAAATATGACATCAAAAGTATTTAAAGGGATCTCTGCAGGAGACCTTCTGAACAATAGGATGTCTGATTTACTGTACAGTGCAGATGTATGTGTATGGAATTGCGAAACTTTAGCACTGATAGAGAAACTGGAGCGAAGAAAAACTGCATTGGAGCTGTGTTTGTACAGATTGATTGTATAGCTCAGAGGACATAGTATCTGAGATCATTCTTTGACAACTAACTTTGGCTTCCAAGTAATCTAGAAAACACCAGTTCATTATAAGAATAGGGGTGGGAACTTGTATTTGGATTTTCTGGCGTTTTGTAGCTGGCAGGAGAAAGCTGAGCAAGAGGAGATGCTGGCTGACATGTCAGTAAAAACAGTGATGTCTTATTTAGATATCTCAGGCTCCACTTGCAGTTGGCTGGGGCCACTGGGTAAAGATGCCTAGATTTTACTAATGAGTTGATAGTGAAGGAAATTGTCAACCCTGAAAAAAAATCTACCAAGGAGAAATAGAAAACAATTCCATATGTGTTAAGAAGAATTGAATTAGTGTAACTGAGATGTACAGCAAAAGTGTTAAGGAATTGCTTACAATTGACTAAAAATAGATTGCCTGTCAAATTTACAGGCTCACACAAATGCAGGTAGCATCTCATACCAAAACCGAGTGGAATATAGATCAGATGATGAATAAACCTTTCGAAAGCAATGGCAAAATTACTACTGACACGAATGAAGCCAGAATTCCACCCAGTTTGTTTCTCTCTTACATGACGCAAGGGATTTTGTTAAAATAGAACCTCGTTTGCATGTCCTAATACCAGCACCTTAGAGCTAGTGCAGAAGCTGTCGAAATTCCTCACTGACGTAGCACTAGAAGCATCATAAACATGGTGTGAACTGCCTAAGAGACGTAAAAGATACAGATGTGAACAAAGGCAAAACAATGGGTTAATTACAGAGGAGGGAAAGAGAATCCAATTGAGGTTCCCTCTTCGGAGAGCAGAAGGTAACAAATTCTGCTTAAGCAGTTGATAATATGTCCTAAGAAGACTGAGCATGTGCAAAAAGCAGTCCAAAGCAGGAGGAAATTCTGATCAAGCCGTGCAGTGCTAAAGGGCTAAAAATACATGCTATTGTGTGATAACAAATATTTAAGAACTTTTTGTTTACTGTATTTTTTTTAATAAATATAGTCAACTGTTGCTGACTCTCTGGGGTTTGCTCTAGCCTGAACACTGTAAAGCATTTCGTGACATTGGATGATGGAGATCAACAAATTGAGTTCAACTGCATCGTTTAAGTATCCACTTGGTATATACTGTTCTGCAGCCCTGGAGTATTCAAATTCACCCATGTAAATGCAAAACAAGGTTGACAATTTCTGTTTCCCTATTCCACTGTGAAACTGTTCTTGACTGATGAAGCACATCTTGATGATTACCAATGGAAAGATTCAAGATTTTTAAGACTACAGTGAATTTTGACCCTGCATTACCTTTCTGATAGCTACTGTTCATGTTAGCCTGTGTCTTGTAGCCACACAGTTCTTATGGAAAGGCTCACAATGGTGGAGAATTGATGATATTTACTTGCTTTTTTTTTTCAAATGTTTAATTGCCTTCACTGTTAAGTCATGTGCACCTTATTTATCGCTTGACTGGCTATAGGACTTCTCCGGCACAGTTCTCTACAAACAGGATTAGGAGGGAAATGGTTGTTGAAATAGTATCATGAGACACTGCATGTTGTCAGCTCCAGGCATGGAGGACAGTTTTTATATGCTTTGTAAAATTCTCAACAGACTGTTTTGCCTAACAAGAAGTTAACTTAAGGTGCCATGTGATTGCCCAGTCCTGTATTTATTTATTTTTTATTTTATTTGATATTAACTAAGATTTTTTCTTAACGTCTTTTTTTTTTGTTGTTCCAAATCTATACCTTCTTGCACAAAATGCAAATTCTTCCTGTAATAAAACAGCTTCTGATCACAAACTAGTTCTAACTGAAAGGTAGTTTCTCCTACTTTACATTTTACTGTTGCTGTTTTTCAGACTTTTGGGAAATTTTAGTATTATTAATCAGCTCAACAGAGTTCAGGGAGCTCTATTAAAAGAAAAAATGCCCTCTTTTTTGCATGTATTCCTCTCAGAAATTTTGCCCAGTGAATTAATATTTACCTTAAAATGAGTTTCTGGTTTAGATCAGGAATAAACCACGTATAAAGGAATTTCATTCAGCTCTTTGGACAACCTGAAAACTGAAAGTTGTGGGGGGGAGGGCAGGTTAGTGTTTATATGTGCATAACAAGATTTTATGTTAGGTTTGATACTTGATCTGTGATTGAACACTCTGAGTCTCATGGGCAACAGGCTTGGCTATTTCTGCTCGTTGAAAAGCAGCATTGAATACTGAGAGGCACAGTGAGGTGTTTTAGTGCAACGGAAACATTCTTGGACACTGAAAATCCACCAGTACCAAGTGACGTCCTTTTAACAGTGACCATGAAGAAAGTATTCTACTGCTATTCTTGGCCTGGAGAGATGATCTGGGATCAGCAATAAGCCCCTGAAAGCATGTCTCTAACTCCTCTGTAGTGTTAAGAGGCTACCTGAAGATAGCATTAAGTGAGGTTTTGGATCCATTCATCATTTCCTGGTCCTGGTTTGTTCCCTAGACGTTCAGCATCTGAATCAGAAGCTTGAGCCCTCAGGAGCAATAGTTAGGTGAGGAACAGGAGTGTGATGATACCTCTATGTTAGTTATATAATAAACTCATGGTCATAATGAACTCATAGTTCATGGATCTCTGCACCATGTTCTATTTTGTGGACTAAGCAGGTAGACCAACCGCTGCCAGTGACCAAACTTATTTCTTAGTTTTTTAGGCCTGAGAAACAAACCCTAAACATCATTATCCCCCCTCTTACGTTAGAGATAATAGCCAGAAATCCAAGAAATATAAAGAAAGAGCAATGTGCAAGGTTTAAACATTCAGTGAATACTCAGAGTTTTCCTTGACTTTGCATCTGTCACAAGTCTAAAAACACTCAAGGATTCAAGTCACGGTTCTGCTAGGCTGTGAGTTCCCAAGATTGTTATGGTTGCATCTCAGTTGTTGCTTCAATTCTCGCCCTCCTGTCTCCTTTTTGCTCTTTCATTAAACTGACTTCACCGGGAGTGTATTTACATCTCTCTGGAAAGGCCTGTCTCATAGGTTAGGAGCTAATTCTTAGGTTACACTTTGCCTAGGTAAGTCCGTTACATCTCAGGAGTAACAAAAACCATGCATTATGCAGTATTTCCAATCGTATAGTGTAGTATTTCTAGCTACAGTAGCTAAATTAATGTAATCAGTTGAGCTTTTCCACCCAAGAGTAGAAAACCTGTGCCAAACCTACTAGTATTAACATGCCTTCCTTTTTGGTGATGAAAGATCTTCTGAAGACCTAAACTGACAGAAGATGTGGAGGTGGATCTGTCATGTGAGGTAGAAATACATACACCTTCTATTAAAAGAAAAAAGTAAGCACTTTTGTCTACAATGGAGAACCCCACTGTAAATTGCTTTCATGACGGCAGCTGCCTAAGGCACCCAGGAAATACAAAGACTCCTAAGAAGGCTTTGCCTGTACTCTGTCTTCATTACAATAAGTCACATTGTTTGGAATTTTTAATGTTAACCTATTCTGGCAAATGCCCTCACACTTATTTTGAGACTGAGTCTAATAAGCTGCTGCTCTTTAACAAGATTTTCTCTTACTCAGTATGTGTGAACACTAGCTCTTGTCTATACATAAAGAGGTTTTTTTGTGTAGATTAATGGGTAGAAACGTAGCAGCAAGCATTCTTACAGTAAAGATTTTTTTTAAAAGATCTTAACTCACTTTGTTCTGCTTAGATTAAGAAAAAAATGCTCTGAAAGACAAATGAGGGGTTTGTTAGTATTACTGCAGCTGGGAAGTCAAATATATATATATATATGTATGTATGTATGTATGTATATATATGACTGTATCTGACTGGGACTTCTTTAGCATAGACAAGACCAGTTTATAAAAGCAAAAAGACAAATAATTAGGAAACATTTCTGTTCTCAGCCACATCAGTGTAAAATCTCAGCATTTAGACTTAGTACCAGTATCTGTAGTTGAGTCACGTTTTCAGAGATGCTGCAGCTCTGGCAAAAGGAATATTTATGGGGAAATTACAGTACCATGCCATTTCATTTGCACACTTACTGAAGAGGTAAAATAGAGCTGTAAAATGCTCTTAACATGTGCTTTTCTTTTACATGCTTTAGGCCTCTTAAATTTTAGAGTCAGTGTGACTGCAAAAGATTCAGGCTTGGACCTCATTTATGATACTTTGGGAAGAAAGAAAAAAACCCACCGTAAGTAGAGTCAAAATGAAAAGGGGGTGGGGGCCGGGCTTGGAGATGTCTCCTCATTCCAGACCTATGAAGGACTTTCAGAATCAGTTCATAATCCTGATTTGGTTATGCATCTTGTATAGTCAGGTGGGTTAGAAATGTCTGTGAAACACTTAGATATACACCAGAAATGGTAAATTAAGGAAATGCTTTCAGAATAGT
Organism: Rhynochetos jubatus; assembly: GCA_027574665.1. NCBI lineage: Eukaryota > Metazoa > Chordata > Aves > Eurypygiformes > Rhynochetidae > Rhynochetos > Rhynochetos jubatus. The sequence continues at coordinate 114,453,547 of CM050650.1, forward strand.
AATGTCATAGGCATTTGTAATAGACCAGCTAGAAATCTTTCCAGAAAAACAGTCTAATCTGTAACAGAACTGACTCTACGAGAGAACAGATCTTGGAAGTTTCAGGTAACATCTGTACAAGTAAACTGAACAATGCCAAGTCCTCTGTGCGGGCCAAGTGGCACCGTTTGGCCACATCTGTGTAAGTAAGGTCTCAGCCTAAATGGTAACTCCACCCAGGCTGCCTCCTGGGGGTGGTCCCCCACCCACACTAACTCCTGCAGATTGTCTAGGAATGCTTGGGAGGGACGAGCTGGAGTGGGTCAAAGCCATGCCAGGGGCTATGCTAACAATTTACAGGGTTGAGTTTCAGTCTCTGGGAATGTTTCCAGGTACTTGCCATTACAGGGACAGTTTCAGAGCTCCAGAAGCTGAGATCCTTAGCCAGATGGTACCTGGCTAAACCTTCTCCCATATTTCCTTTCCTAGTACGGTTTGTCATTCCTCTGTGGACAACAAAGTTGAAGGAATTCTGCCATTTTACAGATATGCGGGTTAGCACCTGCACAGGGAAGGTAAGGGAGTAGAAGAACAATGTTAGACAAAAGACTTACTTACTTTCTTCAAGACGGCAAATATCCTTTAGGCCTTAGGATCATACAGGTGAAAATCATGGATATTTGCACATGCATTTTTGTTAACAATAAGCTAACAATATTTCATATGATTGGCTGAAATTAATAATAACAACACATGTCAGTATACATGTATGCATATAGCTGTAACAAGTGTTTGTTTCTTGCTTCAGATGGCAACAGCAATTTTATCTTTTTTATTCATAGAAAATCTAGAAAGTTCAGTCATTATATGAAGGTTTGCTGTTGCTGGTCATGGTGGTGATGTATTTCACCTAGAAATGTTTGGAATACTTTTTTTTTCTTCAGTTTTGTAGCTTCCACTGACTCTGCCTTCATAGGAGGATTGAAGCAGAAGACAGTCATAATGTTAGCTATTTAAAAATTAACTTTAGCAACGTTATTTATTTTTAAATGACTGGTAATGTACTTCTGAGAGAAGAAAGAATGCAAAGAGACCTATCCAAGACACTCTGTAGTAATGAGGCTCAGTATGACAGAAAAACTTGCTTCTATATTACTGAGGACTCCTAGCTGTTAGAGTGGGATGCTGGTACCCAACCCAGGCACTGGGAATAGTCCCTGGTATTTTCAAACTCCCACAGTGTGCCCAGGAATTGTTTAGGGAAATGCAAAATGACCCAGGCCAAAATTTCAGTGATATTATGCATCAGGCACCACACTAGCAATCCAGTGTGATACATGACAAATCTTCTGTGCTGGAAACATTATCTGGCATTGTTGAATTTACTAGTATAGACATAGCTAAGAAGAGTGAGATATTTCTGAATTTTCATAACAGAATCATAGAATCACAGGATGGTTAGGGTTGAAAGGGACCTTAAAGATCACCAAGTTCCAACCCCCTGCAAGGACACCCTCCACTGGACCAGGTTGCTCAAAGCCTCATCCAGCCTTTCAGGGATGAAGCATCCACAACTTCCCTGGACAACCTTTTACAGTGCCTCACCACCCACTCTGTGAAGAATTTCTTCCTGATATCCAATCTAAGCCTCCTCTCTTTCAGTTTAAACCCATTGCCCTTTGTCCTGTCAAAAAAGTCCCTTCCCCTCCCCCCCCCCCCCCCCCCCCCCCCCCAGCTTCCTTGTAGGCCCCTTCAGGTACTGGAAGGCTGCAATAAGGTCTCCCCGAAGCCTTCTCTTCTCCAGGCTGAACAAGCCCAACTCTCTCAGCCTGTCCCCATAGCAGAGGTGCTCCAGCCCTCTGAGCATCTTTGTGGCTTCCTCTGGACTTGTTCCAACCAGTCAATATCCTTCTTATGTTAAGGGCTTCAGAGCTGGATGCAGCACTCCAGGTGGGGTCTCATGAGAGCAGAGTAGAGGGGGAGAACCCCCTTCCTTGACCTGCTGGCCATGCTTCTGATACAGCCCAGGATCCGGTTGGCTTTCTGGGCTGCCAGCGCACACTGCTATCTTATGTCCATCTTTTCATCCACCAGTACCCCCAAGTCCTTCTCCTCAGGGCTGCTTCAATCCATTTTCTGCCCAGGTGAAGTGTTGCAATGCCAAAAATGACAGGACCTCAGAGAAGATGTAAATAAGATGTGAGTACTGGTAACACAAGGAGTATCATGCTAAAATATACCAACCTTCAACTCAGTAAGCAATTACAATCCACTGGTTTAATGAGATGATTAAAATTACAACTTGGATTCCTGGTTGGGAATAACTTATATGGGATGCCTAAAAAAACTTCAAACTCTAGGTGCCTGTTGTCCACACCTTAATTTTCTCCTCAGCAGAAATTTTAAGTTTCTTGTGAAACAACAACTGAACTTCTGTAATCTAAATTTTTAAGGCAAATTAAAATTGAAGCTAGTTTACCTTGTAATACTGGACTCAGAAGTGGAACAGTGCAGGATTTACTTCATAAACAACTCACCTTCCCATACAACAGGGCCGGACAAAGCATTCAATGTAACAGTTTTATCAGGTTTTCTACTATTCCCACTTTCCCATATTTCTACTATGCTCCACTGTACGTTAGAGTGTAAAGCATGTGACCCTACACCATCTTTATGAGAACATACAACTCACTGCATTATTACCATCTTTACTCTGTAACTTTTGTTTATGTTCCCAAAGTTTCAAACTAAGCTATATATATCAAACTTTTCAAGGGTGAGATAAAGCAGTTGAGTCAGAAAAATTGGTTGCACGTAATCAGAAGGGTGGACAGGAGAGGCAGGAGAGTCAGAGACACAAGAGTAATCCAGGTAAGAAATTGCCAAGAGATGCATATTTTCAGTAGTAACTGTAGAAGATCAGGCAGCCAGATCAGATCTTTGTGACCAACCTGAAGTGTCATCCAGTATTCCCTGGATACTGACATAACTTATTCCTATTTCTGAAATAAATCTTCCAGTGCTGCTGTATGAAAATGCCTAAAAGCAGATAAAAAGAAAAGAAGGTAGGAACTCGACCTTCTTGATCTACGCCTTCACAGACAATGCAGGTAGCTTTCATTGGACTGGAAACTCCACACCTTCTGGAAGCTAAAAGCGATAGGCCTTAGTGATGAGATAGATCTCCTTCTGCACTGAGCTATCTGCCCGAGCCACGCTGAGCCTTAGAACTGTTTACCGTAGCTGGACCTACAACGCGCTACACAGTAAGATGCTGGCACAGTGTTCACAGTCTGGTATGAACACTAGGAAGCCATAGCAATATTGGTTAGTTCTTCATAACTTCATTTCCCAAATGTTCATAATTAAACAGTTTTTATTTAAGTAATCAGCATGAAATCCTTAGCTTTGTTTTTGCAACCGGTATTGTGTTTATGGAGCCAAATATTGAAAACTTTGATACTGAATACCTTGTATGTGTTAATTTTGGCAACCTTTAAAGATTCTGTAGATGCCTTGCTATGTTACCACCACCCACTCTTCAACCCCCCTGGCCATCAGGCCCTCCAAACCACTGAGACATGTTTCTCTTTTAATTCTTTCTTACAGTATTTCTCATGAAAATCACAGGGAATCGTGTGTGATTTCAGCAGAGTGAAACTTGATCTCAAAGTGTCTGTAGGACCAGAAGTTTTTAAAGAAAACATTTCTTAAATCTTGTGTTCACTGCTGCTTCAGCAGGCCAATTAGGCTTGATGGGAATTCTAGAAAGCTGTCGCCAGGCATTGCAGCAGGAATAGCAAACAAGGCCCAAAGCAAATAAACGAATGGGTAAAGTGTGGCCATCCTCAGAAACTCCTAGCTGATGACCTTCTCATCCCTGCAAAGGGATGGTGGAGGTACTGGATGAAGGGACTCCAGGTTAACTAGGGTTGACATTAGTTAACAGCAGCAATTACTAGAGAGTAATTAATCAGGGAAAGTCTCCAAACAGAAGGAGAATAAATAAACGGGCAGTAACTTTCTGATCCATTTACCCCCTCAGATAAGGATGTGCCCCAGGTGTCAGGCTGAGGTGGGACTAATCTGTCTTGCTCAGTTTCTCCCTGGAACTTGGGTGACTCTTCACACATCCATCTTCCTTCACATGGAGAAAAACAAGCATTCGCTAAACCATTAACAGCTCAGTTCCTATAAAAAGTCAGGATTAAAAAAACATTAAAATTCCTCTAGCTTCCCCACCCCTTTTCTTCAATCCTCCCTTTTTTAAAGAGCTCTTAGGCAAAGTTTTCCTAACGCAAGTGAAATCACCTTTCTGTTTTCATTAAGCTAGAACAATTTCCATATTCTAGTAGTAGTGGTTTCTGCGTCCGCAGACAGCAGCTTTTCATTGCAGCCAATACCAAAGAGCTTCAGCTACCTAATCTGTGAATACCAAGGTCCTTGTTTTTAATTTCCACATGGGCCAATGGAGTAGGTCACGTGGCATGTCCTGACAACCTACAGTGAGCACCACCAATTTAGAAATCAACCATGGCTTTTCCACAAGTGCAGGGCATGACGCGGCAGGCGGTCGCATTGCCCCAGGGGCAGCCCACTATACTGTGACTCAGTTGCAATGCAGCCCCTGCTCCCCCTGCACTGATTGGCAGGTGTCCTGTACCTGGCACAAGTTATTTCCACTCCCATGTGCCAGCTCAGTTCTTCTGGGTGGTGCAGCATGGGGATGGGATCCAAAGTTCAGAGTGGTCCCACCTAGTGGGACCAGGATTAGCACTACAGAGGTTGCTGCCCCTTACACAGCCAGCTAACAGATATGAATACGCCTTGCAAGAGAGTATTTCCAAGCCCTCTCTTCCTTAGGTGGGTATGAGCTGAACTCCAGCCCCACTCTTTGAGTTTATAAGGACATTTTTACCCCCAGCATATTTTTAAATGTAAAAGGACTAAAGCGAGAAGAATAATGCTCAAACAATATGAAAGGTGTAATAGTTGGAGTCATATTCCATTCAGTTAGTTTATTCAATAAGGCAGACTTTCTCCAGGTAGAATATTGTTAATGGTGGTGGGCTTTTTCCATGCAGATGTCTACATCTTCACCATTAAAAAATCCCTGAAATATTGAAATAGAACAAAACCGCTGACACAGCAGTATGATATTACAGGCTATACAACTTTGATGTAATTCTGTACAGTGCATATTCTGATCAGTATAGACAGGTTTAAATAACCTAACTCAATAACCCCCCCCCTACATGACTACATAAAAACACAATTAAATAAATGCCACTTGATAGCTTAGCTTTTACTTATCTGTCTGCATGTTTGTGAGGATGGAGCAAGTAAAATTTTAATTATAAAAGTATGGTTGTTTCCAAATAGTTTACTGAAAGAAGGTAAGTTTATAAAACTCTGCAGAAGTCGCTAGAGGCACTATGGAAAAGAAAAAGTTAAGAAAGGAAAAAAGAACTTATCTAAAAATAAACATAATAGACCAAGTTATGAAAATGAAAAATAATATATATAAATCACTGCCCTGTGATTTGAAATTGGTTTCTGAGTATCTTTTTGTACCACCAAATTAAAAATAAGAAATGTAGACTTTTGGAAAATGATAACATAACGCATAGAAAGTCTGAGGGTGAAAATCTGTCCCACTGAAGCCAAAGGCAAAATTCCCATTGACTGCAGCAGTGCTGCAGTTTTCTCTATACATGCAAACTCCTGTTGACCTGGAGGACAGAAGCTAGCCCATAATCCCTTTTATCTTTCATATTTTTCCTTTGATAATGTTTGTCATCATCAAAAACCTAGATTGTGTGGTGAGTAGTAGCTTAGACAATGCATGTCAAAACAATATGCAACACATGAAGATTCATTTACCAGACAACCAGTATGCACTGAGATCATGCAATCTCATGCCAAGGACTGTAATAGGGCAATTGAAGGTTCACTCGTGTCGTGAACCTGTACGCAGGCATGTCTTCATAACCTGGCAGAAGCAAAGAAAGGGAGTGCTAATCTGAAGATGTGCCAGGGTATTTGAAGCATTTAATTCAATGTGGGATACTACTTAAATTATTTAGGCATTGCCGTTCACTATGTCAATGGAAAGGAATGGGCAATCAGAGGGTTTGGGTTAGATGTTTCAAGCTCCATAAAGTGACTACATCTGTCCTGCACTTTCTCTTTGACCAGTTACGCCACTTATCCTTTCTGTGCCTTAATTCCACATTTGTAAAATGGACTAATAGCATCGTCTGCCTAAAGGGGAAGTCGGGTTAATGTAAATGCAGCAAATGTGTGACGTTTTCAGAAGCCACAGTAATAAAGCCCGCAAAAGCACAATAGATGATAGTTTATTGCAGATGCAGAAGATGTCTGTGCATACTGGTGATGTGAAGAGCGCAGTGCAGTGACAGCCCTGCTGGCTTGCAGCGCAGATCACTGCATTTATGCAGAGCTGCACTGGGGGGAAAAGGTCTCAAACAACTTCAAAGGGGTTTGGTCACAGCAAGGCATGAACATGGCTGTCCTCTTTTTGGATTCCTGTCAATGTATCAGCGGGATGCTGATGCACAGAGAGACTTTACTGACTTCCATTTCCATGAGCACAGGCATATTTGCTCCACTCCACTGCAAATGTTGACATGCCCTTAGGTTTAAGGAATGAGTGATCAGAGATTTTAGGTGTAAAGCACTGTGAAAGAGAGGGCTTGGAGAATTCACTGGGGTACTCAAAAATAGCTTATAAAATCTTCTTACACGATCTGTGAGTGGACTGTAACAAAAGGAAAATCAACTTTCCTTTTCCTACAGCAGTGCGAGTTGACACTAGGCACAAATACAAGGCTTGGTTTGTTGTTATTTAAAGTCCTTTAATCCTGGCTACTGGTGCTTGTGGAGAAGGGAGGCATAGTTGGAGAGAAGCCATACTTTTTCAAATTGATTAAAAACACCTTTTGAACAATAAATAACTTCAGCGGGCTGACCTCTAAATCAAATGATACTGCAAAGTTCTGCAGTATAAAATAAGATTCCTTTTCCCAGCGTTTCTGAATGTTGACTTGTCAAGTATTCTTTCTGACAAGCTTCCGGCTTAAAGATCTTTTATTTACTTCTTGTCAAACAAATATGCTTCTAGTAGACTTTAGAGGTTAAAAATATTCAAGAGAAACCAGCATATCTTTGCTCAGTGTGAGTAACATCAGTGCTGTTTGATCCCATATAGATAGCACTGGCGAAATTGCTGGAATTGTTTCATGTCATCTGATAAAACAAGGCAATAAATTTTACTGCAAGTTGGCAGCAGGAAGAGCTGCTACAGGTCAGGTCTGAAGTGAGCACCACTTCTGTAAGGACACAGTGAAAATTAGTCAAATTGCAGGAGCTGCAGTAAGCAGACAGCATAAAGTCAAGGGATTTGGATCCAGTTTTGGAGGGGTTTTTTTCCTTGCAGAACTGGCTTCTAAATGTGCAGTCAAAATGAGATTGCATTTTTCTTATTTGGTTCTGTAACTGGTGGCATCTACACTCAATCCACAACATCTGTCAGTCGTCATTACAAATAATAGCTCAGAAAAGCTCAAAAAAGTAAACAGGGTAGCAAGAAAATGACATACATGAACAAGGAAAAAGGCATCCAATATGAGACCCATTAGTTTACCCTATGAAAGGATCTCACTCTGCAGGGATCTCACTTACTTGAAAAGCTTGGCTGCCTAAATGAGGAGTCTACAAATGAAAAATATTGTTATTATCACAAATGTCACCAGGCTGCAAGTGCTTACCTACTGTTAATCCAGCTGTCTACCCAGCTCTGCTTGCTCTTTTTTTTTTCAGCTACACATAAAGTGATATAAAAGTTCTCCTCAAAAAAAAAAAAAAAAAAGATGTTATTTCCCCTCAGTCCTAATGTATTAAATTTCTAAACTTTCTCTCAAGGCCTGAGAGGACAGGATAGCTCAGCTCTTCTCCAGCAAAAAGTTTTCTGGAGCCTTTATGTTTCTCTTTAGATACTCTAGCAAACAGTTTCCGTCACCAGATCTATTGTAATTTAGGGTGAGGGAAGGAAGGACATTTTATGCTTTTTATGAGTTTCAAATTGTATATGAAAGCATCAGTCACAAGTGTTGAGTTCAGTGTAACCTACTCTCTCTCAGCTATAGATGAAAACATTGGAGCCGCAAATGTCTTCCATGGGTTACCAGGTTCCATTGCAGTTTACAAAGAAAACACAAACATCATTAAAGCAAAGCATTTTCTTCAAAACTGTTTATTCAAGCTCCCAAGAGTCCTTTTCAAGATGTGACAGAGAATTCTAAATTTCAAAGACGAAGCATATGAATTCTAACCTAAGCACTCAAGTGCTGCAATAGGCCCAATGCTTCTTGTAAGAAATACTATTTCAGAGAAATTGGAGAGTTTATTTGACCTTTCAAATGGACATAACACTTACTAAAAGTCAGCCAGAAACTTATATTTTGTATCAGCTTCTACTATATGAAGCAGTAATGAATCATTAAGACCAGCATGCTTGAGTTAATTCATTACATTTAATGTGTTTTATCTTCATACCTTGCCGTGAACGACAGCATTTACAGAGAAAAAGTTACTGAAAAGGAAGTATCTTTGTAATTATTACAACCGCTGTCTGAATACATCTTTTCCTAGTACCACAGGATATGTAACCCCACGCAAATGTGACGCACCTTGGAACAAAAGAAAATGGGGCAAATGCATGTCATCCTTTTACTTGCCTCTCACAATGCTGACACTGCACCTTTTTGACCCTGACATAAACACAAACTTCTCTGAAGTTATGATCTGTATCTTCTGGCCTATGATCCAGCCTATCTTATAGGTAGCTGGAGCACTTGAGATAGACACTCTGAAATCTGTTTACTTGCACTAAAGCTAATTTCCAGCCCAACACAAATAACAGCTACAAAAAGGTAACGTTTTATACTAACGTAGTAATTTATTATAGAAAAGCGGCCATTCCAGAAGTTTAAAATCAACCATGATCCCCCGTGATTGTGTCTAGCATTATGTAGGCTTTGCATCTGGTCACTTAACAGAATGCAAAAGATCAGGATCCTGGAAGCTCAGGCGTATGATTTATTGTACTGGGTATGTCCACTACACAAGAACAGTCTTCTGAAAGCTCTTTAGAACTACCTTGGAGTTTAAGTTATGAAAAGAAAGAAAGGCAAAAAAGAGGCAGAAAGAAAAGAAAAAGGAAATTAGGGATAAGATTTTACTGAATTTTTTTTTTCCCATTCAAATCTCTAAAAAAATAAACCTTAAGAGTAACAACTTCTTTTTCAATATTATGTTTTTAGGTGCATTTTCAGTTGTCTTTAAAGATATACATTGATAATCCCCAAAATTAAAATTCTTGAATGTTTTGCATTTTAATGTGCTTATTTTTTGTCAAAATAGCAAAGTTCAGTGAAGAATAGGAATACCTTTTATTTTTTCTAAATTAAAACATTTCATACCATTATTTCTAGAAAATTTGTGTTTTGATAGAGATTCTGTGTCTGTAAAGACATATTATCTACTTCTGTCTGAACTATGCCCTGATATTCTGAACCACTAAAAATTGAACTTCAGTAAGAAGAGATTTCTTTCAGAAAAATGTCTCATAAATCACTGCTGTTTCAACCACCTTTAATTTTCACCTTCTTGAGCTAGAAAGCATGTCATTCTGTTTCACAGTACAGGCGAGGCCATTCCTCAAGCCATGACTCAGATGACCAATATCAGATTAAAACAAGTTTAGTGTATCATTTGTAGAAGCAACTCACTTATCTTTATTCCACAGTGCTAATTTGAGGTGGCTCTAATCTGAATGTGAAAAGAATAATCATTTCAATAGCGACAAACAGAGGGTATTCACAGCCATCTCCACTTGGGTGGTCGTCTACAAGGCCTGATAACTATAAGTAAAGAAGTTATTTATTAAGAGAAGTTCATTCAGTGGATTTGTCCACTTTTCCATTCCTAAACTGTGACTCAATCCCTTTAGAAGAAGGAGAATTTAACTTTTTCTACAGTTAGTTTTAAGGACTGGAGGTTGTTTGCATAACCCTTGGGAAACTCGCACTTTCGGGGTGATCAATCTATTGTTTGGTGACCCCGTGGCGAAGCGTTAGCCCAGGGTCAGTGAGGACAAGGGGGGCTGCCAAAAGCTCAACCATGTTCTGTGGTCTGTGGGAAGCATCCAGAAAGACAGCCCTGCTTCTCAGGAGCAGAAACAGTGTGGTTTCCATCTCTGCCTCAGTGTTATTTTAATACAACCAAAAGCTAGGAAGAGGGGGTTGCTTCAGTCTTTAGGGGCTTCACTTCAATATTTGACTCAGCTCAGTTTTCGTATCTCCAGAAGCAACAGTCACAAATTCTAAATTACTTTTAAGAACCTGATGAAATAGTGGGTTTTAATTTCACATACTTTTAAAATAACTTCTTTTTAGTCTGTCTGCTCAAAGGTTTTTCTAGATGACCGGGTGATGTTCTAGATCACACATGTGACACAATTTCTGATATATAAGCTCAAACTGTGTCATTTTAAGATAGTAAGGCTGATCTTCTGTAGGTTGGATACAGTTGAACCTATACAAGAGTACTTGTACTTAACCATTTATTATCAGTGTAAGAACTTTTCTGTGACAAAACTTTAATTTTATGGATGGATAGTTTTGTCTTTTTAAGGATACCACAAAAAAAACCCCTACTCAAATAGCTCAAAGTCCCTATGTGACTTCACCATTTCTCAGATATCAATAGCATGGATATTGTGAGTAATGGCAGTCAGAAATGAGACTTACCTTCTTACTACGAAAAAAAAAAGGTCCTTCAAATTAGCTTTCTACAAAATTAAATTCCCTGGAAAATTATATTCTAGAGCAGTTAAGTGTCTCTTTCAAAGAGTAATTTTAAATAGAATTTATTACTCTGAATAAACTTTAAAAGAGGTAGCATTTTTTAAAAAATTAAGTTATTCATTTGGAAAATAACAAAATGAATATGTTTGATCTTACGAATATAGTTCTGCATTTTTCTTTTAAAAACAATTTCACTAAAAACTGTTTCCTTCTGTAAAGCAAGTTGATTTTGGTGAGTCAGCAATTTTCCAGTGCAAAAACATGCTGTGGGAGAATTTCCAAAAATCTCTAGCTGTGAATATTATCAATACTGAAGTACTTGGACAAAACAGCAAGCAGTAAGTGGGAGCACACATAGAAACCTGAGTAATACACAACTTAGCTCTATTGCTTTAACCAGGACTTTGAGGGGAAACAAGTATTCTGCTCGTTATTTTTTTCAGTAGAATATTTGCTAAATTAGTTTACATTAAGTTTTGCTATCTACCAATATTTTTACAGACTTTTTTTAAGAAATATTATTGATGTATTTCTGGAATCCACAGGCTACTACATATTTATAAAGGTGTTAGCAAAATAGCTGTTCACGTTTCCTGTGTTATGAGGTTGAGACTCATCTGTTCTCATCAACACATGCACAATCACGAGCTCCGTAGCAACTTCTGACAGTAAATATATAATGAGTGCTCTTTGGAAAACACACTGAGATTTACTTAGGCGAAGTAATATGCAAGGGCTAGTAGGCATCATAATAATGTTGGTCAAAATCAACAGCTCAAAACAATAATTAATGGGTTGAAATTAACGGGCATGACTAATTTTTGTTAAGTAGTATCTTAACCCAAACAAAAGAAGCAAAATAAGTTTTTCCCCCACAAATAGTTTGGCCTTCTGTAACAAGCACCACCACGTTCCTTTTCAAAGGCCATTGCACGCACTGCACAGAGCAGCTAACAACTTTTGATCACTGCCAAACTGGAAGTACCTGAACTTGCTCCCTCCCACACCTCCAGTCCCACGAGCTTCCTGGTGTCTTTATTTTCTCCATTTTGTAAATCCTTTAAACATAAAAATAGCAATGAGAAAACAAGCCTAAAGATGTGAGGAGCGTACTGGGGGAAGGGAGGGGTTTTAACAGGTTTTTGAGCCAGACACATGTTACCACATGGTTCACATTACAGGCCAGTGTATTAAGAGTAGACCACCACAACACACAGGTGGAAGTGTGAGTCTGGGAGCCATTGAAGTTTGAACACTGAGAATTTTCCCAGTGTATCACAATTACGGAAACATCTGTGCTAAATAACTTTGTGCAGCTCTGCTGTGAAAATTCGGTATTCAACAACCTTCAACATTTCTAATTTCTTACTGGTTTTGGGGTGGTCTCGTGTGACACATTGTGATCACTGGTTTCAGAGCCATGAAATGGTTTCTTTTTCACACCTTCTTTTATGCATGTGCTTACCAATTCAGAACATTTTCTGTTTTTATATATAGCATGGTGTATATTTAAAAGGAAGTGAAAATTAGTTAGAGAAAAAAAATAAAATAATAATAATAAAAAAAAAGAAGAGTCTATGCCAGGCAAAAGATCTTGTGCTGGATTAAATATATTTACACCAGCTGAAAATATGAATTCCAGGGTTAGAAGCAAAAACATAGTTCTCAACTGATCTAGCGTTGGCTAAGGGAGTGAATTTGAGATCAAAGATAAAAACTGACAGTTTTTTAAAGATAATAGACCTTAAGTTATGAAATATAATTAAGTGACCTCTGCTTTATACCTATGAGAAAAGTAAAGGTGTTTACAAGTAATAGGTACCACTCCAACCCAGGAATATCACAGCACAAGACTGTTCCAACTAGGGTACTTGCAGATATTCAACAAGTAGCACTAACAGGACACCCCAGACTTCAACAATTTCTACCTGGAATGAGGCAGAAACAAGAAAAAAGTTTTTCTGAGACCCAGTATTCACAGAAGTTGCTCCTAGGTGTGTGAAATATATAGTTTCATCAACCCATCAAACTCACCCATCCCAGGAACACTCTATTAAGTGAGTAGCTAAGTCCTGCTACTACTGTCATTGGAAAAGGATCATTTACTAAACTGCTGAATTTGAGCAATAGGTTACATCTGACTATTGCTGGTGGTAAAGAAATTGCTCTCTCAATTTATCTCACCTGACTTTAGCAGTTCAGGAGTTAGGTGCCTGCAGTGGTGCACAAAGATGTCTCCAAACCTCATGGAATGAGAAAAGCACTTTCAGAGGATATTTCATCCTGTATCATCACCTAAAAGCTTGGATGCGTCACCATCCAAAAGGACTGGTATTTATTTCTCCGCTGCCTACAGAATGAACCTCAGTAACTGGTATAAACTAGATGCCTGACTGCTGAATGGTTAAATCAGGTGTAAACAATTTCACCATCACTAAGGTTGATGGGTCAGAATTCATAGCAGTGACAGGTTTCTTTGAGGCACTGCTCAGCTTCTCCTGCAATCTCCTCTTTACTGTGCTAGTCTTTAGCTGACAGGTGATTAGTAAAGCCTACAATCTACTTTCAGGATTAGCTCTGCTCTTTTCTTTCTGCAGCCAAGAAGTACAATTTTGCTCAGTGACAGAGGAATAAAGGCAGGAGCAGCTCTTCAAAAATGAACGATGCTGAGTATGTATCTGAGACAAAATCAAACCGTTTGGCTTGCTTGCTTACATTCCTTTCAAAAAGGAGATTTCATTATTTGCACTGTATTTACAATTATATCTTCAGTCAAATTGAACCCAGATGTCAATAAATGCCCAGATGTAGAATAAAGCAGAAAAAGGTAGCAGAAGTGGAAAATTCTACTAGTGGTGGTAAGTAAAATGTATTATGACCCCATATAATGAACTATCAACCAAACTAAAACTGAGATTTCATGTAGATCTTGTCTCAAATATAGTGTTTGGGATTAAGATAGATACCAAGCCAAAATTATTATAACTTACATCTATTAGCATAAAATAAAAACATTAAAACAAGATTTAAGCTAAATTTCTGTTCTTCATTTAGAGTATGTACAAAATCTACACAGTAATTAAACTCTGAAAGAAGATCTAAAATGTGACCCACTGAGATGCAGTCATCTGTTCTTTTCAGAGGCGTATTTTTGTGATGTTGGATACTCTGCCTATCAAAGCCTTGCTTACCTTATGTGTTTTGTGAAGGAAAAACTTTCAATTTAACCACACAAATTTCCCAAAGGTGTCTTACTCACTGCACAGTTAGATCATCTGTTCAGTGAGTGACAGTTCATAGCAACATACAAGAAATCTATCCCACGTGAACAGAGCATAGTTTCCAAAGGTTCATATTCTGGTCAAAATGCAGCCAATAAGTACCAAATCACTCCCTCTCAAAAAAGGCTATTTTCATGCAAGTTACGTGCCAAATTTTCTGCACATGAAAATGACCACAAGTCCAGTTTTTCCTATCAACATTTTCCCATTTATACCAACAAAATATTTGGCTCTTTATCCTCCTCCTGAAGTTATTTTAATGAAAGCTGTTCATAAAAGACTTTTTTAGTTATTCTTTTTATGGGAAAAATAATGGTTTTGTGGGATTGTTTTTCATTTTGTTTTGTAGTTTTGTTTTTCTCAAGAATTGCTGGAACATTTTTTACATAGATTTCCACCAAAAAAAGAATCACTTTCAAACAGAAACTATGAATACAAACATTGGGAATGGATAATGATCAATTAAGAAAACTATGAGAAAATTAAATAGAGGATAGAAAGGAAGAGTTATGCAACATTCATTATATTTGCCATTGCTCTTCAAGCTATCAGCATCACTAAGGAAAAGTAAATTATGAATCTTTTTAACATTAGTTTTTATTGTTGATTCACATTATTCTTGTTTGACTCCATGAAATAAAAAATAAATACATATGAAACAGTTTGTATTTGAAATACTGGTTATTTCAAACCAACATTTTACTAACCCAAGAATATCCAGCCAATAAGGAAATTAGTATGATATTTAGAGTCATTAGCTTCACAATATCCATTTTGACTAACAAGCATTCTGGAAATGTTCTAAAGGGATTGTTAGGACACAATATACAAAGAGGGACATAATAGCAGATTCAATGAATGATGGTAGGAAAATGCACAAGAGGACAAATGAAATCTAGCTGTGCTTTAGGCCTAACTTTTCATTGCCTTGTACCTTACAGACTAGTTCATAGGATTAACCTGGAGAAAAAATTCATCATGAAATGCACATACTGATACGCAAATTTTGGGCAAATTATGAGAACAGCAAAATTGTTTAAGAAATATGGAAGCAAAAAAAAAAAAAAATAACAAGAAGAGAGAAAAAGTAAACCCAAGGTTTTCTTAGCCCTTCCCTAAATGGGATTGTGTGGCTATTTTTTTTACAGTTTTAAGGACAACAAGCAGTCAGACTTAGGAAGAGTGCCACAGGGTTTTCCCTCATTTTCCTCAGTGTGAGCAAAGAGTCAGTGGAATTGCTGTGGGGTGAAAACCCAATCTCACACCGATGAGAAATAACACGAAGCTGCAGAATCATTCATGCAACCTTCATTGGAGTATCAGAGCCTAAAACAAAAGTAATCCAAGATGTTGCAGGGGAGGGGAAAGGCAGATACTGTGATTGCATCTCTGCAGGTAAATAACACAGGCCAGGACTGGGTCTCTGGCTGAGGTCCAAAGGATGTGGCATGACTCCCACCCCCACGTCAGGATGGCTGCAGCCAGATCGCTCAGGCACTTCCCCAAACCTTGCCAGGCTTTGTGCAGAAGCCAAAACCGCGCCAGGCACCATGCTAACAATTTAACAGCAATTGCATGCAAGTGTCCTGGCCTGTGCCCTGGCCCTGTTTCCTGCACAAGCACTGACACCGCCACAGGCAACTGATTCAAGGAGCAGCGGTGGAGTAAGGCTTGTGCAGAGCAGACCAGTGCTGTGACTGTAAGGGGAACCTTTGTCTGTAAGCTTCTGTTATTCGGCTGAAAGGCCCACTTCCAGGGCAAAACTGTACATATTTCAATAGACGATCCAGTCTCACAAAGCGTTGCCCAAGTTCTTACGGTCTAATAAAGAGTCAGCAAATTTATGTTGTAGTAAAAACAATTGGAAGTAATATTCCTTTTTTTAAAAAATACTCCATTCATCTGACTACAAAGCGAGTTACAATAAATACAGTATTGAGAAACAGACAGCCTAGCAGGGTTTTAAGTAGTCTCTGCACTCTCGCTGCTGCTCACACACACACACACACACACACAGGCTGCCGCATGCTCTTCATCGTGCTGCTAAAAGCAAACAGTGGATATGATGGACAAACATTGTAAGCACAGATGTGTCCATTATAACCAGCATGAACTATGCTCACGAGGAGCGCTGTCACTTCTGAAAATCCAAGTGTCTCCGGCTGCGAAAAAGCAGTGGGGTGTGAGAACAAAAGAAAAAGATGTTGTGATTAAGGCAGGGCTAATGGTTCATTAACAATATCCAAGGCCTGGCTCTCCAGCTTAGAAGTTAAGGATTTATTTCAAAATTACCTTTTGGGGGGTTTTTGTTGTTGTTGTTGTTGCTGTTCATTTCTTTTCTCTGCCCTTTGAGAAGGATTTGTAGCTTCCTCTCTTGCCCTTTTGTCTGATGGCTCCTAAAATATGAAGCAAATGAAAACACAGTTCTAGTGAAAACAATCTTTTTTTTTTTCTTTCTCATCTCTTTTTTCAACTCTCTCTCTGATGTGTGCATCTAAGGCAAGGGCAGAGGGGAGAGGCAGCATTCCTTGCTTCAAGGATGTCCCTGCCCTGGGTCTTGGGGTCCAGCTTGGCAATCTGAGGGCAACCTTCAGGGCAGGTACAGTACTCAGCTGAGTCCAAAGCACCACAGAGACCTTTCCAACAGCTGCAGCATGGCCTGTCTTCCCAGCCAAAGGCATGTCACATGTCACAGACCTTATCGTTAGCTCTTCCTAATTGTGCTGGTAGTAGAGAGATGCAGGCAGGAGAGTACAAAAGCACTGAACAGCAGTTCAGACATGATTTCAAACCTCTAAGCAACAGTGAATGTTGGTGATGTTACCTGCAAGCTTCAGTCTCGTGGAAATCACTCCTGTTCTCCTTGGTGCTGCAATGAATCTGCTGTAGGTCAGGAGCCTCAAGCAGTAGATGCTATTACCATTCAGTTAGTCACTTCCATTTCCTATATCATTCCTGGTCACCATCAAGGACTAACAAGTGGAGCAGAGAATCATGAACAACAGCATATTTGACATGGAAATTACTTAAACTGGTTAGTTGGGAAGCATTGTGCACAAGGGCATATCTTAAATGTCATGTTTCACTGTGATTCATCAGGATATTCCTTTACACCCTCTTCTCATCCAGAACCTTCTCTGACTGTTGTCACCTTCACATTTGCTATCAGAAGTGTGGTGAGGGTGAGTCACTGAAACTACATCTGGAATTGGAAGAGTGAGATTTGCCACAAGGGTTTAGGCACCTCCTGGAAGGATGTCTGGTGGATTAATTCTTTAGTTTATGCATTAACCTCTGACAGGCTGGACACTGCCTGGCTGGGAAGCAGCTCTGCTGAAAAGATTCTGGCGTCCTGGTGGGCAAGAGCTGGTCATGAACCAGCGATGCACCCTGGCAGCATCCTGGGCTGCATGAACAGGAGCACAGCCAAGATGGTTCAGCAAAGAACAGTGAAATGACTGGAGGACTTGCCCTCTAAGATACAGCCTAGAGAAGAGACACCTTCAGGAGGACCTAGCAGCAGCCTGCCAGTGCCTACAAAGAGATTACCAGAAAGATGGAAGCAGGTTTTCCATGGTGGTGCATGGCACAGGATGCCATACTGACAAATTACGTATTTTGAAACAGAAGAGGTTCTGCCTTTATACAGAGGAAAACCTTTTCACTATTAGCACAGCTAGGTTTTAGAACAGGTTGCCCAGAGAAGTTGTGCAGTCTCCATTCTTGGAGCTTTTCTAGACCTGACTGGATAAAGCCCTGAGCAGCCTGGTCTGATTTCATAGCATTACGCTGCTGTGAGGAGGCTGGACTAGAGACCTCTTGAGATACCCTCTAATCTGAATTGTCCCACGATCAGAAAGTTGGATGTGTTGAGCTTGCATCATTGCAGGTGCTCATCTTAGTCAGTGGAGAGAAACAAACATTTCTAAAGGGTTATTCATCTGGCCTAACTCAAACGTCTAGCTAGAGTTGAGGTGGCTTTCCTGCAAAAGTTCTTGTTTCAATCCATAAACAGAACCTAGGGTAAGTAAACTTCAGTCATCTAACATATAAATCACTAAAATTTGGTGGGAAATATCTCAATCTTGTATCCTATCCTTTCTTTTTTTCATAGTCTAAAACTGTTAAACACCCTCCCTGTCAAGGCTGTAGCTCCTGCCAGATGCCACTCTCAGATATTGGCCACATTTGGGAACTACCTTGCTTGGGAGAAGACAAAAAGCCAAACCATGTGGTTGCAAGCTATGCTCTCCCAGTTAGGGGACAGTCCCTGGCCCTGTAGTAAGCAGCCCTGCTGTCCTAACCATAGCCAGTGGACAGTCCTGAGCAAAACTGGTTGGAGTGTTATCCTTTCATGATCACCAGATTTCAGTTTATGAAACCTGTTTTATTTTCCTAATAACTAAATGACCTTCCTGTGCTAGCTTCATGACTGGAGATTAATACACTCTGGGATCAATGCCCAGTCACTGCTGCCAACACAGGAGCCATTCCAGGAGACATGTTCCTTCAACTCTCTGGTTAGATTTGAGTATATTTCAATTTTCCATTTGTAGATTATAATTTTTTCCAGCCCATGGTGTTCTAGTAAGGCACTAGAACTATTGGAAAGTAGAATCAGCAGCATTTTCCCATGCTTTCATCTGCCACAGTGGCAGTATCTAAATGTCCTCTTGAAATCTCTCTGGATAAATAAATCTTCCCGTATTGTAGTGAACCATGGAGTAGTTTTCTGTTTGCATCATCCTGCTTTAGATGTTTAGCACTAAGGATGATTGTTAGAGAAAAATTCTGAAGTCAAACTGCACTAGTGTTTTGCATCAGAAAACTGATCACAAATGTGAACATTGCATCACTCTGAATCTGATCCTGCCCAATCCTTCATGTATTTTCAACTTGAAGTTCCTGTGGGAATGCCTACAAGTTATTTTAAGACGCTCCTCCAGAACAAATTAATTACAGATACAGACAGCAAATGTACAGGCACTTCCCAGGCATGACTGGAGGCCACCCTCTCAGCTCAGCAGATCCCTTTAAACTGTGGAGATGACACCACTCAGTTTAAGGTAAGACAACCACTAAGTGGTGTAGTGGATTAAAAAAATCTCTAGGCCGGCCTGGACATGAGGTAGGTGGCTTTCTGAGCATTTCTCCACCCCTCTTCTATTCCCAGTGCCTTTTTACCAAATATATGGGTATACTCCCTAACATCAGTGAAGAGTCAGCAAGTTTGGGATGCTAGTGACAGAGAAATCTTTCAAAATTAGGATTTTAGCACTTTAATGGTAGTAATGATGGTAATGGTAACTAAACTATTCATACAAGAAGTTCATGAATCACAATAAATGGACCTTTAAAACTGTTGTGCCAGTGCTGGAATCCAATTCTTCCCATGTGTGATATCTTATAAGGACGGTGTTATAAGTGGCTCACTGATCCTATGAGAAAGTGTAACTGCAGAATAAGGGGCTGTGACTGCCACTGCCTTGCATGTTAACGGAACTGCAGCTGACTCTGAAGCTGCTGGTACTGATGCACCATTCTGAAGTCTGTGAGAACAATTGCTCTTCTCAGACCAATGTCAGCGCAGTTGTGTGGCAGAATAAGGCAAGGTGCCTGGAACAGGGACGGCAGCACTGGCCTGTACACCAGGAGGGTGTTAGGATCCTAGGGCCGTTTGTCATGAGAGGTGCATAGAACTAACTGAAGGAATATACGTGAGCTAGAGGCTTAAACGGGCTTGACAGAAAGATCAGCCAGGTGGAGGGGACAGGATTGGAGTCCTTGTTTGGGAAACGTAAAGAGGATATGGAGGTCAGAAGCCAGAAGACCAGGAGCTGCTGCTATGCTGCTTCCAAGGGCAGTCCTCAAACAAACAAGTTTGAGAAACTCCTGGTTTATTTCACAGACTTCCTCCCAGCATTGTACACAGACCAGAGCACCAATCCTGTGTGTGCTCAGCTACAAATCTAGGAGAGATCTTGCTGCCAGC
The DNA here is from genome assembly GCA_027574665.1 of Rhynochetos jubatus. Lineage (NCBI taxonomy): Eukaryota > Metazoa > Chordata > Aves > Eurypygiformes > Rhynochetidae > Rhynochetos > Rhynochetos jubatus. The sequence continues at coordinate 114,473,688 of CM050650.1, forward strand.
TTGAGGACCGTCGGGAGTGACATTAAACACGTGCATACAGTTTGGGTGCTACTGTGATATACATAATAAATACTAACAAGTATAAAAACAGACCTACTTTTTAGCAGTCATCTCTCATTTATATTTGTAGATCCACAGCCATAAATGTTATAAATATAGCTGAAACCATCCAATATGTATTGAATGCAGATATTCCAGGATGCCCATAAAACACATTGAAAAATGCGAATTGATTACATAAGCAGCTTTTTTAATGAATAAGGTCTATAGATTTTATAGTATTCCTCCCTCTTGAATCTTGTAAAATACATGGAAGTCTTAATTACAGCTGAAGATATCTGAACTATGTTGGCCTTTGATTTTATAATACAATATGTAATTCCTGCTGGCATAATAAACCAATAAATTCAGTATTTGTTATAAATGAGTTTAAATTTATAAGTCTATCAAAATACCTCCTGGTTCCTGTTAATGTTTAGGAAACATTTCAGAAATATTTCAGGTTCCTGGCTGAAAAAATTGCCTCACTCTTTGCTGAGCTTCTGTTGATCCAATGTCTTGAAGTAATCAACAGTTATTTGTACTGTACAAGTAACGCACATGCAAATGTGTATGTAGGTAAGAGAGAGACAGAAGGAATGGAAGGAGAGTAGTAGTAGTTTATGTGTAAGTAGTTCCTCCAAAAAGATGCTTGGATCTAAGAGGCCCATCCTGAGCCAGTTTTAAATCACATTTTTCTTTGGAAGGTATGAAATAGGTGGACTGCCTTTTAAATAGCACCCCCAAATCCCTGTAGGTTCTGGCCAGGAACATTCAGTTTGCCAGTGGACAGCCAGCTGGTGAAATTCATACAGTACCGCTGTCATGTGCTTGCCTTCGCAACTTTGTGATGAAACTTCAACTCTTGCTTTTTGGTCACATTCATATCAGTCCTCATGTAAAATGAGTTTCACTTCTCACTCTGGAGATAATTAATATCTGTATCCCAGAAAAAGGCGAAAGGGTCCGGTGTTGTAGCTGAAGATGGTTAAAAATGTTTCCTCTCGTTCTCTGCCCTTTGATGTGTGTCCTGAAGCTGCAACCAACCAAACCCATGGCAGCAAGGAAGGACAATAAAAGGAGATGAGACTTGTTTGCTCATATTATCAGGCTAAATATGTAAAATGAAAAAGCATCTGATTCTACTTTTAAAACTCAGATTTAGAGCATGTACTGGCATAGTCTGGTAATGTTTTGTGACAGAAAACCAGTAAAATTTTCTTGTCAAAATACTAAATACCACATAAAGGAGTTACAGATGCTGTATTTAGGTAGATTAGCTAAAGCATGGCATAAACTGTAGTTTCTTGAAATTCTATCCCCAAGGCAAAGCTAAAATGCTCAATGGTTGGGGTTTTTTTGTTGTTGTTGTTGTTGTTCCTCAACAAAAAACAGCTTTAAAAATATGATGCATATAAAGTGTTATACTTTCTAATTTATGCTGGCTTTTGGCTAGGTATATGTTTTCTATTGAACTTCACACCATAATTGGAGACATGTTAATTTAGGGTAGGCATCTACTCAGTCAGCTGTTCAGTAGAATGTATAGACATATCCATTCAAGGCCTTTCATTCCCTGGAAGCCTGAGGAACATTTTGGGTATTGCCTTTCAGCACTAAAACTGGTCAGCTTATGGTAGCATTTTCTCATTTCAGTTTCTGCAGGTCCAAACCACAACGATCCACTAGAGAATTAAAGCATATATTAATGAGCTTTTTAGCCCCTGTAGATTTCTCCTTCTAATTTGCCAGAATTTTATGTACCCCTTTCCTGACCCTAGAATTGATATTTTCTTCCATCTGGAATGATTGTTTCATGTTAATATGTTGGTTTGAATATAAAACAGAGGAATGTTGGTTAGCACAAAACCTAATGAAGGCTCTGGGGTTTTTAGCTTTTTTGGCTTTATTTAATTTTTCCTTAAAGAAACATTACTCATTTGTTCAGGCCAAGAATGTAAGGTTTCAGATGTTACTCATGCAAATCTAATGTAAAACACAAACATTAGGCAGTAAATCCATATTTAGGCACTTAAATAAGCAGCCTGATTTGACGCATTAGCATTCTGGTAAAAGCCCATGTTTTATTTCCTGACCCCCGTCATCTGAATTCAGTCAGACTTATTAAGAATTGAAACTCCATCTTATAAGAGGGACCTGTGTCTGCGAACTGCTGTAGCTACAGTTATGACAATTATGGTGGAATAAGATCCCAGGGAAAGTTAGACCTGGACAAACAGATGACATTTTATTTAGGTCTTTTGTCTTGGACTGCAGCTTCCATCTGAAATGGTCATTGTACAATGGAACCGTACCTCCCACTGGATGAAAATCCCTATCGTGCAGTTACCCATGCGACTTCCCTCGTAAAGGCTCTGGTAGCCGAGTACATTTTTGAGGGCACAATTTGGTTGCAATGTTCTCTCGTTGAAAATTTCCATTTGTTCAGGTTTTTTTCTTTCTTCCATGTGTTCTACTTACTCTAAAGTAAAAGTGTGTGTTTTCTCTTGAGTTAATGAAAACTCAACAATCATTAGGCCCACGGAATTTTTAACTAAGCAGTTCTACGAGAATGAAAAGGAAAAAAATACGCACATGGTAAACACAAAAGTACTGAAGTAGATACCCATATATGGTAATATGTATGGGTTAAATACTAACATATTTGGCAGAAATGCCTGACAAGAATCCCTGTCCAGAGCCAAAGCCTCATAGACAAAGGGCAGAATTTACCACGAGTTTCCCTATCTCAGCTGCACGCAAAGCACGTTTCTTTTTTAGATGCATCTGGACCATGATCCATTATGCATTCCATATGACATATATCTCAATGGGGTTTACTTCACCTGCTTTCGTGAAATGAACCTTATTCTTCTTGCTCTCGTATAATGAGAACGTTTGCTACTGAGTATTAAAATGTGTGCAACATGTGGCAGACATCTGTGGTGTGCTGCCTTTGCACTTGACTCACACAACAAAGTGAGCCATCTCACCTTCCAAAATCAACCCTGTCCCTCTTCAAAATACATCTTATTTCAGAAACACAGGTGCAAAGCAACACACCTCAGCAAACACTGAACACATAAAGAGCTTCAAAGAGGTTTTGTTCCACTGTATTTTGCTTAGATGTGTCATGGAACAGCACATACGTAGGAATCAGTTTTCGCTTGGTCTGGTCCAGGAGCTTTCAGTCAGTTGGGTCTTCTTTGTTCTTTTGTTTTCTTTTCACTTATTCTTTTCCATCAAAATTTAAAATTATTCTTAAGAGTAGTGGTCACTGTTAGTGGAAGGCGGTTTCATGGTTCCAATGCACAGCGCACCACACCAGGCCACTCTCTGCCCATCAGCCAAAATGTGGTAATGACTGGATTCTTTAAACTCTGGGGTGAGTGTGACACAAAATGCGTCAGCTCTGTTCACGGTACTAGTGCTTTAAATTAATACATCTTACTTCATATTTGCAATATCTTAAGTGCATGCACAAGCTGAAACTTTAGCAGCTTCTGTTCTTTTGGGAAGCAAATTAAAATAAATATAATTGAGCTCCTTTCCTTTAGAATGTGTTCCTGAAACCTTTTAATTATCCTTAACTTTAACAGCCAATTCACACTGCCTCTCCTAAGCATCCTTATGTCATCAACTCCTGGCTTGCAGGTATGGAAAGTGGAACATTTTCTGCCGCTTTCAGACTGCACCCACAGAAGATGCACGTGCAAATGTCAAGCCTCTCACGCCCAACTGTCGGCATGTGCTGCCTCTGCTCACATAGCTCTGAAGTAACCATTTACACCTGTGGTATATGAGTTCAAATCTCAGGGATTTCACTCTTATTTACTCTCTGGCAAAGTAAAGGACTTGAAATTACATTTGCTTTAAGATCTTTCTACTATACCAGGTAGTATAAAAGCATGTTAAAGTAAGGCTGGCCTCTCTCATCCATCACCCACTGTAGTGATGGACATTTACACCTGCTTTGTACCTGCCTAGTCACCGACTTGAGGTGCAAGAACGTGGAAAACCAGATCCATTTTGTGCAGAAGCTGAACATTTGTCTTGTGTTACTTTCTTATGTTGTATTGCATCAGAAATGCTACCCGTGATCAGATATTAATACATAAATCAAAAGGTATTCAAAATGTATTCATTTTGCATGAGAATAAAAAAGGTCATTAAAGAAATTCAAAACAGACTGAATATTTTTGGAATAAGTTTTTTCAAAAAGAAAATAACTCCAACACATAAGGAATTTCTAGAAGCAGGTAATGGGTCGTTCACATCTGCCATCTGCAGTGAATAACTTAGGCCAGCATGCTGCTCCAGGATAGCTGCAGCTGTACTACTGTCACCTTACTGCTGTGTAACCTCTGTCACTGTGAGAAGAGGTGCTGCTCTGGCTATTCACAGACAGAAATAGGAGCTGCCCGTGTGAGTATTGTATGCCACAGGATCTGTTTCAATACCGAAAACTGATGCACATAGACACACATGCAGAAATATGCATACTCTTTGAAAAACTACTGAAGGAACTTCTGGCATTCACCACTATACCTGGCTCTGCAAGGATTACAACTGTGAGCCGTGTCGTAGGTGTTGCAGGCATGGCACATTTGCAGTGTATCAAGAGACCATATTGCCATTATTACATGAATGTGGTGATTCAAAGCAATTTTCACTGGAAGGGCCTCATTTTCATTTACAGTTAGGGCTCTTCCATCACCCCTGCAGTATAAAAATGCCTTCAAATGGATATAAGTAATCCTAATCAATCCCACTCTAAGGCACGTTTATGCTGCTTTAGGGCAAAAATGAAAGTTCAGGCTGTCAAGAATTATGTGTGTAAAGCACTACTGAATTGGACCCATTGACATCTTTTCTTTGATGGCAACACTTCAGGGCAAAGTACAGAATCACAGCATCATCGTATCAAACTCTACATAAAAATAGTGTCTAGAAAAATTATATATCAATGGAACACATATATATGGCCGGATCCAGACTGATGCTATAGTAAAGAATTTCTAAAACCACCAGCATGGTAGGGATTAGAACAAATAGGGGAAAAAGTCAGTCACAAATATTAGTCTAGTCTAAGGGAACATCATGCATTTACTTTAAGATAATGTGGCACTTGATGATATCTGATATCACAGTATTATATTTATAATAATTAGAATGCATGAGGGAACTACTCTGTGAAGGCTTCAGCATGTGACTTCAGGCATCTCTGCATTGTGTTTTCAGGTGAATCCTAAGTTATTCCTTTCCCAAAGTGCCGTAACTTCTCCATACTTAGCTTGCCACAGTGTAAGCGTGAGAAACCACTGCTTGGCTATATTTCCCTGTAAGCCTGCACTACACTTTGCAGTAGCCAGGTCGGCAGCATGGACAGAGCCCCTGCATTGTGCTGTTTTGACACAGCTTGTCTTGGTGTCCGTGTGCCATTTGGCCAGCCCCCACGTCAGTATTAGGTGTCTGTAGTTGTGTGGGTAGCAATGGGGCCACAGTACACAACAGATGTGACGTGTGACTTCCCTGGGAGTAAGCTGCCTTGTGCAGACACGCATCTCTCACAGGCAACATCCCCAGAGACATGGGAGAGCTAGTACAGTGCAAATTCAAATCCCAGCATACCACACATTCACCTGCTGTTTTAGGCAAACCGTATTCCTTCTGGTCCATTCGGATGATGAACTTTCAGGGAAGAGACTTTTACAGGACATCTGTTCACCGCCTAAGTTACCTGAGCCAGCTGTGTTTGAGAGCCGATGTCAGTAGGTGATGAAAAAGACCAAACTCGTGTTTGCATCCACAGTAAAATCCCCGCTACGGACACTGGGTCAGAAGAATGAAGCACAACCCAAACACTGAATTAAGGAAGGAGGATGGGTCAGTGGTCAGGGTAGTGGTCCTTGCTGTGGGCATGCCTGGGAGTAAGCCTTTGCCCCCCTACAGTCTCTGAGGGTGACACATTGCTTCAGCTCCACTCATAGAAACAGAGACAGGAGTATTTCCTACCCCCTTGAGGGGTATGAAGGTTAATTCCAACAAAGAGGCTGATATAAATGGGAATACAGGTATCTAAGAGGAGGCATGGCATAGACAGGATACCTCTGTAAGTCCTACCACACACATCAAAGCCAAGCAAGGCATGGCAAGTCTTTCCAGGGAAAAATGTGTGGATGTTGGAAGCAGCAGAGCCATGTTAGCACATTGCTGCACCTGAACTAACAATACTGGCACCTGAACTAACAGTGCCATGCTGAGGTGATCACATACTGAAGCGGGCACTTAGCTCAGCAACTCTGCCTTACACTTTGTAGTGTATTTGTGCCACAGGCAGTCCTTCCTCAGAGAAGTCATCATAACATGGCAAGCTACAAGCTTAAAGCGGGATACTTCTTTATTTGACTAAGCAAGGAAGATGCCATCCATCTGTGTTGAAGGCACAGCTGTAGACAGTGTTACCCATACCAGAATAAATGAGAAATAGCTTCCCTGAAGACATCAGAGAGACAGAGAAATAGGGGGACTGAGATGTGAATTCAGCTCAAGAGTTCATGAGTGAATGATCCTTGGCAGCACACCAGGATGAAGGATATTGAGATCAAAGGAGTACCAGCACACCACTGTACTTCACAGAATAGTGTGTATTTGGCACAGAAACACCTCCGATAAGCATTGAAAATACCGTTTTAATGGATATTTTATTCTCTTGACAGAGGCTATTTAAGATTTGAAAGTGACACAAAAGTAATTTATCCTCGCATGTAAAAATGCACTCTCCAGATAGAGATATCACATTAATTTTACTCATTCACGTAACACTCTGAAAACTAATCTTAGGTTCCTCCCTCAACACTGTGGAAAGCAAAAATTAATTAACTTGGGTGCAAGAAAAGGAATAAGTCTGCACTTGTTTTACTTTAAGATTCTGCTTTCAAAGTAGCAAGCCCAGGTCATCTGCAAACAATCATTTGTTTTCTACTACAAGTTCTGCTTCATAATGTGTTTAATATGTGATTTGATCATTAGCACATTTGTTCATTAATTTCTATTTAAACACGCTCTATGGTCCATCGTGGTTTTAATTTCTTCAGTCGTCCAACATACAGTACATAACGTGGTCTCATTTACATGAGAATGATTTTATACTTAGACACTCTCTTTCAACCAGATGAATCCCAGAGCAGGTTCATAAACTATCTTCTGTGAACAGGTTTATAAATAATAGTTTAGGGCAAAGGTAATTACAGATCTGTTATGCTTTTGTATATACATTTCCAACTGGAAATGTTTCCAACATTTTTTTAAGTGAACATGTATTGCAGATCTATCGTAATATTGGCCATTTAATCCTTGTGTTTCTTGCTAATCAGGAAGTTTCTTTTCTTCTCTCCTTTGAACTTTCTCTTGGTTCCTCCTAGTGTTCTTATCAGGATTCTGAGGCATGCAAAAGTTTAGCAAGAACTTGCAAAATAAGAAAAATTGACAGTGAAGACTACAAGAGAGCACATTGTGCGCTTTCTTTGCAAGACTTAATTGCACCTAAACCAAAATGGAGGCCTGTCTTTGAAAACAGAAGACTCCTTGAAGGAAGCAAGTGGCAGTTCAGAGGTTAAAAGGACGGAAGGGTATTAAAGTTACATATCTCCCATGGGCCAAAATTCAAGAGCTGTTTACACAGCACTATTTACTACCTGTCTCATGGTGCAGAATGAGACTATCTATAATGTATTCCCCAGTCTTAAAGACAGTCAGACCCAGAGCATAAAGCTGTATATTTTTGTGAGCTCCAGAAAGGACAGTTCTATCGAGTGGAGAAAAGACTACTTTGCTTAGAAGAGAAATTAGCAACTCCAGTTCAGTGTTAGGTTTGTCTGTATATAAAGTAATTGAGATAAGTACATTCCTCGTATTTTTGTACAGGCACGTTTAAACATGAGACAGGGAGAAGATCATATAAAATATCTTCTCCCTGAAGTGAACAGAAAACTATGTACAGGAAAGGATTTCCCTTGGAAAGTGTTAATGTAAACAAAAATCTTTCATCTAAAATCTTTTTCAAAGGAATCAAGTAGTCAGGAGAAATTTTAGGGGGGAAAATTGCCTCAAATGCTTTTGGAGGGCTCAAAAACCTGCAGTTCTGATACCACCTGCTTTCCCCTTCCTCAGGCTCCAGAACTGGGACAATTTTTCATGATAACCCCTTAGTTTTCCTTCTCACTGAGCTGCTGTGTTGCAATATGGGAGTCTATGGTCACTCTGTTTTTAAACAGTAATGCCTTTATCGGTAATCTAGCTCCTAGAGAAGAATAAAGACTTGAGACTCCTGAGCTCACAGAAATACCTCAGCAACATTTAACAATATTTTTCTCTCATTCCTGAACTACTCTTTGAACAAAAAGCCATCATTTTGTAGGAAAAGCCAACACTTTCTCTTACAAGGCTACATTTAGAGATTAAATACTTGAAAGTATTAGTCTGGGAGATTTTTGATGAACCATACACGGTGGTGAAATTCAACGGAACTAACCGAGTCTTTCCCTACTTATCTTTGGGCTTTGTTCTCTGAAACAATTAGTCATCCAGCAGCTGGTCAGCTGGAGACAAGTGACACACACCCCCTTTCCTTTACGAGTATGACTACTGGCATATAGGCTATAGATTAAAGTCCTTGTCCGTGAACTTTATCTGCATTCCTGATAAAACAGGGCCAGGTACAGGAGCGAAGGAGCAAGCCATGTTGGACACATGGACAGGAATCATACTCTACCACAGCTTCAGGGCCAGACAAGCAGCCCTGGCTTATTTTATTTAAGAATATGGATTTAGTCATAGTGGTTAAATGACTGACCCCACAGGAATATCCTCCCACTTCATGTGCTCTTCCGTTCAGATGCTGAGGACAGTCTGCAGCAAACACACAGAAAGTGTGCTGAACTGACAGCCAAATGATCAACTGTATTTTATGGTTTTCCCCTAAGTTTACACACCACAGCTCAGAATAATCTGATTGATTTTCAGGTGGCAGTTTTCACTCTTCAACATAGACTACATGTCTCCATGGTACGTGTTTTATTGGTGGATGTGAGTCTACTATTAACCCGTGACAGAAAGTCTAGTCACTTCATATTTTTAGCTTTTGAGGTCCTCAATTTAATCCACAGTGTGTCAGGCAGCATCACAGCTGTCACATTAGTATATTAATCTTCAAGTGCTGATCTTACACCACTGTTAATTGGTGAGCTGGAATGTCCCAGCTCTTTAATCTTACAAGGATCTGATTTCTCGATAAGCAGGTTATGAGACATTCATATGATATGCATGTTCTAGATAAAATGATCACAAAATGTTATTTTATGACACTGTTACTTACCTGAAGTTATACAGCTATTTAAAATTAGTCACTTGTAAATTATTTCATTACATATGAAAGTATCCTTTTTATGCCAAAATGCCCTGAAATGCAGTAAAGGCTGAGTAAGATTAGATGAGATTCATCGTGCATGCATTGATACTTCATAACATACATACAAGGCTCACTGTCTTCCACAGTATTTCAGTGAGACTTTGACCATTGCTTCAAGTCAAACTTGTGCTGAAGTGTTTTTCTGAGCACAAATGGACCTATATACATCCCTCCTTGGTCTGCTGACCCAGCAATTCTAACGCTAATTAGTATCAGCATTAAAACCCCCACCAAGACATGACACTGAGATTCAGCAAAGGCTGGATAAAATTGCAGCTTGCATTCTTTAAATATTTATACAGTACATCAAAACAAATGAAACTGGAGATTCCATTTCCAGCATGAGCTGCAACATTGCTGGAATGGGGTCTACTGTGTCATGCCACTTATTTTCGTTTCTTTGATTTTTTTTTATGACACTTCTGCTGAATTAGTAATCAGGGACAAGGGACAGAGTCATACTGTTTTAAATCTTCCATATTCCTAAGAGTAAACAGACATCCAGTGAAGCAAGTTAGAGAGACCTTTAACTCCATGAATTATTTTGAGAGCATGAAAGTCACTTTCAAAGATCAAGTTTACTACAGCACTGAAAAGATGTAAGTAATTGTATTAAAATTTGTGTACTTCAAAGAAAAACACCTAAGAAAAATATGTTCTTTTAATACAAATTCCTCATCTAGTTAATCAGGTCTCAGTGTCTGTGATCTGAGACACACAGATTCTCCTGGAGATTAATATTATGCCCACAGGAAAAAAATGGCTCTAAAGTTTGATAGCAAGAACTATTTGTCTACTACTTTTTTCTCTGTTTTGGTGCAACGTGAATGCAATAGAATTCCAAGAGACCATGTCATTTACCAAACATTTGGTGAAGTATTTAAATAAAATGTGGAATAGTAAAGACTACTCCTGCCACTCTGCTCTTTCGCAAGCTCCTGAACATTGTGGTTACACAGAGCTCTGGAATCTTGTCCAAAGCTGTGGTCTGCATGGATGAAGTGCTGCACACGTACAAGTGTCTGCTGTTGTTATTACTTTTAATATAGATTTTTTTCATCACTTCCATGACGCAGATTGTCTTTTACTAAAGATGGAATGGAGTAACCAGAGTAAGTTCTGTTCCCAAATGTTAACTAAGACTTAGACTACAAAATAAAAGACTAAAAGAAGGACATAGGATCATTGAGGCATAATAACATATAAAAGACTGCAGCAAAGAAAATGAAATCATACTCTTCCTGCTGAGACTGAACAGTCCAAAAAATAGTGGGATGAAACTAAAACATTGAAAAGTCATGCTGGATCTTAGGAAATCACATTCTAATGGAAGTGGGATTTCTGAGGAAGTTGTAAACTCTCCATCATTGAAGATCTCAGAAATAGATTAGAACAACTCTCAGCAATGACAGAAGCACTTTAAGGCAGGAGAAATGTAAGTGATTTCTTGAGATCCCTCCCAGCTCTGTGATTCTGTAAGCAGTTAATGTGTTAGTGCATGGAGGAGGAAATGGAATGCTCTGAGTTTTCCTCTTACAATGGTGTCTGTAAGCTTTTTTTCTAGTTGCATATTGGAAAAAATGTCATTATTCTTCATTAAAGAAAGCAGCAGTGTTTTGGCCAAGACTATTTTATTTCTCAGTTCCCTGAAAGTGTAGGAGCAGAGCACTGTCATCCAGCGTTTTGAATAGTGATGCTTTCTACACGATAACAACCACAGTACCAAGCCAACCAAACATATGTCTAGGCCAGTAAATGGACTCCAGTAGTGTCCAGTAAGGAGATGTCTATAGAAGAACAGGGAGAGTACAGTGAACAGCCATTCCTTATTCACTTTTTCCTTGCTTCACAACGTTTTACTGATCTTTTCCAGTCCCTTTAGTTTCTTTCACTGTGGTGCACTGTACTGCCTCATGTTGAAAACCATTTTGGGGGAGATGGACAGGGAAGAAATGGTGGCCCAACTCTCTCAAACTTTTTGATAGGAATTGATCACTTTCAGTGACAGAAAGACAGTTAACTGTAGTGTGCTAACATCCCTTATTAAATATTTGAAACTTTTTACACTGATATCTAGTGGCCCTGGCTCTCATTATTTCCTTGCATGGGGACTGGAGCCTTAGGTTCTGCCTTAATTCAACAGTTCATCTTCTAAAAGAAGGTCTAGAAATTAGAGCATGCAGTGGAAGAGAACTGTTACCTCTCTTCCAAATCCCATGAATGTGATGTCATATTTTAGGTCTATATGAAAGAAGATTAAATTTCTAGTAGTTCATGGCAGTGAAAGCAAAGAGTTTCTTGTAATTTTGTTGATAGAGTTACAGTCCATATGCAAACTATCCAGACTTACTCTGAACTGGAAATAAAATTTCAAAATCACCTCCCACATCAACTGTGTTTTCCCAACAAGAGTGTCCTGTGTAGATCTGAACTCAGTGCACTGAAACTAAAAGCTCTGAACTCCCTGGGCTGAACTCAACTCCAGTGTAAATCCAGTCAAAACATGTTTGTGCCATTCCAACAATTTATGAACTTGCATAGAGTTTCTGCAAGCCCTTGTTAGTTCAGCCATTTATAGGCCTGAGTTTCAAAGAGTTTCAACTTCCAGAACCCTCCCGCTGCAAACTCAGAGCTAAACCAAACCCACCAGCTGAATCTCATTTGTTTATGTGTTTATTTATGTATGTGTTTCATTGATTTATTTATTGATCCTAGAACAGAAGGGGTATGAAATCCCCTGCCTGCTACTGGGTTTTGTTAAACATCATCTGCTTGAGCCCGGCTTACTGAAAGAATTGCTAAGGTTCATGTTTTATCCGATGAACCTTCCTCAGTTCATTACAGCAATGGCCAAAGGCCATTTCTTTCTTTCCTCTGTTTTCTCTCCCCAGCCTTCTAGCAGTACGTTACAGTGAACTTGCAGTGTCTCCCTGTGCCCATGATCTGTGCACTCTCATGAAGTTTTTCAGCTCTCAAATTCCTAAAGAAAATTCTGATTTGGCACAGCCTCAAGTTCTTCTTTTAAACACAAACACTATCTTTCCTTGCTTTGGCACTCTCCTTGTTTTTTCTGTCAGCCTTTTCCCCTCCCTTCTTCCTTGCTATGTCTACCTTCCCCCTATCTCTCACTCAATTCCTCAGTGAAGAAAGCTAACCCTCTTAGAAAAATCCATGTTTATATGGTGATTGTCTTAGAGCAATGCTACTGGGCAGCATCATAAAGAAAACTCCTTTCTGGGGCATTGTTAGGTTATTTCTATCTCACACTTTCCAAAACTTTCATGTGCTTTACTCATTTGAAAAATTGTTTTACTTCATGTCAACATTCCCATCTGTTCTAATTTTGTATGTTTGTAATAATGATGCTGCTTAAGGCTTTGCCTCACTTTTGCATTGACTTTAGGGAAACTTTAGAACATGAGCCTGGGAGCTGCCATCTCCAGCAAGGAGAAAGTACTTTGAAATTACCTTTCTGTGGTAGCTAGGTGCTCAGAAGAAACGACTGTATCCACATCAGGAACATCAGCACAGACTGAATAAGAGATCCTGAACTATACCTCAGGCAGGCCCACTCCTGTTCTGCAATGTGCCCAGTTTCCTGGAGGAACTCCGAATACAGCTCTTGCATCTTCAAGCCTCTGGATAAAATGGAGAGGAACAAATGATGTAAATTAACTTTGCCAACCTGTTACACAAAAGTCATGACAGAAGGAAGCTGTTTTGCACTTTCCCAGTCTTTTTTCTGTGTACATGGCCATGCATAATGACCTCTCACTTCGTGAAAAATAAATATTGCAGTCTTTACACAAAGGGATCTTGGCCTTGTAAAAATAAGGCTGATTGATAGAAATTGCTACTCTGCTGATTTCCCTGGTAATTTTGTAATTGATCTCAACAGCATGGGGATTTTACTCTTTCGTTAAGATAAATGAGGCCTGCAGAAAATTCTCTGAAAGTGACAGACATTTTATGGGCAAAATAGAACTTGCAGACCATATTTGATCTTTTCAGTTATTTTTCTGCAATGTATATTCTTTTGCTAGATTAAACTGCATTAAAAATAAATCTGCCCATGTGTATATTAATGTTACTTTTTAAATAGCATATCTCCATATATTAAATTACCAATACAACCTTCTTGTGCTTTTTTTCCTTAGGGACTGCATCAACTTCTTATGATGCCTTCTTTAGAGTTTTGAGTCTTTCATCTACACTTGTATTTAGTGACTTTCATAGAAGCAACTGATTGCTGCATTCATAGTGATTTATGTGGAAAGGGAAGCATATTCATAGTAAGCATATAATGAGAGCCCTGGAACATTAGTTTACATTTTGCTGGCAATCACAGTGGCTTTGGCAATGGATTTTAGATGACCTTAACATTCACGTCTAAAACATATGCGATAACTAGCCTCAGCCTTCACCCTACCGTTGATCTTTTAAAACAGTGAACAGAAGATAAAGATCTGTTGTGGTTCGCTTCTCAGCTCTCCATAACATTTCATAAATAGGTCAGTTTTACCATGTTTATATAAATTGATTCCCCTTCTGGGAATGCTGGGCTGTGATAAACAGTTCTTTCCAATTAGTTTGTTTTTTTTAAAATAGTTGGGGATTACTATTACAGCTAAAAATATTGTATATATAAGTATCTTCTAAGTCAAGAAAATGTTTTCTGTCCGTTACTGACAGATGAACTGCAAATGTCCGCTTCTGTTCCTTTTAAAATCAATATTGCAGTTTCTACACATGTGGACTTCATCTTTTTGATAATACACAACAAAATTAAGATCTTGTCCTGCAACACAGTGCCCACAGAGTCGTTTTAACCATAAAGAAGGAATGACTGAAGCCAATGAGACCTTTTAGTTTGTAATCCCTGTGCTTAACAAACATCGACAGGATGAACTCTTGTTCTATCATACGTGCTTTAGAAGTCATTCTGTTGGCTTACAGATTTGTACATTCCTTTAGATACCAGCTGTCCTTTTAATTGTCATTAATAACCCTTTTTATTTGATTTTGTTGTTGGGTCTATTTCCAGAAACAATTTGCATAGGAAGTCAGGTCAACTGTCAGGTTGCCCAGTAACTAGATGCATCAGACAATGTAAGAAATTGTAAGAAATCACAACACAGAATTGACTGAACTTCTAGTTTATGGCCATTATTACACATCTTGATGATCATATCTTTCTTCACAATATTTAACAGAATGATGGTGACAAATCTTGTACTTTGACTCCCACTTTTTCCTATCATTGAAGGCCTAGGGGAGAGACCAAGTGAGCCTAGCTGTGCTGCTCATTTTGTGGTAGATCTGACAGCAGATGGAATCCCTGAGGCATGTCAATATAATTTTATATGTTGTGCGTGTAAGGCACATGTTGCCAATTACAGTGGTGTGTGATGTCTTTCTAGGAAGGAGGTCTCTCTCTCTCCCACTGGGTGAACATGCTAAGGATAATTTTTGCAGAAGTTATTAAATATGGGCTCAATCATGCCTTAGCAGCCTTCATGAGAAGTGGACCATCATTCAAAGATTATTTCTGAATCTCTAGGAACGCAAGGTTCCTCTCCTACTACTCTTTTAGCTACTCTCTTACCAGTAATACATGCAAACTCCCAGGGAACAGAGCAAAAGCTCCAGGTTTCAGGTGGACTTCAGTGTTGATGGGGTTATACAGGTCCACTCAAACAAGGGACTTCAGACTTGGTTTGTTATGCCTATGACCACAGTTCTGAGGAAACTGGAAAACCCCAAAACAGGTTCTCAAAAGCATTCAGACAAATAGATTTATTGTATCAGCTACTAAGCTCCTCAGTGGAGAAAAACACAGAAGTGTCAGATAGCTAACATTAGTGTCCAAGTCGATCTAAAAGCACTGTTAGATGCAGGACAGATTCAGACAGAAAATTTACCTGGGGAGGAGGAGACTATGTTTTTCTTATTTATTCTAGTCACTGGGAGCAGTGGAAGGAACCTTTGTCTAACAGAGCAAGACAAAGCCTTTTACCTATCTGTGGTGTGTTTAGCTGCTGGGTGATTTGGTTTTTGAAAGAATAGTGTATATATTGCTTGTTTTATGTTCTCGATTCTAAAAATACTTTGTCTTCCTCTATGCTATCACTTCTGGAAGCCTCCACTCCAGTGTACTGTGTTGGCCTACCTCCACAACCACACCAGATCAATCATGACAGATGAGACTTCTCTATGTGTTCTGGCTAGGATAGAGTTAATTTTCTTCATAGTAGCTGGTATGGGTCTATATTTTAGATTCGTGCTGGAATCAGTGTTGATAACACAGGGATGTTTTCATTCTTGCTGAGCAGTGCTTACACAGTGTCAAGGCCTTTTCTGCTTCTCACCCCACCAGCGAGTAGGCTGGGAGTGCACAAGAAGCTAGAAGTGCACACAGCTGGGACGGCTGAACCCAACCGCCCAAAGGGATACTCCATACCATATGATGTCATGCTCAGCATATAAATCTGAGGGAAGAAGGAAGGTGGGGACATTCAGAGTGATGGCATTTGTCTTCCCAAGTAACTGTCACAGATAATGGAGCCCTGCTTTCCTGGAGGTGGCTGAACACCTGCCTGCTGATAGGAATTAGTGAATGAATTTCTTGTGTTGCTTTGCATGTGTGTGTGGCTTTTCCTTTACCTATTAAACTTTCCCTCAACCCATGATCTTCCTTATTTTTACCCTTCCAATTCTCTCCCCAATCCCACTGATGGGGACTGAGTAAGCAACTGTGCAGTGCCTAGTTGCCAGCTGAGGTAAAACCACGACAGTCCTTTTTGGCGACCAATGTGAGGTACGAAGGGTTCAGGTTTGATTGGAATGTGGTAGGTTGAATTTACAGCTGTTATTGCTGTTTAGCTATTAATTGTCAGGTTCCTGTGCTTGCCACGGGGCTTGCTTGCCTCACTGTATGTTAGAGTCTAGTGCTTGCTAGTGGCTGCTTTTTGCTGTTGCTGCTCGCTGCAGTGCTGTGCTGCTTATCATCTCACTCTGCTGTGCCTGGGAACAGTTTGATAGCAGCAATGGCCATGTGCCTGGGCTGGCAGATGGCCAGGACATCACTGCTGTTCCTGTGCCGCTGTACTGGACAGGCTGGAACCCATGTGAACTCACGTCAAAGGGACTGTGACCTATGGATGGGTCCACATGGGAGCAGGACACCCCAGAGCGTCTGTGGCCATGGTTATGTCTGCACCACAGCAGGTGTACCTCTGAAGGGATTGTGGCCCAGCGATAAGTCCACTCTAGGGAGGGTACATCTAGAAATATCTGGGGTTGTGGACAAGTCCATGCTGCAGCAGGTACACCTTGAAGCGTCAGTGGCTGTGCACGAGGTCATGCTGGAGCACCTCAAGGCATGTGGCCATGGATAAGCCCAGAACAGAGCGGGTACATCCCTGGAGGGACTGTAGCCATGGGTAAGGCCCTGTTGGAGCAAATTTACTTTTCTGAAGGAACTATGGCTGCGGGAAGGCCACGCTGGAGCATTGTGGCCCATGGAGAGGCCACACTGGAAAAAGTGCACCTCAAGCAACTGTGGCTGTGGATAACTCTATGCTGTGGCACCTCTGGAGAGACCGTGGCTCATACATAAGGCTCCACTTGGAGCAGGTACACCTCTGAGGGAGGGCAGCCTGTGGATAAGTCCAAGCTGGAGTGGGGGCAAGGAGAGGAGCTTATTGCAGTGTTAAACCCAACGGTCTGGTCCAATGGGGCCAGGGGTGGAGATTGTAATGAAAATACCTTTAAATTGTTGTAACCCAGGATTTGCATGTTATGGGAATTACTATAGAAGGAACCACCTGAACCAATGCAGGACAAGCCTTACAGGAAGCAGTGCAAGTGCAGAAGTTACCCAACCTGAGCTGGCTTTGGTGCCCAGTACCTCCACACAACACACCACCTCTCCTGTCAGGAGTGACCACTGTAAGAGATGGAGACGTTTCAAAGGAGTGTTCCATAGACTAAGGAAATGATACCTGTGTATTATATCAAGGGTTGGGAAGTGAAGTGGTGGTTAATGAGGTTGTATTGGACAGTGTGATACCTGAGCATGATGTAAATTATATGAAAAAAGGGCTGGAGAGTGTGCTTCTTTTGGCTGGGCTAGAGTCAATCTTCTTCAAAGTAGCTAGCACAGGGCTATGTTTTGGATTTGTGCTGAAAACAGTGTTGATAATACAAAGACTTTCACCAGGCTTCCTTTTAGCCTGAGGCTGTAAAAGTCAGGATTATTACATTTCTGAGGAATATATTCATGATATAACACCCATATGTCCCAATGTTAGTGTCCTACAGATATCACAAAAGGTTGGAATAATTGCACCCCTAACACTGCCAGGTTTTTATCAGCGTATGATTTAAGACATTTTTATTATCTAAACATAATTTTAAATTTTTTTTTTAACTGTATATTCATTAAGTTCCAGTCATTCTCACAAGTCAGAGAGCAGACCCTGACCCCCTTCACACACTGGCACAGATGTAGCTTCAGGAGCATGTTCTCTACAGAGCTAATAGTCTGCCAGTCATGAGCAGTTCAGACCCTTAAGCCGTACGTGGTGCCTGTGGTCCCAGCCCATCTAAGACGTTGAAGCTGGGTCCTCTAGAGCTCAAATATGTAGTTTGGTCTTCGCAGCAGGGAAAAACAATACATTCATATGTGCAACATGTAACTCATACTTCAGCCAGCCTACGCAGATATTGTGGCTACAGGACACCAATAAAAAATAAAACAGAATGATTCTTATTTGTATATAATACAGAGGAACATTTGAAAATATGTATACATAAAAATTTAAAAACTTATATTGAAAATTCTATCAATATTAAAGTATTTTATCCCTTATTGTCAAAATGGTTTTTGCAACAAAAGCCTGGGTGTGGACATTGACTCAAAAACAAATACTGAAACATTCAGACTTGACTGTAAACCCTTCAACAGGACTATAATTTTTGCTTCTGAATACATGGATACTTACTTGACTCTCACAAGACACGGCTCTGTGTCTGGAAATAAGGAAAAAAAGTAAGACATCCATCTTCTGATTTGCTGACATGAGAGGAGCAACCGAGCACCATCTAGCCACCATATGAATACAATAAGCTAAGCTTCACCACTGCTGCAAAGTCTAACTCTAAACACTACACTTCCTCCTGCCGAAAGACCCCTTTCCACAAGTTCCCAAGTTTCACAAGAAACAGGGCAAGATGAAAACTCTGTTCAAGTCCAACTTGAATCTGACCCAGTTGGAATAAGAGAAGAGAATAAACTGCCACCCACACACAGTTTGCAAGCAGGAAATAAAATTCAATTGTTTTATTTATGTACATTTATTTCTTTATAAGTATCTTCATTGTCTATCACCAGAGAACGGGTGTCTGTGTGTTAGTCTGGGGAAAACGCTACAATTTATTTTGAATAGAAGTATCTTTTTGCTTTTATCATTAATTAATATATTTGAGCCACAATTTCCACGAATTTTGCTGGCACAAAGGATTCTGACACCAGATTTGAAAGATGGATATGTGAGCATTTCTGGAACCCAGAATTGCAGAAATATTCATTGGAAATACGACTTACACATCTAATCAGGAAAAAGGAATATTGCCAGGCAGCCAGTCCAACCAGTGATAGTTTTTAAAGCAAGTATTGGCTGTCCACAAACAATTTACATAGCAGAGATCATCTGGGCAACATAAACACTATCATACTCTCATACAACAAGTATTTGTTCATTAATTAGACTAATTTTGTATTATGCTTTAAACAAACATTCTGAATATATTTTTATTTTCTCAACTTTTGCCAAACGTCAGTTACAGATTGGTGTATCTAAGTTACAGACGTAAACACTAAGCCAAATAGTGTGGCTTGATATGTTGTGCGTATAGAAACATCGATGGCAAGTAAAAACTGTGGCTGGCTTGAATAACAGGGTTTGATTCATTTTCTAATTCATCCTAGATCACAAGTGCGGTTGATTTTGCTGACTGTTCAAGACACTGTATCTAGAACACTGCTTTCAAGTGGGCAGATATGTGACTGTTAAGTTGTCACTGTCAACTGCTTCCATGACAAAGAGAATAAAAATAAAAGAAAACAAGAAAAGGTTCTCAATTTTAAATACTCTGAGGTGGCCTTTAATATAAAGCAGTCAGACAAGTCTTCAGTCGAACAAACTCCCTGTTTTAAAGGCAACTCCCGTTTTGCCGCAAATTCCCCTTCAGCAAATCACTTCTCATGTCACGTCAGCAGAAAAGGTGGAAGAGTTAAATCTCCAATTACTTCCCCCAACAAGTTTGTCAGCATTTTGAGGGATTAATCCTATCCAAGATCCAAAAAATCATGAAACTATCCCTTAGATAGCGGGAAAAAACTGTGAGCTCTACCATCTAGACCAGGAGTTCCCCACAGGTCACAACAGGGTACGTGAAAGCAGCCAGGGAGCCTCATATGTGCACAGTCAGGCAGGAGTCACAGCCTTCAGCAATGCCCATTTCAGGGCTGGCACATATGCTCAACAGGACTTGGCAGCTCTTGTTCCTGACAGCAGCAACGTAAAAAAACCCCAAAGATGGATACATACTATTTTAGAAATTAAAAGCCAGACTTAGCATGTCTTAACCACTTTTGGTGCCCAATAATTTTCTTTTTTTTTTTTAATCAAAAGTACGAAGAGACAGGTTATAAATTCAGGATGTTTATTTAAAAGTCCTTTGTATGCCTATAGAAAGAAACACTACAGTATTCTAAATACTGCTCAAAAAAGGAAGTGAATCATTCCACCATGGATATATTTCAGATATATTTCTGCATATGCTTTTTTCATTTATGTGATGTATTTTTGTTTATATAAATACACAAATTGTTCATGCAAAGACATTTCAGTACTTGAACCTTTTGTAAACTCTTCCCTTTCAACCTGTTATATAAAATTTCTTACCTGTGTGCCAAGAAGTTGTTCTCCAGTGAGTTTTTGGCTCTGAATCAGGAAAGCAGCCTTTGCTAGGACCAAACCTAAGGCATTTATGGTTATATTAAATCAACTGCTTTTAATTGTATGTTTTTCTGTTTCAGTATGTAGATAGGAAAAAAAAAGGCAGGGTGGGGAGGGAATCTCCCATGAAGATTTCCACCCACCACGAGAAATAAAATACTATTTATATTAAGTGCTACTATCAGTTTGTGTTCCACTGCGATTTTCAGTAACTACTTTAAACTGACAGTGATTAAGCTTTCCTTCCTCAGATCAAGAGACAGCACACAGAGAAAACATCATCTGTGATCTTTCTTTGAATTCTGCAACTCCTTTCATTGTTGATGATGTTACTGAAGAGTACAAATGAATACATCAGTATTGTAATGACAGTGAGGTATAAAACTTTCCACATCTCAGTCTGGCCTCCCAGTCTTTTATCAGCATAAACCCTAAATGTCAGAACTTAAAATGCAGTTTACATGACTGCTTTTACCCCCACTTGAAACTGGGGCTAATTGATGTTTTGTGACACTGCAGTTTCCTTTCTCTGTAGTTAAGTTTTCATTACAGCAGTTGTGTTACATTGACTCATAGGGCTGAATAACTGAATTAGGATTAGAGCCAAATATAGAGTTGCTGTGCCACAGCTCCCTCAGCAGAGCAGCGAATGATGCTGAATGCCTGGACACTTTAACATTAGTGAATCCATGGCATTCATTTATTCATAACAAGACTGTGCTGCTGACCTAGTTTGCTTGTTAAATTAATGGAAGTTGGAGAAACTAAAAAGAAAATCCTAGAGGGGTTTCATTTCTGTGCCTACTTGGTTGGATCAGTAATTCCTTTTATTTTCATTTCTTTTCTCCTGGCTGTATAACTGAATGAATTTGTTTTAGATTATTTTCCTATTAACTAAAATTTCCCAGAGGTTCCTGGTATTTGCATTCAGCTATTTCAGTAGCAGATATAACATTGCACTGAATACACCATCTACTGAAACAATGAAGTCCTAAGGAAGTCAGACACATGTTCCCTACAGATGTTTGACCTAAGGCATACTGGAGTTGCCAAATCCACCTTTAGGTCACACTCTTCTCCATCTGGAGATCCACAAACATTAGGCCAAATGCAAAGAGTGATTTATAAACTGGGTAACACTACTAAAATCAACTAGCAATCTTGAATGCTCTAAGTGCTAAGAACTTGCAGCCAACAAAGACTTCAGTTGGGACTTTCTGGCACTCTGTGTCTCTGAAAATTGGGACACCATGAGTTTGGTACTTATATGTTAAGTTTAGAAGTCTGGTTTTGGAGTGCTGACTTTCAACTCCATATTTACATCTCCAGGTTTAGCCAAACCTCTCTTGATCTTTTGTCTTCCATATTCACCACAATGACAGGAATGGGTCAGAGAAATATACCAGTGCTGGGCAGACTTGTATCCAGCATATCTGCTTCATTACTTGTCCATGGGATTGCATGCAAACCAGAGCACCTAGCAGATGGGCTTCATATCTTGTTCACTGTTCAGTCCCTTCTGGTGCACAGAATCATCACAGAATCATAGAACCATAGAACGGTTTGGGTTGAAAGGGACCTTAAAGACCATCTAGTTCCAAACCCCCTGCCATGGGCAGGGACACCCTCCACTAGACTAGGTTGCTCCAAGCCTCATCCAGCCTGGCCTTGAACACTTCCAGGGATGGGGCACCCACAACTTCTTTGGGCAACCTGTTCCAGTGCCTCACCACCTTCTCCATGAAGAATTTCTTCCTGATATCTAATCTAAATCTTCCCGCTTTTAGTTTAAACCCATTGCCGCTTGTCAGTCACTACAGGTCCTTGTAAAAAGCCCCTCCCCAACTTCCTTGTAGGCCCCTTCAGGTACTGGAAGGCTGCAATAAGGTCTCCCCGAAGCCTTCTCTTCTCCAGGCTGGACAAGCCCAACTCTCTCAGCCTTTCTTCATAGGAGAGGTGCTCCAGCCCTCGGAGCATCTTTGTGGCCCTCCTCTGGACTCATTCCAACAAGGCTGATATTCTTCTTACACTGAGGGCTCCACAGCTGGACACAGTACTCCAGGTGGGGTCTTACAAGAGCAGAGTAGAGGGGCAGAATCTCCTTCCTCAACCTGCTGGCCACACTTCTCCTGATACAGCCCAGGATCTGATTGGCTTTCTGGGCTGCCAGTGCACACTGCCGGCTCATGTTCAGCTTCTCATCCACCAGTACCCCCAAGTCCTTCTCCCCAGGGCTGCTCTCGATCCATTCTCCACCCAGCCTGTACTTGTAGTTGGGATTGCCCCGACCCAGGTGCAGGACCTTGCACTTGGCCTTGTTGAACTCCATGAAGTTGTCAGTGGCCCACCTCTCCAGCCTGTCAAAGTCCCTCTGAATGCCATCCCTTCCCTCCAGCGTGTCAACTGCAGCACACAGCTTGCTGTCATCAGCAAACCTGCTGAGGGTACACTTGATGCCATCATCCACGTCACTGACAAAGATGTTAAACAGCACTGGTCCCAACACTGACCCCTGTGGAACGCCACTTGTTACTGGTCTCCACTCAGACATTGAGCCATTGACCACAACTCTCTGAGTGCGACCAGCCAGCCTGAATCACAGAATCATAGAATGGTTTGGGTTGGAAGGGACCTTGAAGATTATCTAGTTCCAACCCCCCTGCCTTGGGCAGGGACACCCTCCAGTAGAACAGGCTGCATCTCATTGTTCTTACAGGACTGCCAGCAGTAATGAGAGTTTTGCCCTTATGATCAGCCTTATCCATGTTCATTCTTTAGAGACACTGCCCTCTAAGGTAACCTGCCCACTGCATCCCAGAACAGGGTAGTATATGCCATCCACCCAGGACTGAAAAGTCTGTCTCATTAAAATCACAGGTAACTATAAAATAGATGTTTCCCCCAAACTCAGAAGACACAAAATTCACACCCTGTAAGTAATACAAGATCTTGATAAAAAAGGCAGAAAGTTTTAAGCTGTTATGTGCCAGAGGAGCAGAGCAGGAAACTTTATGGATCACAGGGATTCTGAGTAAAATGCACCGAGCACTGAGTCCTGTTTGCTGACTATTTTATACTGAGCAAAATCTTTGCAGAAAGTTAGTGCTGTTTCCATACTGTGAGAATCAGGCTGATACCAGTTCACTGGAAAGGTTGTGTTCAGGGATATTAAGAACTCCATCTGCTTTCCCCTTCTGTTTTCCCCCACTGATGCAATTGCTCTTATTAAGTTTTATATGGTTTATATATTTGATTAGGTACACTGGAAAGTTAAGGAAACTCTGAGCCATTCATTTTAACATTTCCTTTGCGGTGCAGGAAAAACAGAGTTTGATGAAAACACTGTGTCACTATGAATGTTCTTCCTTCCCCATTTTGAAAATCTAGTTTTCCTTTTTGCAGCAATTTGAAATAGGCTTATTAATCCACCGAGGGAAATAAACAGCTGGAAGTAAACATTTCCCAACTGCTGAGGAAACACTGTTTCCTAAGCCATATCCAAGTGGTCACCAAATAAATGCATAAGGGAAAACCAGTTCTTGGCCTGAATCTATGCCTGTGCTAATGAAGAAATCAACAGTAGAGGGCTAATTGAGTCACTCTACTTTAAGCATCATCAAATATCCAGCTTCTTAATTATTTATTGGTTGCTAAGACCAGCAGCCAACACTGTGCTCTGAGCTGTACGGGGCAGTCTTCACCCCACAGTCTAAATGTGGCCTACCAAGAGCATCCAGCAACTCACTGGATGTTCAGTAGACATCCAGCAATGCACTTGATGGGTGATGAAAGCCAGAGATGTTTGTAAAGTGCTAGAGAAGTCATTTTCCAAGAGGTGTGCATTTTAAGGAACATAAAAAGGAGTACACAATAGGCACCAAAATAATTGACTGACAGTTCGAAGGAGAGTGGTAGAAAGTGACACATTCCTGAAAGGCTGTGATTTCTCCTTCTGCCACAGATGTTATTTTTCATGTCCTTTTCAAGAACACTGACATAAACCAAGTTTCATGTATGTAAATAAATAGTCAGGGAGAAGAACCTGTAAGCCTATAGTTAATGTAATTTTACTCATAACACAAAATTTTCCATCTGAAGTGGAAAAAAACCATCTTGGGTGCAATAAGGATTCTCAGTAAAGTTCAGAACAAGCAAATCTGAATGTGTAATTAGCTGTCCTGTCACCATTCTCAGCTAAAAGGAAACTCACTCCACATGAAAAAAACCCATCCTTCGGGCCTCATGACAGTAAGGCCAGCCACCTTAACCCACCAGCATATCCCAGTGAGACCAGCTGAGCGTCAGGCTGGAAGAGTCACCAGTGTGAGGCTGCAGGCAGTCTCCCTACACAGCAAAGGCAACCAGGAGAGAAAAACATGCAGGACAGAGGTGGCTGTGCCTGGAGCACTGAGGTGGCCTCAGCAGCTTGTGTAAGTTTGGGAAGAGCATGGGGAGGTTTGAGAGTTCAACTACTAAGGCGTGGAAGAGCCTGAAAGACACTTTTCCTGAGCAGAAGAAGAGTCGCACGACCTTATATAGTTATGTATCAATGATGTCCTGCTATGTTCTCTGAAGCACAGTACATTCCTGCCTTTGGATGTGCGTTTGACCAGTCCCACTGGCTATGGCAGGTGAGGAAGACAGCAGGATCACGAACACACTCATCAGAATGTAGTTATTCCCTAAGGGTAGCATTTAGCACACAGACGTAATGTGCCTAATGTAACTTTAGATGAGATCTGCTTTTACATACTTAGTATTTCCTTATTGGGAAGTTTTCTCCTCTGTTCTCTGAAAACGTACCTGAGAGTTTTCTGTAGCCTGGTGCTGAACTCTTGGAGAATAAATAGACAAAGAAACAGCCTCAAAAGAATTTACAAGACATATATAAACTGAAATATCTTCACATCATTTGGAAAAAAGCCATGCTCTGTCTGGACAACTCTGGAATGGAATAAAAGTTGCAGAATAGATTAATCATTCACCCGTAACATGTGATTTGAGCAGCCCCAGTTAGAAGGCAAAAGACCAGGATGAGAAAAGGTGTCACGTTGAGAGAAAGGTGGTAGTTAGGCAGTTGTTTGAATCAAGTGAAGGAAGCATGACGATGAAGAGGTGAATGAATTCAGAGACTCAGAGAAAGACAGGTTTGTGGTGAGTTTTATTCTGGAAGAACTAGCTTGAACTTGATGCAGAAGGCCAAAGGGTAGCCAAAAAAAAAGACTGACAGAGCTGGGCTTGTTCCTTGTTCAGCCTGGAGAAGAGAAGACTTCAGGGAGACCTTATTGCAGCCTTCCAGTACCTGAAGGGGCCTACCAGAAAGCTGGAGGGGGACTTTTAAAAAGGGCCTGTAGTGACAGGACAAGGGGTAATGGGTTTAAATTGAAAGAGGAGAGGCTTAGATTAGATATCAGGAAGAAATTCTTCATGGAGAGAGTGGTGAAGCACTGGAACAGGTTGCCCAGAGAAGCTGTGGATGCCCCATCCCTGGCTGTCTTCAAGGCCAGGCTGGATGAGGCTTGGAGTAACCTGGTCTAGTGGAGGGTGTCCCTGCCCATGGCAGGGGGGTTGGAATTAGATGATTTTAAGGTCCCTTTCAACCCAAACCATTCTATGATTCTATGAAAAAAAGGCCAGATTGAAATAGGATCAACAGGTCCAGTGATCTGACAAATAAAGTTACAGTTCCATCAACATGTAGGCAAACTAAAATGAAGCTGAATAAGAGGCAGAAATACAAGTTGAGAAAGGAGATTGGAAAGGCCAGAACTCTAGCAACATTGAGGAAGCAAAGAAGTTAAAAAAAAAACAACAAACCATCCACAACACAGGAAAAAGTATTAAGATGTGGGGAAAAAAAAAAAAGAGGAATATTTCCTGAGAAATAAGGGTTAAAGAAATAAAAGAGAAAAACTGAGTATCAGGTCTCTGGTACAAGCTGATATACCTGTTGAAAAGCTGTTAACAATTTTTTTTTTCTCCTCAATTTACCCTTGTATGAAATATAGACAAATAGGGACAAAAGACAAAGTGGTAAAACAAACCTTAGGAAAATTAAATACAGACAAAAAGTGATAGTGGGTCTCAGCAACAGGGATTTTATGGCTCTAGCAAAACTATCAGTAGGCTTAATTCTCTTCTCACAACTTCTGCTGTAAAACTAGAACAGCTCCACTTCATTCAGCCAAGTCAAATTGCTGTAAAAGAGATGAACAAGCCCATAAACCCAGATTTCATTATTCCACACGTATAATGTAAAAATATTGAAAATCAAATGCAAGTTCCATGACCAAAGATCTAGTAAAGACAGCAGGCAAGCTAGAAATCAGGAAAATAGATATGACATTCATCCCATGGAAAATAGTTGAGGTGCCTCATATGGCCAGAGCACACATTCTGCTGCTCAAACTCAGCAATACAGTTCTTGAACTGTTCAAGTTTACTCGTTGCTTAGAAGATATAAGAATGCAGAATCAGTAGACCTTGCAAATAATTTAACTGAGCGGTCGTGACAAGCTCTGTAGACAAACATTTGATATTCACTGCCACTGATAAAATGTTTGTTTTGGTTTTATTTTTCAATAGCTACTGTGTCAGGAACTATAATGCCAGTATAAACATTTGTATATGTTTGATGCAATATCGGACTCCAGTAAAGCACAAGCGTAAGGTGTATGGAGAGTCGGCACCAGCAGCTAAGTCACAGGTGGAGGAAGGAACACCCCTTTTTAGCAATTTACCATGTCCTCATCAGGTATAACCGGCAGCGGAATTATAGCCCCAAGAGCAGTCTAAAGGGAGATGTGAGCTGGAAGTGGCAGAGGTGCATAGGCAGGACAGGGATTCTGGAAGTGCTAGGCTTCATAAAGGGCAGAGCCAAACAGCTCCAGCATAGCACTGTGTAGAAGACACTGTTCTGCTTGCAGGCCTCATGTCAGTATTCCTGCAGGGTGCTGCCTGTGTCACATAAACATGTCTGCCAGGTATGTGCTGCACTAAGCACCAAATACAAAGTTTCAATGAAAGCTATGAACATTTGGGGGCAGCTGGGTTGTTGGGGGCTTTTTAAGTTCTGCTGGATGCTGAGCAGACTTCAGCTGCTCCTTGAGTTTAAATAACGAAAACTTAACTGTGTAAAACAGGTCAATGGCTTAGCTTGTGTCTCCCAGACTCACCAGTGATTCTTCCTAAGACAAGGTGGTGTGGTTTAGGCCCAGCCAGCAACTCATGGGTCCCTCCCATGGGAGACAGTTCTCCATGTACTTCTCCAACTTGAGTCCTTCCCATGGGCTGCTGTTTTCTCCTCCAGCTACCCTGGTTAGGACTTACCACGGAGTCATGGGCTTCTTCGGGCGCAGCTGCCTGCTCCAGTGTGGGGTCCTCCCCAGGCTGCAGGGGGGTCTCTGCTCCCCCATGACACACCATGGCTGCAGGGCACAGCCTGCCCTCTCGCCACGGGCTGCAGGGGAACCTCTACTCCAGGCACCTCCTCCCACCTTTCCTCACTGACCTGGGTGTCTGCCTGGTTGTCTCTCTCATAGCCCACTCCTCTCCCCACTGCAAGTTCTCTTTGGTTTTCTCCTTTTAAATATGTCAATTCACAGAGCCACTTACTGGCTTGGCCGTGGCCAGAGGCGGGTCCAGCTTCGAGCCAGGGAAGTTTCTAGCAGCTTCTCACAGAAGCTACCCCTGTAGCCCCTCCCCCACTACCAAAACCCCCACCACACAAACCCAAAACACAAGGAGAGGTGCCTTTACTGCTGCAGCTCTCTGAGCAGTTAAATATGCATGTGGCAAAACTCAGTCCTCGTAAAACCCAATTGACTTCATTCAAAAAACTCCTATAAAGATGACTGATGTCATTGGAGTCCCACCAGGGATGAATTTGGCCCATGTCATTCCTCCTGTTCAGTCACTGGATAGGAATGTAGAGAAGAAATGCACGCTGGGCTCTAGGACTCCATCTCTCAGCAAAACTGCCAGGGCTGAAAAAGAATTACACGTGAATATAAATTTGTCTTGCACACTCCATTAGATCTCCCAGATCAGCCACTGCTTTCAGCTGCCCAGGTACGAACCGGAATATCTCCTTTCGTTACTGGGGGCCGAGTGGGAGTTTCTACACGGGTGTGCCACGCCTCTTGGGAGCAAAAGCAGCAGCCTTATCCCCAATTTACAGATGAAGAAACTAAAACAGGGAGCTGAAGTGATTTGCTTCAGCTCACATGTGGTGACAGAGGTAGAAGAGGTATTGAAACTTAAGTACTTATGGCTCCTCGCCACTTAGGCCATGTATTCCTGTGATATATCTTTTTAATTTCCCTCTCCTTTCCCCATCTCCCTTCTCCCCTGCCCCCAACCCTATCAACATTTTCTGTAGCCACATAACTGGGAAGCTGGGATTAATCCATCCCTAGGGAAACTGGGATTAATATACAACTCATGCGGAACCTTTAAAAACCCAATGATTTGTGGTCCCCTTTTCAGAGGCACATGTAATCCACAGCTGAAAAGTAACTATTTGCTGTTCCAGTGCACATTCTGAGAGAGGCTTTTGCTCTGTTTCATGAATGCACACTGAAGACCCCATCTGACAGGGTTTTTTCCTGCATCCAACAAAAAACAGGCTGAGTAGGCTGTGCAGAATCAGGCTCTTGCGGGGTAGTAACAGTTTATGGGCAGAAAAAGAATGACTGGAATGCAAAGGGGGAGAAAAAAAAAAGAGAGAGATGTGCCAAGACATCTTTACATTTTCTTCTGTAGCTGGAAATGGTTAAAAAAATACAATTAAAAAAAAAAAAAAAATCTGGATTTCCCTTGTAAATCTTGCAGGGAGAGACAACTAGAGTCAGGTGCCCTGGTTTTTACTCTTGCAAACTTCCATTCAGTGATGTTTTTATGATGAAAATGCAAAATTTAAAGCAACTGTGAAAACAGAATGAGCTCTCAATTGGCAGAGAGAGGCCTAAGTAAGTTTTATTCGCTGCTTGAATGTCAGATTAAAACACATGCAAAGAGAGAGAAGAAAAGGAAAGAAAAGGGGCATAATTAATCAGTTACATTATTTGTGATCCTGATTCAAAAGGCACATGTCCCATCTAATTCCTTTCATTTATTCTGGGACTTAGTATGACTTAACTTTTCTGACTGTCGTTTCACCTCTTCTCTGCTTTCCTTGGAATCTCTGAACTGATACTGCCTCCCAAAATTCAAAACACTGGAGGGAACAGGCGAACTGTTCACCAGTGCAGCTGAGAGCACCACCAGAGAGATAGCCTTTGTTCGCAGGAGGTGGAAAACGCCTTCCAGGAAGAGGAAACACACACGTATACGTGTAGTACGAACGACATGAAGAGGCTGCGCGTGCATCCAGCGCTCGGTATGCCCGTGTAGTTTTAATACATCTGTAATTCTAATTATGTCCGTTCTGGGATTATTTTTTTTTTTTAATTGCACATAAAAATACATGTCCAAGGAAATTCTTGGCAGGCAGATCACCAGGCTTCAGCTTTACAAATGAAACGCTTCTCATGCCCAGCTGGGAGGAGCAGTTTCTCCACCTTTGCGACCCCGCAGTTATAATGGTTCCCAGGAACCAGGAACTGATGCGGTTTCTTACCTCGCCACGGATGTTTCGGTATCCTGGTGTTAAGGAGCTGGTGGAGCGACCGTGGGAAAGCCTCAGTGGAGTGACCCTCCCTGCATCCCTTCCTCCCTCCCTTTGGACCCGACTCGGATTTCTACCTCGTAGTCACGACCCCTGGAAAAAAAGATGGGCTCCAAGCGGCAGAGCCCTCCACTTTCTCCCTTCCCGGCAGGACCCCGTGAGCATCCCCGTTTCTTTCTCTGTGCCACGAACGACACATGAGGGACGGGGAAGTTCATCGGGGATTTTCTCTCCGAATTTCCCTTTAGAAGAAATGCACGGGGCAGGGGGCGCGGGGTTGAACCACCCAGCCCTTAGGCTGGCAGTTAACGCCGTGTCAGCGCTCGGGGGCTGCAGGTCCCTCCTCCGAGAGGCGCGGGATGCCGTGCCCTGGTCCCGGCGGCCGGGGGGACCTCCCGGCGCGCTGGCGGGTGGCGTTTTCCAAGGAGAGCTCCGCAGGCAGCGACCCGCACGGGCTGAGGCTGCCGCTCCCGCTGGGCTTGCGCAAGGCGATTGCAGCTACAGCCCAGCGGAGGAGCGCGGGGGAACGACCTTCAGAAGCAGCGCAAATCGCCCCCGAGAGACGCTGCCGAGAAAACGCAGCCCGATCCGGCTCGGCAGAGCGAGGCCAGCGCAGCCAAAGGGATTCTCCTTGCTCCTGCCGGGCTCCGCTCAAAACGCGCCCGGCGCAACGCCGCGCAGTGCTCCGCGCTCATCCCGCGGTGGCGGCTACGCGGCCAGCCCCAGGCTTCCTGCGGGCTTGAGGGATTTCACCCCCGCACTCCTCGCTGGTACCGAGCGGTTGGTTTTCAGATAAACGCCTTTACGTGGTCTGGAAAAGCGAGGGGACGGGTGGGAAGCGCAGCAAAAGCCCGTTCCGGAGCTGGATGCGCGCAGGAGGTACCTCCGCACCCCGCGCTTCCCCAGGGCCTCTCTGCGCTGAAGGTGGGACCCCGCGGCCGTCCAGCAAGTGCCTCTCCATTCGTTACGATGCGCTCGAATGGGTGCCCGATAAAAAAGAGGGGAAAGAGAGGTTTTCCCCCTCCCCTTCCATTAAATGAGTTACAACCGCAACTTTTTCCCCGTCGTTGATAGGATTCCTTGACCAAATAAAGAAATATTTTCTAAAAGCGGAGCGGGGAATGGGGGGGAAAGGAACCGCTTCAGGCCGAGCGGCTCACGGCGTCAAAGCATCCGCGCTTCGGCCGCGCAAGAGCCGCGGGGTAGGTCCGATGTTACCTCGGACGTGTCGCCGCCCTCATTTGCAGAAGGCTTTCCTTATCGGGGGGGTGGGAGGGGGTAAGAAGATTTAGGGTTTGCCGAGAGGGGCGAGAAAGAGGAGCTTCAAAGGCTCAGGCGGATCCCCCAGCTCTGAGCTCGCTCCCCCATCCCGATCCAAAGCGGTTTCGCAGTGGAATAAACATCTCTGATCTAAGACAGCTGCCGGGAATCAAAGGCCGCCCCAATCAGCGCTGAACCGGCCGAAGATGCGACTGAAAAATGCCCGCTCCTGACAAGCGAAGGGAAGGGTGTGCGAAGGCGGCCTCTCCCCGCAGCGCTTTAGGGCTGGGAAAGCAGCAGCATTCGCCCATTATTCATCTGATTTGTTTTATAACACTTCTGACACCTAATCTTATCAGCTAATACCCAAGATTTAGTTATCCAAGACGATTTTTTTTTTTTCCACACTAGCAGCAAAATTATTTGACTCCCTGCAGATCTGTTTACTTTGGTCAGCCTTAAAAAAAATAAGAAAAAAAAGAAAGGAAGAGGAAGGGGGAAAGAAAAAGAAAATGAGGAGCGGGAAGCTTATGCGTAAAGGAAAGACCCAGAGTTTCCAAGGCTGGTAGAAACAAGCACTGAGGAAATACCAACTCAAAAAAGTAGAAGAAAGGTTCAGAATATTGACTGAAAAGGCTTGTTGGGGGAGAGACCAGAAACCAAACAAGCACATATGTAGTCCATGCAGACTTGCCTGTAAAATAACGATTTATTTTAATACTTAAAAAACACACACAATCCAGTGATAAATGTCAATTACCAATAATCAGCATAAAGTGCCAAACAGCCATACATCTTTTTTTTTTTTAATAAAGAAAACTTATTGGAATGTCTCTTAATTTGAATACACTGTTCAGAAAGCCAGCATTTAAAAAAATATGCTCTCAGGCTGAGATTTGTTCTCTCTCATCAGGACACACGAAGACTTTAAAGTACCACTAAAAGCATGTTGTGCATACCGTCACTTTGACATATTGCCATCTTTCTTTCCTCTGGGTATTTTTTAAATAAGTCCACAAGTTACAAACCTCCTCACAGCGCACTAGACCGCAAGGCACACAAAAAAAAGGTCTCCATGTCCAATGAACACTGATTTGTCCTGAACACTGGGGACCCGCAGGTCTAAGATCTGGATGTATTTTCTAGCGCATGATAGGACTCCCCACTTGAGAGGTTTAGGTCATTTCCAAACATTAATTTTCTTCTCCTTTTAAGAAAACAAACTAACAAATGAGATTTGCAAGTTGCCCTTCTCCTTGTCCTAATGGTGCTGTGATGAAAAATCACCGTTTTGGTTCTTAATCGTCTTCCGAATTCTCTGTATTTCCTGAAGTGTAAAAATAAGAAGCTTTATACAGTCAAAAAAAAAAAAAAGTATAAAATAAGAGGTTGTGTTTTTTTTAAAGTAATACTTTTGGAAGCTACAATTTTGGGTGGGGGTTATTTGTTGTTGTTGAGATTTGGGGGGGGACTTGTGGGGTTTTGTTTGCTTTTAAAGAGATTCCTGTCCGACACGTGAGCACCACCTTTTGACATAAAGTTTATCAAAGCCACACAAGTCAGCTAGCACCCTCTGCATCATTCATGTATATTTTAAATGCAAATTAATCTTTTCACCCACGACTTAGAAAGTTTGTTGCTTGGGTGGGAAGGGGGACGAGGGGGAGGGGGGGGGCGGGGCGCCGATATTGCTCTCTTTAAAGTACAAACAAAAACAAAACATGAAGTTCAGTGCTCCCATCCTGAAAGTTTTGTTTCTGCTCTGGGTTTGGTGTAAAGTCTGAAGGGGAGGAAAAGTTCATGGAAGCTGGAGGTTCAGCACTTAAGTTTGGCAGGTTTCAGTTCCTTTACTTGCGTGTGCAGTGTCTTGTGGACAGCTAGCGTTCTGGACTGGCAAAATCCTTTCCCGCATTCTTGACACTTAAAAGGCTTTTCTTTAGAATGGATATATCTAGGGAGAGAAAAACAATCAAGATGTCAGAAATAACCAGCCTGAGCTCAGCAATGATCTACCTGGTCATGCTGGAGCTTTTTGCACCTACTGATGAGACCAGGAGTGCTGGAGTGCGGCACTTGGGCGATCACCCGTGTGCGTGCAAGAAGAAAGGGGACTGTCAGAGGCTTACAAGGGTACCTCTCCTAGGGATAAAGAGCTTCTCTCTAACTTCAGGGTCACCCGGCTGTGTGTCTTACATTTCTAAATGATCACAAAGGCAGAGGACTCAAGACTGCAAATGGAGGGTGAAAACAACTGTGGAAACTAAAAAGGAGGCCGTGCACATCATTTCTGCAGTGTAAGTGAGTACAACAACAAGCCTGTCTTCCCAAGTAAGTTATCTGGGCTCCTCCACCAGCACTGGGATGAGGAAAACATAGAGGAAACACTGCCAGCTGGCCAGGGACATGACTTTTCTTACAAGCGCCTTCATGAGTGTAGGTGAGTAACTGGGAGAGTATGGATACACAAGGAAAAAAGGACAAGAGAAGAAGAATTATTACCTGTGATCCCTCAGGTGATCCTGTCTTCTGAAGGCCTTGTGGCAAATGTCACATGTGTAGGGCCGTTCATCGGTGTGGGTTCTTTCATGGATCAAAAGATTGTAGGACTTGGTGAAGTGCCTGCCACAGAATTTACACACGAACTCCTTCTTGGTTTTGGATGGTAACCTTCCCCGTGTGGGTTTCTTCTCTGGAGAGAGTTTAGTCACCTCAAGCAAAGAGCCCAGCCCTGGGGGTGAGCCCTGACTGTCTGCCTGTCCCAATTTAGAGTGGTCCTCTTGTGTGGCAGCCACTGCTAAGTTGGCAAAGTCGAAGCGGGGTTTGGCTTTAAGGGTCACATTAGCAGCCTCTTGCTTGGGCTGGATGACATGTGGGAAGAGTGGGAAGGTTGGCAGCTGGAACCGTGCATCCACCAGGCTTGACACGCTGGGCACCTTGGAGAAGGAGGAGCGGGGCAGATGCATCGCCGGGTACCCCAAAGTCCACTGGTGCAGGTGTACAGCATGCAGGGCGCTGAAGCCGTAGAGGTTGGAGAGGTGGTCAGAGGGCACGGCGGGCAGCCCGTTGAACGCTTGCAGGAAGGAGTAGTTGGTGAGCTGGAGGGAAGGATGGATAGGCACTGGGGCCGGGAGGGTCTTACTTCCCATGGTGTTTGCTTGGGAGGAGGATCTTGGGAACAGGGGAGGAAAAGATCTGGAAAACAAAGATGGAGGGGGGAAAGGGAGAGGTGGATTTATATGAAGATAAAAGCAGAGGGAATTTCTCACCTCACCACTCATTAATGCCCTTCTCCAAAGCCACAGGAGGAGGCTGCCTTGGACTTGGAGAGGCCTGACCAGCTCTTGGCTGAAAGTGTTTCCCCACAGATCTCCAGACTCTCCTTCTCTCCGTTCCTCACACACAGAATTTTTGACCCATCCACAATCGTTCATCCCCCAACAACAACCCTGTGCCAGGTAGAATTCTGATGATCCTCTGCGCAGGGACAGCGAAAATAGCCCATTTTGGCCCACAAAACTCAGGTTTCTCCTGCATAATTTAAAATCTTCCTGGGTGCTCTCAGACTTTATAAAATGGTGGGATACTGCCCACTGTGTCTGCCCACAAAAGCTGCCTTTAAGCCCTGACCCTTGAGGTGACGTGGGGAGGGGGTGCAGATAGCTTGCTGCCCCTGGGTAGCTCAGCTCCCTGTGGTCTGGCCTCAGCCAGGCCTCTGCCTCAGGACTGGTAGAGGCAGCTGGGTACTCAGACTTCATGTCCTCCCTCATTTAAAAATAGAAAATCCATGAATTTTGAGGGGAGAAAAAGCCAACAGCTCTCCCTCTTATGTACTGCAAAAAGAAATGGGAAAATGCTGAGTCTGGGTGAGAAATCTAAAGTGCCATTTGCTCTCCCCAGGGGGAAGCGCCTGATTTCAAGCCCACATCCTAATCTAGGCAATCGCTTAATTAGAACCCTTCAAAAAGCAAGAAGATGAGGGCTGGAGGGACCCTTCCCGTGGGGACACCCAGCCCACCAGCTGCAGGGCCTGAGGGCCGCAGCCCTTCCCTGGGCTGGCTGCCACCACTTTGCTCTGTGTTTCAGCATCCCACCAAGCCCCCAGCCTCTCCTCTGAGCAAGATCCCTACCCATTCCACCCTACAAGACGGAGGGGAAAATGTTACCAGGCAGCAGCTCAAGGTGCATCTAGCCCTGCCTGCAAATTCAGCCCCGGCTGCTGTCAACCATTTGGCAGCAGATGCTTCTCCAAGCTTGGTTGTGAGGTCACAGCTTCCCCTCTTCATGGGTGCGAGAGGGCACTCATGGCTTTTGGGGTCATCGCATCCCTGCAGCCCAGGGAACCTCTTCCTTACTCCACAGCCCACAGCTCATACTCGCTTTCCCCTCACAGCGATCTTTGGGATTTGCCCCCAGTGGGGCTGTTTTTCAGCAGGATCCCATAGGATCCTTGTAGAGCCCCTACAGGATGCTCATAAGGTCCCCACAGATTTGCTACAGGGTTCCCACAGAGTGCACATAGGGTCCTCGTGAGATTCCCCTATAGGGTTCCTGCTGAGCCACCCTGAGTCCCCACGGGATCCTGGGAGGATCCTTGCAGCTCTCAGCCTGGAGAATCAGTTCATCCCAGAGTGAAGCGTAAAGCCCCTTTGGAGAAAATGAGGCAGCAATGTGTTGCAGAGCAGTAATAGTTCCTCTGGGCTGGAGGGCTGGGGGGTGGAAACTGGTGGCAGAAGAGGTCTAAAGACCAGGGAAACAAATCTGATTTATATGTGGGCTGTTGCCTGGACCGAGGAGCAGCGGCTGGGAGGGTGTGAGAGGGAGAAGCTTACTCTGAGCAGCTCTATATGCCAGGTCCACCTTTCACACTGCTTTACATAAATCAGCAGCGGGAAGAGGGACTCAAACCTTAGAGGAATTCCATCGCAATGACCCAGAATAAGAGATTGTGACATTTTGCCTTTTTTAATTGGGTACATTTTGGATAGTGGCTGATTGAAAAATGCACACATTACATTCTCCTCCCTCTCCTCTGTTTTTTCCTTTTTTTTTTTTTTGTTTTGTTTTGTTTTGTTATTATTTAGGGCCAATGAACCAACCAGACTGTTTTGTTGTTCAACCAGGAAAATGCTTTTCATTTTGTTAGTGCTGCCCATGCACAAGGCGTGTCCACTTCACAGCACAAATGCCTCAATCCATGACCCCGAGAATAAAGTGTGCGGAAAACACTCCGGGTACCTGAAACATCTTTTTTTGTCTGTCACAATGACTCCATGTCTGTTTTCCTGTCTAGGTAGCCCTAGATCTCTCAAGCATGAAACAGGCTATTGCAAACTGAGTTAATTTCTAGGCTTATTCCTCTTGTTTTCTTCATATCCCTAAAAAAAATTTAGTATGGAATATATAAGCAAAAACCTGCTATGTCAATTTGGGCAAATTCTTGGTTCATAACATTTAAAAATTTCTCTTTCGATTTCCCAAATGAAGAAGGGGGCAGAAACCAAAGAGAAATACAGCCAGGTCATAATTGCATCCACTGTGCCCGCTTATTTTTTGCTAAAGCAGTTTTATTATTTAGGGGAGGGGGGGGGGCGGGAATTAAAATAAAATAAAAAGAAACAAGACAGGGAAAAAAAAAAAAAAGGGGTGGGGGAAGGAGGAGAAGAAAAGGGGAGAGGGGGAGCAGAGCGTTCACGTTACTGCAAGTTTCTTGGCACTTTTCCAGAGATGTAAGGTACACTTCTGCTCTGTGCGGCCGGGATAGTCAAAAATATAGATGGAGAGCAGAGTATTTCATAAAGAAGCCCCCTCTCCCCGGGACATCAAAGCGAACGTGTTTCCCAGCGCAGTAACTCTCCGCTCTCTCGCTCGCCCGCGGAGAGATCAACGTTTCTTTGATTTCACTGTCACCTCCACCTTTAATTCTGTTTCATGTAAACAGATCGTTATCGGGGCTTTTTTATTTTTTTTTATTTCTGTTTTACGGAAGAAGACCCCGCGAGTTCTCTGCTTGAATTCCCCCATCACGATAAAACTGTGCGGGGTTCTCTTTTTTAACACAAACTAACTCGGTGAGCAATTAAGAACAAACCACTTGTGTTCTGATTGAAACAAAATCCACTCATGCCAAAATAAATTTACCCTGCAGAATAGGATCATAAACTTGAAAGGCTTCATCTGTCTCCAGCTTTCTTACCCTTTGTCCTGTTTGAAGATACGCTAATGCTATTGTCCAGTTGCCATTGTTTTAAGGCCATTGTAATCTTAACCTTCCAGATTAAATTCTACCTCTCCTATACGGAGAGTTAAAAAAAAAAAATCCATTCGTCTTTTTGCTGGTAGCATAGCAAGGGCCGAAATTAAATGGATTTTTAAGTAATCTTGTGGCTACTCAGTATTTTTCCTTTCTATCTCGAATTATCAATTTCCGATGTGTCCTTTGAAAGGGATATTTGTTACATTAAATACCTGACTCATAAATAATGAGGTTTGCTAATTAGTTCCACATGGAAGAATGGAGGAGGTAAATTACCCTGAGAACGTTGCTTATTTTTACAAACATGATAAAGTAGCGGACATAAAATGCTGCATTCTTGCGCTAGCCTCAAACTACAGCAATCAGGTTCATCTGTCAAAAAAAAGTCCCCCTGTTTCGCCTGAATCCTTTAAAGCCTGGTAGCCCTGTCCTTTCGGCTGCATCGCATCGGTGTGCAGCATTTTGCCACCAGGTCGGCTACTTATTTTGTCCCCTTTGAGGGGACGAGATTTTCCCTTCCTATCAGTTTAAGCGGGGAAATAGAGCTTACAATTTATCTGTGTGTGGGAAACTAACTGGAAAGGGAATAAAATTGCCCTTTCGCTCCGCATTATTCGAGCGTGGTGCTCTTGAGGAATAAAGTGCATTGTTCAGCACAGATTTATTCAAAGTATTAATGAAGTGTGCAGAATCTATTAAAGCAGGTTTATTCGGGGCTAATTGAGCGTGAAAGAGTTAATTGCTAACATTAATGAGGACTGGAAGGACTCAGTCAGCATGTGCCTTGGATATCTCCGCTCAATCCTTATAAAATCATCATTCACATTTTATCACGAAATCAGTGTTGACAAGTTTCTCCAGACCACCATTGCGAATGCGGATGAACGCGGCGAAATTTTAGCCTCGCAGTAATATTAATAACCGGAATCCGACTGCAGCAGCGATCGCTACACTGCCTGAGGCACCCTTTATCCAAAACAACATCACCAAAAAAAAAAAAAAAGAAAAAAACCAACCCGGCTCCGGGTCCTGGTGGGACCGTGGCTGCGAGGGCCACGGGCGGGAGCGCAGCCCCACGGCGGGCTCGCTGGGCGGGAGACGGGCACAGGAGCCAGGCTCCGCAGTCCTCTCCCTGCACAAGTTTTTAGGTTGGTTTGGGGCGTTTGTATATGGTTTAGGATTTGTTTGTTGTTTTTTTTAAATCCCCTCGGTTGTAGAAAGGTCCCCAGCACAAGACTCATCCTCGCTTTCTCCCCCCTGGTGCCTCCTCTGGGCACGACTAAATGGTCCTTCCTCTCTCCCGGCGACACGGAGCATTTCTTCCCTCCGTAGTGCTCGCTTCCCGCGGCCACAGCACGGGTGGGGGGGACAAACCTGCGCGGTGACACCCCCGCGGAGCACCGCGCCGCATCCCCAGGCCTGGCCGACCGAGGCGACGCCGTCCCCGGCCACCCGCAGCCGGGCTCCGCTGGAGCTGCGCGGCGCGGTGCCACCGCCCCGGGCTCCCGGGCTCAGCCGGGTTTCAGGGGCTGGCCCTTCTCCTCCGTTGGCTTCGGACTTACTAAACCGGACCTACTGTGCACCTGTCCGGCACACGGCTCTCGCCCTCCCGCCCTGCTCGCGGTTTATCGGACAATTCCCGCAGCGCTACGGTAATCTCCAAAATGCTCGATTTTTATAGTTTCCCTCCCAAAAGCCAACTATAACAACTATACCCTAATCCTCGGCTTTGCACTGACACTTTATAGGCTCGGCCTCGAGGGAAGCTCAGTCTCTCCCTACGCTGAACTTGTTTTGATCCATTCAGGCAAATATAAACATCAATTTAAACATCAGATTCATTTCCCTTATGGCCTTGGGAAGAAACAGAGAAGGTTTCTCGGACCCTAAAACACTAAAAATGGAGTAGGAAAGAAAGCAAGCAAGTAAATAAGAGAGAAAGAAGAGAAAAGGAAAGAAATGAAAGAAAATGAAAGGATAGAGAGGAGAGAAACTAAACGTTCAAGTCCATACAGGACATTCAGGCGTCTGTTTTGCAGCTCGTATGTGTCATTTTTAGCTCGGATTAAAAACACAGCTCCTCCGCAAGGCGGGATAAAGAACTTTGAAAGGGGAAGAAAAATCTTTAAATAGCATCAAAATATCCGAGCCCCATGTGAAGGCTTCCCCCAGCCCTCCGCCCGCCCCAAGGAGAACAGTCCTCCTCACGTGAACCGCAAATTTCCCCACGTCTTCTGCACCGTCCAGAGGATGGTGGGAGGGGGATGGGGGGAAAGAAAGGAAGGAGGCAGAGAAAAGGAGGTGTTTGGATCGATATCCCCGACCCCCGAGGCTTGGCAAAACAAAAATCAAACAAAATGAGTTGTTCTTTTTATTTACCTAATCCCGATCTGTGCTCCACCGCTGGCAGCAGTTAAAAGATCCTGGGCTAAATTTGAGCTGGTAAAATAAAATAATAGAAAAATAATAGGAAAAAACAACAACAAAAAAAAAGAGGTTGGGCTAGGTCAGTGTCTCTGCTGGCCCTGGGGGGGGGGCACAGCTCTGCCCACCCCACCCCACTGCTCCTCCAGCGGGTACAGGCAGATCCGAGCAGCAGCGGGGCCAGGTGTCCAGGTGCTCTGGCTGATGGAGACGGAGGTGCGCTCCCTCCTGCTCCCGGCGCCGTCTGCGTGTGCCGCAGTGCAAACGCGCCCGGGAGCAGCCGAGCTCAGACTGAACCGATCCCTTCCCTCCAGCCTCCTCCTTATTTCAACCCCCCCTCCCCCCCCCCCCTCCCGCCGCCTCCCAGCTCCCCCCCTCAACCTCCCACCGCACTCCGGGCATGCGCACGCAGGGAGAAAGTTTCTGGCTGGGAAGAACCAACTTTTCAACCCGCTTCTCGTGGAGGCGCAGCAGCCCGGCGCTCGCAGCCCGCAAACGTGTGATCTCGCCCCCCCCCTTTCCCGGCTCCCGCAGCCTCCCCCGGGGCATCTCCGCGCGGCCGCTACGCGCGGCCCCCCGCGGAGGAGCGGCTTCCCGAGGGGGGCGTGTGGACCGGGGTGAAGTGTGTGTGGGGGTCCCTGTACAGCTCCGCGCTGCGCCGCCGCGGTGGCGGAGCGCGCTCCCTCGGCGGCGCTGCGCGGACGCGCTGCCTGCGCCCGCCCGACCTGCCGCTCCGCGTTGTTCCGCACCGCAGCCGGCTGGACTCACCGGGACCTGCCCGGGGTGGGAGGGGGAGAAAGGCTGAAAGAAAGAAAAAAAAAAAAAAAAAAGCGGGGGGAGGACGGAGGGAGGGATCTGCTCCCTCCGGGGGGATTTTGGGATCGCAAGTTGTTCTCCCTCTCTAAGAAGAGCCTCCGAGAGGATCGCAGGAGCCGTTTACCTGGGAGGGGTCCACCCCCCGGGTTAGCGCCGATTTCTCCCCACGCCCCAGCATCCCTGCCGGTCCCCTCTTTCCGCCCCAGCGCCCCTGACCTCGCTGCCTTCCTCCCATCCCTCCTCCCACGGCCCGGGACGGTCTCTCCCCGCATCCCAGGAGGAGTTCCGCGGCGTGAGAAATCCCGCGGATCCCCCGCGCATCGGGAGCTACATAGCCCTGCTTAGGTCCGGGAGGAGTCAAACTGTCCGGGCGAAGCTGGCAAAGCAAAATAACCCTCGAAACGTGCTTTATAATTCAACGTGCTTTATAATTAATCCTGAGGCCATAATCTCCTTGCTTATTTGTTTTTCTATTCATCCATCCATTCACACTCCTTTAGATCCATGAAGGGGGAAAATTGCTTGGGTGTATTACATCGTCCCGAGGAACCAGGGTAATATAATACGCTAACGAAGACAGATCCGTCAGGATAACACGGTACCGTGCTCA
The DNA here is from genome assembly GCA_027574665.1 of Rhynochetos jubatus. Classification (NCBI taxonomy): domain Eukaryota; kingdom Metazoa; phylum Chordata; class Aves; order Eurypygiformes; family Rhynochetidae; genus Rhynochetos; species Rhynochetos jubatus. The sequence continues at coordinate 114,515,250 of CM050650.1, forward strand.
GGGACACGCATGTGTTTTTTTACTGTTCATGTCACTGCCGTTGTTACACGGATTTTTGCCCAGCTCCGAAGGAAAAGCAAACAAATAAATAAAGCCATGAACAAAACAGCAACAAGAAAACACTGCATCATCATCCTGCAAAAGAAGCGTTCATGAACACGACAGTAGCGTGTCGAAGTAAGCCCTAACACTGATATTTCATCCCCAAAACATCCCTATTTCTGAGGACAGTCTGGGGTCCGGTACTGCTCACTGCTGTGGCCAGGCGAAGAGATTTTCGTTCCCTCCTTCTGTAAACGAGTGGCATTTTTATGAGGCAGAGGCGAAGCAAAGACATTCCCTCATCCCAGCTTGTTCAGTTTTCTCTCATTTCGTGCTGTTATTTTCTTTTTCCCCCCCTTTCTTTCTTTCTTATTACCTCCTCCCCCTCAAAAAAAAAAAAAAAAAAAAAAAAAATCCCAACCCCAAAACCTAGCGCTTTTATTCCTGTCCTGGGGATCGAAATGTCGAGAGTGTGATCCTCTGCTCGACGCTGTAAACGGATGCCTTCGAATAAGTTTGCATTTTCAAAAAATAATGTTCAAGTCCTGTTGTCAGAACACGAATGTAGGATCCTCAGATGTCCCTAAACCAAGAAACAGACCGGAGATACGCTCTTCCAACTGGAGATTTCTCTTTTCCCAGAGGAAGAGTCTTGGTGTAGCTGGTGGTGGGTGCATGCATTAATAAAACAAAAATCACAATTCTCTTTAGAGAAATAGCAGATTAGTGGAGATGGTAAACACAACAACGGCAATGATAACCTGCACATGCCGCCTTTAAGGGGGAAAAAAAAAAAAGAAAAGAAAAGAAAAATCACTTCCAGTTACAGAAAGCATCACTCCGGAATAAATACTTAAACATCGAAATAAAGGGCAGTAGAAGACCTCAGTGTCTAGGGGGTAGGGAGTCACAGAAAATTATTCCCACGCGAAAATAGTTCATAATCAAAGACGGTCGTTGGGATATTATTCCATCCCAGAGTATTACTGGAAGCTGTAGCTGAAAGCTGCCCAGACAACGTATGGTCTGATATTTACGTATTTGTTAAAAAATAAAAATCTTTGGACTTGTCAACCCACTGGCGATCGCACTGAAGTTTCAGGTTAACTCTCTTGTTAAGTGCACTTGGTTTAAGTATCTGGTGTTTAGGTTAGCAAGGGTGTGCTGTTCCAAAACCTTTATTCTCGGGCGGATTTTTATGATGTCCCTTGCTAATTTGCATTATGTCAACTTGTAACGGTGGGGAACCTAATACCGGGAACGGGATACAAAACCACTGTTAGCACTGACACGCAGGGAATAAGCTGCGCTTTTCCACAGCGAAGATCTGCTGTCGATTAGGAATGTTACAACTTCAAGAGACTCGTAAAAAGTGAAGGCATCTGCTCCCAAAGCCAGCCACGTTTGTAGGATTTAGACGTGACAGCGAAACCCAATTCGTTTCAAGAACCATCTGTGGGGTGACTGGGGGCATCGGAACCACCATCCCGATTTCCCACCTGTATCCCCTTCCCGAAACCATCCCCGTGCCCGTCCTGCCCCACGTATCCACAAGGTGAAGGCCCCCACCCGGGCTGTGTCCCCCTGTTTTGCGGGGAACAGCATCCCGGACAGCACCAGCCGGTCACCACACCGGGGCTGCGTCCCTGGTCCGCGTCCGCAGCGCCGGGGCCGGCGCCGAGCGCTGCCGGCTCGCCGCGCCGACGGTCCCGGTGCTGGTGTCGGTGTCGGGGTGGGGCGGCGGGTAGCGGCTTCGTGCCTCACCTGCGGAGCAGACTTGGGGGCACGGGGAGCGCATCTGGGGGCATTTCCCCTTCACTCTCGTAGGGAGCCCGCTGCGTTTGTCACCTCGTCTCCAACGAGTTCTGCGCTCGGGGCTAATCCTGCGCAGCGCAGGTACTGAGGATCGCTCCTCCGCTGCTTTGGGCTTGTGTGGATGCCGGGCATCCCTGGATGCACCTACGCGTCTGCTGGGAGAGGGCTGCACAGCCTGACTGATCTTCTTCTCCCCTCCCTCAGCCGAGGCACCCAGCTTCACCTTCGGGACCCACTTAACCTTTGCAGGGTAACGATTCCCGTCCCCATCCCGTAGCCATGTGCAGGAGAAAACTCCCTTTTGCTTCCGTGGGACTTTTTCCCCACGGGTGAACGGCGCTTGTCCCTTGAAAAGTCTTTTATTGAGGAGAAACAACCGTGCCGCTTGCGAAGCATCAGCCGCGGGCGCCTCGCTGGGGTTGCGAGGAGGAGCGGGTGCGGCGGGGCAGGGTGGGGACGTTTGTGTCCTCAGCGGGTTTCAAGGGCTGCATCGCCGCCCGGACTCCAGCAAACAGCTCGCCCCCCGCGACGCGGCAGTGGGTGGAGGATGGCTGGTCAAAGCTGCCTCCGGTCGGCAGCCCTTGCAGTTCCCAAAGTTCCCGGGGGAAGGGAGCGGGGAGCAGGGCAGAGCAGCCGGCTCTGTTCGGCGGCGTTTCCAAAGCCTCTCCGCGCCCGGAGCTTCGCTGGGAGGGATGGAGCCAGCCCCGGCGGCAGCCACGAGGGAACGAGTAGGCGCAAGTGCACGGCAGCTTGCCCCCCTTGCCCTCATGCTTCCCCCGAGACAGCCTCCTGGTTATCAGTGGCACCTGGGGGCTATCTACACAGATATATTTTACATTTATTGTATTCTTGCTACGCTTCGCTTTGCCTAGTTTTCCCTCTTCCTGCGGTTTTGGTGTTGACCGCGATGAAGGATCAGTGTGAGGGCTCTGACCGCTGCCCCCCCACCCCACCCCCCTCCGGGGATAAACCTGACTCAGATGGAAACGGGAGAGCCAGAAAGGGCAGGGAAGGGAAACGAGCCCGTCGGGACCGAGCGCAGATGGGGAGCGCGGGGGCCGGCCGGCGGCAGCGCAGGCGCTTCCGCAGCCCCTTTCCGAAACTGGTCCCTACCACCCTCTCTCCCGGCCCCCAGCTCGCTCTTCAGGTCCCATCTAACCTTAATCTTTTAATAGTTGCTAATGACAAGGCACGGAAGGACAGCGGCAAACAACGCGGGTGGAAACTGCTCCCGCGGTGCGCGTAAATGTTCTTCTGATAGCAACTCCCGCCCCCATCCCCCGAAAAGAAAATCGGCACAGAGGTGGGTGTAAGGTTGTTCTGCCAACTTTTGCCTTTCTTAAAAAAAAAAAAACCAAGAAAAAAACCAAAACCTTCTACCTGTAGGACTCCCTGGAAGTAAAAGCCAAACTTTGGAGTATTTTGTTAGCGAGAGGGAAATCGTTCGCCTGATTTGTAGTGCGGTGCTGAGATGTGACCCAGCGCCTTAATCTATTGCTGCCCTTCGCTAGCGAGCTACTGCAGAGAGGGAGCGATCCGCCAGCGCGTAAGCACACACACTCCCCCCCCCCCCCCCCGTGCCTGCGCAAGGAGTTACGGCGTGGCCCCGTGCCCCTTCCACATCGTGGGCTGGTCACCCAGCACTGACAGACCTCTGCCAGCAACTTCTGCGGACTGGAAAAGAAAACGCAGGACAGGGAATAGAGCGATAGGGGATTTGCCTCCTTCGAGAATCACAATGGATTTTGCAAGCAACTAATTAAGTGCAAGATCTCCCTCCACTATACGCACACTCCTTGTTTGCGAAGTGGTGTGAAGGCGGTTGTGTAAATGATTCCACTTTAACTTCCAGCCCCTTTAGATCACTAATAATGCCGTGGTGGTGCTGCTCACACTGCTGCAGTGAGAGTCAGCATTTCCATTATAATTTCCTATTTTCAGGAGCTTTTACAGTGGTCATAAAAATTCAATCCAGGCTCAAACTTGGCATCCCAGGGCTCCTCCCAGGAGTCATTTCTTTTTGTTGTATTTGAAAGAGGAAACCATTTATCTGTTTTTACATTACAAGAGAGCAACAAAAGGAAGCGAAAGCAGGGTTTGGAGAACACTTTTGTGTTTTATATTGCTTGCTTTTCCTCAGCTTTACAGTATCTGCCATAGATGTTAAAGGAGTACAGTACACAGTAATTAGTAACACATGAAAAGCCATCAGGTTATAGAGAAACCAGAGTCTGCAATCAGAACCCATCACATAAAATACCCTTTATCATTCTAAACCTCTTCGCTTTTCTAAACTGATAATTTGCTAGCAATACATCCCAAACGTAATTTGATGCTGAGGGTCACTTTGATTTAAACTGAACTGATCACTTTGGAAATCTGAGAAAGTTTATGTATGTGCTCATATTTAAGAATTTCCTAAAAGTACAGATGTTTTCACTGCAGATTTCAGGGGTCTATCCTCCAGCCCCCTTTGTGCAAGTATATGTATAACAGTCAAATAATCTTTGGATTTAAGTGTCCCTAAGTATTCATTTATATGATGGATTGTAATGGCTATATGGTTCCCTTGAAACCATTATATTCTATCAGGTCAAAACCAGCTTCTTAAAAAAATTCATTTAGTACAAGGGTGGCTGGAATGATTTGTGTACATTGCTTTCGCCCCTATACAATTCCCATATCTGCTGGAAATTGAGTAAGCATTTAATGACCCCACAGGAACCAAAGGTTTTGGTGACATGAGCTCAGAATGGGCCTATGAGACAAAGACCAGTGTGAATTGGGACGCCCAAGTGGAATGCCAGCAAAGCCTGGACATCACATCACTGCGCTGTGGATTATGCCTATGCCACATGTTTTACAGAGAAATCCTTTCTCTACTGCTATAAAATATACATTTCTACTAGCCTGGAAACTTAGTAGGGGTATCCAACTCATTCAGCTCAGGTTTGACTACGAAAAAGGATCACAAAGAATGATATATCACAGACGTGAAAGAATAATTTCCAGGCGGTAAAAAAGGTGTGCATGGAATTAGAGGTATATGTGTATAGATATGTATGTGTATATATATGTACACGCAGAAAAAGAAATTACCTTCGTATGTATATGTAGACACAGGGAGAGATTAAGAGAGACAGCCTTGCAGTAAGCACAATGGAACTAGGGGTACAAGTATATTGATTCAAGGAATGTCAGCCAGCTTTATCTTTTGAAATTTTTGGAATAACATGTATTTGATAAGCTTTATATTAGATATAGCTAACGGCTAAAGAGGACTCTGTAACTTTTAGGGAATGAAGGCAACATTTGCTTGCCATGGTCTGTCAAACACAGGACTGGAATGAAGATTCCACAAGATTTATCTTCCCCTTGAGGGATTTTACCACAGTGGCACTGGGCTAGTAAACTCCAGTGGATCCTGCACTTCCCAAAAGCAAAGTAAACTCATTCTCTGGCCTCACATATACCTGTAACTCAGTCCAGATGTGTTACTCTTTCAACTAAACTGTTGCACCTAATTTAGGAGTGTTGGGTCCCAGATTATTCAGAGAGTGGAGGTAAGTTCAACCCACATTGAGATCTGATTCGCATTTCAGAGAAACTTTCCTTTTTTGATGGACCATATGCCAGCACATACACAGAGCCAATGGTCCCTGTTTTAAGCATCTTAATTCATTTCCCAAAGGTAAGTGGGATGGATACAAGTCTTTTCTATGTCTGCATTTTTGTGAGGCTTTATCTTCAGTCATTAACAAAGTACATATCTGCAGTAGGTGATGGACCATACACCTACCTGCATGACAAGAATCTTGTTATGACTGAAACCTTTTTCTGAACAAGTGGTTGGAAAAGCTTTTCCTAGGACTTACCACAGCAACGCTTCATGGCAGCAACTCAGCATCTCCTTCAGGCTTAGCAGTAATGGAGACAGCAATACCAACAGGACTCCAGGGTTTATATCCTAATAATTTGGGATCTTGTTCTGGCTTTGTTCACTGCATAGATTCTGGGATGAGCAATGAAGCAAAGCTCTAAGTTCATTCAATTGCCAATGCTCGTGTCTCCTCACCCTGATAGTCTGGGCACTGGAGCCCAAAAGCACATTCAGTCCATGGGCAGTTGCATGAGGGGAGATTCCACCAGCGTTTGCATCACAGAACTCCAACCCTCTTCCCAGTGCTGTAAACATCGAAGCATCTGATTTCCATGTTTTTGATGCACTGACTGCCATGCCTATTCACAACAGAAAGCAGAAGATCCTGCGCAAACCCCCTCTGCAGCCTTGGACAGGCTCCTGGGACAACTCCACTGGGTCAGATCTGTTGACTCACAGTCTACAGCTCAGAAATGTGGGTGGTATGTTAAGTATCTTGTGCCTGGGCCTTGGAAGGCCTTCAAGGAAGGTCAGAGCCTGTCCCAGGAGTCAACTTTAAAAACATATTTGGGACATTCACTATTTCAGTGAATATTTGAGACTGCTGCTATTTCAGCTCCTGTACAGTGACGGGGGAATCCACTACAAGGCTAAAGGCGCATGCTCTGGGGTCACCTTCCTCACTACACACAAATGTGTTGTCAATAGCTGGTGACCCCCCAGCACCGCTTCCCATTCCATTGACTGCAGCTCTGCAGCTAATTGACCCACGCTGCTGGCAGACGACACGGCCAACCCTCCACAGGGGACAAGGACATTTTTAATTCAATGACATCAGTCTCCAGTCCTCTAAATCACATCTATGCCCCCTCTCTTCTATAATACGATGATTGCCAGTTGATCCCTAGCCATATACACTGCTGACGTGACTTTGAAGCAGTTGTGGGGTTTCAGTTTTCTTCCACAGAAATCTATATGAGTTTTTATGACTGACTTCAGTGACAGTAGTATCTAACAACTGCAGTACCGTGTCACTGCAGAGTCAATTTCTTGTCTGGTGCTCAGTGGAAAGGTGTTATTTTAACACAGAAAATTAGTGTTACTAATACAGAACTAGTGTCTATCCAAAGTACATAGAATTACTGATCTGGCAAGAATTCTATTATTTAGAACAACCCTAATATGAGGTTAAATGAAGATAATATGTAAGAAATCAGAATTTTAGTTGTATAATCACTCACAATGTCTTTCCTGTTTTTAGCAGCTTCTAAATATATACCAGCACTATAGAAAAAAAGACATTCCTTTTGTTTTTCTTTTTTTTTTTTTTTTTTAGCATTAGCTTTCCAAGAGGATATCAATTCCCACTGAAACTACATGGAAATAAAGCTGAGGGATCAGCTAAAAGTCACAGAAGCGAAGGAGGTTGAGAGTCAAGTCGGAAATACACTTTTCTATCATACACAGCGTTGCTGAAGTGTTAGACATACAGGTCATCTAACGGGGGGCATGGGGGGGAGCTTTTTGCCGCCAGGTGATCCTAAAATACCCTGTAACCCCTCGGCCCAAAGGGCAGGTTGAGTACAGGGTTTCAACCCCAACCGAGAACCCCCACTGCTGTTTGTGGCTTGGGGTCAGACCCTCAAGGTTATGTTGCGATAGGCGTTTCTGCGTAAAGCTATAGGAATAACAGAGTCTGGGCGTTTTGGAGCAGCGGGACCGTGAAACTCGGGCCTCGGAAGCGCAATCCTGAAGAAATCCCGCCACCTGCCGGCCGAAACGCGCGCGCGGCCGCTCCTTCCCCGCTCCGCGCCGGGCGGGGACCCCGCTCCGCACCGCCCGGCGGCTGGGACTGCCCACCGTGCACGCGCACTCCAGGCAAAGCGTGGATTTGGGGAGCTTCTGCCTTCAAGGAAAAAAAACCAGACCCCAAACACAAGCCATCTTGCCGCCGAAAATCTCCGTGTGACGTTGCTTTGCACTGGCGTTTGAAAATAATACTGAACAACTATTTCAGCAAGAGTCTCTCGAGGCTGAAACGTTTTTGTACGGGTGAGTTTTGTTAAATGCTGGTTTAAAATGCACAGATTTCCTCCTTTTTTTCCTCCTTATGATTGTATCAGGAATTTTCATAGTTTCCTTTGTGGTATTTTTGTTCCCATCGAGTCTTTTATCTGCTGTTACTGCTTTTATTTACTGTCACTGAATAGTAACTGGAGATTTTGACATCCCATTAGAAATAGTTCTCCTTCCTGTAATGGGCAAGGGAACACCTCTCACTGCTAAAGCTCACCATCATGTGACTTACCTTTTTCACACAAACGTTTTGGTGAGCAACACTGGTCTATTTAGTAGAGATGACAGAGATTTTTTTTTCTCAAATAAGTCAGGTAAATGATGTTACCTTTTTTTCTTAGTGTCTGCACTACATTCAGCTAAGCCAGATGAAAGATTCAAATCCACTTTGGGTAGACCATTACACAATACCCCAAAACACAATGTGTGCATTCTTCAGACTTAGCATTGGGTTTATGTTTTCTTGGTGAGGAAGAAAGAGGCAAAAGCGGCTATGAATGAAGAGGCCTGGGATTGAGTCAACTGCTTCTACCAAACTCATCTTTAGCTTTGTTCAAATCACTCGATCAATTATCTGCTCTGGTATATCCGTCTGCGAAAGGTAGGTAAAAACACTCACCTGACTGCCAGGGATTATGCAAAGAAAAATATATCATATTTCACAGAGGGGAAAAGAGCTGCTAGCAGCCTGCATGGTCTTTGACTTGGCCCTGTCTCAGCTACTGTTATATTCTGTCCTGGTTTAGTATCAATGCAGTTTGGGGAGAATTTGTCTGGAACCGTCACTGTGCCAGAATTACTTCCTAAATTGTATGTGTTTTCACTAAACCTTGGTCACATAAAGCAGCACTAAACTGCTAAACTTTTCGCGTCTCTTTCAGGGCAGATTTAGGCCAGGACCACGGACACGGATTTCTGTCTTCAAGCATAAACGAATGAGGTAAAAGAGCTGAGGAAAAGAAGAGGTCTCATGTCAAACTGAATATAGTAATCTGAGCAGGTGGCAGTGGTGCCCAGAGATCAGGGACTGCTGGCAGTGCTGTCTGGCTATGATTTTAATGTCCTTCCGCGTTTGATCAAACAAACTCCAGCAGAGCACTGAATTAAAGCGTATCAGGGTTTGGATGAGAAGATATGACACAGAAATCAGTTACTGTTGCACAAGCTAGGCTGTCCTATGTTGACCAGTTGCTCCCTAGCAATTACTTACATGCATGCTTTAACACTGTATAGAAAATTTTTAAGTTTGATTTCTAACTTTCATGCTTTTACTTGCAGTATACCCATATGTGTTATGGAGAACAAGAGAAGCAATATGCTGAAGCAGAGCTACGGAACAGCAGAAACAGCAGCTGCTGTAAGCTCATATCCTGGAGGTAAGCTATCCATATCTTCATCCCATCTACGTTCAAATGCTAGTGAAAGAAATCCAAGAATAAACAGTAATTTAGGTGCTAGGACACTTGTGGTTGGTCAAGAAAGCTTTAGATAAATTCTGACAGAATAAGATGGAAGATCTAAATAAGATCATCTTGTGTCTCAGCTGACTATATCCAAAATTAGGCTAGTGACCATCCCAAATAACTTCCTCTGCTCTTTGACTCTGATGGAAAACAATTCCTGACTTAACCAGCTGAAGACATTACGTGTGTCTTAGAGCTAGCAGTGGAACCCCAAAGTTGAACCTTAACGCTTCACTGGCAGCTGTTCTCTGGTCAGACATCACAACATCTTCTGGCTGGTTACTACCCTGTGATCATTACCATTCCCTTCCAAAGAGGAAGGGCAAAGCTGGACTCAGGTAATACTGCTTTCCTCACCTGTGAATAGTAGTTATTCAAGAGAGAGGTCTACGCTTACATTTCTTGATGTCTGAAAGTTGCAGGGGCTGTCTTCTGAATAATGACTCAGCATAATCCTTAGGGAATGAAAATAACTTCAAGGTAAAACTGAGGCATAGTTATGGTAATGAACTAAGGCTGGAAATCGAACCTGAATGGTTTTTCTGTGTCCAGGCCATTTTGTTCTCCCCTCTCTGGGCATCCAGCTTTGTATTGTCTTCTCATTAATTTCTTCTGCATAACTGTAAAGCTACTGAGGATTATTTTTGGGTTTTGTTTGTTTATTTATCCTTATTAGAAAGCCATTTCAGACTCTAACATCCTGCATCTTACATCTCATAGGCAGTTTATTATACCCATGTGTTCTTGTGCTATTTTAAACTGTTTCTCTTCCTTGGTATTCCTGTCCCTTGGCTTTTGTAGCCTCAGGTAAACAACCCTGAGCAGAAAAATGGATACTTCATGTCCAGCTTCCTTTTGATGAACTTTCTCTGCATCTGTTTCATTTTGAATTCATAGGCAAATGATACAGATGAAGTCTTAATTGTGGTTTCCACAGCAATTTAAGTGCCAAAGGTACTTGGTACCCGAGACAGGGTATGCAGTGTTTACATGTACTGTCACACTTACCCGTGCAGATAAGGCTTGATTAACATGTGCCATCTGAAATACAGTCCCCTTTGGAGTAAGACTGTGCTATTCACAAAACAGTTTAGCTATTTTTTCCAATTCATTTGGCCTAAGTAATGTTGTTGGTTACAAATCTGCTTTCTCAACAGATACATCCTGTCAGTGCACACCTCAGTACTTGAAGCCTTGTTGTGTACAGGCCAGCTGAGTCTCTTTCCTCTCAACAGAGATCTACTTGAGGCACTCTCATCTCTCTCTGCTTGGCTCAAGGGAGAGGGTCTACTGAGGAAAGAGTATGGAAAAGGTTATGATCTTCAAAGATGAGATCCTTATTGTGGCTGACTGTACCCAAGCTCCATTTCTTCCCCTGAAATCCGGACAGCCCTGTCCGCTGCATCGGGACTGCTCATGTTTCCATCTGGGGGCTATTAGCCTCTTCCACTAATGTCTACCTTGAACAGTGTAAGGCTAATTCAAACCAAGAGGACAACTGCACCTGCATCCTCTCACCCAACAGGGCAGCTGAGCATCCAGATGTTTGTAGCTGTGGTTGAGTTTAGATGTTTTCCACCTACTTCTCACAGGAACTAACAGTATTGCATTCCAGTGACCATACAATCCTGGCTTCCTGGCTTACAGGACTATACTATCCTTTTCACCTTTTTTGTCATTGTCAAAGATCTTCCCATTATATTTCTTTTTTATCTGCAGCAAAGGTTTGCTCTAGTTTTGTTTATTTTTTTTTTTTTTTTTTTCATAAAGACTGAATCTGTACTTTTTTGTTCTTACTGGCATTCTTTAGAATTTTAAAGCCAGTGTTTAGGTCAGCTATTGCTAGAATTAGCTGAACTAATGTATTGCTAAATACAAAGGAGGTGCTGGAGAATAATTGACTGAGTTTAACTTTTCAGATCAGATGAATCTCCTGTGTGTCACACTTCAAGACATTTTACTTATGGATTCTGAATTGAAGCTCTTCCTTATCTGGTTTTATTTTAAATTATTTGATGGATTGCATATTAAATTTTTTTGCCTGGCAATTAATTGCTTGCAAGCTATTTGCAAGGGAGACTGCTTTGTGTTTTCACACATTCATTAACTTTCTCATCATATATTATTTTTCTACTTTGACTCAATGCATTTTGTTTGAACTTTCAGAGTGAGCATGTAAGCTACAGCACCCCCACATTGCCCAGATTTCCATGAAAATGAAACAAAATGACAAATAATAAGTGAGTAAAAATTTTTAGCTGAATCCTTCTTCTCTGATTTTTTTTTTTTTTTTTTTGCCTCATTTGGCCTGTCTGACTGTGAAGGTGAAGGTTCACTTCAGAGCAATATCTTCTGCAATGGATTTTTCCTTCAGTGTCCATGACTTTATAATGGTAGTTGTCATTGAATTGCATTGGTTTTAAGTTCCATGTGCAATGGACTCTGAGGAGACCACTCTGATATATGCACAGGGTTTAGTGTGGTCCAAATATAAGGTATGATACAGACAAATTAGTCAAAAAGTTGGGGGTTTTTTAAAGCTTGTATTTCCTTTTTTTTTTTTTTAACTTGAGTTACCAAGAGAGTGATCAGTGGTAATCGCTAGCTCTTGTGATTAAAATAATTCTGCTTTCTGAGGACAAAGTGAAAAAACAGCAGTGAAAAGCACCATCTTAGTTTTAGAAATCTGCAGTGTAGAAGTTTGCTTCTGAAGTAGGCTGCCTTGGAATCAGTGGGAAGAAGCAGGCAGTTACACAGTGCTACTCATCTAACTTATTTTAGACCTGCTTCCTTTAGCATCTGCTACACACAAATACACTCCTGCTATATTTGGCACAGAATCACTTTCTCATATTGCTTGTGGCCTACAGGATACAAGGTGGTAAAAAAGATAGCCCTATCCTCCCCTCATTTGATCTATGGTTTCTCTGTTGATGCTTCCTTGCCAAGTAATACCAGTGGATAGGGTGTAGCCTTTGCAACGCACAGTCCTGTCTGGTAAGACTTTGCCTGACCCCACCAAATCTGTTGATTTCATGTTTAGTTAAGTGAAGGTGACATTACAACTTGATGACTTCTGCTAACCGTATTTTGCCAAATAACTTATGAACAGGCTTGAGTCTTTTAAGTTTTATTAAGAATTAGTAATTTGAAGGGGTTTTCTTTTTGGCAAAGATCAGAACTGAAATTAATTAATCATGAAAACAGAAGTAATTGGTATATGGGCAGAATGTGCAGAATTCATTCTTGAAAGAGGTATGTGTTGGGGATGGGATGACTAATGGCCCTGGCTAACCTTTATCAGCTCTCATAGCCAAGAAGAAAAGATGTCCAAGTCTGATTTCCTTCCTGTGACATCTGCTTGTTGATTATGCAGTTGCCTTTTAAGCAGGTACAGATTTCCTGGAGGGATGGAGTTATCTCTTGATATGAGATTGATCTCTATCTCCTATTCCCTGCTGCAGGATTAGGTGTTTCTCACATTACCAAAACAGTGACAACATGAGTTTTGCCACCACATCACAGGAGAGGAAAGAATGTGTCAGAGGGAGGGGGAGTCTCTTGCTGTGTTCATGGCAGGTGTGAACAGCCTCAGTGCATAGACTGGTTGTAGCCATGGGTGAGGTTTGGAGTTTGAGCCTTGGGCTACACTGGTTTCAATAGCCCTGCACTGACTGTACGTATCTCCCAGCATATGAATCACCATCCTCGTCCCATGCCATTGACTTAGGGGCTGTATTTAGTCCCATTTAAGGTCAAAGAACAACATTTCTTTCAAATGTTAGAAAGACGAACCAAAAGGAGGCATTTCCACAGTTCTCAGGGAACGGTCCTAATACATGGTTTCACGATCAAGCACCATTCATGGAAGATAAACACGAGTGTTTGTGTGCATGTGTGCGTGCGTGCACTTGCGTGTATGTGTGCACAAAAGAATTACACAAGCTGTCTTCTTTTGCTGTCATTCTAATCCTTCAGTACTTTCACACAGGGTTGGGAGCAGAAGCTTCAAACTTCTTCAGGCTGGGGTGGGCCTGGACCAGTCTCACAGCTACCAGCAATATAATAAAAGAAGATGTTTGTCTAGTTCCCAGTTATTTTTTGAGAAAAGTGGCTGTGTATTGAGCAAAAATATGCTCAGATTTTCTCCCGTTTCAGGTCCCAGACATTTTGTCTATAGGTGAACAGTGCTTAGGCAGGACTCAACACTCAGTTGCCCTATTTAGGGTATTGTGTATGTATTTACTTACAGAAGCACTTCAAAGCCAAAACACTGATTTTACATGCTTTTGGGATTTAATAGAGTGGGAATCACTCTCTGAAACAAAGAATCTTTAGCTGGGACTTAAGCAGTCACAGAGTCTCAGTCTTTACTTGCTGCAGGAGCAAGGAGGGAAAGCTTTTTCCTCCTCAATTCTAGGGCTGTTCAGACTTGTGTTAGTTTTGGTTTTTGTTCCACTCCTTTCGCTCTTTGCACGGACACACTCACTATCCCACAAGAGCTATTTTGTTCCTCACCATTGGCGTTCAGTGGGCTATCTTTGGCAGAGGGTTTCTGCTAAGGCAATGAGGAGCCTGTGGACGTGTTGAGGGAACCGTCGGTGATGGGAGCAGAGTCAAAGGCAATTAAAGGCAGAGCTTGTGCAGAGACTCCATAGCCAAGTTCTGACAGTAAAGGTGGTTACAAGGTGAATCCTCTCCATCAGGCAGAGCAGTGTCTCCACACAGAGGTGTGCATGTGCTAGAGAGAAGGGTGGGATTTTTCTTGATGTGTTTTAGGCTGTTTGCACAGAAATTACCATACCCACGGGGGCTGAGGTGTGTGGAGGCAAATTTTGGTCCTTTTCTCTTGCAACCTGGTTGGGCAGGACCTGGAATAGAGGGTGACCCATATACATATATTGTATCATGGCTGAGGATTTTATAAACACAACATAGCCAAAATCTGTGATCTAAGAAGACAGGTTCAGTGTGAAGCTCTTCACCTGCCAGCACTAAAGTTTATAGGCTTCTTTTTCTTGGATCAGTGGCTTTATTAAGACCTGAAATACTGCAGGGTGAGTGTTCTTTAACATGCTTCCAGCTGCTGGGGATATGCTTATTTGTAACATACAGGTTTTCAAGTAAGAGGGGATATTCAAAGTGAAACAGTGAGGGAAAAAGTGATGAATAAGCCAAAAAACCCAGTTAGATGTCTAACTTCCACTTTAGATGCTTAAATACTGCTGTAACTCCAAGACTCCTGCTTCAATGAATCCTGGAGACATCCAGGTTTTTTTCAGTAAAAAGTGTCCTTGCTTGCATACATACAAAGTCAGTATAATGTGTCTTCTGTGCACATACACAGCTCCCTGCCATTCTTTAACAAATATTTTTTGGAGCAGGGTCTAGATTCCAGCTTTTTCAAGTTAATGTATAGGCTACAACCCAAGCCATAACTTTTTATCAAGTAAGCTAGAGAGAGGGCCTCAGACCACATTCACCCACAGAGCAAAGGTACCTCGTCCCTGGAGTGAAATACTTTGATTCAGATTCCTGTTATAAATCAGGAAGAGGAGGATGTATGGGGCTCTTGTACACCAAATGACTGGTCTAATCTCTACCCTGCTGGTCATAATACAATTTGGTTATTTCTTGTGAGAAAGGCACAATCTGGGCTAAGCACATAAATTCAAGTGAGTATGCAGTCGTATAGCCAGAGGATGACTTAAATTACAGAAGGAGTAGGGCAGGAGCAGAAGGCTGGAAACTGATAAAAAATCCAGTGTTGACTCTACCTATTTTGTCCATGGTAGAGACCAGCCATCACACTTTTCTTTTTCCTCTGCTTTGTGTCCAGTTCTGTCCTCAGCAGAGCAGCCCGTTCTTGTCTTTGAAATGATGTCTTTCATTTGGTGCAAGCTGCTGAGAATTCTCACATTAGTGCTGTGGTGTGGAGGGAGGCTAATTCATAACAAAACCCATCAGTAGTGAGGCACAGGACCCATGGAGGATCAATGCATTTGATCTTATTATATATCCTTTATTAGCTTAGCGGCTGAGGAAAACACTTAAAAGCTGTAAGGCATGAGGAATCTACGGCATCGAAATTTTATATGCAAGGCACTAAATGAATTGTAAACATGTACATGAATTGCACATGAATTTGGGAGTGAAGGAAATTCAAATCATACACAGGTTCTTTTAAAACCTAGAGTGTGGTATTTGAAAGATTTCTTCTAGACACCTGTTTATCTTCTCAGCTGTTCACTAGCAGTATTTTATATTGGTATTTTCAAGGGCATGTCTCATATTAAGTCTTCTCTGAGTAAAATTGAGTTGAATTAAAACTGTTTAGACAGGATGAAAAAATTGGACAAAAGTTTAACTAAGTAATTCCTACACAAACAGCATCCTCGGTGCTCCACTGTGGTACTGGTGTTTGCTGTTTGCCTCTTCTCCAGAGACTTAGATTTCCCTGATGCTATCTCCTCTCCTGTTAACACAAATAAGGTTCTCTGCCTTCATTTGTTGAAAGAATTTTTTCTTAGCCTTGAGGCTCTACTCATTTAGAAAATGTCTTTGTTAAGCATGGAGGCAGTTATGACTAAACTCACTAGACAAGAGCATATATATCAACCTACATAAAACTTCTTTCACTGTAGGCTCCTCAGCCTCTTTGGGATGAGAGTTTTTTGCAAATGCTCAAACAATGAGCCACATTCTCTGTCGACTCCTTCTGTGACATTTTTGGCTTCAACCCTTTTGTCTCTCAGTTTCCTCTTCTTTAAAATAAAGGTAATAAAGTTTAGTTTTTCTCTCCCTAAGATTGTTTTGGGGTCTATAGCAATTCACAGAACAATTCTAGTTCCCCTGAGCTACAAATACTTTGGCTAAAGGGGATGTATGATTTTCAGAGATGCTTGCCCAACAATTTCTACATCTTGGACTCCTGTGAGGTGTGTCATGCGAAGTGCCACACCATGGACACACATTGACATGCAAAACTTGTAAAAGATGCTGTTTTTGTCATTAGTTTGGTGTTTGATTAGAAGCTGTATCCAGATCAGTAAAAAATAACAATCTTCTCCTGTATAAGAGAGAAATGCGTATTTCCATAATAATGGAAATATTTCATTCTTCTGATATGGAGAACTTATTTTCTACTTAACAAATCCTCTGCAAAATATATTTTATCCCAGCACACACTGAACATTACAACCTTCCCTTCATAATGCATAAATTACATGTACAGCCAGTAATGCTGCAGCAAAGATCTCATTGGTAAGATAATTTTACTGAATACACCCTGGGAGGGAGAAACCTCCATTAATAAGCAACAAGCAAGAATCACCCGTAGAGGAAACGGTTAAAAGAGGCAGAAGTGCTGTAAGACAGAATCAGAGAATGCACACAATCCCAGCTTGATGCAATTACTCTAACATGAATTTAAAATAAAATTAAAGTTAACAGTTTAAACTGATGTTTGAGGGGTTTTAAAAAGATTTAGTTTCCCCTGGAACCACTATGTTATTTGAGCCACTGTAATCTCAGAGCACAGTGCTCATAACTTCTCTCCAGCACTGTTACTACTAGATTATGCCCACAGGTTAAGTTACAAATGTCTAAAAACCTTAAAATTATTAAACCTAGATTAAAGTGTTCAGAGAATATGGTGTTATTTTAGTCTCCTGCCATATCCTACATTTACTATAAAACTGTTATATTGGCATTCTAATAAAATGTCATAAAGCAAGTATGTAAGGAGGTGTTTTGGGTTTGTTGCAGTCTGATGGAAGCCAAGTTAACATGGCAACCAAAATGTGTAACAGAAACACTTAAATGTTTTTCATAAACTGCAAACCTTGTGAGAGCCAAAGAGTATGTTGACTACTGGGCAGCGCATTTACTGAAGATTACTGCCATATATTCTTGATGCTCCACCTTATATCATTACTACACAACTCAAAACTTCATTATCTGAAGTGAATAACCTACTTTCTTTCAGTCACACTCTTATCCACTAGAGCCCACAGGTTTCCCTTTGACTCCAGCAGCCACATTTAAAGAGGAAGGAATGATTTGTTCCTTGAATCTTGGGAGCAAAGTTATTGCACTCTGACTGATACTTAGAAAGTTTAGAGCCAGAAGGGACCTATGAGATCCTCTGGGCTGTCCTACTTTTCTAAAGATTCCCTGCATCTTGAAGAATGTGGAATCACCTTATCCTGATGCCTACACAAGGGATATACAATTTTAACAGAGTCCATAATGTCTGTAATTCCTCATCTGCTGAATATGCCTCCGTTATTTTTCCTATCATCTGTAATGCACTTATTCTTTGTTCTGGTACACAGATGTTTCAAAGTTCTTCATTTAATTCAATTAAAAAAAAAGAGTTCCATTATTAGACCTCAGTTGTACACAAAAATAGAAGGGTTCACAAAAACAGAAGGGTTCAATGATGTCTGGGCTCTAGTTTAAAATTTTACTTCCTGGCGTATTCACGAGGAGGATAGATACAGTCCACCTTGACTAGCAGGTCATCTCAACATTCCCATTTGTGACACCCCAATCAGCACTCTATTCTTGCTATCAAGGAATAAACAAGTTTACTCAGGCTCAATTATGAAAAAAAGAAAATTACTCGATAAAGTTCCTTTCCCTTAATGAATTCCAGATGGATCCTTTAAAAATGCTTAGTGCAGTTACCTGCACTGACTGGTTTTTTTCCTCAGTAGCAAAACCTCCACTGAGAATATGGGTAGCTAAATGGGTATATTCACATACAGTAGAGCAATACAGAGTAAGGAACTATGTAGGTGTATGAAAGAAAAGTAGGGGAGGAAGACAGCTCTGTGAAAGAGAAATGCTGATACTCTCTGGGGAAGTATCTTGCATTTATTTACCTTAACTGATTGGAGAGGAAAAGACCATAAGCTATTCCACTTTAAGGGTCAGTATGGTCATTTACAGACCAACCAAAAGTATGTATAATTAAAAAAACGAAGACCTACATCTGACCAGAGAATCAGACAATACCCTTTGATTGGTTATCAAGGTTTGGGCACTCTGGAGGAAAAAGTACTAAAAGTATTACATGAGGGTAGACAACTCAGTGATCCATAACAAAAAATCCTGAGGAACAGAAGGAATCCTAGTGTGTCCAAACAATAATAACAGTAATGATAATTAATTTAAGAGAATAGTTAATTAAAATGATTGAAAAATGCAACTCAGAACTGACCACGATTTTCACTGAAGCCAATATGAATTTAATAAAATAGTTTCTGCTGAAAAAGCACTTAGCAAAACATTAAAAATATTTAAAGCCTTTTCTTAGTGTGTATCTCCCCTGGAAAAAACCCCCAACCCTACTAAACATTTCATTTTGAGACAATACTGAGAATTTGACAAGCTTTCATTTTTGATTGAGGATACAGATTTTTCAAAGATAAAAAGCAAAGCAACTTTATTTCAAATAAAATGGTGAATAGCCAATTATCCACTGTAGATTGACAGCTTTCATTTCTGACATGATGAAAAAACCAAAACTTTTAAAACAAAAGCCCTACAAACCAGTTGTTGCGACAGTCTCTGTTGCAACTACAAATATCAGCAGCACAAATGAAACTGAGGAGGTGAATATAGGCAAACTACTTCAAACTACCCATTAAACACTACCTAATTTGGGCAGACTTACACTCACTAGGGATGTACAGCTCCCGCTCCCTTACTACTTATCTGTATGATGACAGCTGAACTTCACCTGTCCGCAGAAATCTTAAGCGATGCACAGCAAGAAAGGTGCAATCATTGTGTAAGTGCAAAGACAAGACTGAAGCTAAGCAAAGCTTTGTTCAGAGCTTTTAAAATCTGAATGAATTAAATTCCAATTATTCGCAGCACAGAGCAGGAAAAAAGTATTAAACCAGCATCTGCAAGCCAATCAAGTCACCAAAATAGAAGTGACTGTAACAATACTGCTAGAGGAAACACATTATAAAGGCAAGGGAGAGGCTTCTTCCTGTCAAATCTACTGTGTTTCCAATCAAGCAGTAGTGAGGATCATTTGGGGTCCCATCTGTGCTTCACATAGTTTTGTGGAAATGGAATGTGAAGTGTGTCATTAAAGACGTTTAAGTCTTTAACAGAGAACTCAAGTTTGCCAGTACTGATGTGCCTAGTATGTCCTTTGGATCATTAATGGTTAAAGTGCTTTGCATTTGAATGTCCTGGTTGGCTGGCTCAGAGACATCACTGTTTCTGTTGGTACAGCTGGCAGGACTTGAGTCTCCTTGTCAAAATATCTCTATTTCATGAACCATAAACCTCTCTGATGTAGCTGGTAAAACTCACCATGAGATAAGTGATGATGCTTGAAAAGTCTTTTAGCACAAGACCTCATCATTCCCAAGAGGGAAACAGTTATGGATCAAAGTAATTCCAACATTTTGCTAGTCCAAACCATAGACAATGTAAGTGCCATAGAGGGAAAGAGCAATGGCTGATGGCATGTCGAACATTACAGCTGAGAGTGCTTACAGAGTCTGGTGGTATGGGTAGTGAAGGCAGGTGAGAAAAGTGTTACTGCTGTGGTTTGTCATATTTGATTTTAAAATTTGATTAAAAGTTGATTAAAAGGAAGACAGTTGCTGAGTTTTCCATAAACTTCACAAGGAGTACTGATCAGTTTGGCATAGAAGAGGAAAGGAAATTATTCTATCAAACAGGACAAGTTTTAAAATGCCAGAAGCTTTGCTGCCTGCTTCAGGATTTAGTCAGACTCTTCAATGTTTATGTAATTAAGACAATTCCCCCCCAGTTTCTAGTAGACTAAAATTTCCTATGTGAATCATGTGGAACGTAGATTTCCCCATATCCTTCAGGCTTCTCATGAGAGATTTATTTACTTCAGATAAATAATTAGGTTCTTAAGGATAAGGAATTCCTTAACATGAAAAACTTTCAAAGAAACCCTATGTATGGATATGTTTTCATTTTGATATACCAGCATTTTCCAGCAGAACAAAACTAACAAGGTAGAAAATTCTCAGTGTGTTTTCATATGGATGCTTTGATATTTGACATTAAACAAGATGAAGAGATGTTTTCGTGAAGGTGGGGTCTTGAAAACAAACTGCAGGAGATTTCAGCAATGTATAATGAGTTTTCTTTATGCAGAGAAGCTGTGAAACACAGTGGTATTATTCTTTATGAGCCTAATACTAGGTATTGCCTTTGGAAAAGTGTAACTGGATCCAAGGGTACTGATAAAGGTCATTAATCCCACAATCTAGTTAATTTCCCCAGAAAACTGTCTTCTCCCCAGAATAACTCTGCTCGTCTTGGACCTGAAGACAGACTGTATACCAGCCTTTACCCCACTGAACAAACAACTTTTGAGGCAGTAATAGGGCTTCAGTCATATTTTGAAGTAACAGAAATGTAGTTCAGCAAAATGCGATTGTAGAGTCATACTGCTCAAAGACAGTTCAGGTAGCCATGTAATGCATACCTCTGCCCAGATCAGAACCATCTCTATCGATGGTGCTCTCTAAGATCTCCAGCAATGGAAATGTCACAATCTTCTCTGAGTAAGAAACACTGACACAGTTAATTTTTTTACTTCTACTGACACAAGGCTGTAAACATTGCCGTATTTGTTGTGTAATGCAGGGAGAAATGTATGCCTTTCTTTTATGATCTGCATAAGGACCAATAGACCATGTTCTGAGTCTAGAACTTCAGAGGCAAGATTTTATTTGCTGGCTCAGCACCCCCTTTTCAATATTACTTTGGGCAAGTCTATCTTTGCAGCGCTTTAATTTCCTCAGAAATTTAATGAAAGCAGTACCTCCCTGTTGCACCAGGAAGTGCAAGGAGGACAAACATCTTCAAAGATTGACCGATTACTGATGAATTTCCCATAAAGTCTCAAGACCTGTCCTGTAAACTCAGTCTTCCCATTGCTTATCAGGCCAGGACACTGCCAGGAATATCAGCCTTTGAGATTCTTTGTTATTTGGGAACCTGGTTCTTTAGTCACACAGGAGGCTGTTTTAGGCCAGTGACTTCAAGATTTCCAGGCTGCTTCCATATGAATAAACTAAACTCACAAGGGCTTGAAGGCAAGCATTTTCCCATGACCATATACACAAAACTTCTGGCATGTTCTCTTGCCTGGTTCTGGCCCACGCTCATGAACACTATCCCACATGGTGCCCAGGCACATTGTGAGGGGTTTCATCGGCCAGAAGCTGCTTTCAGTAGTATGTGTGGGACCAGACAGTTTCAGGAATTCAGAATTATAGATGTGAACTATAGATGTGTCCTGTCTCTACCAGGGCAATGGTAAAGACAACAAACAATGTGCCATTTTATTTACCAGTAGAGGTATAGTCACAGGTCTGAAGGCCAGGAAAAATCCAGCTTGACTCAAACTCAGAGACACTGGCAAATTAAACAAGATAAATGTCTGGGTTGCTGTAGCATCTTACTCTCTTCCAGCAGTTCTTTAGATTCTGCACTATGGTACGTAGCCAGTCAGGAGATGGGTGTCTCGGAGGGGTTGCCGAACACATGGTGTGAGCTGTAGCTGGGATAGTAGCTGTTAACATCAGGTTTAACTTAGGTTACCAAATCGTGTTTCTAAGGTTGAGAAATGTAAATAACAACTGTAGTTAGATAAGAGGAAAATCAGAACATAGCAATAGATATCAGCATGAGTGTTTCTAGCCTTGGTTCAGACCCAGACTGGCATGTCAGCTTTGAATTCTTCCATAAACAGAGACATTTCACGATAGATAAACCTATTGTGATGTGGATACACTGCAGAGGACCTTCCACATAGAAGTCCTGCCAACACCCTTCTATCTGAGTGATACCAATTGAGATTCCTCCCCTCATATCAACCTTTAAAGCACTGCTTCATGGGGTCTCTCAGGTAACCAACTCCCAAACCACTTAGGTCTTTATAGGTTAGAACCAACACCTTGAACTCAGACCAGAAATTTATTGGCAGCCATTTCAGTTTTTGGAGACTGGTTCTTTTTATGTCCTCTCTGCATGATGCTCCACTTAATAAACAGGTGGTTGAACTGTGCACATTAGATTCAGTTGCCAAATGGCCTCAAGATGTAGCCTCACACGGAGTGCATTAGAGTAATCTAACCTTGTGGTAAGAAAAGTATGGATAACTTGAGCAGGGACCACATGTGACAGGAAAGGTTCTGCTCTTGTTGCCAAACACAGCAGGAAGGAAAAAAGAACCCTCTTGGCTGGCCGTGTCTGCTACCACAACATCAACAAGCTGCCCACGATCTTTCATGTGCTCCAGGACCTGACCGCTCTATGGGAAGCTGGACCTCAGTTCTGAAACAAGGCCCTTGGATTCTTCAGTGTTCTGGAGCAGAAGGCTGGAAATTATGTGACATATTCACTTAAATTGAATAATGGAAGTTTTCATGGCTAAATGTAAAATGAACAATGTAGCCTGTAATATAGTCCTTGTGTTATTTATTCTGATACTAAATGTAATTTTATGCTGTTCCTACAATTTCTATGTGGAATGTGCTTACTATTTTGAATTCCTAAGAGCACAAGTTCATCACTGTAGTGGGAACGTGAGGTTTGGGAGAATGTGTGTGGGCTGCTGAGAATCAGGAGAATGGTGGGTGAAGTGTGGTATTACAGCACTAAGAGACTATTCCTGACAAATCAGTCAGCAGTGAAATAGTTAAAAATGTAGACATCTTAACTATCACTTGTATTCTCCACAGAAGTCTAAGTGAAAGGATTATGTTGGAAATCAGCACTGCATTGGTACAGGTCTTCAACATTCTTTCTACTGCCTGAAAGCTGAAATCAATACCTTAACACAATAACAAAGATCTAGAATGGTGGGAGATTAAAACTCTTCAGAAAACAAACTTAGGTAAAGAATCAGGAAATATCTAAACTCTAGATTATCATAAAGCTGTGAATCTCTTGATTGTCAGTATTAAAGAATGGTAAAATCCTGAAATCAATGGCGTCCTCACTTCACCTTGCCCAATTCTTTGAAAGTGTCTAGCAAATTGTTCTTAATCTCATACTCATGCCTGTGTCAGCCTCTAATAGTAGCTTCCACTGGATTCTGGATATATTAGTTAAATAAGGACATAAAAATAATCAGATTTCCACCAAACACAAACTTAAACTCTCTCAAACATTGTGTTATCATCACAACTTTTTTAGCTTGTGTCAGTTTTTTTTAAGGTTGTAGCAGCTGTTTCCAGGGATACAAGCAGTTGTTCAAAACCTCATTAAAAAAAGAGCTTCCTCATTCCCAAATGAGAAGAAATATTTTCTAAAGTATCTACACAATATAGGAACATATATTTTGTTTGCTTATGTAGTTTAAGTATCCTGATGTCTATTCCCTATTTTCTTTACAGCTGTGTTTTGTGTAGTGTGTACTGTAGAGAACAGACATACGAAATACAGCTTCTACTCAGGTTTTAATCAAAGTGCACTAAAAAGGAAGGTTACTGTAAACACAATCACATAAAATCCTAATAAGTTACTGATATTGTCAATTAACTGATTTTAGCCACAAGAAAAATGAAGAGTGGCTGAGGTCTCTGTTTGCCCAAGAAACTATTTATCCAAGGAACCTGTATAGGTGCTACTGCTGCATTTCCTCCACTCCTCCTGAGAAAGCTCCTCCTTTGTAAGAAAGCTGGTTTTGGGCTGCTGAAGGTTTGCTCAACTTCTGTACCAGATCCTGGTGTGGATGGGGACTGACTTTGCCATCAAGGGAGCTAACTGCAGGGTGCTTTGATAAACTCAGTTTATTCTTTTATTGCTTTAAGTATTGTAGTGAAAACAGGATTTGCATGTCATTTTTATTATAATTTGGTTTCCTGTTCAGGATAAAATAGCTTTTGAAACTGCAGTTTATCCACTCGTGAACTAGAACAACGTCTTGTAAAACCGTGCTGGGTTTACGCTAGTTTCCCTTATTTGAAACATATGCAGAAGCTTATGGTTGTGATCTAGGATTAATACTGTTACAGGCTGGGTTAAATCTAGTTGGAACTGCTGGGTGTGACCGTCACTCTTCATTTAAGATAGTAGAAACAGGCTCATTTATGATGTGATAGCAGTATTCAAACTGAAACAAGGCACACCCAAGGCCACTAAGGAATTTGAACTATCTTGGAGGAAGGCTTTGCTGGATAATTTTTAGAAGGGTATGTGTGTACATGCATCTGTATGTCAGACAAAGAGAGAAACACAGTGCAGAGAAGTTCACATTATGAAGCCTTTCACAGCACAGCCAGGGTGAAAGATCCATTTCCATTTCTCTCCTGTCCTATCTGCTTTCTCCCTATCACACCCCCCTCCGCTCCCTTGGACTTGGTTAGCTATCCACTTTGGCTATTGGAGCTATTTATGTGGCTGTTCTCTCAGGCATATCTGTATACTAACTTGTTTTAAAGGAAAAAGGATTTCTTTATCTTCCCCACCCCAAACCGAATAATTTCCCTGGCTGAGAGTGTTGACATAGAAACAGCTGCACTGGCACACAGGGAATTTGCACCAGGGGCAGAGAGGGAGCAGAGGGCTGCATGAGCTGCCACAGTCAGGAAGGGATAAGCTGAAGGATTCCTAAAGGAATCGGCACTAGAACTACACCTTGGGGGTAAAGCTGGCCTTCATTTGAAAAGACAAAGGACCTACATTGGATGATTCAGTCCCTTTAGCTGCCCTAGTAGCCTCCAGAAGCACCTAGAAGTCCCTGCATATTGGCTGTTCCTGGAGGCAGGTGATTCTGGTTTGTTCACACCTTCTATTATATTCTGCTTCCAGTGCACCTCACTTCCTTCTCCTTTCTTCTCCCACGCTGGTGTCTTCCATACCCAACACATCAGAACGCTTCTCTGTTCCCTTCCCTGCCTCCACCAGCTTGGAGGTAGAAACCTTCGCTCTCCCTAAGGACATGTACCGGATGTGTCTCCCTCTCTGGATGACACTATGTAGAAAGGTGCTGGAAATCCTGATGTTCTACAGTCTGCTTTGGGGGACTACTCACTGACTGCTCTCTGCAGTAATGCAGGTGGGAGTACTTACTCCTTCCCTCACATCCCTTTGGTACCCAGAAAAGATAGATCCAGAAAAGATCCAGACTTCATAGAACCTTACAAGAACTCAGAATTGCATCAAAAATACTGAACTGTCACAAGTACCTTACTCTAACTAGTGGCCTTTCATTCACGTAACAATGAGTAACATCTACACCTCACAGGTTCAGCCCTGCTGTTGGTAAGTGCCAGGAGGACCTGTAGAGCGTTCCCATTAGGGTCAAGGAGAAAACATGGTGACAGATGTCATCTTTGCTCTAAGCTGTGTTGGTCACTCTCAGTTTGCTATTGGAGTATTCATAAGCACCCTGTGTGCTAACTGGCAAGGCTACATTACAGAACCAACTTGTTTTGGGTGATTGTCCATTTAGGCATCTGTCACTCTGGGTTTGCATTGTTTGCAATCATTTTAGAGCAAAATACTGTCCCAAATAAGTATGCATAACTATAGCCAACTTCAAAACTGGGCGTGCATCCATACCGTGCGGCAAATGATTGGGAATATATCTCAGAAAATAACATTAACTGAGTAGAGTTATTAGTTTTAGACATAACAGTGTGAGAAGAGATGGTATGATTAGCTACATTGTCTCAACAAATATGCAATAAATCTTCCTCAAATTATTTTTATTTCAACTAGAAAAAAATTATTATAAAAATTTAATGCTTTCCAGGGACAGAGGAAACACAAGCCAAACCTTGTAAGTTATTTCAGTGATCAATCAACTCACAAAAGACTAAGATTTCCACTTCCTTTTGAGGCTGAATTCAAATGTATTTATTTTCAGTCACCAGCTCTGATAAGTTGAAGAGCCTTTGCTATTGAGTCAATCCACTCATGTCAAACTTGACTCTTCTTAACAATCTCATTCATAGATACTGGAGGTAGAGTGGGATCCCCAAGTCTTCGGTATAAAATATCTTTTGCCTTCCTATAATTTCATCCAAGTTCTTTCTATCTCCACAATATGCTGCATGACTTGAGGTCCAACTGAGAGCACATTGTCCCATTAGTGATACTAGTCACCACATCCAGAGGTAATGTAACATTCTTTAACTTTCTCCAGTTTCCTCTCCTCATATATATAAGAACTGTATTACCCTTTTTGTTTCGGTGCTATATCGGGAATTTGAGTTCAGCTGTTTATTCTTTACAACTCACAAGCTGTTCACAGAGATACTTCTTCTCTAGTCTGTAAATATGGTCTGCTTATACTAGACACCATTTCAGTTGCCTGCAGCTGACCACAAAATCAAAATTCTTCAATGTTTCTGATTCATTCTCTTTGTTATTAAGCATTCTTTCCTATCCAGGTCATCGCTAAATATCATATATAACAATCCTGTGTCTTCCTCCAGTTAATCAATAAAAACATTAAGTAGCAGATGTCCATGAATTAAAGCTTGTAGGACTCCATTAGAGATGTCTCACAAGTGATTCCTTGTTCATAATGCCATATGGTTCCTTACCCAGCACTTCGTTTAATGGAGCAATACTCTGAATCTACAACATACGTATTTCTCAGTCAAAATAAAAGAAGATGTCAAGTCAGATACCTTACATAAATCTATGATATCATCATTAGTATCACTGAAATGTTTAATTTCTTCAAAGATGTGAAAAAACCAAAGATCTTTTTTCATTGCTCTTTCATTCTGACATTCATTATGCTGGTCTTTCGTTCTTTATTATAGAAATTACTAATGACCCATGACATTACTTTGCCAGGGACTAATGTCAAAGCTGGCATTTTTATAGTTAACCTTTCACAATATTACCACAGTTACACCTCTACAATTTCATCAGTGTTTTAGACAGCTCACATGCTTCCTCTCTTCCACTTGCAGATGCAGGAATCCTCACCTATTGCCATAACAGCCTCCTGCTTTGCTGCAGAACTGGAAATATTTTCAGCACTGTCCTTTGAAAAGAATGTGTCCTTCATCTCTGTCCTGAATAAAAATCAGAAATACCCATTGAACACTGCTTCCCTTGGGTCATTAGTAGCAGTTGGAATAATATTTCCAACTATGTAATGGCAGGGATACTCAAAGGTTTTCTTTGGTGCTATTACATTTCTCTACTTTGGCAAGTGTTCCTCCTTGCATATTTTGTCTTCTTTCATAATTTTTGCCTCAGTTCCTTGTCTAATACTGTGCTTTGCTGCTGGCTTTCACTCTATTCCTCTTCCTTTTAGAGGAATTCTAGTTTTCATATTTGCTATCATTTCTCCCCCTTATTAGGTTATTTTGCTTTATCACAATTAACATCTTATAATTCTAGGCTTGTGAATCTGGGATAAGTGAGAGAAAACTTATTTCAACACTTCCTGGTTAAGTCTTTTTTTTTTTTTTGACATTGTTTTCTACAGGTGATTTACATTCCTCATACTTGTCAACTTTGTGAAATTAACTCTCCTGAAACACTAGTCTGTAGCCACATCCTAAATGAAAGAATGTTTACTTCAAGACAATTATTAGATCTCACCTCTACAATGGCTTGCTTGGTTTATGTCAACATGAGAACTAGGTAATTTCCTTCTGTTGGCTGCAAGATTTTTTTGAATTGTTAAATCTTACTTTCAAAAATTGTGTTTTAAACAGACCATATGAGGTTTCCAGTAAAAGTATTAAAGTTCTCCAGGATAATACAACTTTTTTTTCTTTTTCTGTCACCTATTATATCATAAACAAACCAATCATTCAGTTTCCTATGTGGATTGTGTACTACACACTGTGATTTTCCTGGAAGGGCATGGTTTTAGTAGCATATAGGATTGTTTTCGTAGCTACCATATATCCAGAAATACATGTGGGGCTGAATAGCTGCCTGTGCCTTTATAGGAAGCATTCAGTTTAATGGCTCCATAGTCAACACTACAGTAGGTCCAGTGCTTCTGGGAAGTATCAGTCCTTCCCAAGCAGCGTGTGTGCACTTTGCACAGAAATATCAAAGTGAGAACATTACAAAAGGCAATTTTTGATTGGATCAAAGTATCTTCAGCCTTGATAGTGGGGGAAGTCTAGGGAAAGCAGAATGAACACAGCAACCCAAAGTGTTCTTTCCCCAACAAGCCTGCCCTGGTTCCAGCCATTAGAGAATTAGGAACTTCCCAAATTAGAGGTAAAATCTTTGTGTTTAATAGCCCTTGTGGTACTTCTGTTCAGTGGATGAACTCCACTTGACTTCTGGCATATCTAGCATCCTGTGACAGTGACTCCCACTGTTGCATTGTGAGTTGTATGAAAAAAAGTTTCATTATATTTGTCTTGAATCTCCTACTGGACAGTTTCATCTGATGCCTCTGTCTGTGAAATGCAATTGAAGATAACAGCACACATCATTTTATACACTGAAAATTCATGAAGAATATGATTTTATGTCCTCTCTCAGCTGAGTTTTTTCTAGGCTCAGTTTTTCATCATATGGTTTCTGTTTTATACCTCTGATCATTTCTGTTGCTTTTCTTTGCATCTTCCTTAGTTTTGCCATGGATTTTGGTGGATGCAGGACCAGACCTAAGTACAGTTCAAGATGTGAAGCACTGTGCATTTATTCAGTGGCATACCAAAGATTAATGTTTTATCTTGAATGTCACAAGTTCATTTTAAATTAATAGTATTCTGATCCCCCTGTCCCTTTAGCTCTTGACTTGTACTCCTGACTCATCTGAAAAGTATGGCCTCTCCATTTTCTCCTTTCCTCCAATGCACAGAGATTCTCCTTGTCCTTGCCATAAACACCTTTGCTTTTAGCTCTAATAACATCAGCGCTGAGAGAGCTAAAAGCATTGGCTGGGCCTGGTTGACTTCAACCAGGGTCATCCAAATTAGCTTCCCTTTCTAGAAGCAGGATGCAGAGACACACAGGCTGGTTCTGAAGAGAAGTAACACAAATCCAGCAGAGCTTTTCTCTCTGGGCTTTGTGCCACAAGTCTTTGTAATGGGATCCCCTTCACTCAGGAGAAACCACTACCCAAGAAGCCTGATTCATTATAGCTGCTCTGATGTGGCTGTTGCCAAAATGTGGTAGTAAGCTTTGCATTCAGGTTTTGAAATATTTTGTATTAATTCTCACCCTAATGATTTTGGCTTACCCATCATCAAGACCACCATAGAGAAATAGTGATTGGTAATTGAAATATGTGCCTGAAAAGACTTGCATTATTAACCTCATGTGTTCTGGGCAAATTCCAAGTCAGATAATTACGTTCCACCCACCATAAATTCTCCCTGTGATTCCATGTGTGTATGTGTGAAGAGACAAACTCAGGCCGCTGATTCAGATGATAATTTTCTTAAACCTTAACGAAATGGATGAACCAGGTTGGGAAAGCTGTTGGGCAGATTATTCACCACTTCCGTTATTTGGCGTGAGGTTATACACATCCATATATATAATTGCAATCCCATGCAATTCAGATCAAAGGTGCTTTAAAAATGCTGAAATTAGACAGGTATTATTCTGGTTACTACTACCTGACCAAACAGTTTCATTCATTCTGCAAGAGAACTTGCTTTTCCTACTCCCTTTCATATTCTTTTTATTCAGCAGAAAAACATCTCAAACCAGCTCTGTCAGTAACAATTTATCCTGTAACATATAGTAGGTTTCCAGTTCTCAGGGACCTGTGCTGACTCCCAAGTGGTACTTAATGCAATTTTCATTTATTCTATTTGGATATTAGCATTAAAAAGGTGTATTTTTTGTCATAACAGTTTTGCGTATGTTCCGCATTAACATTCCAGTGCTGGCCAGTAAAAATAGTTGGCCATCTGCCCACTTTTTAAAGTAAATTTTTGGTTTACTATTTTTTAAATTTGGATTTCTAATTATAGTTAGCTCTTCATAAATAGTTTAGCAGAGCTGGAGAGAGTGTTAAGCACTGCAATTCTGAACCTTTCCTCCCTAATAAGTAGCTATAACCTGGCTCTGACACACCTCAGCTATCCAAATTCTTCCAAAATCCAATATATTTTTGTAATTTCCCCTTCTTTGTTCTGAAGTCTTAGATTTTCTCCCTGAACTTTCTAAGAGGAAACATCCCTCTTACCTTTGACCCTGGCAGCAAACCATCATCCTTTTTCTTCGCTTGCCTCCCACCAAACCAGCTAGCGTCTTCAGATGGACATGTGGGCCATCAGCTGGAGAGCTGCAGGTACTATGTCATCAGAGAGCTATTCTTTGATGATGTGGTCAGCCTTCCTACGGTTTCTAGTAAGCCAGTCTTGGCAGGTTCATCTTGCCAATGCGCCAGCTCATACAGCTGTAATTATAATTGAATCCACAAAGTTAGATTTGGTCTTCCAAGTCCATATATCAGCCTTAGTTACTGCAGTTTTCTGCTACTTAAGCATATTTAATTTACAAACTACTGTGCACATTATATTTCCAGTGGCTTTTGAGATGTGTGGAAGTGTGTGTGTTCAAATCAGAGGTATAAAAACCTAAGAAACCACACACATAAAAGAGAGAGGAAAAAAATATATGAGCGGGCGGACAGTATGGGAAGACATGAATGCCTTATGCTATAATATTTCCAATGAGCACACCACTGCTCACAAGGGCACAGCTAAAACCAGGTGACAGTCCTTGGGATTGTCAAGCCAGATACCTCTGTACAATTCCAGCTCATTTCCCAGGATAAATACTCATCTTCCTAGAGGTCACTGCGGTGTGAATTCACAATAGCATGTGGTGGGGAATCACATCATCTTGAAACTTTTCTTTGGGGCACAAATGGTTTTCTGTGACCATCAGGGAACTCGAAGAAGCTCCCAGTGGTCCAGAATTTTTTTCCCAGGGTAACTCTCTTCAAGGTTTACATTGAAACGCCTATTCAAGCTTGTTCCTCCTCACTCATAGTCTTCATCAGATCGTGAGGGAGCAAGCTTTGCTACTGGTCTGTAACCATTTCTTGCAACTCAGCTGCTTTTTCCATTATCCAATATTCAGCTAATTAATATAAATTAGTATCTCTTAATTATTAACTTTCAAAAGCACTACTTAAATTATGCACATATACAGAGATATATTTTTAAATATTTTTTTGAAATTGTCTGTTGTCCCTGCCATTTCCTTAAAACTTGTCTTTTACCATGATGTGTTCTCCAGAATTCTCTAGATGAGGGACTTTCCTTTCATAAATGTCTAGAAGGTTTTTATTGTTTTCCAGACTAACAGAGACAATCAGTCAAACAAACAGGTTTTGAGAGAAAATGATTTGGGAGGGGAGAGGTCAGAGAAAATAGAAGAGAAGAGAAGAGAAGAGAAGAGAAGAGAAGAGAAGAGAAGAGAAGAGAAGAGAAGAGAAGAGAAGAGAAGAGCAGAGCAGAGCAGAGAAGAGCAGAGAAGAGAAGAGCAGAGAAGAGAAGAGAAGAAGAGAAGAAGAGAAGAAGAGAAGAAGAGAAGAAGAGAAGAAGAGAAGAGAAGAGAAGAGAAGAGAAGAGAAGAGAAGAGAAGAGAAGAGAAGAGAGAAGAGAGAAGAGAGATGAGAGAAGAGGATATAGGTGAATATAGCCAACAACAATCTCTTATGCACAGAATTCAGAATATTTTGTTTCAGATATTTTAGTATGTCCTTTCATTCCAGCTGATGTCTTCAAATCCCTATCTACTTCTGTATACTGCACACTCAGCCTGGATACTATTTCTTATGATTTCCTCTGCCTGAGGATTCTGGTAAGACATCTTGTTTTAGTTCTCCATGAGAAATGTAGTTTAACTAAGAATTAACTTTAACTAAAATACAAGTTTAAGTAAGTCTAACACAGGAAAGGTGGGTATCAAAGACAATCACATGAGGACTTTGGAATCCCTCTTTTTTTCCATTGTTTATGATTTCTTGTTAAAAATGTTTTCTGACTACCCCAATGTTATGGTTTAATTCCAGACAGCAACTAAGTACCACACAGCTGCTCACTCACCTCCATCCCCTCCTCCAGTGGAGGAGGAGAATTGGAGGAAAAGACAAACTCATGGGTTGAGATAAGAACGATTTAATAATTGAAAGTAGATGAAACAAAACAATGATACCAACAATACTAACAATATTAATAATATGTAATAAAAATGATGGAAAAGAAGACAAATGATAGGACCACTCACTGCCTGCTGACTGACTGCGAGCCAGAGCTGGAGAGTGAGAGAGTCCACCCCTGGCTCAACCCCCAACCCATACACTGAGCATGATGTTTCATGGAGTGAAATACTCCCCTGGCCAGTCTGGGTCAACCACCCCGACCGTGTCCCTCCCAGCTTTTTGTAGAGAAGAAGCTGGGAACACAGGCGTGGCACCAGAAATGGAAAAAGTCCTTAACTTGGTACGAACACTCCCCAGCTACAACTAAAAACACCAGCACTATCAACACCCTTCTCCATGCAAATCCATAACACAGTCCCATGCCAGCCACCGTGAAGAAATCCACCTCAGTCCCAACCGAAACCAGCACATCCATCTGCTAGTACTAAGAGTGACAGAGGTCTTCAAAACATTTCATAAGGAATCAGGTGAATGAAAGAAGAGGAGCATATGATTGCAAATTAACAGCAGCTTTTCAAATTTTAGAACTCACAGTAGAAACAAAATGTAACTCCAGCACCAAATTGCTAGTAAACAATTAAAAAAAAATAAAAATAGTCAATATAAAAAGATCAGAGATGGCATTTCAGGTCCTACTTTACTGCTATCTGGAGTACTAACACCACATTTCAGAAATTACATCCTTTCTTTTGACTAAGGTAACAAACAATGAAGATCTTTACTACTGCCCAGTCCAATCCAGTGAGACAGCAGAGCTAGCATGTTCTGTGTGTGTCAACTGAGATGACAAAAGGGGTTTTCTGTCTATTAAAAGAGAAGATAAGTGAACAGCTATACTGTGAGACTTGTTGCTGGACTCCGACTTAGTAGTTTCACAAAGAGTTAGACTAAAATAAAAATATTTTAGTCTGCATACTAATTAATAGATCAAATATGACTCACAAAGTTGTATTTAAAGTTATCTTTAAAGTAATTTCAGTTGCCTGTGAGAAACTAGTTTAGACAGAAAACTGTAGGCACTGATACAGGTAGCTGATACAAATTGGGGAGGAGAAAAAAAGACATCCTGAGCTTCTTCACTTTCCTAATTCAGCCTCTCAAAATCTTGAAGAAAACTTCGAGACAGGTTCTAGAGACAGTTGCTGAATGTCATTACAATGCAAATTTATAAGTCTTGTAATAGGTATAGAAGAAAAAACAGTGTTAGGCTCAGGAACTGAGACATGCAGAGGGATGGAGTCTCTGCCCATACATCTGAGAAGAATAACGTGGAGGCATGAAGCTGTTGGGATTTCCTGTCATCCTTTGCTCTCTCACTCCTAATCTCCTGAACTTTTCTAATTTTGACATAAGTCTGATTCTAGCACGTTCTTTCGATCAGCCTTAAGGACCGTGACACTACCCAAATTTTAAAACAGTAACCTCAGGCACATTTTCCTTTCACATCGCTCCCTGCATATTACACTGCTCCTTGGCACATTCTTCATGCTGCAGATTCACGACTGCCTATGCAGAAAAGTCCCACAGGGGCTGGGGGGTCTCCTTCAGTGTGAACTGCAGCTCCAAAATGTTCTTGTGGCCACCTCAGCCACCAAAAAGAGGCTGGGCTGGGCATGAGGATCTCAGTCTAAATATTTTTCTTACAAAGTTCACTCAGAAACCATAGGACATATGTTCATAACCACTCAGTCTCAACCATCAGCCAAAGACCATCTTTTCATTCCACAGTCTAGCAACAGCTTGTGAATATCTCTGTTGACTGATCAATTTTTAATAAATTTTCATTATCATTTTTGTGTACAATATGAGCCTCCATCCTTATAATTTTTTCCATTCTGTACGATGCTTTAACTCTGCGGATGTTAGTAAATTTGCAGTTTTAGAGCAAATACAGTCACATTTCAAATCATAAAAAGTTTTTGTCTTTCCTGCTTTAAACTCTCATTCAGCTGTGTCTGATACCAAGCTGTTGTTTTGAAGATTTTTCTTTAACGTGCGTACGACTTACTCTACTTTTGTAACAGATGAAGTGCACTTATAAACCTCAATACCTGCGCAACTGTAATGTCTTAGCAATTTCATAATGAAATTCATATGGAATTTAGCAACCCAAGCCAGATTTGTGTCAGAATCTTTAACATGTTCCAGTTGCATGAAATACTAATTAAAGGCACTCATTGTTAACTGATATAAATAGTCCCCACTTAGCCCATTATAGGTATGGGTTGTAAAACAAACAATTATGTGACAGATGATACATGTTAACACAGAGAAATTCTGTAATGACATTTCTGTAACACTGTAACCTCTTCAACCACCATGTGTTCCACATTACAGGCTAAAGGGGGTGCTGATTGCAAAGGTGACGTACTTTCCAGTTTGTGACTTTTCTTCTAAGAATAGAAATGCCTTAGAGCACCTCCGAATGATTTACATTACAAATTTAGTTCAGGCAATGAAATCATTAATGCAAGCTTGATTTTAACTGCTACATGTGTTTGCTATTCCATGCACTAGTGCCAAACAGTTGAATATGCCTACCTACCAAACAGTACCTTACCTAGAAATTGACCTGATAATCCAAGCAAATGATTGTTTCCTATTTACCATTTCTTTCATCCAACACCCATTTTCCCATCACTCTGTACTAAGAATAAAATGATTTGGACCAAACAGGAAACTGACTACAGAATGTATATATTTAAAAAAAAAAAAAAATGTCATCAAAACTCCAAGCTAATCATGGGATAGAAGCAATCTCCTGGCATTTGGATAAGATAGACAGATTATTCAATTAGTAAAAAATGGTGTCTGCCTTTCCACTAGCCAACATATTCCTGTAACATTAGAAGCAGGTGGCCTCCTTACTCAAAGCACAAACACGCAGAAGTTGCCTAGTGCATTTGTCCTGCCAAAAAAATATGTATTTTTGCATCTGTGAATGTACGATCCTGTGTTTAACCCTTGCAACTACAGAGTTTTAAAGGCAACAGAAGAAGAAATGACCAATGTACATGTTTCTTCAGGGGTCAGCCAATGAAAGAAATGTGATCAAGACCTGTGGATGGTACTATGAGTTATTTCATCCATGACTATCAAAAGGGACTGCTAAAGATGAGCTCAGGATAACTGAGCTGTTTATAAAAAGCAAGACACTCATACTCATGCAAATGCTTGTTTAGGACTCTGAAAACTCTAGTTTTGACATCTACTTTTAAAAAAATTTGGCCTTTGTGAACAGAACTACTTGTTAGCAGATACTTGTCTCCAAAATTCTCTCTGAGATGTGTATTTCATCAGGATCAAACCTAATTGAGCTATAACATGTACATGACAAAACTAAAATTTTGCTAGTAATATAAAGATTGATTTGATGCAGAAAGTGAAAAAGTAGAAGCATGAGAGATGGATGATTCAAAACTTATACATGAAGAGAAATAGCCTTGTCTTGCATCACAGCTAGAAATTGCCCTGGATGAAAACTGTTGAACTTATCAGATTTGTCCTTGGAGGCACTTTTCATCTAGGTCTGGATCCAAAATTTTTGGCTTAGAACTACTTTCTGATAGAAATGTGGAAAGTCCTTTGTGACACCTCACCCGCAGAGTAGATTGAGGGGTTTCCAAGTCCACTGGTCTGTCCTCTCAGACGGTACAGACTCCACCCATTCAATTTGAGAGGAGACCAAAAAATAACATCTGATTTCATGTCCTACAACTCAAAAGAAAGATACATTTAGGCAAAGCCTGTGAAAGAACTGAAATATCAGAATGTAAAGTCAATTCATAAAGATGTTACTATCTGGACCTGTCTAAGCTCTCTGGAAAGATTGTGAATAACACTAATGTCTCCATGGTTAATTAAAAAAATAAAAGTAACACTTATTCCCATTTTAACCCCTGCTTAATCTTGCCAACCTCAAGCAGACCCACCTGAAATTTTACCTAGCAGTCAGCGGTCTTATCCCAAAATGCACATTTGTTTCTGGAACATTTGAAGCCATTTGGATAGGACATTTGGATGATATTATTGTCCGAAAATGGGGATGTTCTCACTCTTTGGACTTCTTCCTAACCCCTCTTTTCATTTTTAGAACACAAAAATGATTTACCCTAGAAATGTCAAACTTGATTCAATGCTTGCTTGGCGAAGAGACATGCCTTTGGAGCCTGTTAGAGGGCTTAGGTGGGTAATCGTAAAGTTATTGTTAGTTTTTTCCACACTCATGGCATAGAGTACATGGCCAGCTCGTATTAATAAATACCTGTTGGGTACATGTGTGGTTTATAAAGGCTTGATTCAAAGCCCACAGAAGTCAATGAAAAGACTTCTTTGGCTATGAACAGGCTTGGAGTCAGGCTGTAAATGACAGGATGGAAGAGAATCTGTCATGGGAAAACTAGAGTGGGAGAATCACATCTCTTGCAAACCTTAGAGTCTTCATGGACCGACAGAGTGTGGAGAGAATGGGAAGACACCCATTGTCCATGGACATTTTGTACTAGAGGGGCCAAAGGACAGCAAAGGAAAACGGAGTCTTGAGAAAGGGGAAACTGTGGCGTTAAAAAAACTGTTTGAACCATAACAGCTAATGCTGATTAAACATGTCTGGCCTTCTGCACCAATGAAAAAAAATAAAAGGTACATAATCTATATGAAGTCTTGCATGACTGATATATAGGTGTTTGGTTGCTTTTGAGCAACATATAGGCATTTCTAAGGCTGGACCTATCACATGTGAGTGTGCATGTTGATGTGGGGACTGTCAGAAAACTGCAACACCCAGCTGTGGAAGGAAATGAGCTGAAGCAGCAGGTCACACCGCAATCCATCTGCATGCCTAGCCCAGACTCATCCTGCAATAGAGCACTGGAGCCCTTGGGAGTCCATGTCATCACCTGCCTGAGGACTATTCCCAGGGCCTCCTTCCTTCAGCTCTCTGAGGCATTCCTAGGCGCCTCATGGGTCCTGAAAGTATGAAGATTTTGGTAGAGAACTGGGAGGGTCAGGAAGGTTGCATGCCCACTACTGGAAGCACACATTTGCTCTGCTTCCAGGAACTAGGCAAACGTCTGCAGAATCAGGCTGTGAAAAATCTCCACAGCAGGGTAAAGATCCTTCACATCCTCCCTGTCTTTGTGCAAAGTAGGAATACTTTTGCGCAGAGCCTATGTATAAAGTGTAGCTCTTTGTATATCTGCCCAAAAGTACACATCTCTACTCACTGCTTACCATGTACAAACGGTCTGCAACACCTTCCACTACATTTTATTTATTTATTTACTTACTTATTCTCTCTCCATTTCCGAAGTCTTTTAAAAAGTGGCAAGGCACAACAATTTGCCTGAGCAAGTTTCTGTTTTGCTGTGGGAGTGTGAAGTCTAGCAGTAGCTGGTTGGTAGTTTGCCACTCAGAGTTGAGAGTTCAACAGCCACATGTGTCACATCTCTCCCTTTTTTGGATCAAAATGGTGTTATAGGAAAGGTGTGTTTGCTTTTTCTTTTTCGGTAGCACTAAAAATGGAAGGGAACGTTGTCTGTGAGAAACATATTTCCTAGTGTAGTGAAATAACCAGCTGGCAGCCAGATGGCATCAAGCCATCAGGAGGTCGAAGGCCATTGGACAACTGTGTGGGATTTGTTTCTCACTCGATGTGTTTGGTTTTAAAATCATTTATTTCTGGAGTAAGTCATAGATATGGAAAGGGTTTTACCTAGGGGACGGTTGTTTCCCCATCCAGTTGAAACCACAAACAGACAGAAAGCTGGTCACTAGCCAAAGTGAAAGGCCAAAGGCAAATTGTCCCATATTTATTCTTCACTGGGTCAAAACTCAAAAGCTGGATACTGATGGCAGTTCATAAATATTTCAGTGCTCCAATCAACAAATGAGATAGAAGGACATTGCATGTCAAGAAACTTGTTGACTCTTGCAGAGCAGATAGCCAGCTGGCATGAGCACCCTTATTGCCCTGTCTCAGAGCTGAAAGGCCAGAAACAAATGGTGCCAGATCTGTTCTTGGTTTAGCTAAAATAACACAGGAATCATGTTTATGTTTTGATCTTGCTGTGGTGTTCCCTGTGATCCTCACTGGCCATGTGATCCTGACCTATTAGTAAGAGGAGACTGAACTCTCCAGAGAGAAATTCTGCCTGAAGGTTTACAATTCCTATTTCATTCAAGCTTCCCATTCATCTCATATTTTATCCTCTCTTATGTTTGTAAAAGGTTTGAGAGCCACCAAGAGATACTTTTGACTTAGTGCATGGGATCTGATCTCATACTCACAGCTATGGAGAACTGTGGGTCAGGTTCTTTGCAAGTATGGATGGGCAAAAAGCCACTGAGACCCAAGAAAACAAACCCTTGCATGTTGTGTAGGTAAGGATTGCATCTTGATCCACAAAGTTGCCATTCTTACACAGGAGCAGTGGGCCAGCCTGCTTATTCTGAAATAGTCAGTGAATGCCTGTGGCACCTCCTTGTACATATCTGGAAGGGTTAACACTTCAAACTTCTGCCCCTTGTTTGGGATGGGAGATAAACGGCCAAGAAAGAATCAGCTATATGCTTTCCATAGAACATGCCAATAGACAACCTTCTGGCTCCTGGTCCTCGGGATGGCTCACTGCCCAGCATCCCTACTGATCCAGAAACACAATGTTTTCACAATACCTGAACCAGTACAGTTAAATTTAGATTCTGATCAGCCTGGCAGGCTGCCTGCATAAAAGTAAAGGGTTACGAGCATGCCAGCTGGTCCCCTGTCACCAGCTCTGGCTTCTGGAAGGCAGATCTCCTTCCAGAGACCATGAATACTCTGAGGAGATGGGTTGAGTAAGGCTGTGGGTTTTTAGTTACCCATGCAAAGGAGCATGGCAAAATAGATTTCCTTGGCCCTGCACATGCCTTACAACCCTGTTCCAGGGCAGCTCAGACAGTGACAGAAGGAACTTCCAAAGGCTCTGTGGTGGTCCAACTTGGTGTAACCTAAGAAGTCATCCTCTTCAGCTCTCTGCCCCCAGCTCTGTGCCTGGAGGTTTCCTCCCCAGCAGCAGTGGTGGCAACAGAGTAGTTAGAGTGTTTGGTTCCCCAGCAACTACAGTTGACTGTCTGGTATATCAATTTAAGTCACACTTGAGTTCAGTTTGTGTTAATGAGCATGATGATCTGTGAACTCTGCTAGCAGAGGAGCCAGCAGCTCTGCTGCTGCTGCTGGGGAAGGAGCAGCCAACAGCAGTGCTGGAGGTGGGCAGGTAGGCTTGAAGCTCCCCCAAGCTTCATCAGGGTACTGCTTAATTCTGTTTACTGAGAGAAAATGGAGAGGATGCAAAAGAAAGGGAGGTGTGGGAGTGAGGATTCTTGCGGGCCAGAACAGCTATATGGAAACACAGATAAGAATAAACTGCTTCACTCAAGAGGGTGAAGTAAAGGAGAGAGAAAGAGGATGTTGAGGAGAAAACTTTAATTGCCTTCTGTCACCTCTTGTTGTCACCTGCTCTTGGCACAGGATGTATTAGTGCCTTTCAGTTTATTTTGCCTTAAACCCTTTTTTCCCCCATCAGAAACTTTGAAATGGACAAAACACTATGTCTCCTTTCAATTCTGACCTGCAAAATCCCTATCTGATCCAGTTTTGTAAGTGTCCTGAGCTGAAAGTAAAGTGATATCTCCAGTTTTTAATACCTTAATGACCTGGAAAATGTGACTTTATTAAACTCCAGGGCCAAGAAAAAACACATTTATTGAAGAAGACTGTTAATGAGCCTGCTCCATCTGTAATGTCAGATCAGCTTTGAAACTCAGACTTTCAATAAATACAAAGATTCCAAATACTGATGCCTTAATGTGAACTCCAGCCCTAAGTTTCATCTCATGGGACAATTGGAGCCAGGTCCTTGACTAAACGAAGGACAAGAACAACTACAGAGCACAACAAAAGTGAGACTCAAACTCTTAAATAGCTCAGTTCCTGTAGATATGTAGGACAAGTAAATTGATTGATTTACAGGTTGATCTCCCCTCTTCAGAAAAATGGCTATGTTTCTTGAGTTTCTTTGTCCTTGATGTCACATTTTTTCATCAGAAGAAGGTAGTAAGAGCTTCTTCCTGTGACAGGTACTATGCGTAACTGTGATAAATCAGTAAATATAGGGACTTCTTGAGAACAGGAAGCAGTATTACTGGAGGCTAAAGTGTCTGGTAAAGATTCAAGTGTTACCACAGGATTTACATTTATGAGTTGCCACAAATTATTCCGAACAAAAACACTAGACACAATCCCCTCCCTGCTCCCTGAAACTCCACCAGCTTTGGGACTGCACTGAGACGTAGACTTGGACTGCAATCCAGGAATAAAAGTTGTGGCTTGGATCTATATCTATATGTACCCAGGAGGAGGACTGAACCTTGTGTATCTCTGAGTGAATGGTGTATGCATTTTACTTGTCTGTGTCTTCCTCACACTCTGCTATCTCTGGCAGCTTCCTCACTCTATCCCCTGGCATGAATGCACAGCACATTCACATGTCATTTAAATCACCAAAAGCTGATATTACTTTTTGGTCAAACATGTGCTAACTCATTTTTATAAATAGGAATATGAACTGCTGTTTTATAGACTAGAAACCACAGCTGCAGAAAAAAGACTCTCTGCTACCTGGTTACTAATCAGTTAAAAATAGATATTTGCTCCTTCTGCATTTACTTAACTTTTCTCTCTATTAGCTAATGTGTATTGATGGAATCTCATCAGCTTTTTCATGACCATTTTGAGATGTGTGCTTGCCAAAAGTGTTAAACTACAGTCTTGCTCTCCAAACCGATGTACAGCTGAGCTAAAAATGTCATGTGTTGGCTTCAAAACAAAGCAAAACTGAAACTTGAGTTTTGCTGCTGCATTCATTTCAGATCTCAGGATAACTTCCATAAAGGGTATAGGCCAGATTCTTAGCACATTGAAAACTGCATAGGTCCACTGATTCCCATGAAGCTACATTGATTTACAGCAGCTGAGAATCTGGCCTAAAAAGCTTGGGGCTATATATCTATCTTGTGTTATGTTAAAGTCCTTTGACCTCTTACTTGATTGCCTTGCTCCAGCGTGTGATGCTAGTGTAGGTAAATTATACCTCTGCTGGCCACTAAGCTTGCTGTTCTAGCAACATTAATAACCTCAAGGCTTCTAATTTTCTTACCAATGCTTACTAGACCCCCTGTGCAAGCCTCTGGGGCTGCTCTGACAATAATCCCGATATATTTTGTTTTGAATGAAAATAAACTTTATTGCAACTTGTGCTGGAGGCAGACCCATGAGCCTAGGCTCTAGAATGCCTAGTAGGCAGCTGTGTAATCATTAGCAATACTACAGGGAACAACACTAGGATCAGTTCAGAAGGGTTCTTCATCCAGCTGGGACTATAATTTACAATGCCACCATCACTACAATAACAAGGTAGCAGAGGGAAAACACTCTGGAAGGGGTAGCAGTGAAATTCAGTCATCTCAAGGTGTGGTCTTTGGGGCTAAAGCTTTAATTGGCAAAAGGTTCACTAACTGTTCTGGTAACCTCAGACTTTCACCTTTCATTAAATCTAAACATACAATCAAAATGAGCTTGCAAAAGCATCCAAACAGAAAGGGCTAGCAAGCAATGTCCCATCTTTCCATGCAGAACCAGAGAGATTCTGGTGTCCTGTGCCTCTTTCTTATCAGGGTCCTCTTGTTGGTCAGCCCCATCATCCTACTCACTCCACCACACTGGACTTGCAGCTCTCCTTCCTG
This sequence comes from Rhynochetos jubatus, assembly GCA_027574665.1. Lineage (NCBI taxonomy): Eukaryota > Metazoa > Chordata > Aves > Eurypygiformes > Rhynochetidae > Rhynochetos > Rhynochetos jubatus. Next base: position 114,557,458 of record CM050650.1, read on the forward strand.
CACAACAAAAGAAGCAGTAGAAATCTGCCAGGTTTTGTTTCTGCTTGGCATCCAGCCACCCACCTTTTCCTTTACCTTATTTCTATGTAATATGTGTGATTTAGATGTGTAACATTTTACTGTAATTATTAGAGTCAGCTCACAATGGTCACTTTTATAAAAAACTAAGTTAGGGTGTAATTTTAAAACCAAAACCATGATGCTGAAGAGGCACAAATTTTAGTTTGAAATCTCATGTGATCACATTGAAATGTAGGCTGTTCCTTGACTGGATGAGCTATGCTAATATAGCTCTCAGCGCAGTATTCTCCCTTTCTGTAAACATGCTCGGAGTTCACTGTTACCCCCGTTTGGGGGGCTAATTAGCTGAAATAAAAATTTTCACTTTTGCAGATTGTAAGCCCTTTCACCCCTCTGTCTTCCTGAAAGCCCTCTGAATATCTTTATAGGGTACAGCATTTCAAGGACAAAGACTGGGGTTGGAATGCAGGGTTGCTGGTTTTTATCAAATGTTAAATCAGCATAATTCACTATTGGTGTTGTTCATATTTTCTTTTTTGTTCTTTTTGTTTTGTTTTGTTTGGTTAAAAAGGCTCCTTAAGCTTTTTCTAGCAGTTTGTGATCCTCTCTGAACTCTCTTGTGACACTTAGAGCGGTCATGACCTGTAGTGTGAGGAGCACTGCCAACATCCAGGCAAAGCAAAGGCAGAAGGAGTAGGAACACACACAGATGCAGTCCAGCTCTTAAGACTTGTATAAAATGTCTTGAAAAAGTCACCCAGCTTTATCACCACCACATACCCTTATTCAGGTGACTAATCTTAGCTCTTTATATGTTGGTTTCACGGACTGGCAGAACACAATGTTGAATAGCATTGGTTAGGACCTAGAGAACAAGCTTCAGAGCCCCATCACTTGACAACACATGGTTTCCAGAAAAATATTAGGAAAACCTATATCTAAATAATTTATTTTAATTCGTTACATCAAAGTTTGTTTTATCATCTGCTCCATCACTTGTTCATGCTGCTTCATTGAACTGGATTGCTGGTTTCCTTAGTCTATTGAATGAGTTATGTCTTATATCTTGTGCATTTCCTGGTTTCTGAATTGAACACAAAAGGTTGGTGATATTCACCTACTTTCTAAAGCACTGAGATGTCTGACTCAATGTCTGCTGGGGTAATGAGAATATGGGATTTGTAATTACAAGTCTGTGTGTTGGTCTAGTTCTGCCACTGACTTGTCCCTTGGCTTTGACAAAGCCAATTAATCACTCCAGGTCTCACTTTACTCAGCTAAAAAATGAAATTGTGTTTTTTCTTATCAGATTAAAAAAACCCCACCACAAACAACAACCAACCAAACAAAAAAGCAACAATCCAACCCCCCCTAACAGTTCTAGGTCAATCTCAAGCTATAGATTTGATGTGAATAGACTGATGAGAATCTACAGCTCACTGGTGATGGAGAAGTTCAGAATTAAACATGGTCATGCCTCCCTTTTTAAAATGAATTATCTGTTGGCTGCATTTATTTTTTATGCTTTTTTCAGTGGAGATAGAATTGTCTAGACCATCAACAGACAATGGTAAAGGCAATCGGTAAACATTTTCTAGTACAATGTTTTGTTGCAAATGTAAATGTAATTAAATGTCAAAATGGACCTAAATGTAGACTATTGACTTTCACAAGCATTCACAAGTATCAGGGTCACAATGAAGGTGGTCTGAAATTATTCAGGCATATGAACCCAGAGGTTTTTATGTCAATTGCAGGGTTTAAGGAAACTCTTCAAGAACAGGAAAACATTGCCATATAGATCTTCTCATCATGGTTTTTTGGAAATGTATCATACTCATAAAAAAGACATGCAAACCTACACACAGAATTCATGACTAGATGACTCTCACCAGCCTCAAGGGGATCCATGGAGAAATGTGATGTCCCAGCTTGTCAAAGAAGGTTTCCAAGCAATGTCATAACAAAAACTTTAAACACTGAGAAGATCTGACCTAGCTGACACTAGGTTGATCATTACTAACTGATCAGAGAAGATACAAGTGAATCTTGGTTATATCATTCTGATTATTTTAGCTCTTATTCTGTATGCAATAAGGATTAAAAAACTGATGCTAAGCTCATTATCATGTTAAAACCAGCACTTTCTAGTCAAGGTGAAGCTTGGAGAAATGCTTTGCCAGCTATTGGAAAAGCAGCTTACAGGGTTTGGATTATGAAATCAATGTGTACTTGGCCCTACAGAGTTTCTTCATTTCTGACATAAGATTTTCATTAGCCCAGATTTTTTCCTAGTTGAGTCTTATTTGATTTTTATGGCCTGGGGTCTACCCACACATAAAATGGGAAGTGGTATAGTCTTGCTTTTAAATGTGAGATAAGGTATTTTGTGGTGAGTTTGTGTTTAGTGTTGCTTGGAGTTTGAAACTATTTGGCTACAGTTTATGCCTTGACATGAAGTTAACAAACTTCACAAACAAGGTGGTTACATCCAGTGAACAGGTATCTGAAATGGATCAGTTTGTGCATCCATGTATGTGATAGAGAATATAAATGAAGTAATGCTAACTAAACTCTGTGTACATGCCTGAACTATAGCCAGATGAAACCTGAAAGAGGGCAACATTTCCATTTCCCCTGTTGGCCTGGAACAGACCACGCATCTGTCCTGGGTGGATTGCAGTTCAGGTGGGAATCACGGTTGGCTTTGGCAACCAATGGTTGTCACAATACTCTGTTAAGAAAATCTATCTTGACAGATGTCTGTATTTCATTTTTTTTCCTTGAAAATTAAAGGACCATCCATCTGTTTTGGCTGACTGATTCCAATGCTAATCAAACTTCATGGTTTATGAGATAAACTCTTCAGGGCAGGTCTGACTTGAATTGTTGAAGCCTTTAGGCAGGACAAACACAATGCAAAATCACATTTGAAATAGTAATCCCACAACTACATGTCTTTAAAGCTCAGTGATTGCATGTATCATGACACTGCATGGTTTCTCTCTATTCCCTTCATCTTATCAATCACCCGTCTAATTATCAGCCTCTAATTTTGGTTATATACTTAACTTTCAGAATGTTTAAATCTTGTAAGTGAGAAAACAATCCTGTCTGGAGATTCTTCAGCTCCCTTACGTGGAAGCTCATGGGATCTCCAGAAACCCCAGTGTTCAACAGGAAAGGGTCTCATTTATTAACTCTCAGCTATGATCTTTTAGCTACTACAAAGCCACTGCTTTGTGGCTCAGAGAGATCCCTGCCTGTACTTTTCTCATTGCCCAGTCAGTGTGAATTCAGGCAGTTTAATTTAAACAGTAGTGGGAAAGAGCAAAAAAGGTCTGTTTGCACCAGTCTCAGCTAGAAGTGGTGACCTTTTCCACTGTCTGGCACTTGCCTGTACAAGCACTCATTTTTTATTCCACTGTCTCTGGTCTAATCTTCCACCTTGATGGCAAACATTAATCCTAGGACAGCCACAACATTTCAGCTGAGACAGATGCTCATTTATGAGCAGACTGTTGTAAACCACATAGAAAAGAGAAAGGAAGGGGCACCCACTCCAGCAGTTACCAGGCTTGACTGGGGAAGGGCAGGTAACCAGGGTTTGACTCTGTAAGTACTTATGCTCCACCCTGCTGTACATCTCTCGTGACCTCAGATAATCTATTTGATTTAACACTGCAGTCCAGCACTCACTCTGACAGGCAATGATCTGAGCTCAAGGCACTAAAAAAAGTGAGAGTTCTTTCCCAGCTCAGATTAGTCACTTGGAATGGGATTCATCTTAACCAATGTAAACATCTACACCTCAGCTAGTGTCTCTTTATAGGCAATGAATATGTGTTTTTAAGGTTGTCTTCATCTCCTATGGATCACAGCCCACACCACAGATATCTTCAGCTGTATGATAGCATCTTATGATGCACAGAATAACAATCACTAGGTCTGAGTCAAAGGTGTAAGACAGGATTTCCATGTTTCTGAAGACACTGAGTGTTTTCCCGTGAACTGAGTGAAGCAAAGAGGGACCTGTGATAAGTCACAAGAGGGGTGTCTGAATCCTCTCTGCATAGTGAACTACTTAACAAAGAAGAAGAGCAATTAAAGCACAAACTTTAATGTACAGTTCTACAATTCATCTTGCTTAGATCGCTCCAGTTGGTTTGGAGGTTTTTGTTGTTGCCAAACTGGGGGCACCAGCTGAGTAACTCCACAGTGAAGATATAATCTTAATAAGTGAGATTTTTGCTGCTCTAACCACATCCCACTTTTTTTTCCCCTCACTTTTTATTATCATCTGTCTTGAATCATTTCCTTGTAGGGAACTTCAGCTACCAGTGCTAATTGTATTACACATAAGAACTGCCATTGATACCAACACAAAGGGGAAAAAATTCTCTTCTTGTTAAAATATAGAAATTCCCAGCTATATTTTAGCATGGCTACATTTGAAATTTATCTTACTCTGTAACAACAGTGACCTGGTGCCCTTATTTACCTTTAACAGAAAGCTAAAACTCACACATTAAGAACCTCAAGCAATAGTTGTAATAAGGAGACAAGGCAAAAAACCCAGGGTAAAGTTAACCTTAATACCAAGATTACTAATAAAACACTGTCATCACGTGCTTTTTACTTGTTTTAACATTTGGAAGGGTTTGTGAGAGTTAAAACAAGAGACTTGTTTAATGTCTGATTTCCACTATGCCTCATTTGCACTCATCATATACTTAGTTTACACAGTTCCTTGTTGGCTCAATTATGTTTCTGAGAAGCTTATTTTTTTGAGAACATGAGGGGGCTGTGTCTTGCAAGAACTTCAAGAGGCATTCTGCATCCTAATTCCCTTGCTCTCCTTCATCACATGACAAAGGACAATGTCCAGCATGAGTTAATTCAACATCACAGGTTATTTCTCCATAACTTGCCTCTTGCCAAAGCAGCCCCTTCTTAACACAAGACAAGCCTAAAGAAGGAAACAAATGTGTCCTAGCAAGCAGTGAGATGAATTCCTGAATGCAAAATTGGAAACAAAAAATGAAATATGAAAACAGAAACTTAAAATATATCTGACTCCAAAGTTCCTTTTTAGCTGTTCCAGTATCTTGGCTACAACGAGTGCAAAGGTCTGGCAATGTAATGCCTCTCCCTCTCTCTTCCCTTATTTCTCCTTCTTCTTCAAAGCCTGTCCTCACCTTGGAAAGCTTGCTGAGCTTACATTTTCTTTTTCACTGTGGTTCAAGATACAGTCTCTCCCTTAGCCTGTTACATGCTGGAGTTCAGTGTAAATGTATGAAGTGGGCTCTTCCAGTGGGAGCTTTTTCAGGAGTACCTGCCTGTTTTGGTCCTAAGACGTTACCTTCATTCAGAATTAACAGTTTCTTTCTGTGACAAAAATTTGGGGTTATCCTAGTATTTTATGTCATTTCTGAAATTGAAATTGACCCTGGTACATGGTCAATTACATGGTTAGAACTCTCTAAGTACCTTCTCCTGTTCATGCCTTCAAGGAAATGTGCTAGCTAAGTCATCCCTCCTCAGCTGTAAAGGATGGAATGAGGTCAAGGGCAGAAGGAAGGGGAGGGGGGAGGTGAGAAAAGGTAAAGGGGGTAGTGCATTTTTCTTTGATTTTCTCCCCATCAGTTAAATGTTCTCTTTCACACCAGTGTCCCATCAATTTTAAGTAGCTGACATGCTGGGAAGCTGACCATCTGAATTGTCTCATTTACCCCAGAGTGTTTCTTTATGTAACTGTTCACTAACCTAATGGGGACAGCTGAATCTCTGCTGTAGCAGCTCTTCTTTCTAGAGGTCAGAGCTGTTTTGCTTTCAGGTGCAAAATCTTTCCCTTTCATGTAATTATTTCATAAGCAATACTGTCCATTATAGTGAGAGAATGCAGCACACGACTTGCCAGTCATTCTCTCTCCTGCCACTGATTTACTGGGCAAACCTTAAATCAGGTCTTGACGTTTTTATTCCTCAGTTCAGCCTGAGAGTTTTAAGTCAATGTAACCAGTGTTTTAAGCCTGCTTATGGTGTGTGCCATCATGATGCCTGCAGTGTTGTCATGTTTAAGTTTGTGATATGCTTTGAGACTTGGAAGAGTTAAATTTGGTCAGAACATTCCTTAAATCTTACATATGTATGATACACACCAGAAAACAGTTAATTCCTTGAAACTACTACTAACCATTAGTAAAAGGTACGTTTTGCTCTGGAATTCCCTGACCTGACTGCTTGAGAAGAAATGTCCTGGAGTAAAATCTCTGTCAAATTGCATACTTTGTCCACCATGCATTTCTTTTTTATCTGAGCTTTAATTTTTTAGTATTTTGATGCTGAAGTCTGTAACATCTCAAGCTTCAGTACTGCATTCAATGGGAAGGATGACCAGAAACAAAATTAAATGTCATAATAGTTCACGCAGAAAAGCCTTCTGTTTTTTCTTTCTTCTTAAAATGAAGCTCTAAGAACAATAATGAAGAGCCAGAAACTGCCCAAACATGCAAAGGAATAAAGTTAGTCAGTTTAGTGTGGGTTGCAGTGCATACATGGATCACCAGGTCTGTTATCACCAGTGACAGTTCAGCTCACCATCAGCAGCAATTGCAGCTAAGATGAAAAGGGATGTGATCCATTGGAATAAATGAAAATGCACAAATAAACTGTCACTGACTTGAAATTAGACACAAAATCTGTGTGTGCACGTAAATTATTTTATCCTTGTAGTTCTATTTCCCTTGCACAGGGAATGATTCTCTTTTTAATTGTCTTTATCTGTATTTGTACTCTTTCTTACGCCTGTGATATACAAAACTAAAAACTTCATTCCTCTCTAGCAAGTTTACTGGCAGGATAGGGAAGTTAGTACTGATACACAGCTTTGCTCAGCGTGATGCAGGAGTTTCCAGACTGCTAAAGTGATAAGTAACAGCAGTAGCTGCCAGGTCTGTCTAGGTGGAGGCATTTAGTAGAGCTGCAGACAGATCCTTCAGCTGAGTACTTGAGTGCAGAAACATCTTGGCCCTCCAACCTCTGCCAGAACCCAGCTATTTTCAAGGTCTGTACTCCTGCCTGAGGAAGTGGGACCAGGTTCAGGAGGCAAAAAACTGGGTTCCCAATGTGTAAAAGCTCTGCCATTTCAACTGGTTGTGTGGAAGAAGTTACTGAGGGAACAGTAAGGAAATGTCTCCTAGTGCCTATGTAGGCTAGAGCTGGAAGGTATTACTCTCACTTGTGGTGCTTTTTATCACCAACAGTGGTGTTCCTGGAGCATGGGATTCATCTCACCTAATTTTAACTTTGTATGTCAGAATTATATGAAAATCCACAATTTAACTTTATGGAGGGCTGGGTCACTGTTTTCTTCAGTTTCTTTCTGGGTGAGTTCACAGCTACAAGTTTTGCTTGTGTTTCGGGTCCAAATAAACTCAAAATCTCAAAATCAAACAGTCAAAACTGCCAAATTTTATCTGGTTCCTTGTCAAAATCATGCTAGAATTCAAAGCATAAATCAGCCAAGGTTCACTCAAAACTGTGCTTAAGGTTCACCCAGAAAGTCTAATATTTTTATTAAACATGAAATTATGTGAGTTTTACATAAATCAGGAAACACAGAATATGTTCCTCATGGTTCCATAAACCTCATTTTAACATCTCCTTCATCATTTTATCTGACAACTGGTCTCATTTATGTTGTCCAGACTGAACCCAAAATTCCACTGAATATGGTGATAACTTGATTCAGTCTTAAGAATCAGCTTCAGAGTTGGTTCCACAGGGAGAGCTGAAGAGAGGAGAATCTGTTTGACTATTCCAGATCACTCTAGAAGCACAAGAACTCCATGTCTCTCAGACTGGAATATGTAATAAAAGAAAACTTATTAACAACAAAAAAATCCCTATGTGTCCTTTACTCTTGCTTCCTCATGCATGTAGTCATAGAATCATAGAATGGTTTGGGATGGAAGGGACCTTAAAGACCATCCAGTTCCAACCCCCTGCCATGGGCAGGGACATCCTCCACTAGACCAGGTTGCTCAAAGCCTCATCCAGCCTGTCCTTGAACACTTCCAGGGATGGGGCATCTACAGCTTCTCTGGGCAACCTGTTCCAGTGCCTCACCAGTCTCTCCAGGAAGAATTTCTTTCTGATGTCAAATCTAAATTTACCCTCTTTCAGTTTAAAGCCATCGCCCCTTGTCTGTCACTACATGTCCTTGTAGAATGTTCCCCCCTATAAAAGTCCACCCCCCCACAAAAGTCCACACCCCCAGCATTCTTGTATCCCCCCCTTCAGGTACTGGAAGGTGCTATAAGTTCTCCCTGGAAGTGCTCCATCCTTCTGATCATCTTTGTGGCCTCCTCTAGACTCGCTCCAACCGGTCAGCATCCTTCTTATGTTGAGGGTCCCACAGCTGGACACAGCACTGCAGGTGAGATCTCACGAGAGCAAAGTAGAAGGGGAGAATCACCTCCCTTGACCTGCTGGCCATGTTTCTGATACAGCGCAGGGTACAGTTGGCTTTCTGGGCTGCCAGCGCACACTGTCGGCTCATGTTCAGCTTTTCCTCCACCAGTACCCCCAAGTCCTTCTCCTCAGGGCTGCTCTTGATCCATTCTCCACCCAGCCTGTACTTGTGCTTGGGATTGCCCTGACCCAGGTGCAGGACCTTGCATTTGGCCTTATTGAACTCCATGAGGTTGTCAGAGGTCCACCTCTCCAGCCTGTCAAGGTCCATTTGGATGGCATCCCTTCCCTCCAGCGTGTCGACTGAACCACACAGCTTGGTTTTGTCAGCAAAATTCCTGAGGGTGCACTTGATCCCATCATCCATGTCACTGACAAAGATGTGGAACAGCGCTGGTCCCAACACTGACCCCTGAGGAATGGCGCTCATCACTGGTCTCCACTCAGACATTGAACCATTGACCACAACTCTTTAAGTGTCCCTATAGCTGCTGTGTTTTCAGAGAGGAGTGCCCAGAGTCTATATTTATTTATCTTTTTTTACCTTTATAATAAATATCTGTTAAATGTAAGATGCTTTTAAGATATATATCTTAAATAGTAATTCCTCTGTTATACACATAATTTTATTGTTGAGCATTTAGGCAACAACGTGTATATCTTCTCACAAATATCTAGCACATGGCTCCAAAACAGTGTGAATTGGAGAGGTAGCACCGCTTGACCATCTCTTCATTTATGTTTTTCCTTAAGTCAAGAGTGAGGGATAAGTAGAGTTGCAGAGTGCAATTCATTTAATCCAAAAATACATGTCTAAGAGATGGGAAATTAATGGTCCTGTGTATGTGTGTGTGTCTGTGTGTATTCCCCTGCCCACTGACATACAGGGAGACATAATGATTAGATTATGCTGTTTAATTCATTTGAGATGAATGATATTATATAGATGCTTCAGAACTAAACATCACCATTTACAGTTTTCCCTATCAGGAAAACTTAGATTGGTACCAAAACCTGCCTTTTTACTACTTCTAGAGCTCCAAGGACAATGCTGGTTAAGAGTCTGTTTTAAGACTTGTAGTTCTTATGTCCAGCCCATTCATATCTTTTCAGAAATCCACATTGGAATAAAATAGCAGAGAGAAAATACTTATGGTTTTGATTATTTAGTATTGGGGGTGAAATAGTTATTTTCTGTACTGTTGTGTGTAATTTTTCTGTAATAAGAAGTAGCTCAAATGCAGAAACACTGGAGTCACTGAGAACATTTAATATGATGACTGATTATTTAAAATATGCTGTGAAACACTTTGGGTTTAGAAATACTTATGCCCTGAAGACTATCATGAAGAATGGCTGCATTCCACAGCAAGAACAGTGTTTGGAAAGCTTAGCTCACTTCAGCCTACTCACAATGATGATAAATTGCATGTACCGTACACTGTATGCACAGTTTTTATGCAGGTGTTTTTGTTTTGTTTTGTTTTACATAAAAAAAAAAAACCCCAACAATCCTTCTGCCTGCTTGTCTTTTCCCCCCATGAAGAACATTTAGACCCATTTCTTCAGTATTTCAGCACCTAAAGTACAAGTAGTACAACCAGCTACATTAGTTCTGCAACAGGGATAAAAATCCTGCAGATTTTCTGATCCGTTCTGTCCCTAAGTACCCTGCTCTGGAATGAAACAGGGAAAACTCCAGAATTACTTTGACCCCAATGTTCATAGTGTTAACCCAGCTAGCTCTGTGCTGCTCTTTGCCTCAGCCACTGAGTGGGAGGAAGGAAGCGAAACTGGGTCACCGTGTGCTCTTGGCAGGTCAGGTTGTAGCTTCCAGTCTCTCATATTTACCAGGAACTAAAACAAGGAGCAATTTCTTGCTGCCCTCCTTTCCAGGGAAAAGTGGTTACATTATCATTAGTCAGGTCATTACATTATCAGTAAGGTCAAAAACTTACTAAAAAATAAGCAAAACTGCAATATTGACCTTGACAGGAGCAGCTTCAGGGGTTACAGGTGTGAGTGAAAGACTATGTATTTCTCTCTCTCCTTTTCCTCCTCCAAAGAGCAATTTGTTTCTTCAAAGGGAAACAAAGATGGAGAAGAGTGTGGCTGGGTCACCTATGCCACCCCAACTTCATCCTTAAGCCAGTTTGAACATTTAAATGCTCATCTGTTTAGATATTGTTTTTCCTGCTCATCGGTGTAGGCTTTTCAGGGAATCATTTGTCCCTAGCAACCGAGTTATCAGGTTACATCTGAAGTAGTACACAGAGCAGGGCCAGGGCACTCATCCAAGCATGTCAGGATTGTGCCTTGACACATTTCTCACCCAGACTGGCTAGCACTGACCTGCAGTCTAGGTGGGGTATGGACAGGAGTTAACATGGGTTGGGCATTTATCTCAGTATGATGGTTTGGAGTCACCGGAGCAAAGAGAGTTTAACAGTATCAATGTAATTATGCATCAGAGATGACAATGGTCTGTGGTCATTTTATTTATTGGCATAGATATAGTTCATAGAATCATAGAATGGTTTGGGTTGGAAAGGACCTTAAAGACCATCTAGTTCCAAGCCCCCTGCCATGGTCAGGGACACCCTCCACTAGACAAGGTTGCTCAAAGCCTCATCCAGCCTGGCCTTGAAGACAGCCAGGGATGGGGTATCCACAACATCTCTGGGCAACCTGTTCCAGTGCTTTAGTACCCTCTCTGTGAAGAATTTTTTCTTGACATCCAATCTAAATCTCCCTGCTTTCAATTTAAACCCGTTACCCCTTGTCATGTCCTGAAAGTTAGTCTTTCATACGAAATATCCATTTGTTATAACAATGCATGAATCCATAAGGTTACAAACAGATACAAGGTTTTTACAGATGCACACAAACTCATATACTTGTCAGAAAATAAAATGTATCATTACAAATTTACCGGCATGAAGAAACAAGGCTTCCTCAGAAATATGTCGAAATTCTTAAATCACTGTTTATTTCCTTGCCAGGCAGGAGCCAAACTTTAGGGAGTCATGGGATGCAATCTTTCTGGCCGTGTAAAATAAGTGTTGCAAAACTGAAGATGCTGCAAATGACTTCCTAGAACTTTGTTCCATGCTAAGCATTTTGTCTGAAATATTTCAGCAAAGAGAAATTCCAATTTCTTTCACAGCTCAGACAACAGGAAATAATGCAGTAAAAAAAGATTAGTTTTTGTTCTGTTTTTCATGCCCCAAAACTGCACTGAGATAGCTACATTTTATTTTAGGGATGTAATCACAGAGCATTTTTTCATATACATGTGCAACATATTCAAGAGGTTCATCTACTCAATTTTTTATTCTTTTCACAAACCAAAATCATGGGAATTGTGAAAAACTATACACAAAACAGAGAGACTTTGTCAGAAGCAATTTGGTTATAAATTAGTTTTGTTTTGTTTCCTTTTGCCTCCACTAAAGCCATTAGCACTTAATAGTACAATGTAGTTTACTCATTCCCCTAGGCAAGGAAAGATCATAGGTACCAATATGTTGGGGGTGGGAGGGCTGTTAAATGAGGGTCTCTAAGCTCAGAAGGGATGGTCTGAACAACTAATTTAAAAGAGAAAAGTAAATTTTCTCCTCCACCCTTGAAGAAGACAGTTAGTACTTCATCTGAAAGGGGTTGCTTGCTTACCTCTTGAAGATTCTTCATTGTCTTGAATCTGGCTGTAGGCATTCCCGAGCAACAGGAAGTAGGGCTTAAGTCACAGTATCTGTTCCCATCCTCCCTCTTCTGAACAATTCTAGATTGGGCAGATTTTTGCTTGGTTTCTGAAACTCCTACTATCCCAGTGCATCACAAGGTGAAGCCCACACATCAAAGCCAGGGTCGTGAGCTCCACTCACTTGCAGAGAACTTGGAAATGCCTAAAGCTTCAAGATACTATGTTTTGGAGTGTAATGCTGTCCTATCCATTGCCTTCTTGTAGAAACAAAACCCCAAACACAAACAAAAAACCCCAACCCACTAAAGAAACAAAACCAAATTCTCCACAAATTAGGTTTCTTTTGCCTTCTGTACATCTGATATGAGAAAATTATGAACCACCACAAAACCGCTTAGTAAAATAAAACTCTGAAGAACTCAACTCACAAAAACCCAACAGAGTATGCTTCACTTACTGTAAGGAGTTCATAAATTCTTTTCTGTACAGCACTTATTCTGTGATATCAACAGCTTTCACAGACACATACCTGCAGCAATGCTTACCCATCCAGAACAAAGCAAGCTAATCTATAATTGCAACGTGAATAAGAACATGGTTATTAGTGAAGCAGCTGTCACTGGAAAGACCTCAAGAGACTACATGTAGACTAAGCCACTGCTCAGCATAGCTAAGATTTTAACAGCCTGGTCCTTTATGAACCCATGTGACAAAAATAATAAAAATATTTGGTGTGAGCAGGCTCCAATTCTGCTTGATCAACAAATCGTCTTGACTGTCCCTCTTGTAATTTGTAAATGAACCAAAATTAACTTATGACTCAAGACTGTCTGCTATTTGTTCTTTCAGAGAGCTTTGTGATGTAGGTTATGGTGGGACATAACATAGGTGCTGTTTAAGACACAGTTTATACGGCATACAACTGAAGAACTAAAGACAAACTCAGCTCGACTGAGTCTGAAACAGGATTAAGCCTGCAATAAGCTTTTTTGGGAAGAGCAGTTTAAATGCTAAACACAAGTGCAGTGTCTCTTATTACTCTGACATTAAGTATGTATAGAATCATTGTGATTTGGAGATTGGTGGGTTTCTCTTTAGGTCACTAATTCATACACATGCTTCAACTAGATAAAAAATGATATTTAATAAACCTCAGGAATGACATCAGGAAAAAACCACACCAACTAACTACAGCCAAAAATCCTTCAAGAAATTAGCAAAGTAAAATAACATGTTGTGCCTTATACTGGGGCATTTATTTATTCTGTTAGTTTGATTGGTTAATACAAAAAACCTCATAGATAAGGTGATTACAACACGGGAATAGCAGCCAAAGTCCTGGCACAAACTACTAAAAACCTCCACCTCACTTTTTTCAAGGTCAGCATCATTCCCAAGCCAAATTTCATAAAAAGGATATACTACTTGAAAACAGCAGTGAGAAAGGGATCACTGGAGACTTAGAGTCTGGCAACCAAATCTGGGAAATTCTTTTGAGAAAGTGACTAAACTGGAAGATGAGAGAGGCCTTCCTGAGCTGTAAAGGGGACCTGTACCATGGACACAGTGTACTCATCACTGAAGAGAAGTTTTTCTATCAGTCAACAATTTTTAAAATTCAGAAGGTACATGTGGACCTTTGTCTTTCTTTATAGAAAAACCCAAACCACAAAAAGACCCCCACACAAGCCATTTTTGCATTACCTAAATTATTTTCTATGTATTTGTAGTTGGTTTTATTAAGACTGTGCATAAACCATGACCCTGACAGTGAATGTGACAATGAAACGTGGACTCCTTTTCCCTTTCAACTCACCCCTGCCCCTGCACGAAAGCTGCTTGTAACTTTTTTGGAATGATTAGGATCATTCATTAGGATCACAATGACATAGACATTGTGACACTATAGCACACACAAAAATGAATACTATTGTATTCGCTGGAACAATCCATATAGATTACTTCATTCTAATAGCAAACACATTGGTTTTTTCTCCTAGACTGCCCTTTACCTAAGATTCTGTAGTCTTGTAACTGCCTTTTCAATAAGAAAGGAAGTTTTGTGTTTTCTCTGTCTGATCATAAGGATATCAAGCCACATAAATATTCTTTCCTGACTATCATTACTAAACAATTAAAAGGGGAACAATCTGTTGTGTGATTGATTGTCTTCAAGACTTACATAAAATGCCTTAGAAACAGTAAAAAATGTAAAAAGTTTACTACAATCAAACAGTTGCCATTTTGACAATGAATGAGCATTTACAGCAAATAATCCTAAAATTTTAACCCAATAGGAATGTTAACTGTTCCACTGAAAAGAGAATAAAAATCAAGACTGAATGTTTGTGTCCAACTACCTATGTAATTCCTATGCTGCCTAATACCGAAAATTACCCTGGTTGTGATCTGACCTTGTCATAATTCGATCTCAAAGGCTGATTATCTTTGTACCCTGCAGCTGGAAGGAAATGTTTTCCAGCTCTTAGAAGTCACTCTGTGTACTAGGCAAAGGTGACTAGTTACAGTTTTTAATTCTGGAAGGGTGGCAGTGAATGGAGTGATGGAAAGAAATGCTCAGTGACAGAATATTGCTTGTATTTCTCACAAAATGTGCTTTAAGATTTATATGATACAGTTTAAAAAAAGTCTGATTTTCCTTATGCTGAATTTTATTACCTCATTCATTTAGTCACAGAAGGTTAAATTATATCAGAGAATTGATGACAGATTCCCCAGTCATAAACATAACTCTTATCTGAGAACAAATCATGGCAAACTGGAAGAAATGGGAAAGGATTTCATTTAGTGATATACATTAGTTCTCAAATATCTGACTTTGATTTCATCAAACAAAATTATGTTAACCCAGTTCAACCACCCTTTCTTACTTTTCAGGAAATTGTAAGGATTATTGAAAACTGAAATTTGATGAAAGGTAATATAGGAGAAGTACATAGAATTCAAAGATTCAGTAAAATATGTTGTATCTTGCAAGTCCCGTGCTAGGAACTTGTGTGGTGGTTTAAGGTTCTATTTTTAGATGCTACTTCTCTTAATTTTTTAAAGCTTTTATGTCCATTCTTACCTCACGTGCAGAAGTAGAAAGAAAATTTTCTTGTATAAAAATGCAGAACAGATTGCAGATACTAAATAAATTTTAAACATGAACTTCCTGCTAGAATGAGTTTCAAATGTAAATTTAATGGGGTTTATAAACTGTTTTCAGAAGACAGAGATACAGTAAAAATCATTATGGACATTAAGTACCATTTAAATTGTAAGTTGAATTAATGACTGTATATTTGAACACAGTACCAGAGTACATTTGAGGAAAAATACATGGTAGCCAAGGATTCTTTTTTTCTCCTGAATAGCATTTAAAATCAAGTATTGCCCACCATTTTTCATATGACTCTTCTTTTTTTCTATCCAAGCAAGACAGAAAGTGACCAATGGGCTAGAACAAGGAATTCAGGATGTATTGTTTATATTCACAGGTGCATAAAACCATCCAGCTTTTCACTCTGCTTTAATCAGGCTTTTTCAGAGTGGGCTATGAACCTAACAAAAGTGGTTTTGTGGCCTGCATCTGAAGCAGATAAGTTCCCAGAAAGAAAAGGAGGGGTTGGGTGTTTATTCTCTGCCAAAGCACAGTTATACTTCCACTTCCTCTCTTATCTTGTTTAGACTGGTCCTTAGCAGGCAGAAGGCTGCAGTTTTCTTGTCCATCAGCTTCTTCTAAGACTGGAGGCAGCCTGAACTGTGACGACACACGTACAACCAACAACTCCATGGCGCAAAATCAAATCCTGACCTTGCTAGACTTGTAAAATAGTAGAAATGTAAATATTTTGTTCAAAATCCTCCCAATCAGATACAAACCCTAGATATATATTTCTCATTGATTGCAAATCACCTGTTTAAATGTCATCTTAAATCTGGGCTCCGAAGACCATGGTTGAAAAGGAGTGCTGTCTTTTATTGTAATTCACAAGGAGAGTGTACTGTCTTGTAAAAACCAGTTCCTTTTGCACTACATCTCTCAATCTCTGATTAAGCTGAACTTAATAAAAGCAATGACATAGCCGCCTTTGCATGAAATTTTACTTAGTCTACTTTTGTGTGTGTGCATGCATGCGCGCTTGTGTGTATAACCATCAACTTCAGCTGTAACTTCGTTGGAATTAATAGGTGCAACATATTCCTGATCATAATTTGAAATTAATTAAGATCACCTAAACGGAATCTGTTTACTTCCAGGGACTGGCTATTGGAGTTAATTCTGCACTGATGTCCAACAGGGAATATGCCAGCAATAACTTGGCTATAGTCACCATATAAAGAACACCAAATGAACATGTGCTACTGAAAGTGAGTAATGATCAAAAAATCAGGCCTAAAACTCCTAATGGATATTAAATACTTTGACCCTGGCGCTTAACCAAGAAGACGAGGAGACAGAATGCCAACTATTAAAACAAAAGCATTACTTTTACATCACTTTCATATTTTTCTGAGTGCTGTTGCCATCTTTCTGACCCGTCATGATAACTTGTCTCTGGCTCTTCCCCTCTTTCTGTTGATCCAAGAGGCTCATTCAATACCCACTAATAGAGGCGGGGGAAATCTTTCCATGACTTCAGTGAACTCTGGATCAGATCTCACATTTTCTTAAACTTCCAAATCCTTTGGGACCCCAGCTCTCACATTTTACCTTAGACAATATTGTCTTCACAAATGGATATTTTTTTACTATGAAAATCAGTCTTTTCTTCTTGTTGACAAAAGTGATGCCAGCCCCATTATTTATATCACATTTAGCAAACCCACAGGAGTTAAGCAAATCTGGAACCCTCCAGGAGATAGACTGCCTTGATGACTGTAGCATAAGTCACCCAGGCTGAGGCCATTCACTCAAATATTTCCGTGTGTAAATATTAAGTTACAATGTACTGTAATGGAACTAACAGTGTGTGCCCCAAGTCAGGTGCAGTGAATGAGCTCAGGTTCAGTACCAATAGTTACACTCATGTATCACCCTTCGCTTTCAAGATGAAATGGATTATCTCAGATATTTAGACCAAGTTCTCTGTAATTTCACATCCCTGGGACACCACTGTCCTTCTGTTGCTGTAGTCTAGCTCTTACTCTGCAGGTAAAATTGCTCCCAGCCTGTAATTACTTACTTCCACCTCTGCCACAGAAGGGATGGGACACATGACCCACACTAGGACCACTTGCAGAAGCGTGTCTGTTACTGCTATAATGGCTGATTTTTTGAGCTTAAAACCAGATCTGCCCTCTGTTAATGGTCCCCTTTTCAGTTTGGAAGACAATTACCTGAACATGTGGTTGTATTTTGTGGTTTTGGACTCTGAGAGGAGGGGGAAGGTGAGACAAATTATTTAGTACATGAGGCACCTTACAAAGTTGTGTTTCACATGGGTCACTTGTTTCTGTGGATTGTCTCTGGACAGAACATGCAGAACTTCCGTGACATCACTTAATAAACTCTAGAGCAGAGAACCTTTATGATTTCCATATTACTCACCCTTCTTAGAGAGGAAAGTTTGGTGAGATTTCTTCCACCTTCCACAGTAAGTATCATAAGATTCTTTAACCTGGCCAATATTAAAAGGGCATTATTCCTTAAATCATAGCCTTTTCTGAATTTTCTGCTAAAATGCCAATGAAATTTCTAATGCAATATAATTAACCAACCTGCACAGGAGCAATTTCTCCACTTGAAATCCCCTCATTTTATTTTTTTTTAAATATACACAGAGGCACCAGGCTTTTGTGCCTAAAAAGCTTCCAAACTTTCAATGTAGAAAGAAGTATTTTTCACGTTATAAATATGTAAAGCAAGCTTCTGAAACTTCTTTATGCCTAATTCATCTCATTTGATGTTGCCCTCTAGTAAGTTACAATCATTTTCCCTGCACTCTTTGGTTCAGTCATCATTCATCAAATCTCAGACTAAAAGAAGTTTTTACAGCTGGGTCATAAACCAAATCAATGGAAATGTTGATGCAGCATTAACTATATCAATCCTAACAGGTGTCTCTGTAATAACCCTTGTAAAAGAAACACCTCTGTGCAGCTCACCAGCAGGCTCCAAGGAGTATGCTAAAGGAGGGAGAAGGGAATAATGAGTAATTAGGGTTTTCACTAACCAGAAAGATAGGTTCTTTCAATTTCTGTCCATTGAAAGTCACACATGTAAGCATTATGGTAATATAGATCTCAGCTGCACGTTTCCAGTAAAGTCATGACGAAATATTAAAAACTAACCCGAAAGAGAAATTGTTAATCTTGCAATTACCTTACTCATTATATGCAACCCCGTGAGCTCTGCCACATATTCACATGCAGGTGTCCATGTAAGGTATTTTTAACAAGGAAAATGGTGTTGGTGTCTGTTGGAGTGATCGGTAAGAAAAATATGATGCTGGCCTGCCATGTTTATCGTTTAAATCATATTTTAGCAAACATCTTTTCATTTTGTGTTGGAAGCCTGAGCTGAGAATTCCCTGGAGAGCTGACCAGGAGCCCACTGCAGAGAGCACTGCCTCAGGACAACAGTGAGCTGTGTCTCGACAGGAGGTTTTTTGAGGCTCACTCCTGCACACAGAGGCACATTGTTGTAGAAGGCAGATATTATGATGCTGGTTGCTTTCTACATTTTTCATATTGGAGCTTTCTTGTCCATTAAGATCTTTCTCTGGTTAGCTTTGCCCAGTGCAACTCAATCTATGCCACATGACAGATGCCTTACCACTTGTTATCACTGAATTTTCCTGCATCCCTGCAGAAGAGTAGTATCCTCCATATACTCTGAATGACCGTATGCCTGCGTATGCTAGAAGGGTGTGTCACGTCAAAGACACTGATATCCCCAGAGAAAGCTGAAGCACTATCGTGGTTTAACTCCGGCTAGCAAAATACCACAAAGCCGCTCTCACAAATCCCCCTCCCTTCCTCCAGTGGAGGGGAAGAATCGAAGGAAAAAGAAATAAGGAAGCTCGTAAGATTGAGGTAAGAACTATTTATTAATTAAATCTAAATCGATATATACAAATACTACTAATAATAAATAATTAAAATAATAGAAAATAAAACATATGATACAATATGATACAATTTCTCACCACCCTCTGACCAATGCACACCCAGGTGCTGAGTAGTGAGAGTCAGACCCAGAGAGCCCAAGAGCTGCATCCTGAGAGCGATCACAGCCTGATAGTCGCAGCCTGAGTGCTGGAGCCTGATTGCTGATGCAGCAGATTCCGAACAAACCCTATCAGCGATAGCACTACCGGAGAAACTAAGCAGACTCACCAACTCCCTCATGAATGAGCCAGCACAGGAGTTAGCAAAGCAGCTAATGCAGGAGTCAGGGGGAGCATTAGCAAGTGCCAGGAAGTAGACAAGCAAGAGAGCAAGGGAGGGAGTAATGGCTCCCGGACCCCCTCCTCACCTTATCCCTGGAACATGATGTACTATGGAATGAAATACTTCCTTGGTCAGTTTGGGTCAGCTGTCTGAACTGTGTGTCCCCTGCACTGCCCGTAGTGAGACAGCGAGAGCTGGGAATGCAGCTGCAGTATCAGAAGAGGAGAAAGACCTTGAATTCAGTGCAGGCATTCCCCAGCACCACCTAAGAACTTATCCATACTTCTCTCAGCATCCAGGAACACAGCTCCTTAGGCAGCCATGGTAAAGAGAGTTAACTCTTTCCTGACTGAACCCAGCACAAACACCTCCAGTGCTTAGTCAAGTTTTTGCTAACTTTTGTATGACTCACAATGGGTTAAAATTTAGAATTAATTCTATTTCTAATGACACAATAGTCAGTAGCAAAAAGACTGTAAGCAGTATGCAGAACACCTGCTTCTTGTCAAAACGCAGGAGGCTTTGTACAAGAGAACTTCAGGATGCAGGCACATTTCTTCATTTCTTAAACTGTTTCTGCCTAGCATACAATACAGCAGTTTATCTGAGTCTCCAGGAAGTAATTTTGTCTGTAAAATAACTTGTGAAACACAGAAAACACTAGTGTATTTTCAACTTGACAGTCTTTTTAAAGACTCTGCGTATCCTTTTGAACACAACACATACCAGGACTGGGATGGGGCACAATAGCCTGTTCCCTACCACACACCAAACATCTCCCAAAGCTTCCAAGAAGACAAAAGCACTTGTTTCTTGTTGCAGTCTCCTTTGTTGTGCCTCTCAGTCGCAGTGGCCAAACTAGGTCAGTTGGATTCAGAAACAATATCATACTTGTTTACTTCTGTTGAACCTTCGTTCATCTTGGGGAGGAAAGTGTGACAAGGAAGTAAGTGCTGCAGAGGAGAGAAAATTCTCCCACATTTTATTCCATAGTAAGGTACAGCCAATATTTATTCCTTATTTGGGAACATTTACAGTTCTGATACCTTTAAGGACATTGTCCCAAGTTCTGCGATGTCTCTGAAGACCATTATGTGAAAGTCCTCCTGTGTCAATAAGTTACTGCACAATAGGTTTAGAAACAGAACTCATGCAAATGTTTTAAGCAAAGTGAATCCAGTCTCCCCATCAGAGACTCCTGGAGAGCTGGAACCTTTGCTTGTGGGATGCCTGGGGTTTGCCTGGAAGGGGAAGAAGAGTGGGGGAGGAGACAAGCAGCACAGCACAATAGGTTTCTGGAGAGTCTGTTGGAAGCTATTAAACTAGGATGAAAGAATGGACTTCCAGAGGGGCAGAAAGGAATACAAGTCCTTCTCCTCCATGAAAAACTGCTTTGAGTATACTGCAACACAAGACCCCTCTGCCCTCATTAGCACAGCTAGAGCTCCCTCTTCTGATTCACTCAGTCCTCTTCTGGATGTGGACCTTAATATTCCCACGAGCAATGGCAGGACACGCTGTCCGGCACCCAGCTGGGATCTCCACTACCAAGTTGGTATGTTCCATATCCTATCTGTCAGCATCAGACTGTGATTTACACGGGTATAAAACTGAGTGATGCAAAACCTGGAACTGCCGTTCGATTCAATGGGTTTCTTTAGACATGTGCCAAGTCTTTGTACAACAGGCTAGAACCAAAGGTAGAAGCATCACCTCCAGAAGGAACCTACCATTTGGAGGTAGTCACCCAGTGAGGCTGCCTCTGGGCAGAGTGTTTGTCACATGACTCTTCTAATCCATGTGCAATGTGATGTTTCCTTGCAGACCTCTTGAATCAAAGATGTACAAAGAAACGCGCGTAACATTTTTCATTTTTCTATAGTAGTAGGAAGATGCTACACAAATTCCAGAACAGAATGAGTTGGCAGCCTCTCACAGCTAAAACTATGATTTTTTTTCTTACAGTAAAAAAAAAATTCTCACGACGTTTGTATTTTTATCATCTTGACATTATAAAACCCAAAGGAAAGACTAGCAATTCCCTTTTTGTGCTGCCAGCATTGATCTGCCTTTGATTTCCACTTTCCTCTGTCTAAATGTGCAAGTGCTCTTCCGAGAGGCCAGATAGAAAGATGTGGAGCTTGCAGAGTCTGTTCCTCACCACTTCTTTGGAGGGTAAAACAAAATGGGGAGTCTGACACTTCCTAATGAGCCACTGTTTTCAAGGCATGTTCATGTAGAATTAGCTCAGTCTCTTTAAAATAAAAAGGTAATACTAAGGGGGAAACATTCTCCACTGCTTAATCCCTGCTAACACAGCATCTGAAATCTAGCCAAGCGTCACATGTGTACAGTGCTCAGTATATAATGTATATGAAGTCAGCAAAACACACAATTGCAGGGTTTCTATTGCGAAAAAAGCAGGCCTGACCTTTTGACAGAGTAAACACTGCTTTCTCACCCAGATACATCAAACCATCTTTATATTTCATCATGCATTTCACTTGCCTTTTCTGTTTTTCTTTTTTTTTTTTTTTAATCACTACATTTACATTTTTTCCTGATCATCTAAAACCTCGGGGAATAACCCTAATGATCATAATCCTTCCCTTGCAACCCTTCTCCTGCTCCCTCCCTTTCTTTTTTTAGCGTGTTGGCAGCCCTGATCAATGTTGATTCATTGAAGGGAACAGAATCTGCAAACTCTTCAGTAACACTAGACAAGCTGCTACTACAAGCAGCTGCAGTTGCAGTTCGCATCTCACTAGGGGTTTTTCAGAAAACCCACCCACAACACACAAGGGGAATTCTCCCGGACAAGCTGCAGGTGCTATGGATATTTTCATTTAATATTCATTCTTGCAATTCAGCACATTTGTAATCCATGTGGTAAACTGTTACTTACATTTCTCCCAGCGGACCACAACCAGATGTCGAAAATAAGAAGTCCGGCGGAGATATCGCTGCTTCTCCTCTACATTGTGCATTTCAATGGTCTTAAAACAAATCTGCTTTCTCAGGACAAAAAAAATGTGCTTTTATATTTAAAGACACTTTTGTTGATATTAAGTCATAATAAATATATCCAGAAAATACAGGCCCCATGTAGATTATGAAGTGCTTTAATTGGATGAATATTCTTTGTTATATTAGAGGAAATGTACTCTTTTTACTCGGCGTCACTATCATATTTTCAACTAAAAAGCCAAAAAAGTGTCACGGCGGAATATTACATGAATTCATAGCCTGTATTCTGTATATACCACAAAGTTTTCCCAGAAGGCTTGACTTTCCCAGTGTCAGGAGATGGGAATTGCTGTACCTGTCTGTTTATTTATTTTGTTTATTTGTAAGCATTTCTATTACACCCTTCACCACAAGGATATACTCTGTATATTCTGAAAGCATGCCAGTGTTAGGAATTCTTTGATACCCCAAAAAAAACCCCCTAATACTAGAGCTTTCTGCAAAATTGCATTTAAATATACACTAAAGACTGGTTGGGTTTTGTGTCTTTTTAAAGACAAAAGAAAAACATAGCATTTTTATCCAATGCAGTTTTACAAACTATCCCCCAGACTCTGCATCAATGGCAGTAAAGGAACTGCTGTTCTCTTTGTTTTCCTACACTCTGCCCATTCCCAGCATCTTTGGGTACATTCCAGCAGTACTTGAAATAACATCAAAGCTTTCATTAATAACTTCTCCACAAGAGAAGCAAGGGTGAGAAGAAGATCACCTAAAGCTTCAGGTGCAAAACTGTTTATATTTTTCTAAATTTTTGGTGTTAAAATGTTATTCCCCAAATGAGTGTCCACAGTCTCCTGGCTTATATCTCCAAACTCATAAACAGTGACAGGACAGTAACATCAGACACAGGACAGGGAAGAGGTGGTTCTTTCCTTGGGTGTCTTTAAAATACAAACACGTTATTCTTCTTGGTGTTGAAGCAACTCTTTTTTTTCTTACTCAGTATTTGCCTGATCCCAAAACCCCCAGAAGAAAGCAGAGTTCCATATGGCTAAAGGATATATAACTATGCTGAAGGAGACAACCATTGTCCTAAAAAACTTTAAGCAGAAATCCAAACTCATTGTGCAAAGCCACACTCTTTTCCTGGCTGTTTTGGGTCAGAAAGAGACGGGTATCTTTACTGAATCTTCCTGAGAAGATAGTTTGAATTAATACAAAAATCTGGTGCGTGGGGACACCTCTGTGGTGCATTTAATTGGTTTATTAGGGCCCCCAAAACTGGTTTCTTTTGCATCTGTCTCTCTAAAGTCAGGAATTCCAGCATAGGCTTAGGTCATGATTAGATTAGTGACCTCATCCTGGTCTCATATTGCAGACATTGGCCATGACCTCCAGTTTCAGGGCACATGGGGTGAAATCCTAGCTATGCTGAAGCCAGAGGGGCCCAGACTGGCTTTCTCCTCACATTCTCAAGTCCTTCAGGTTTTGCAGCTGTATTGCAAAAGGTGACATGGCTGCAGAATCCAAAGGGTGTGTCGGCTGTCCTTTCTGTAAAGTAAAAATGTACTTGTAGAAATGGTTTACTTCTTTTTATTAGGGGAAAAACTGGGAAAATAATTAAATGACTTCTAAATGATCGCTTGAAAATGTTTGGTAGAAAAGGATATGCAGGATTCAAGGAAAATCCTAGAATCAAACAGCTACCAAAGACAGACGAGTAATAACTTGAGTAGGTATGCAGCACACGCTTGAAATCCTATCTTGCCAGGGCTACTGTGACTCCTTCATGAGAATTACATTGATTCACATGTTGAGGTGGGAGAAAGATGAAAAAGCTCAAGGGCCTAAAGCACTGCTTTTTCCATGTGCATTACCATTACTGAAACACCTGAGCTAAATAGCCTATGTTAAGCTGTTGTAAAAAAATTCAATAGCTCTCATTATAGCCCAGAATTTCTCATTTCCTACTTGTGGTGAGATGCTGGTTGCACCCTGGGTTGCTGTCTGGAGCGTGTAATGACAGTGGTTCAGGGCCCATTAAAGGTATTCTCTTTTTACAATGCCAACAAGGTAGTGGCAGTAAAAAGAGAGGGGGGAAAAATCGAATACATAACAATATCGGTGAATGAGAAGCATATGTGCTGACAGAGGAATGTGTTCTGCAGGGAGTTGCAGAGTTAGTTAAATCCGGATGGTCTATGGGGTTCAGAGATGTGACAAGAAATAAGGAAGGCAAGTGGGAGGATGACAGGAGACACAAAGCACCAAATAAATAGAAATATGGGTGTATTTGCATGTGGCTATTACAGCAAGAACATTTTTACAGTATTTTAAATAGAAAAAAAAATGTGAAAAAATAATGGCTAAGCAGTTTCTAGACTTCAGACATTATGGAATTACACAAGGGGATAAGCATATGAAAGTCCTTAATTTACATTGCATTTTCAAAAATTATGTACAACATTTAAGATGTTATCTATTACTATGTTTTGGTGCCTAAATCTGTTCTGAAAATGGGAATTCAATGTCAAATCATTTAAACTGTTTGAACATTTTATTCTGACACCTCTGCCTTTAATTAAACCAAGCCTATGGTAATCCCACTAGTCATGTAAATACTAATTAGAATAGTGAAATAATGTTAATGGAAATAGTAAAGGACTATTTATTCCAAAAACATAAGCCATAGCTATGAAACACAAGATCAATCGCATTCATTCAGACTTCAGACAGTAACTGATATAATTTCTTTTAAAAAAATCACAAAATGGCCATATACAGACCATATGACTGGTCAAGATGATACCCAAGCACGTTGCCTTAGATTCTCTAACTTTTGTGGTCATGAAAAATGAAAACTCAGAGCAACACAGGAAACCGAAAAGTAAGAACTCAAGGTATTGTTTGTAGGTATTATATACCTAGACCTTCCAATCCTAAATACAGAAAAATACAATGAGGAGTAGTTCACAGTGTGTTTGAAATAAACCTGAAATCTAGTGAAATATATACCTGGACACTTTACATTTTATGTAAGACAGTATTAAATGCCAATGTTTTAGTTCATGCAGATAAAATTTTTGTGGAAACCTTATTAGTGCCTTCACAGTTTGCCTCTAGTCCACACCTAAAGCTTTTTCTTGGTGTTTTTTCCCCTTCTTTTCTCCTGCTGCATTTACAATGCAATTGCCTCCCAAACCTCATTTTTTCATTCATGAACCCAGAGCAAGCCCTTTTCACAACAAAACCTCAGAAAACACACACTCAGATTTCTCTAGTTACTTCTTCCATTTTATCCAAAGGATGTTCATCCCCTCTTGGTAAAATACTACAAAGATAACATCTGCTTGGGAGTCCTCACTTTTAGTTACCAGTACAAGCCTTTGGACTGAAAAGTCTTCAGGCTGTTGATCTTTATTTTAGATATTTTTTATTACTATTTTTTAGCCTTCTTCTTAAAGTTTGTGATTTATTCAATCTAATAAGTATACTGTAGGCATACTGAAGAAACTGGGGAGACTTCTGTCATTGTAGAAATTCAGCAGGTAGGCTCAGCAAAGAATATATAAAATGCTTCTTTGGATATTCTGCTGCATTTTCTTCTTTCTAAGGATCATCTTTAATACAAAATATACCTTGAAAGACAGAATTTCTGGGCTTCTAAGACTAACAATAGAATTTTTCATTTATTTTTCCATGTACAATGTCACGGTTTTCTGTGACAGCACGTGAAAGTAAAAACTTCGTGACCTACATTACATTAAAAGAACTTTGCTCCTGTGAGAGTTTTGAACAGAACAGAGTCCATCAACACTTCTTGAATATTCATGCTTTTTAGATTTCTATTGCTTAGTAATGCTAGAAAGCAAGTAGTTCCAATTAAACTTCGATGTCAGTCCTTTGTTTGACAATAATGATAAGGGAATCAGATACGGTCAGCATGAAAAAAATTTTGATATAGTTTTGGTCTTAGATAAAAAAATATCATTGCTCAGTCTAGATCTTACGAAATTCCCAACGTATCTGGGAAAAAAATTAGTTCTTAATTTTCAAATCTCTGTAATGTTCAGAACATGTATAGCTGTCCAAACCTACTCCAGTGAAACACAACATGAATAGACTCTTCAGAAACTGAATGGATCACATCTGGAGAGCTTGATTTCAGTGGTACTGAGAACTTCACATCTGAAGCTGAAAGATGTGATTCATATCAGAAAAAGTATCGACTGCTTCTGCAAATGTAACCCTTAGGGCTGGCTAATATTGCTTATGAGGAGATGAGATTCCAAGGAATAGGGTCAAAAGCACCTAGTAACTAAGGAAAAAGATTTTAAAGTACCAAGAGAAAAATGACAGTGGGAAAAGGTTTCACAGCTCTCCACAAAAAGTCAAAATATGATTCTTGGAACATGGTAGTGTATATTTTTTAACTCCCATTTGGACCATCTGAGAAAGAGTCTCAAAATGTTCAGAGACATTCTTCAAAATTGTCTGAAGGTAAGGGTGTCCTAGAAAGTGTTTCAATTATCAAAGAAAATATACCAGCACATTTTCTTTCAGCACACGTGGGCTGCAATTCAACAGACCACTTGATTTGGTGTCCGAGTCGTAAGTGGTCCCTTCACTAAGATCTTATTGGAAGAAAGGAAACACAAGAAGAGGCAGTGAGACTATTTGTTCAGTGTGTTACCCAACCGCTCTTAACTGCTAGCTATCTCACAATTTTTAATCAAACTGACGGTTTTTTGGATATGGCTTCACATTTCTAGAGTAACATTGGAAATGCTCAAGTCCAACTGAGGATAGGAAAATATATGGGAACTGCGTTTTTTTCTGCAACATCATTTTCCTCTGTGCAAGTAAAGCTTACCTTTTGGGGCACAGGGGAATAAAAAGACCTGTTAAACAGTTACCCTCTTTTTGTCTCAGCAGAAGAAAGTGGAACAATATTCTGACTAAACAATGGATCGATTTTCCAGAGAGAAACAGAAGACAGTCTATAGTTAAAAACAAAATTTGTAATTAGAAAAAGAAAAATTGAGTGTGCTTATGTTAGATATAGCCCCAGGTCCAAATAAAATGATTTCACAAGCATAAGTAAAAGGCATGAAATTAACTGACATTCTTAAAAATGAAGGAGATTCCTGAGGATTAGGAAGTGGCAAATACAACTCCATTAGTTTAAAAAGGGTCAAGAGATTAAAGACCAAGAAACTAGAGACCAGTGTGTTTAACATCTGTTGAAGGGAAATCTAGGAGACTTTAAACTATGCAGTAGGAAGAACACCTGGGAAAGTGGTTTGGTTAAGTGCAAGCAGTGTGGAATCAAGCAGGTTGTGTTTAACCAACTATAAATGCCAGTAATAAATAGACCTGTTCTGCCGGAGTTGCTTGAAGACAACACCCTTGTGATAAAAGGAACTTAATAGCTGTGCAGAACAACACTCAGTCATACACTAGAATGTATAAAATAACATATGAGGCAGTAGGCCAAAATGCACATTGGGTAGAAATGCCATTTAAGAACATGAAAGAAAGGTTGGGATCCTTTTAAATTAGAAAAGATTTCCAATTGAAATAACTGAGAGGTCAGTTTGGGTCCCCTCTTATATGTAATATAGATGTAATATATTATCAGAGTAAAGCTATTAAAAATAGTATTCAAGTATAAAGTGGATTTTGAGAGTGTAAAGTTGGGTTTGTTTGTACATTATACCATTACACCTTTCCTGATTTAAAAATACGGATCGATTTCAGTGAGGAATTCCAAATGTATATGGCCATGCAGACTTGCTTTCTTGTCTTCCATTCATCCAATTTGATTTTCTTAAACTAAAGCTTATTTGGAACTAGACACTGTAGTATTTGGAATAAAAGTAATTCCTACCTGTGTCTTTATATTGAATACAACGGGGTTTCAGTAAGGACGGGAACCCTTAATTAGGACATCTACAAATTAGTAATCAACAATCGTATGTGGGATTTTTCTGAGCAGTTGGCAGTGTATAAAAGCGCTAGAGCTCTCCAGCTTAAAATCCAGAGGTGGCTTTGAGGAAGACTGAAAATTCAGGGGACCTGGGCTCTGTTTCCAGCTCTGCTACAGATGCCTTGTGCCAGTGAGTGCATTCTTCTTAGTTTTCCCTTCTGTTAAATGAAGATTATAAACCCAGCAGGTTTTATGAGGTTAAAGGTATTGAAGTTGTGAATTCCTGTGAAAACGTAGAATGGGAAGATCTATAGAAGTAGAAAATATTCTTCTTCAGAAGGAAATGTGTGGCATATTAAGCACAGGAGCCCTTGTTTGCTGTGAATCAGATGTATTTATATATACTACTCTATCAGGTTATAAACCTTTTGACAACACTTGGGTATGAATATACTTCCACAAACATTTGACCTCTGTGACACCATCAAATTTGTTACTGAAATAGTGACATGTCAGCTGGGACTGGGCAAAAAAACCCCATACCACAAGTTTAACTCCCTCTGCTGCTTCTCAGACAGGGACATGATATCCTAGGGAAGACCTGTGTCATCAGGTGCCACAGAATTAAGCTGTCACTGAAAATTCATATGAGAAATCTTGCTGACTGGGTGATTTGACTGATCCTGCTGGCACACACTAGTTTCTCCAGCAGATTTTAGAAATAGGTCTGTCTCCCACAGGAGAACATCCCTAGCTGTTCACCAGCTTGCCTCCAGCATCACTGTCCGATGTGATGACTGGCACATTGGGAAACAGGATGTGACAGAGTTCACGGGCCCAAATCTCCCATCAGAGGGCAAGCTCAGATCTCCCAGTAGAAAGTAGCTGGAAACTCTTTCCATATACTGCAGTGAAACAGGATGAGGATTTAAAAGAGCAATTAGACAAATAGGAGAGGAAATCTAGGCTTGAAAGACTGTTTGAAAGCAGATTTTCCAAACAGATGCATTATGACTCCCAATGAAGAAAGAGTTCTTTCCGTTGCTATATGAAATGCCTCCCCATAGCATCTGTTTTCTGTGTTTATCCTTGAAGGAATACAAACTTTAAGCATTTTTTTAACCATAGCTTTTTAATGCAAGCTCTGTCTCCCAAAATGCAGCTGTTTGTGTTGTTGATTTTGTCAATGTTTTTCTGTATAATCCCTATGTTTTTCCCTTTGTTCAACAGTGCAGAGGAGCTAAGAGAGGGAGCACAAACTTCCCAAACTAGTTACTTGTCCCTAAGTATTCACCATTACTAAACTGTGTTTGCTACTTAGTGACCTACACAACTGATGTTTTTTGAGGAAAACTTGGTGGTTGTAGGTTTTTTCCTTTTAAAAAACTGTGTGTTTATCTCTATTTCATAGATATCAGAAAAAAATGTAATATTTCCTGAAAGCAAACCCCTTGTTTCCAAAACTGCTCTGTCCATAGAACCAGACACAAATTAACAGAGGTCCACTGACTTCTGCTGGGTATACTGATTTTTAACTAAAATTCTGGGCTGTGATATATTGAATGTGGTAAATTAGTTTTGCGTATGCTGGTCCAGATCCAACCCACCTTGCCTTAAGTAGTTGAGACATCTTCACTGGGAGCATATTCACATAATCTACAGTCTGTTAATAGAAAAGTAGCTTGTCCAATAACATGAAAGACAGATGCATTGCCAGAGATCTTAGCTGTAATTATTTTTGTCCTGGACATGTCAGCTTAGGGTGGTTAGGTAGCCATCTTGCATAGCTCAGATCAGTGCCCTAAATCGTGTGATGAGTCTGAGCTTTAGACCTTTCCCCCAGGCTCCCTGAGGGCCAGTGGGATCCATCTTCAGGTTTAGACACTACAGTTTATATGTCTAAATAAAAGCATGAAAGTCACTGAAAATTGTTTCTAGGCTGGCATGAGGAAGCCAGGACAAATTATTTTTCTCAATACAGAGAGCAGATTTGTTTTAGCATGACAAGAGCTAGCTGGATTCTCCATAGAAAACCAAAATTGAAAATCTAACTTTTAATTAAGAAAAAAAGTGGGTTTTGGCTTGTAAAAGTTCTGCTGTGACATTTCAGACCACCCCCCACTCTCAGTTTTGTAGCCTTCAGCTTGTGAAATTTTTTGGCCATTCAGGTTCCCTGGCTGGACTACATCTCCTAACGAGTACAGTGGTAAGGGGAGATGACATTCTGAGATCCACAGCCTCTGAGCTGTGGCATTACAGGGCTGGGACTTTAGTCTTATTAGGATACACTAAACTCAGCAGTGCAGAAAAAAAATAATCCAAGTAAAACACTGTGGTTGTCTCAGATTTTGGAGGAATTTCTGATCGAAATCAAGCAGAGAAATCCCAAAACACCATACAAAGACAGGGCACTTTTCACCAACAATAAAACATCAAATCCAAAATTTTGACAATAATTTAGACAGAATTTTTTGATCATCTGGATACAATCTAATAAAAATGCACAAATCATAATTAAGGTATATATTTTTAGTAGATAAACATCAGTAAGTCAAGAAGAGCTTGATTCTTCTCACATTTTCCACATTCACCTGAGTGATCAGGTCTCTGGAATAATATTATTTCTGCTTTACAACAGCATAAGAGCTGAAGAACCGTAGGCGGAATTTTGGTTTTGTGAACATACCTCTACATTTCTAAAAAACCTCACGCTACATATTCTCTGGCTTAGTGTGAAAAATTTCATTTCTGAGGCACCTGAATTTGGTCTGGGTCAGGTGCAGCACTCACACAGTATCAGTGGAGGATGAGAATGATGTCCATCTCATTACAATAAGCTTCTTCTCTCCTTCTGCAGCACAATTTTCAAGATGAAGAATTTTTAAAAGATTCTTTATTTTAGAAAGAGAAGACTACACAGCAGCAGAACCAATCTAGCAATGCTTTTGCATGCTAAAATTATATGGTTTTTTTTCCTCATCT
The DNA here is from genome assembly GCA_027574665.1 of Rhynochetos jubatus. Classification (NCBI taxonomy): domain Eukaryota; kingdom Metazoa; phylum Chordata; class Aves; order Eurypygiformes; family Rhynochetidae; genus Rhynochetos; species Rhynochetos jubatus. Next base: position 114,588,936 of record CM050650.1, read on the forward strand.
GTTGTGAATCAACAAAGCTACAAGTGAAAATCTGACCTGACATTTAAAGCTAGGAACAGGCTGTGCAAAATACTGGGAAGCAGAACGGCTGAGCTGGGAAACCGCTGGAAGACCTATGAATTGGTTCCCCCATTCATGTGAAAGAGAAGATAACACCTAATACCCTATCCAGAGTGCAGTTCTTTCGATACAGAGACTAATCAGGGCTTTGGGTGGGAAACTTTTCACATTTTTGCATTAAAGCAAAATGTTAAACAATATCCATGAAGCTGTTTAGTTTCTGGTAGTTCAATATTTCTTAGAAACAACCAATGGAAAAATATCAGAGGTTTAACGGCTAAACTACTAAATTTCCTGAAGACTTTGTGCCAAATATCCAATAAAATAATCACACTGAATAAGCATTTGCTAACCAATCTGCATGTTGTTAAGTGGCCAAATAATGAAAATTTGATAAAACGTTATTTTTTTTTTTTTTTTTAAGGAAAAAACCCTTAATTTAAATTCCAGATGGCAAATTGGGGAAAATGGGCAATGAAATGTTAGAAAAGGGGTGAGACCAGCCAAAGCCTTGCTCATTTTTCCAAGACTGGGTTAGGTATGCATCACTATAAAGCTTTTATGTAAAAGTCCAAATGAAGCCAAACAAACTAGGCCCATGGGTTTGGATAAAAGTATCTCCCTTTGGCAAGCAGCAAGCCAAAGTCTGCTGAAGATAGGCTGGGTATGCAACAATCTAAGCACCCACTCTTAATTCATCCATGAGCAAAGGTTATAGTATGAGTTAGGCACATAAATACAGATCATCTGAACAGAACTATCTCTTTGCTAGACATGAAAATTCAGGCTGGTAAATATACGATAGCTCCATTCCTGTTTTGACAGTTCTGTGAGTCCAGCAATAAATTCTGGACTGATTTTTATTAGATCTTCTCATTGTCTCACAATAAATTTGTGCCAGCATTGACTCTCAAAGTACAGATTATATGCTTCCCTTTCACATCAAGAGACATTAAATTCCACATATATCACACGTTTATAGCAGATGTTCCTAAAGAGACAAACCAGGTGCTAAACATATTTTATTCTGATGGGTAATTTTTGAAATTATTGCAATCAATGAGCTAATAATACTGGTGGTAATGATGAAGTCAAGTTATTATTACCCATTACATTTAATCATTGACAGCAAGTTAATTGGACCTAATTGGAGAAATCATCATAAATAACATGGAGCAGATGGTAGAAGTTTGTTTTTCCACTTCCAAATCTATGTAACAGAGTTATAGATAAAAGTTTGGATGAACCAATGTAAAAGGGCAGAGAGCATGCATATCCCCCCATAGTTCACACAGGCAATGTTGCAAGTCTAACAGGCACAGACAGCTTTGACAAGGTTAGGCAGATAAACACAACTTTTTAGATGTTAACTATGTCTCTCAGCTTTTTTTATACACTGGTCACTCTGTGCTCTCTCAGTTGCAGTAATGAGATCTGAGGGTGGTGGAGGTAAAAGGGTGCAAATTAAAAAGGAAGCAGGAAAGGGGAAACTGATCTTCTCAAACAGATGTGTTTATGAACTTCTGCATCTGACTTTATCACTGGAGACTCCCTTTGGGGAAAAATAGGTTCTTCCTGGGTGTGACCAGTTTTATTCCAACACAGACTTCTGAGAGAGGCTAGAATAGCAAGTCTAAATGTCTGTCTGTCCCAACCAAGTATAAATGGTATCAGATGGAAATGTCGACACACAGATGTCTAAGTGAGAGGATCCCACCCAACCTGTACACAAATTGAGCCAAAGTCTAGGGAATGGAGCAACAAATTATGTTCCTCTTATGGCAGCATGTCCACACAGGACAAGAAGCAGTGACTGCAGAAACAGGAGCAATGCTCATGCGAGCTTTAACAAACTGGCACAGGAGTTGAAGGGTTGTGATTTCAGCACAGGTTAGCAGCCCAAGTTTGTTCTCACTTTCCCTTCTAAATCAACACTGAAACTCAGTCCAGTTTATGAGCAGGAAGGGTCCCTTGCACCCACAGGGCCTGTACCAATTAACACTCTCCTGGATGGTTCCCAGTCATGGTTTCAGAGTGAGAGCAAACCCTTCCCATTAAATAGCTGGAGTCAGTCACCCAGTTCTGGAGGGTAGGAAAGTTTAGAAATATAGAAGCAGCCAGACAATCACAGTTGGCTTTCAGGCCAGAGAAGAGTCCCTGCTGCTCCTTCTTTTGCTAGTTCAAATCTAACAAACTTGTGTGATGTTTTTTTCCCCCCTGAAATTCATGTCATTCATTGATGTTGCTACCCTTGATTCTAGGAAAAAAAAGTAAAAAAGGGTTATATCATGCCTTATGACCGAGACATAGCAAGAATGCGTCCTTTTGTTCCTGTTTAGTCATATCTATGTGTATTTCAGGTTTTCCTCCTCTCTAGTAACTATTTACCTGTTGTCTGATTTAGAGGAGAACTGTCTCACCTTTATTCATATATATATGTCTTTTTTATACTGCAAGGAAATGAGAAATAGAACATGCAGGGGTTCACTGTGGGATGACAGTGTGATAAATCTAGAAACATTATTCTACTTCTTACATCAATGCTTTCAGTCCTGTCTGCATGTTCCTAAGCTGTTAGAACACTTGACAGCAGTGTAATAACAATCTTCTCTCAGATGCACTTTGTGACCGGTGCAGGTATCATCCTCTCACTGAATAAGTCAATAATTTATGCAACGTCTATTGCCTCTTTTTCTTCTACAATGTGAAACCTGTAATCTGCTGCATTAAAGCTGATTTTCTGTTTTTAAAACCTGACACAAATAAGTTTATTAGAACTACTAAATCACACAGGTTATGCCCTTGATGCAGCACGCGGGTTTCATACTCTGTAGGGAGGGAACAGCAGAGGGCATGACATTTGCCCTAGGTTCTGGTTTGGTGTCCTGGAACCTTGCAGCAGGTGGTTTTGAGAAAAACCGACTACAGTTAGAGTCTACTCCTAATTCCCTACAGTCGGAGGGTTTATGTAATGGTTTGATATTCAACAGCTAAACCACAGTTAGGAAGTGGGGTATTCTGAGGTCTGTTGAACGCTGCAGACCTTTTTATTGACTCAGTCCAAGGTTATTTGATAAATTAAACCAAGGGTTTTAAATTACCATAAAAACAGTATTCCAACCACCCACAAAAATGTATTTTTACATGGTTTAGCTGAGATGCAATAAAAAAAGATTTTTAAATGTTCTTTTTTTTTTTTAAGTTGTCCCATTTTCCTATAAATATTTGTAAAGTGTTTGCGTCCCTGTACAATATTATCATAACATTGTTTCTTTCCACTTCTTTGGTGCAAATGTCCATTCACTACCTTGTATTAAATCTTCATCTTCAAGTGCATTTACACTGTAGTTTACTCAATCATCTGTACCCATACATTAACACCTCCCAGGTTTCCATACAGAAATGAGTTTTGAGAAAAACCTGAATCTTGATCACAATTTAAATGTGTGCAAACTTACCTCTTTCCTACGCACATTCAAATTAAATGTGGTCACTTATGTCAAGACTGTATTTAGCTCTGGTACTACATTGCTAAAAATACCATGCACGAGGAAGTGAATGGAGGGTAGCATTGCCATCTCATACCTTCTCTGGTTGATTTCTGCATTTATCTTTTTTCTTCTTTTTTTTTTTTTTTTTTTTGGTTCATTTTCTTGGGTTTTTTAGTGCAATCTATTTATAAATGGAATATAACATGAAAATACTGATCTCTAATTTTAACTATGTAGGAGTTAAGCGTTTTGTGTAAATTAAGAATTTAGGCTGCGTCAGAAGTCAATGGAAAAAGGAGACTTTGAGAAGGTGATTTATCCTAATTTGTTTGAGTTCTGCAAAACTTTCTAGACATTTCATTGGGAATTCTGTGTGTACTCACATCTATGCAAGGGATTTTTTTTTTTTTTTTTTGGTCTTCTAATACAAACTTCCAAGGTGTGAGAGTCTACATGTCCCTTGGAAACTGATTTTTCAACAGTCATTGCACCAGAAAACATGGTGCCTATAGTAGAGTAAATAACTAAAGTTGGGTGATTTACCTAGTTTTAGGTTCTTCAAACTGATCTTTGAATTTGTAACTGTTTCCCATAACAGAAAGCTGCGGAAGATGCTGAAACTAACAGCTCTAGATATATTTCATTCTAGACAGAAGTTTTTCAGCCATGAGGGCAACTGACAGTCAGGTGACAAGGGGATTCAACCTGATGATGTGCAAATTAAATATACATTGTTTTGAGTAAAATAAGAACCCACCCAAACTTCTGATGTTCCCTGACTAAATTACTAAACTTAATCAAAATATTTTGAAGATATTAATATTTGGAAGACAGTTTTCCTACCAGAGCAACAACCACAGAACCTGATCTCCAGCAAGAGTATACTCTCCACAGTCTATATACAATATTAAATAATCTTACTTGCCAAAGATTCACCAGCCTGCAGTGGGTCCATCTAAGAGTGATGAAATGCAGTTGCCTAGGACAGACTGTAAGAACAGGGGTGGCTGGCACACCATGATGTTTTTCCTTTTACTTACTCAAACCTCCAGCATTTGCAACTCAAAGTCTTCTAGCATGTCCATTAAATGTGGTAGGCATTTAGAAGTTAAATGCAAATAAAAAAAAAAGGTTACATGTTGCATGCAAATAGAAGCTACATTCTACATCAGTACTCATTTGAGAACCTGAAGCTAGCCAGGGTGAACCTGTTCTCCTCTTTCGTGGAGGCTAGAGGTCCCCAGTGGGTAGTGTTTTCTCACTTAGAAGACAAACACAAAGCAGCTAATGCGCAAAGCCTCAATAGATAAACTCTGTCATAACCATGTTCCCTGAGCTGCATTTTGAATAAGCAATAGCAGCAATCTATGAACGGAAAAGAGCTGAACCAAACACAGCAAAAAACACTGCCAACTTGCCCAAGCAAAGGTCGGTTACAAAACACAAGGAAATTCTTGCAGAGAAAGAACACCAGTAGCTGTTCATTAGCAATTAACTTTGATCAGAACCTACTTATAGTGATTAGATAGTCTAGTACAAAAGTACTTTGCATCTCTTCATCAGTCTTCTCAGACTTCTGAGCTTTTTGCTTTAGTTACTTGCAGACTGGGAAGACTTGTGTTAAACTCAAGTACCATTAACTCAGGTGGAACTTTCAATAGTGTCTCAGCTACGTTTGTGGACATTTTTACTTCACCTGTTTAAAGAGGAATGAGAAGTGGAAAGCTTTAATCACTTGCCAATTTATTATTTTCTTAAGAAAAACTAAAGTTCTGTTAATGGGCCACTAGTTAAATTGTTATTATTAGTCAATATTAAAGAAAGATACTCAAAGACTGGAAGGAACTTTGGAAGAAAAAGTGGCTGGGAATCCTAGACTAATAGAAATCAGATATGGAAAGGATTTATTAAGTCATCCAATCAACGCCCCAGTTAATATAAAATCATTCCCAACAGCACAGTTTCTAGTGCTCTGTCCAGTCTGGATTTAAATATCATGAGCAATGGGGTTTCTGACACTTTCCCACATTCCTGTGAATCACTTTGCCAGGAATTTTTCCCCCCGATATCCTGCCTATATTTGCCTTTTCCCACTACTCAATGAATGTTAACATTCCTAAAGTAATTCTCTTCCTCTTTTTTATGGTCAATTATTTTTACAACATTTCCATTAGTTTTAATTAACCAACCTGCTTTATACTTTCCATTTTAATGTTTTATGAAAAATTTTAAAATTACAGGAGTTAACCACTTCTCAATTTTGGTCTATTGGATCAAAAACTCAGCAGAGATTCTGAAGTGTCACAGCTAATCTGGAATGGTTTGAAACTACTCAAACTTCAAAATACTTGGGAAGTTGTTAGCTGGACATGTTATTTTGAAAGAGGTTTAATATTTCAGTGGAATCAGACAGGTCCCCATCTTTACTCACTTCTTTCCTGGGCTCTGGCTTCCTCTAAAATTCTGGATTAATACATTCCTACTGAGCTTAAATTTTGACGCTGTTTATTACCATTTTTGCTTCAAGATATAATCAATTGTTAGGTGAGTTTTCCTGGGAGAACTAGTATTTGCACACCTTCCTTTGAGGAGGCCTTTAGGAAGCTACCTTGGCCATTTCTTGTTTCCTTTTATTCTTTTTTCTTCCATAGGGAACCTGTTGTATAACTTTGTCAGGTGTTTCATCTTCACCTTCCTGTAAATTCTGCTCTGGATAAAGGTGCCATTAGGAAGAGCTTTTCATCTGTGAGAAGCTCAGAGAATTTGATGCTCCCAAGGACTCTGTCATACAGATCAAATTGCAGTATAACATCAAAAATTTTAAAAAGTCAAAAAAACATAGGTTAAAACTTACAACCTTAACATAAATTGTGTTGTTCAAAAGTACTAAGTAAGTACATAATCGTTATTTTTGCTGTTCACAATACTGAAAGGCGGTGCCTATCTCTTCTAGGGCTGAAGGTGAGCTATGTACCCTTCACACTTTACACTTTTGAACACAAGTGTCCAAACAGTGACACCACTTATGTCACATCTAAGTCCTAAAAAAAGAATTCTTACAAGCTGAGCACCCATGCCTGATGAGGAAAGACTTGGGTAAGCATTTAGTAACAGAGGACTTCTCTGTTTAACAACAACAGCAAAAAACACATAACAAGATCAAGTGACTGAAATACAAGGTATGGTGGTTCTTAAACAATGAGGGTAATGAAACATTAGATGAAAATAATTAAATTTTGGGGCAGCTTACCTAAGAATATGACAGGCTCTTTAAAATGGTAATCAAATCTGAGTTAGTTTCTAAAAATATAAATTAATGCTTAAATAGAAAATACTGGCTTGGGGCAAAGGCTACTAGGTGATTACATGCTTTAGTTTGTGTTGCACAACGTTGTGATAATCGTCATGTCTCAGAATCTATGTATTAATATTATTGTAATGGAGGCTTATATTTTGTTATGAATCTATGCAAAGTAATCCAGCAAAAGAATGAAAAAGAGAGGATATCCCCACCCCACCCCCCCATATTTCCATTTCTCTCTTGTAATTAATCCATGATTATTAAAGATAGGCAAGTCTGGTCACTTTACCCATATACTCATTATTTTTACCTTGATTTTCTATCAGAAATTCCTGATTAATTAATCTAATTCCACTTGGTTAGCTTGTGGCAGTTGTACGGCTTGCCCTAATGAGCAGGCTTCCAGGCCTGGTGGCAGATTACCATTTCAAATCAACTGCCAGGTGCAGTGCACAGGAAAGCTGGGTTCAAAGCTCCATATGTCTTAGGATACAACAGTATAATATTTCACCAAAAATCAACACTAGCACTTTTTAGAAGCCCCAGAATAGGAAAAGAAAAATCCTCTGATTTAGCACTCTATGTCGCTATATAACAAAATAATTATTTCTTTGTATGTCATGGTGAGAAAATACATATTTTAGAAAAATGGAATTTTTATCACCTCATACAGAATGAATTTTACAGAACTACAAATCTTCCAAAGTACCCCAGGATCATTTTGAAGATTTTTGAGACAGCTTATTGGCTCCTGACATACTCTTTAGTTTGAGGAACATTATGTTTTTAGTCTAAAAGATGAGGCAGTAGCAGGTTAATATTGCATATTTATTAGAAAAGACCTGTTTCCTGATACAGCCTTAAATTATTAGTATTGAAATAATGACATTAACTCAGTTTATTGACCAGGAAAAAGAGTTTTGGTTAAGAAATGAAATGGAGAGTCAGGAAATCCAATTTTATTTCTTCCCTCTGGTACAGATTCTCTGTGCAGCTTTGACTGATTAGGTACATATTCATACACTAAAGCACATATTCAGATTGTCTAATTTAGGTGCTGTATAGTATTAAATTGGAAGGGCAAGATATTTTTCATAGGTATTTTAAAATCTCTTTCAGAGAAACCTGCCTCCAACACCTGAAAAAGGAATTCAGGTATCTAATTTGTTGGTGTGAGGGCCAGGCACCTTCTGTTTGGTGATCACCTTACTTTCACTAAATACCTAGAATATGCCTCGTAAATTCCACTTACGTTAGCACTGGACTTACAACATCAGTGGAGAGAAATCCAAACTGCTAACAGTTCATTACCACTTCTTTCTAAGCTTTCTTTAAATCAATCCATTTTAGGGCAGTCTCCATCTTAGGCTGCACTAGTTCCTTAGGCATCAACACGAAATATCCAGTTTGTAGTAAAATATACTCTAGTAAGGGAAGAGATGGAGAAGGGTTAGTCTCCAGAGCACAGAGAAAGAAATTCCTGTGAAAAATTGTATTGAAACCAATAGCAAAAATATTCAGTTTCAGTAGTACGCAGTAGAATGGAAGTAAACCATCCTAGTTAGTTTGAATGATGAATAAGTAAGTTGGACAGAAACCTGAAGGCAAATTTCTAGAAACAAATGCCAGAGCTCTCCAAAAGTGTATTCCTAACAGAGACTCTCACCGTGAGCATTTCTTAGCAGATGTAGTCTACAGACCACTAGGTGTTTTTCATTCCCTTTCCATTAGCACAACTTTTGCTAGTCTGCACCTACTATGTGTTTGTAAGAAACCAGTTTAATTCACAGTTTAACAAAATTCCTATAAATTCTGAATGCAGACAGACTATATAGTAGCACACTCTGGGATTTTTTGTTTGTCATTTTCTATAGTTTTGAGTAGACAATTACTAAGAAGCCAATATCAATACTACAGGTACAACTATTATTATTTCATTTACACATAAGTGCCTAAATTTTTCAGGTTTGTCTGATCATTTTCTTTTTCGATTTAGTCACAGCAGTAAAGAAAATTACTTGTCATCAACACATAAACAGCCATGGAAATCTGCAAAACTACTCACCCACATGAATGACAGTAGACAATGACCTCTAGCTGTCTAAAATGTAGGCATCTTGTGTAAGCTAGTTACCCAGGTTTACTTTACAGTCAGTGCAGAGACAGAAATGTCACAAGAAGTGGACCAATCCTATCATAAATAATTTCCTAAGATAACTGAGTTGACACTTTCTCTTTAGAAGTGTTTTTGTTTCCATTAACTACAGAGAAATGCCAGCCAGGACTGAGTCTAGATGCCTTACAGCTGAGATTAGGTCAGGTGAATCCCACCTGGCTGCTGGTTTTGTCTAAATCTCATGGTCATTTAACCCCAGCCAGCAACTAAGTACCACACAGCCACTCACTCACCTGCCCCCTCCTCCAGTGGAGGAGGAGAGCTGGAGAAAAATAAAGGGAACTTGTGGATTGAGATAAGAACAACTTAATAACTGAAAGTAAATTATTAAAATAGTGATATTAATAATATTAACAATAACAATAATACTAACAAGGCTTCTACAACCAAGAGGTAATGAAAAAAATACTACCACTAATAATAATAACATGTAATGAAACTAATGGAAAATAAACCAAATTATACTATTGCTCACCACCTGCAGACAGATGCACAACTGGAACCCAGTAAGTGAAAGTCAGAGAGCCCCAGAGCTGGAGCCCAAGAGTGATTGCAGCAGAGTCCAACTGAGCCCCATGAGGGAGAGAGCAACAGAGGAAAAACAACCAACAAACCTGGCCCCCGGCCCACCCCCAGCTCATAAACTGAGCATGATGTTCTATGGAATGAAATACCGCTTTGGGCAGTTTGGGTTAGCTGTCTGAACTGTGTCGCCTCTACACTGCTTGTAGCAAGAAATTTGGGAACACAGGCGCAGCACCAGAAACCAAAAAAGTCCTTCGCTTGGTACAAACACTCCTTAGCAACAACTGAAAACACCAGTGTTATCAATACTCTCTCAGCACAAATCCAAAACATAGCCTTGCACAAATCCAAAACATAACCTCATACTAGCTACTGTGAAGGAAATTAACTCTGTCCCAATTAAAACCAGTACATTCATGTACTTAGGAATCTAAGTATCTCATTAGTTATAATCGCAGAACTATGATTAAAGCCAAGAAAAAATGGACATAAACAATGGACTGAACAGTACAATCCCAGAGGAACAGTTGGCCATAGGCAACAGTGTGACTGGAAAAATGAATCCTTCTCTATCGTCTCCTGCTACAAGGGATACGTGTAATTCACATTTCCTCTTGTCTGAACACTCAACTGCAGCTTGTTAATGCTGATGACCGTGGCAGCAAATGAACTCTTTTCACATGACAGCAATACCTACAAACTCACTCAGCTATTTTTTCAAATCTTAAATAAAGCTTTCCTTTTGGTTAAAAGGGCAGTCAAGGTATCTTTTATCAACCAGATTGCCTCTGTTTTAGTCTTGTCATCTCATCATTTGACAGCGATTCTCACATCAGTGGAGCTGGGCTGAATGTCTGGGTTACGTATGGGAGTTGCTCTAGAGCAGAACAATTTAAATTGGCTTGTTTCAGAATGTGCTTTGCAGATTGCACGTTTCTCTCAGCCTCTTCATTCAGCTGAGAGCATAACAGCCCAGTTTTAACGTGACAAAAGTTATGCATGTCCATAAATCATATGTATTCTTTCTCATCAAACAGGATGCCTTGGACTGTGATAATTTCATCTGGGTTTCTCCGTTTTGCCAATGTATTTTTCAGCTGATTTATGATGCTTGCACTAAGTATATGATCTCCAAGTATCTGGAAAAGAAGCCATGTACTTTCACCTTTGACTCACAAACATCAGTCCCTGTGCTTTTGAGGGTGTGAGTGATTATTAATGTTCTCTTATGCTGGCTTTCTTAACAAAACTCACACTGGCTAAAATCACAACACAAATAATATGTCTGTGTTTGCTAGCCTCTGGCTCCAAACCAGTGCGCTTTCACAACAGTTAACAATGCCCAAATACCCCATCTTGCTCATTGGAAAAGGATAAGCATGACATTTCTCTTGGAAAATGCACTTATCACACAAAGTAGCTATTCTGTTTGGTTCTATAGAGTTGTATCTTTTAAAAAAATACCCTTTACATACCGATGACTTTCTGTGGAGTCCTTCAGTAACCATAAACACCCCAAGAATCTGTCCCTGTGCTTCACAGAGTGCTCTGGAAGCTGTAAATCTCCAGGCACTGGAAGATATCATGCACTGGCTGCATTCAGAATATGCACGGTAATCAGGGCTTCACTCGACGTGCCAACTGTTGTCTTGTGTCTTGCCATAAATTGAAATCCTAGTTACATCTCCAGCACACATAAGTAAGTTTCACACTAAATGAAAAGTTTAAATTCCTCTAATCCGTATCTTTTTTATATACACAGACTAAAACAAAGCAAATTTTAACTTTATTATATGACATGTAGATGGTTTCAGATGATCATCACCATAATGGTCTTTTCACTGGCACCAGCACTTGCAGAGCCTCACAAGCACCATAAAGTTATCCTGCAGGAAGTTCAGATAGGATTGCCCTGTCCCGTCTATTGCCATAGTTCGACTCAACATTCATTTTGCAGTGTTTCTGCTAAGTGTGCTTTCATTTAGGTGTTGAAGGAAACTATGAATCTTTTCACATGTTGAGATTTTTCTGGGAGTCTGTATATTACTTTTGAATCTAGGCACATTCATCATGTGTCCCAAGAGGTCTCCCATCTCCAACACAGCAGACGCCTTTCTCTGTTACTGCTGTTTAGACTCACTAACTGAAAATTGACTGTTAATTAATTCATTTGGGTGCCTTATATTGTATATTTTTATTGTTTGTAAATATGCTCGGTTCTGTGTAAGGCAGAGATACAAAGGCTGTCCAGGCCCCAGAAAAGTTGTTCTCTAGGAGATGGATAGAGAAAGAGGGTACTCGCAGGCACTCAGCACAAAGTACCTAATGCACCCAGGTATCTCTGTTCACCTTCTCTTCACTGAGACCCTCAAGGTTCAGACACCAAAACTACACATCTAAGCTGGAGCTTACCCGCATGTCTGAAAAGACATAGTGGAAGATCTGGAGGAAAATCACCTTATATATTTTTTTTACTCCTTAGCCTGTTGTGATATTTTTTTGTTTGTTTGGTTGGTTGGTTTGTTTTTTTTGTTGTTTGTTTGTTTCTGTTTTTTATTATTTTCTTTTGTATGAGTGTTGAATATGGATTTAAATCAAGAGAATTGAGGCCACATGTTAAGATGTCATTCACATGCCTTCCTGCTATGTTCTGTGTTAGCAACATTGTATTCCTTTGGCATTATTTCTGTCCATTAATAACAATTCTGTGTCACCAGAATCATTATGGAAGTGTGATATTTAGTGTTATCTTGGCCTTGCCTGATAGAAATTAATAGAAATTAATTTGCTATGAAACGTATATGGTATTTTTGAAAGGAAAATAATTGGTCACTGAACAGCCTTGGAAGGATGCCATCATGGATAGATGAGATTTATTCTGCCATTAGAATCAGCATATTTAGTTATTTCAGTGGAATGTACTTTTCCTCATTAGTAAATATATATGGACAGAAAGCACTAGACTAAGATTTTTTTATATATATCTTCTCAGTATGTTAATTTGGTCTACCTTTCTGCTGTCATTTTTCTAACTGACCTTTTATACTCTAGAATTAGAATCTTTCTTAATGAATTCAGGCCAAAAAGTCTCCATTATCTTAACTAATAGAAGCAAACACAAAAGCGAGTATTCAAGCATCAACTCTTTTTCTGCTTCTCAGTGTTAAAAATCACAATACTATTCATTAAGTCAGAATACTGGTGTTAATGAAAAGCAGAATAATAAAAAAATATAGCCTTATTTCAAGCTTATTTCATTATAGGAATGGCTTTATGGCCAGTTAATTAATCCAGAAAATCTGCATGCAATTGTTCCACTCAGATTAGTGTGGTCTTAACTGACACAAGGTAGGAAATATATAATTATATTATTAACAGAGTAGCTGTTACTTCACTGAATTGCACCAATATCTATTGAGATTCAAACACATGTGCGACTAGATCAGGTTGAAAAGGTGCCTTAAACTAAAAGGAGCACTGAAATTGTTACCTTGACACCGCAGGGAAGGTAAGTCCAAAGTTTTCTGGTTTTATTCCAGAGATATCTTGAAGGTTATGGGCGACCACAGCAGTAATGAAAGCTCTTGTTGTATTTTAAAAAGTAGTATTAACATCTTCTACCCTGGCTGATAGATGCTTTGGGTTGACAGAGACACTAGAAAAGACCACTAAAGCAGGGAAGAGAGAATGAAGACTGAAAATCAGAATGATGCAGAGTAGTGAATAGGAGTGAACTACACACACAAAACAAGTAAATGGGAGCACTCCATGAAACTGTCATGTAGAAAGATTAACAAACAGAAATACACTTTTTGGTTTTTCCTCACAGGACAAAATTGCGCTGTTCATCTTCACAGTAAAATTTGGATGCCAAAAGCATAGATTAGCTGAAAAGAGTTAGACAAATTTCTGGGTGTCCAGGGACAGCTATTACAAATGATGGGCCAAAGGCAAACTGTTTCAGGACATCATGGGATGTCCTGATAGTGAGATGCTGAGAGTGTACAGCTGCAACTTCTCTGAGCATCCTCTCCTGGTCTCCATCACAGGCAAAATGCTGTGCAAGAGGGAAACTGTTCTGCACATTGCAAATAGGTCAGACTCGATAGTCTAAAATGTATAACTGAGATCTCTAACGATCACAGGCTGCTTCCATCTGACTGGATGTAGTAGTCTGTTGTTAAAACATACTAACAAATAACAACCCTCACCCCCTCCAAAAACCACAATGACTTTTGTTTTAGGGAAAGCCTCAAAACAGCTTGAGAGCACTCATCCTGGCAGGTGAAAGTAGTCTTATTAAGCCCAGCATTGCTTGAGATTCAGACCTCTTCCCTTCATCAGTGCCATCATGATCTGCAGCCATGGAGGACATTACAGCTCAATATCAGATAAGACCCCATGCTCTAACACCACAGGCAGTGAAAGGCAATGGTCACTGTTTTCTAATACCTGAATCTCCCCAGGAATCTAATCAAAAGATGGCTTCACCACAGAGACCTTTGTTCTGCGGGGGTGGACTCATGCCTGGACTGTAACTCTGGGCTGGAGCCAGCAGAGGAATAGGTTTCATTGGCACATGGGAAGCACAATGTCTAATTTAATATTATAAGGGAATTCATACCATATGTATAACATCCATACTTTTGCAAAACATGCAAAGAAAAGGCAGTCAAAACCTCAGATTTAATTCTTCTTCAGCAGTAACACAGCCACTGCTATTAGTTCCTTTTTAAAAGCCGTTGAAATGTTTGTGGAACGAATTTGTGTGGTAACAAACTATGTTTTTGCTTTATTTTGCATGAGGTCACCACTTTAGGTTTACTGTATGTCTGAAGTGTTTCACCCAGGTTTGAACCTCAGCTTACCACAATTACAGTGTTAGAGTTCATCTGATTTCTCCCAAAAGCCTTGGTGGGTTATTTTACTTTTTTCCTGATGAAATTGTGGAAATGTCATTGTATTGCTACTGCTGGTTCATGTACTTGATTTGTTGGCACTGAAAAGCTCGCACCACACATCCAAGCAAAGGACAACCATGAAAATTAACCTTGTGTTATTTAGCTGGAGAAAACATGGTTTAAATGGTTGGTCTTGGCATGTCTCAAAGGACCTGTGAGCTGGATTTGGAGCCAGCCTTCTTCATCAGATAATCTATGTGTGAGAGCTAAATAAAGGAACCTGGGGGGAAGGTGAAAAAAGACAGCAGGCAATTAAATATTAGAAAATGGGGAAAATAAAGTTTTGATTTATACCATTTTTAATATTTTTTTTAATAGAGTTGACAAATATATCATGAGGCAGAGGTTAACCAAACAATGTCTGGAGAAAACTATATAGACTAACTCAACATAAAATGTTGCACGAAGCAGAAAATTCTGACAATTTGGCACACGGGGTATTCCCTCTCTTTCAGTGAGAGGGCATTTATTACCCACCAACAGCGTCTTGATACTCAAGCAAGACAGATGATGTGGTGACAGATATTCAAGACTGTGAACCAATGTTCACTCCTTTATAGAGAACAAGAGAAGGCAGTAGATTTTTTTTTTTTTTTTTTTTCCCCTTAACAGCTTGCCTTTTTTATTGCTCTCTGGGAATGGAATTGAGCAATGGTTCCTGAAGGGCTGGAGTGGTTGTTAGGGATGGGGACACAGGAGACTCCAGTCCACTCTCTTAAATTTTTATATTAGTCCTGATATGTCTTTGAAATCCTAATAACACCAGTGAAAGTGCTCTGACCCTACCCTTTTCCAGTGTTTATACAGACTTTTAAAGTTTAAAGAGCTTATCAGTCAATTGCCCATCTTCTTTCCCAGTATAGCACAGGATGAGTGCACGCTATGTTCCTCTGAAATGTCATTATTTGTGAGGTGGGACTCTATATTAAAGGAAACTCCTAAATTTCACGTGAGCAGCTGAATGGTTAGGCACTCTAAACAGAGTCCATATGGATATCTGCAGACTTGTAATAATGCAAAAGATATTATAATATTGACAAAACTCGACAGGTTTTCAGCTGATCGGCTGAAGTACCTATTTTATGAAAAAGTGAATCACTCTGCTCTCAAGTTGTACTAAACAGGGCTTAAATAACTTTTTTATATGTAGGAAACTAGTACCCCTGGGCTAGATGCCTGCCCCCTAAATCACCTCATTGAACCTCCAGCAACTCCAGAAGGACATTGGTCTGCCATAATCATGGACCATATTTGTTATCTGCAAGCAGGTGCCTCAGATATCTCCTGTATCTCAGAATATATTAGCCCTTCATGTGGGAAGCTGAATCAAATCTTATTTGTCACTGATCACAGTGGGGTCTTAGACACCCAGCACACATACATCCTCTTGCATTGTAGGCACTTAGAGCCTGAAGCTGCCCCAGATTTTACTGATCCCTTTAGAGGGACAAGATAAGAAGTAATTTGTTGCACGTTACTCTCTGATATATTTTAGCAAAAGAGCTGTATTAATTACATGAATTAATTGTTCACAAACTGGGATTGATTCAACAAATTTTTTTTTGCTAGGTAGCTCATTTAGATCAAGTCCTCTTGTTGATTTCAATCAGTATTGGGTCATTTCTCCAACAAGGCTACTCATGCAAGCCATATATGATTTGCAGCGAAGTTGTGCAGTCTCTGGACATACCATCTGCCTTCTTGCTAGTCTTGATATCTGGTTTAGGTTTTCATTTTATAAGGCAGCTCCGTGTAGGTGAACACACTGAGCAACACATCACTGAAGTTACACACAAAGTTTTAACAGTGCTTGTCCCTACATACACCTTTCAGAAGGTCAACACAAGTTCTACTTTTCTCTGTCATTCACCCACGGACAGTCAGAAAATCACTTCCTGTACATATGAAAGGGTGTAAACGGAATGATCTTGGAGCCCTGCTCTTTGAAATTACCTGTAGAATTAATGGCATCAATGACAGTTTCCTTTCTATGATATGTCTCTAAACATATAAATGTCAATTCCCAAAGTACATTCTGCCAGGCAAGACACTGTCTGGCAAAATGGATCTCTAAGACATGTCTTTCCTGAGGCCACACAAGACCTCCATGAGCAGAGCAGTGCTGGTATTCTGTCCTGAGTGATGCAGATATTTTAGAAAGCAACTCCATTAGCCTACATATATTCTAAAGTTCTCGTTCATTGCTTGGCTTGCAGCAGGATTCCAACAGCAACATTCACACTGTAGACTGTCAGCTGAAGGACCTGGTCTGCAAGCTCATGTCCTAAAGAAAATTTGCAGCTCAAGGCTCCGTTTCCCCTGTTGAGCACGTTGCATGATGACTTCACATAGCGTGTGCAGCAAGGTTAAGAAGAGGTGTGGACTAAAGGAGACAACACCCAAACCGGTGAAACTATCAAAGAACAACAGGCAAATGAGATGTAAGGCTGCATTCAGAGATCATTGACCACCTTCATCTCATTTCAGATCCCCAACTAGAATCACATTTTTGTGGATGGGCCCACCTGCATTTGCAGTACAAGAAAGGGTGATGCTGTTTCCTTAAAATATTTTGAATTTCCGTAATGAAGCAGCAAGTAAAAATTATCTGTGCTCCCCTTAATCAGAACATCCTAATCAAGAATATTTTGATAACAACATAATATTCTCACAGCTGAAGCTAAAAGAGGCCGTTTCTCAAGAGAAAAACTGGCATAGTGTTTTTTCCCAGTTTTTCACATTTTCCCACTACACATAATTAGTACTTCTACCACCAGATTCAACCCAGTATTAGAATAATCTTTTTTTCCAAATATTACACCAAAATCCTGCAGCTTGAGTACAGGTAAGAGACAATTCTGTCTCTCAAACTGTTCTTCACTTCTGGGGTGCTGTTAGCCTGAGATTTTTCCTCCAAGCAGTAATCATTTCCTCCCTACTGGTGTGAAGCATTCACACTGCTACCTCCAAATAGGAGGTGCAACTAAAACAATTCCCCAGCAAAGACAGAGATGTTCCACCCTCCTGGATGCTCCCTCTGAACGATGGTGTATATAAAAGCCAGCAAAGAGGCTATTCATGCCACGATGCTTAAGCAACATAGGATAAATTATCTGTGAGAAACAAGGTAGAGTCTCATCTCATGCCTTTGTGATTACACATAATGAAGCACAGAGCAAATTTTTATGCCAGAATTTTCTCTATCTGACTGATTTTATCTCATCCAAATGACCTTTGCAGACAACATTTGCAGGCTTGCTAATATTAATTGGTCTACTGGGTCTTTCCCCTCCTTAAGCATCCCCAGGGTGCTGTCCACCTTAGAAAGCATAGAAAGGTGAGTAGCCCTGGGGACAATAATCTGTCCGTATGGGAACTATGTGAAAAATCAAAACCTCATCATTTAGTCCTCAACATCAAACATGTCTGAGAGTAAAAATACTAGCATATACACCTAGTAGTTTCAGCATCTTTGAACCCAAGATCATGTAAAATAATGCCTGCTATAGACAGCATTAGTCAATTCATTGGTTTGTGCTCTTCTAATAAAGAAGAAAATAAACTCATATTTAAAGCATGTTTGGTATCGGTCTCTGTTGGAAATGGGTCTGTGGTTTCGCCATTGATATAAACCATCATGGGAGCTCCAGTGTTTCCGCAACTGCAAGTGAAGCAAATCAGCGAAAACCAAGAAAATGACTGATGGCCAAGCTCAGCCCCAAACAGAGATGAGTCATACAGCCCAGAAATTAAAAGGCTTGGGTTTTCACCTAGATTTTTCCTTTGTTTCCTGGTATAAGTTTTTCTCTGTTCTCTGTGTTAAAGCTGCCATGGTTTCAATTATAATCTTTCATAAAGGATTTTGATACAAAGAAAATTCTTTTCTGTTATACTCACTATTTTTAAAGGGACTTTTAAGGTCTTTTTTTTGTAACATGGAAATAAAAAGTTGCACCCGATCCTTCCTGACATTCACAAGAGCCATTTTTATAGTCACCTTTGCTATTAGACATCTTCAGCCTTTTCATGGCCACAAGTAGTAATGGCTGACCTCTGAGACATAACATGCATCTCAGAGGCATTGCAATCTGAAAATCGTTGCCTACGGACCAAAACAAAGAAAGTAGAAGCATATGGGCAGCTTGGGCCCCCTATTCCCTTTTGCGAGATCTAAGCAACTGATACACTACCCATGAAAGAACAAAATGTTTGGACACCTGTGCCAGCCAAGTACCCGTCCAAGATGTTTCATAACCACGCTTATTTATGGAATCAGAATAGGATGCCAAGTCAAGTGGGAAAATAAGAGATGGTGCTTAAGTAATAGCAAATATTACCCAGTGAGGGGGCAAGGGGAAGCAGTGCTGTTGTCAAGTAGAGAGTAGGGGGTGAGAGGGAGGAGGAAATTGCAGAGATTAGATCCCACAAATTGCCAGAGGAATCAACAGGGAAAGGGATGTGGTAGAAGAGAAATGGAAGATTTTTCTGAAAGTCAGAGGTAAAGGAAATAAACTGAACACCATAAAAACAGCTTACAGAATCCCATCCTCTGGAAGAGGCACCAGCAGTAAGAGAAAACAGTCAGTGTTAGCCTCCCCAAGCATGGATGTGTGCCATAAGACTGAATGCAAAAGAAAACACTAACCTGGACCTCAGGAAAATGATGAGGTATCCTATCTGCTCCCTGGCTTTCAGGGGCTGTTATTCAAAGGTAGGAGAGAGGAAGCACCTGGGCACCTGGTTGACTTAAGCCATGGAATGTCATTTGCACAGGAAGAAGTCACTAGAGAGGCAAACCACCAGAGTAACGAATGACGAGTAAACGAGAAGCTGAAATAAGAGAGGAGCAGACTTGAAATGGTTGATAGGGATGCTTTCAAACTCACCCGGTCACCTCATATATTCTCCACAAAACTTTCAGTTTCCCCCTTGAGTCCTTCCCATTCAGTCTTTGTTTGACAGTCTTACCAATCTACATTTCCTAACAGCTTTTCCAAGTCCCATTCCCTTTCCTGATATCCTTGCCAAATCCAGGCAGTATCTTTCACTTGTTCCCTTCCCCACATCACATACCAGAACATAATTTTCACAACCTGAGGGTGCCAGCTCTGTGCCGTGCATTAAACTGACATTAAGCATTATGTGGATCAACGGAAGCTAGAATATGTTTTTTGATGGGGTGAGGGTAGAGGGATGGGAGAGAAGGAAGTGGCCTTGTACTTGGGCCTTCTTTAGCAGAACATCCTATAAGAAACATATGATAATGTAATCATCACAGATATTTGACAAATGCTACTCAGTTCATTTTTTCCCTTCCTGATGACATATCCCAGGCTTTACACTGAGCTTCCCAAAGATAGATTGTGCATACAGCAAGTATCTAGAGGAATGCAAAAGCAAAAAACCAGAAACACTACTTCTGGGAGAGATTCCTTCACACTGGCTTCTTCAGCAAGATCAGCAAATGAGGTTGTTAAGATAGTTAACACAAGCCAAGGTTATCTGAAAACAAGCAAATATTTTATCATGAATAGTAGCATTGTTTAGTTTAACCATTTAAATCACATCCACACAGTAGCTGTGTTTTGCCCCTTCGGTAGTATTTTTACTGTTCATTTATTTAACTATGAAAATGTGGAGGAAAGACTTACAGTCAAAAAAAGATAGTGAAATCAGAGAAATTGTATTCAGAATCACAGCATGTTGTTTAGTATTAATATCATATGAGCTGTAGCAGAAAGTGCTCTTAAGAAAGAATAATCTAGAAAATTGTCCTAGAAGCTGCAATTAAAAAAAAGTTGGACAAATTGAAAGGAAAAATAGGAATAATTCTTACTATTGATGATTATTTTTATTTTAACAGTGTGCTTAGCACAAACTAAGGTATAGTTGAAAACAACATTTTTGTTTTCTGGCTTTTGAAAATACAGATTTTTGGAGACAGTAGAAAAGTCTGGAGAAATTCCATTTTTCCTTAAAAAAAAAAAGTGTTCTTAAGAGATTTTTCTCTGCTTTCTTTGTATTCTAGAACTTTTGTTGAATTGAAGTCAGTATCAAAATGGGAAAAGCACTTTTTCATGTTTTCATATTGTTCATGAAATAGAAGGATTAGAAAGCAAAGAATTACAGAAAGGTAATGTAACAGGGGACAAGGAAGGAATGATATTTTTCAGAATTTCATCAGGCAAAACAGTCTTTCCTATAGGAAAAATGTTAAAAAAAACCTTATACATTTTATCAAAATAGTCTTCTTTCCTAACCAGATTTTCATGGTACTTTTAGTATATTTAAAGTGTCTCACTTAGCAGCAAAAGCTAGTAGGACTACACCCTTTAAAGCTGAGATAAGAGCTGATCCATCTCATTGAGTTAAATCTCTTTGGTCGCTGCTCAGAGTGAGATCAAGGCTTTATGTGCCCCCAATTCTCTACCCATGCTGAGGAGGTCACACTTTGATTCCTGGACTTTCATGCAGGAAAGAATTTACAGTCTCTCTTTAAGATGTTTTACTTTTCACAGATTTTACTTTCTTAGCCCTGCATTGCAATGTATCAGTTTTATCTTTGGACCCCAAAATGCCAGACAAGAGGAAGGATATTCAACAAGTCCCTGTGTTTATTTGACATTCCAGAATGAATACATGTTGTGTGGACAAAAGCAATGTTTTACAAGTTTTCACATTGCATTCTGAAAGGAGTGTTTTCTTTATAATCTATGTATCTTTATATAGGCTGTAGGCCAGGTTAAGCAGTGTGATGCAAAGGCTGGGCAGAGGGCCTCTATTCACAAAGGAACACTTATTTCACTTCATCTTACATGGCTATCTGTACCGCCAAGCTCATGCTGGGGGATGTTCTACACACATCACACCGTGTGTGTTGTGCTCCTGCCTCGCTCCTCTACTTTTATCCCATTTGTGCAAACTAGGAGGTGGGACCAGCAAATCTAACTGTCAACAGCAGTGATGGGGCAGAGGACAGCTCTTGAAAGGAAGCCTACAATTTCAGATGTTTGACGTATCTGGCCATCAACCCATGTTATTGCCAAACATCCTTTCTCTAGCTTCACAGTGTCTTGCCCTGAGAGAGAGCCCTTGGAAAGTGGTAGCAAAGCAGACCACTCTGAAGGGATGATATAGTGATGCTAACAGCCATAACATGGCATAGTGCCATGCTCTCTGTTTGAAATGTGCAGCGAGAAATGACCTGTATTTCCATGGCAATATATTATCTGCCTAAGCAGCAAATGTCACACACCACAGAAATTCAACCCTGATCCATCATTAACAGAGATATTTTAGCAGTAAGAAGGCTACTGGTAGAGCACTGGTATAGCACTGGCAGAGACATTTAGCAGAAATAGGGTTACTGGTAGACATCACAATATCCTTAATGTAGGCTGCATAAGATATATTGTTGAATTAAAGCTTCTTTTGTAATACCTCAGCCTTTTCAGAAGTTCCTGCAGGCTTCAGGTTATCAGACGAAGCATCTTCAACAACGTGTTGACCTTTTGGTTCCTTGAGTAGCTTTGAACCAGTAAGTTCAGTATATGCAATTGAAAACCAGTACATGCAACCAAAAATGCAAGGGTCTTAAACAAAACTAGGGCAGATTTGCAGAATTTAGGCTCAACATTTTGATCCAAAACCCACCCACTGAACTGAAGTTCAGCAAGTATCAAAACTCATTGTGTTTCCTTTCCTAGTCAGTAGATATTTAATGCCTTATTTCTGAATGTGTCCCATGCAGCTGTCTCGGTATACCACTCCTGTATACCTCTGGCAGACCAGTAGACTGTGGTACTGACACATAGATCTTCAGGGATTTAGACCCTGTTCCCACAGCATGTCTCATTTGCGTACTGATTGGCTTGAACTTCATGTGGCCACTTTCTTCTAAAAGCAGTTGCAATCAGAGTATGTTCCTCCACTTTGTGATGCAACTTCACACTAGTTAGAGCTGCTGCTGCAGGAGGCACCAATTTCCAACAAGGTCCTGGCTAAGCCCGGTGGTGGCAGGCACCATCTTACCTTCTCCAATCAAATCATGGAACGCTACATCAATGACCCCCATAAAAAGTGAAAAGACAAAAATGGAGCACAAGTCAAAGTATTAGTAGCTACGGTACTGGCCTTGCTGAGAGATAAAATGGGTTTTGCTTGGTGTTTTCTAGATAGTTTTTCAGTCAAAGAGACATTGAGCAATGTGTGTAATTGCACACAATTATACGTAATTGTCATTTGGAAGTAAGGGCTGAAAGGCAAATTCCCCCCAGTGACCCCAGTGAAGTAAACACATTTTCTGTCCTCTTTCCCTATGGTTCTCATTCTCCCTTCTGGGTAGTGTCATGGCTCTCGCAGCAGCCTTCGATTCCACTTTACCTGTAGCTCAATAAGATAAATGACTCTTCTCAGTAGTATAATACAGGGGCTTAAATCACCTTTGACTGAGGAGCGGCTCATACCCCATTTTCCCCATTGCTGGGCAATTCCTAGGTTATGGCATCAAATCTGCAGCAGATTTATTTGTGACCATAGCTGCTGGCAGTGACTTAGAAGAATCATGTGAGCACACCAGCCTCCCCGGTGGAATATTTAGCTACCTGCCTCTAAAAAAAAGAGGCAGTATTTTAAATACTCTCTTCAGCATTTTGTGTTGAGTAATTTGACATTTGGACACACATGGATGCTCTACACAGAGCTTCACAGCCCCCTGGCTAAGTACCTAACTGAGCGTGCGAGGACAGCTGTACACCTTGCTCAGGCTGGGGAGTTTGGCTCTAGGAGGAACACATCTAAAAATTAATTACGGCTGCTGTCAGGACAGCCATATCTGCCGAGATAACAAATGAAGGAATTGCATAATCAACTCCCAGATGTGTTGTCATCTTCCAGTCATGCCTTTTAAAATGCTTTGGAAGACACAGGTGAAGGTTACTGGTGATTTGTCGGTTACTAGTGATCTTTGAAGGTCCACTGTTGTGTTTTGGGTTGTTTTTTTTTCCCCCCAGATTGCAGATCATTGTCAAACTATTTGATGTTCCATACTCAAGATAAAACCAGTGCATACTTGCTTGGGTCATAGAAGATATTCTTTTTGTTCTGGCTGGATTCTCCCTCATGAGGTGTAATTAACAGGTGAGTACTTACTGTTTCAAATAAAAGAATCCTGAGAGAACATGTAATTTACATCCAGAGGGTTTTTCCAGCAGCATCTACCAAAAAAATTAATTTGTGCTTATTTTAGAAAGTATTGGAAAGGGTGAAGATTTGTCTTTTTCCATAGTGTCATTTGAAGGAAAACCATCTGCATGCAACTTCCAAGAGTGATGGCAACACTGCCTGGCTTCAAGAGTCTGACACTAATATGAGACTATAGGAGATGTGTCCACACAACCATGCAAAACAAGCAGGTGGAAAGACCCTGATGAGGCCCATGTCCACTACTGAGATCTCTGCCAAACCTAATGAGCTCTAAAAAGGACTGTCCAAATTGAATTACTTACATTATTTCCATTCTGCTTCATAAATCATACCTTGGTACACAATTTTCCTGTTTTCTGGTTAATATTACAGATTACACACAGCTTTACAAAAGAGCATCAGTTTTATTAAACTACGGTGTAAATATTTGTCTGCCAATGAGTATATTTTTTCATTTAGGTTCACACCCATACACATATGCACTTTGTGATTAGATTTCAGGACAGTTACAGAATTAATTCCTGAACACTTAAAAAGAATTCAGTCAATAGCCAAGGGAAGAAAGGCACAAAGATAATGGGAATTAATAAGGAAAGCAGGCTGCAATGAACTTTCAGTCATTTTGCACTTAGTACCTGAAGCGTTGTGTCTAAAGTTATCATTGTGATGAGAACTGTGACTTACCATGGCAGGAGCAATTCAGATACTGAGCTATGAAGGAACAATGGTGCAATCCTCACGCTTGCTCCTTTTGTAGCCAGGAGGTGCCTTAAAGTCCATAATTTCAGATGACAGGGTTCCCCTGACTAAGAAGATAGCTTTAAGGACAAGTTTCAAGCACTAATTTCAAACCTTGGCTCCATTTTCCTTGGCTTTATCTGCATGCCTGAGGTTTATGTGTTAAAAAAACCACTTTGTAGTACTGAAAACCTAGCAATAGAAAAAAAAATTTTATTATACTGGAAGACAGTAATACCAGAGCTGTTTTTTATTAAATTCACTGATTGTTCCCAATTCTTTTTTTTTTTTTTTTAATTTTTTACTGGGGGTTTCACTAGGAACAGTAAAGCCTGTGGATTTTTATGTTGTTTGTAAACACATCAACTTTATGCAGCAATGTTCAAAATGAAGAAAAACAGGCAAAAATAATCTTCTTACTGTGAAAAAATGCGAGAGAAGAAAATTTTACTGCTCCAGACACAGCACTAGTGTTTCGTACTAAAAAAACCCAAAAACAAACACCAAAAAACCCCACAAAACCAACTAAAAATAAAATAAATTACCAACCTATGACACTTCTCATTAGACCTTTGGCACTTTTATAGAGGACAGCAACATACAATGAACTTAATGCAAGCAGAGACCGTCATGACATGCCCATGGACATTAAAGCTTTCATTATTATTTAGCATTGATGTAGTTCTCTTGTCATTGAGTTCACTAGTAAGACCAACAAGAAACACTTTTAAAATTCTACCTTAAATACACATTTAAAAATAGTACGTTATGAATCACTTTGTGTTTAATATTATGAGCTCTACTAATTAAGAAAGAGTAAAGAGAGATTCCTGGTGAAAGCTGGGCAAAGGAAATGAATACATGGTTCTAAAGAGAAAAGTATCTACCTTAGTTCCATCCAAGGTTTGAGTTCAGTGCTGATTTAAGTTAGATGATGCATTCTGAAACCTCTGCTGTCACAAGCGTTTCACTATTTCTGTCTGAAATTTTATAAGACCAATTCTGACTACAGTGAGGAAAAAATCAGATCAGTCAATCTATGGACTTGCTGTTGTCTATCAGACTAAAAATTAGCCTATTCCCACAGTGAATGAGCATGTCTGGATACATGGATCATACTTTCCAAAACCTTAGCTGGAAAATGGATTTCAATCCATTTCGGTAGATCTTGCTGAGATTTAATTATTGTAATTAGTTTGAGATACCAGGTATAAGTATATGTGACTTGAAATTACTTTGTGTCTTTAAAGTATGGCTAATACAATCAAGTAGAGTGGTCACATTCATCTCTGGCTAGCCAAATGATGGAAGCAGTCTTGGAACAGTGATTTTCAGTTTGTAACCTATACATCCCTATGAGGTCCACAAACTACTTCAAAGGAACCTGTGAAAGGTACAAATGAAATGTGAGGGGCTTAAATTCAGTAAGGGAGGAATCATACAGGAAATTTTCTAGGTGAGTCCACCAATCAAAAAGGATGAAAACCACAGCTCCAAAATATTTCTGTGCCAGTCCACCCCATGAGGGTTAATGGCATACACAGGAGTTCTGCTAAATGTCACAGTAGTTACTATGCTCTAATCCTGATCCCCAACCTACTGTAGCTGCTGTAAAATATATAGTAATAATTTCCTGAGGCAGGGTAATGTATAAGGAATGTCAGACCAGGCTCTGGACATATTTGCCTTAGCTCTGTTTTATTAAAGTGAAACTTTTATTAAGGCATGTGGTGAATTGAGCAATCTGCGTGATTCATGCAGTTATAAACCTATTGCTACACTCGCAATAAATCAATGAGCCATTGTCGTATGTTCACTGTACGGTAGATTAAATAATAAGGGGAAAAATCAATGTGGAAGTATTATTCGGCCATATGAAAGTTTTAAAAATGTACTCTAGATGTATTAAAAGCACCAAATTGGAGCTGAGCTAAGCTTTATTCCATAAACAAGTCTTCTTGTATGCAGGGTATTTATTTACTCATGGTCTATATAAGAGTCAATATAATTAAGGAAGTTAAATTATGTCTTTCACTAAGTTATTTCTGATTGGAACATATTCTTATGATTCACACAGTAAAACTATGGGCCAAGGCTCCAGCCTGACCTCTGCATACCCTCAGCTCTACTGCTCAGAGGGGAACATGAGAAGGAACCACTCCTTCAGGACTACGGCTGTCATAGGAAGATGCTGATTCATCACTCCACTGATGCCAGAGCTGCAAAAGGTCATTTTGGGTTGGGGCTGAAAGAAATGGTTGTGGTTTCATTGCATATATCCACATACTTTTCCCCAGCCCTCTCTGAATCTTCATCTCCTTTGGGCACTGCAAGCCTGTGCAAGGCATTACAGGGCAAGTGAGAGTGAAACAGATTAAAAATTCTCTTTTCTTTTTTTTTCACAAAAGGAGGGAGGAAATGGATGAAAGATTTCTACCAGTTCCTGGACAGAATCGTGCTCCATATTGATTTAAGGTGACCATACAGAAATGAATACTGCCTATAGGTACCTCTGTAACATAAAGAGAGAGATGAACACCAGAATGTGTTATTCTGTAGAATGTGCACATAAATAACATTGTTTCACAGTAAGAAGCAAGGTGTACGTGTTTCAGTCATAAACATGTGTTTCTTCTCTAATATGCCCATTCTCTCGGTGGTTTACTTTGATTATTTGAAAACCTATTCAAGTTCAATCAGAATAATTACAATTAAATTCATTCCCATTACATTTCCAATAAACAATATGAGCAGAAGCTTGCATCTTTGCTGTTTAAAAATGCAACCTTTTGTATTCAGTTTTCTTTAAAATTACAGGCTTCATCACTATAATGCAGACTAATTTCCTCTACTATATTTCACACAAAATTTCTCAGTTACTGTTGCTAAACCATTGCAAAGTTTGAAGAGATTTCTGATCTGACCTCAGGGACAACCCCTTACCTTCAAGGAGTGGAAAGATCTGTGTGTCCAAGGGACTAACAGCTGACTATGTAACAACCACAGGTCTCCAAAATAATTTTAAAAATATGCTTTAAAATATACAGACCATATACTAGATAATCCTTTTAAGGATAAATAATCCAGATAAAAACAGGAGAACTGTGACTTCTGCCCGATTTTTCATATTCTGTCTTGTCGAACAGCCATTCCCAGACTATTTTTCTTGATTGTAAAGTAGGCTAATCACAGAATTTCCTCAGACGGGTGACTGATTGGTAGTGGTCTGACAACATGTTATTTTTTTCAACTCAGAAAAAGCAGAAAGTCAAAGGTAACATCCAATAAGCATGGGTCATCATGTAGATTTTGGGATTCTTCTTGGAAGGACTTTGGATTCACAGACCAATTAATGCTCTACTAGGAACCATCTGTCTTTCACACTTGTGGCCTGTAAGAATAAGGATAATGCTTTTGATGTATGTAGTTCAGTGTTGTCTCAAACTCCAGTTCTGAAGTGCGAGTTGAGAGTAGTCAGTTTTATTTAACAGCAAAGTGGCTCCACATACCAGAGCGAACCCAATATATGTTGACTTGTTATCTGCAACTCAGAAGACTGTTGTAGACATTCCTCATCACCAGTTCCAGTCACAAGCGAAAACACTGTATGCTGGTTCACAACAATCACCAGGCCTTAAACTTATATGTTAAATGAGGTTGAAAAAAATCACAAATGTTTTGAGGATTTCCTCCTTGGGAGAAGATTACTCATGCAACCTCTTTCCATTAATCCTAGCCTAAGCTGGCCTCTTCACCACGAAGTTTGGCAGGAGCAATTTGAATGTTAAGAAAGGAAATAATAGAATGAGGATTTGAACTGCCACCACCTCCAGTTCTAAGCACGGCCCTGGAGCACAATCATCATGATGCACTTTTATCTACGATACGTTGAACCAGGTAGACAGAGAACTGGACAACGTCCTTTTACCTTCAGTCTCTGTCCAAAATAGCAGATTGGTGACATTTACAATGTCAAGTTTAAGATATTTCAGTACATGCAGAGTGACACTTGACCACAGAATGAATGTCACTTACATTGATTAAATCTGTAATAGTTAATCCCACTCAGTTTTCAGGGTACAAAGATGAGCTTGTAAATTCTGTGATTTTTGACAGATTTATGATTTTTTGGCAATGTCTTTCTCCATCTCTTAGATAATTCTTGGAGAAGAGAGAGAAAAATGTATCTCTTTTCTGTTCACTACGTTAATTACTAGAGAGACATGAATCTGAGTCTGCACTGATACTTTAGCTCTGCAGACATGAGAATTGGCATCAATCTCTTCACAGTTAACTAAAATTAGTGATGGACCTGAACCAAAAGCCATTATATCAATACACTCACTTTCTAAAATCATGATTCCACCCTCAAACCCTTCAAACATTCATATTTTGGGGAAAAGTTTCTAATTTTATTGATTTTTCAAGTGATTGATATACCATAATATTTCAATTGGAGAGTCAGTCTTCTCAGTACCTAAACCACTTTTTGAAGTGGAACTTTGGCTCATTATTTATTGGGATGGTTTTGAAAATTACCTTTGGACCTATTGTCAATTAGACCTTTTAATTTGGTCTTGGAAAAAATTCAGAAACTGTAAAATTCCGCAAAAATGTGCAAGTTTCCTTCTAGGAACTGTGGGAGAAAAGTATGGAAAGGCATTTCTGATAAATACCCTCACTGGACACTTGATGGATGAAGCAAAAGAAAGGCAAAAGGGGGAAATATCTGAGGCAAAAACAGGAACAACCACTAATTATTCTGAGATAGCCATTTTCATATTTACACCTGTCATGTTAGTGTCTCATTGCTCAAAGACACACTTTTCTCACACCTTCCGTGGAATGTGGAAGCACACAGGTTAGCTCTGAGCAAGCAGCACCAGCGTGAGAAATGCTGTGCTTGCATTAGCACAGATTTGTACCCAATGTGATAGGGTCTGTCAAGGAGCCACAGTAAACCCTCATTACTGGTCCTCTCAGTGTGTCACACTGATGCTCTTATGCTGCTCAGGGGAAGGGGGCTAATACTTGGGAACACCAGTACATCATGCCCTGTAGATGTTCCAGCTCTTTCTGTGTTAGTGCAGGAATCCCAATACACTGCTCCATCACACAGAACGAATATGCTGGAGTCACTTTAATTTAGAAGGTAAAAGTGTTTCTGAGACATGGACATATAAAGCCAGAAATATTCACAATGTTGCTCAAGATGACATAACCAGTCAATTGTCAAAGTACGTGCAGAGTTCATCTCCTGACTCCCTGATGAATGACCTCTCTGTTAGATCAGAGGAACTGTTGTGTATTCATACTACCCCTTTATTTGACTTATTAGGAACTGTACAAATAAGTTTAAAATTTCAATATAAAAAAATGCTAAGCAGATACAACTGAAAAAAGGAAAGACAAAATGTGCAATCGTAACTATTGGTGAAACTTTCACCTACACAGGTTTGCAACTTATATCTTGATCACCTTCCTTCACAAGAGCTTATGAAACTCATCCCCTATTTTCCCTTTGCAAGGACTTAATTCTTTTTTAACCTAAACCACCAGGTTTTATCTGGTTGGGGGTCAAACCAACCACATTTTCCCTGGCTTGCACCTGAAATCATAACTCAGCATAGACTTGCTTCATCCAGCCTCAAATCTTTGGAGTTGTGAACTCTGACAAACCCTTTAGAGAACCTGATGTGAGTTTCAGATTTGTAATGAAACCCAAGCCTGGGCGGGTTTTGGGTTTCATTACAAAAGTTCTGCACAGCTGCATTAAAAACTCAAACCAGGTTTCATAAAAGTACCTGTTGTATTTAAGCCAGGGAGTCGCACTGGGAACTATATTTAATAAGTAAGAAGTTGTAGGAGTGCTGATGTAACTGTGTAAAAATGGTTTTTAAAATTCAGGTGATTTGACATGGAAACCCCTTATAAAAGCAGTGGAATACTTGATCCAGGACTGTTGTCCCTTTCAACCCACCACATTATTAGAATAAGTGCAGTGACACTTCTGAGAGGAAGGACTGCAGACCCTACAAAATTTAGCTCTTTAAAATGCTATTATTCTGCAATCCCTAACTCTCACAAAAGAAAAAAAAAGGGTAACTTTTAGCAACTATGGTGGCTGGACTGATTCTCCTGTCACAATCAGTTGCAACCCTCCCATGGAGGGGACAATCTCATGCCTTTTGCCTGGGCCATAGCAACATTCTTTTGAACTGTACAGCTCCTTGGTTACATAGGGTTGTTTCTTGCAAGAAAATCCAGATGCAGTCAAATTACTTAATTTAATTCTGGTAGGAAATAGTTATTACCCTCTATCAGCTAACTGAATGACTTTTATTTCTAGGTCTGTTGCCTGTTCCTGCTGAGATGCTCCTAGAACATGCTGTGTTGTCTTCAGTCTAGCTCTGTGCATGAAGTTCTGACAGGAGAAAGCACTGACTCTATTGTGTGTTTGCATCACACTAAACATAACAGGATGCGAGTCTATGGCTGGGGCTCTTGACCAGCGATCATACATTTTCCAGAATAACAGTAATAATGCTGGTGGTAGTAAGTATCAGATGTAGTAAATCAAGAGACTGCTCTGTGATTGAAAGAAACTAGTAGGGCTCTGAGCCATCAAGGTGTTTAATACATGCTTGCTCTATGCATAGGTGTAGGCTGATTCATTTACTTAAAGTCGAGCATGTTGAGGCTGCTTTACAAGGTGCAGTCCAAAAAGAGGCTGAAAAAGAGAAAGATGTTACCCTAAATCTAGGAGGGGAGAGAATGCATATGGCAAGATCCAGGCTGTGACAACTATGAGTCCACTTTCAAATGAAGGAAGAAAAAATTGAACTGAATGCCACAGGGCAGACTCAGCTGTTAGGAGATTCAAGTACAGATTAAAATGATCCAGGAGAGTTAAAGTGAAGCTGAAGACAGCAGTGGGACTTTTGTACAGGAGAAAAAGAATTCTTAAAGAATCTGAGTGAGTAAATTAAGAGATGGAAGACAACAGCAACTTCAAAACACAGAATGTGAAAGAAATTAACATTGTTAAGAAACTCAAAAGTAACCTGGACATTATTTTTTTTTTAAGAAAAAATAAATTGATTGCTGATTCTTTACCCACTGATACAGGCTTAAATTTCAACCCTCCGTGTGCCCCATATAACTAAAGAACAGGACATTTGGGGGCCATTCAACGCTGACACTTTTCTCAGTGGATCAGCACAAATATCCAACACAACTGTTTCTGCAATTGTGCGACACTGAGAAAATCCAGTATTTAATGACTCTCTGATGAATACCTACACCTCTGAAGTGATATGGTGATGTCGTTGTCTAATATTATATGGGGCAATAACATAAAATATGTTGGAATATTGGCTGGGTCAACACCTGCTAAGCACTTTTTTCCCACTGACACCATCTGTAGTTATTAATCCGGATGTGTTTTGTTAACTTTACGTTTATTTACAAATAAAACAAATTTTAAATTTTCTTTTAAATAAGCATCTGACCAAGTTAACTGACAAAACACCCTCATGACACAAGGTTAAATCACATGACTTATGTAGCTGTTTTTTTTAAAGCATGGCAATAGCATGATATTTGCAAACAGTTCTTCTCATTCACTTCCTACATCCCCATTCCCAAAACTTTATTTCTCCTTTTTTTTTAATGGATCATAAGTTTTTCAGACCTGAGAATTCTTTTCAATCACCAAGTTTATCTCATTAGGTGATTCCCATTCTCGGATAGCTCCATGTTGGAATATATAATAAACAAACCTATAAAGAGCAAATGAGAAATTGGATGAGACTCCATCTCCATTCATGGATGTTAAAAGTTATGGATGTGCAAATGCCTACCATTCATCACATACAAAAGTTAAATATTTAGTCAGATCTGCCTTTGTTACATGGGAATGCTTGAAACACATTTCTGACGTAAACTTACTGTAGTATACTGCAAGGATTGAAAACACATATATATGCATGTATATGTGCATATATGTATTTGTATAGAACACCACATTGGCAGAAGATCTCAGGCCAGCTCTTGTCCAGATTCACAGCTTCTACAGTTCAGTACTTACAGTGTTAGCACAGATTTTGTGACCTCTTCTTCTTCTGTCCATCTATAGGTGCATTTAGACTTTACCTTGTCAGCTGAAGTTTCTCCTGAATAAGAAAGTCTCAGCTGACAAGAGAATTGAGAGCAAAGTCATTCTTTAATTTAGGCCACAGCACTAGTTTTTGAGGTGAGATGCATAGAATTAATGTAAGCAACTCCTTTAAACACGTGTGGTCTCTGTGTTGAAATGCAGGAATTGTACCTGCTAAGATACAGACTTTGCCCTGCTTTTCACCACTTTCACAGAGAAAAGGCCTTAGTAAAGACACAGGGTTTTTCACTTAGGATCTTATGACTGCCTTCCCCTTTGTACAGGTTAATTAGAAGTGGAGGCGGAGTCAAGCAACACCAGTCTCCATCTGTTCTGCAGCTGCCACAGCTGAGGCCAGGGCTGCTGATTTTTTTCCAGTCTCATGCTCAACAGTAGGTGTGCTGGTTGGGAAGCACTGTGTTGCTACTAGTATGAGACCCACTTCTCTCTTTAAAAACCTTTAGAAGAAGCCCAAGAGGTTTATTTGGCTCTAGAAGCTAAATAACTTTCTATTTATTGTCTTCTGCATTTTAAATTTGTTCACTTTAACCATTTAGTTTACTGTCTTAATACTGTTCTGCCATAGTCCACCTTATTTCAGCCCAGCTTTTCTGAAAAGTTAAAATAAAAGCCACTGGAAGCTCAGGTTTATAATAGGGTTAGTGTGATCTGTCAGGTTCCTGGGCATAAATTGAGCTGCACCACATGATCACAGTCAGGGTGTTACTCCCTTTGCTGCTGGAGTAAGAATTTTACCTCACACTTGGCACAGGCCAAGAGTGGATAAATGTGAGGGTTTATTTCACAGCTGTAGACTTCTCTGTCTGAGCTGGTCACTGACTGCTCTAGTAAATAAAGTCAGTGTAAGGTATAAATCATCTTATCCTGTAGTAGATGTCCAAAGTAAGTCAGGTGAATCACTCTAAAACTACCTATTTCTTTCCAATACCATAAAAGGAGCCTGGAATGACTAGGTTGAATGAAGACACATTTACGCAGACACCAAAAATTAAGTAAAATTACTGTTTGCTTCAGCAACTTACTAAGGCATAGCAATTTGATTTACTTCGTGAGGTTTAATGCAATCACTGCTATTGCTATTATTAGCATTGCAATAACCTCTAGAGGCAAGGATCTGTTTGTGACAAACCCTGTATAGATAAAACTTCTTTGTCTTCACAGATAAAGTCATCCCCTAAGTCTCTGTGTCAAGAAGTAAATGAAAGCAAAAGGTGAACCATGAATAGTAGAGGAGGGTTGAGGTGGTGACCGTATTTTGCAGTTTGACATATACAAGTGTATGGAACGGAATGGGATGCCTCCAAGGGTGCTACGAGTTGCTTTTCATTGTTGCAAAGCCACTGTCTACTATTTTTTAAAGATTGTGAAGACCAGAGGAAGTCACAGGTGACTAGAAAAGCATAAATATTATGCCCATCTACAAGAGCAGCAAAAAGGAAGATCTATAAAGCTACATAACAGACAGCCTTACTTTAGTCCCTGAGAAAACTATGGAACAGTTCCTCATGACAGGTCTCTCTAGACATGTGAATGGTGCAAAGGACATGATTGGAAAAGAACCAGCATGTGCTTATGAACAAGAATTCATGCATGACCAATCTTATTCCTTATATGAGAAAAATTTGCTTAGTGAGTAAGAGAGCTGTGAACATCATCTACCTTGATTTTTGCAAGATGTACAACACGTTCTCCTACAACCTTCTTGTTGACAAACTGTTGATATGTACTGGACAGATGAGCCATAAGACAAATGGAATGCTGACTTTAAAGGGTGGTAGGTAATGGCTCAGAGTTGAACTGGCAGGCAGTCCCAAGCAGAGATCCTCAGAAGTCAATTGTAGTCACGATGACAAGGGTCTGACTTGCTGGGAAGCAGCTCTACTGAGAAGGTAATGGGGCTGCTGCTGGGGTAGCAAGCTACACCTGAGCCAGCAGTGGGCCCTGGCAGCAGTGCAGTTAACAGCATCATGGCCTGCACTGGCAAGGGAACAACCTGCAGGTCAAGGAGTGTGATTGCAAACTCTATTCAACCCTCGTTAGGCCACATTTCAAATACTGTATCCATTTTGGTCCCTGCAGTGTAGGAGAGACATTGAAAAATTGGAAAGGGTCCAGCAGAGGGTTACCAAGATGATTACAGGACTGGAGAATTTGACATATGACAAAAGGGTGAAGAAATAGTGTTTGTTCAGCCTGCAGAAGAGGAAGCTTAAGGGGGATCTAATCACAGCCTTTAAATACCTAAAAGTCAGTTTTAGAGAAGATGAATGTACATATAAAGGATGCACAGTGACAGGATATAAGAAACACGAGGAAGTGGTTTAAGGGATATCTAGATATAGGAGAAAATTCAGCATGAGAACAATAAAACTTAGTGTTAGGTTGCTCAAAGAAGTGATGGAATCTCCTTCTCTGAAAACATTCAAGACTTGGCTTCATAATGCTCTGGATAACCTGACCTAAGGCACTGCTTTCGACAGAAGCTCAGGTTAGATAGTCTCCAGAGGTCCCCCACAACCTGGATTTTTATATGGTTTTATGATACTACAGTAAAAGTATCTTCCTTGTCCCTAATAACTGAGCCTATACAATTATAATCTAACCCTGAATTTGTTTCTTGCTCTTAGCATGAATACACAGCTAGGACTCTTGACTGCAATGGAGTGCAAAGTTCGACTGCACATGCGACATCAGCATGGAGATACCTCAGTGAGTGTTTGTGGAAGAAACACTATGACAAGAGGAACTAAAGAGGGCAGAAATTTCTTAGAACAAATATGTTATTAGAGAAGGTTCCTAGTCCCTGATGACTGTTCGGTTTCACCAGGTGTTATTATCTCTCCCCAAGAGATATGGAGGTCTCTGTTTGTTCATGCCAGGTCTAAATCAATTCTGTATTTTGCCTTATTATAATGGAGAAAGTGGAAATCCCCAATGGATTCTGGGATTGCATGGAAACCTTAAAAACCCATAGAAAAGGAATATAGTAATAATCATTGGGGGAACACTAATCAGTAAATCACTCACCTTCTAACAGTTCAAAAAATGAGACAAGATACCAATAGGAAATGAAACAAAGGGAACAATAATTCAAACCATTATGATAAGCACTGGACAAATACTTCATGTTAAAAGGAGTTCTAGTGATGTAGTTCAATAATTTTGCACTGACATACACCTCCGTGGTCAAACAGATTGCCATTCAGGATTTACAGTGGCATGGATGGGAGCTGCAGCCATAACTCTAAGGCACTGTGTTAATTCTAAATCAAGGTGCAATATGTTACAACAGGTACCACTTTTCACAAGGGACATAAAGTGAGAGGTCTAGAGTTTGACCATTCATCATTAATGACTGAATGACACTTTTCATAAGAAGAAAGGTGACAAACATAATGTTCAAGCAAAAATCCAACATATGAAATATGGGTGATATTTAATAGTTTGTAACTCAGGTATGGTTTGGTGATTTTTCATCAAACTCCACATAAGAATTCTCCTTTGACCTTGGAGTAAAATCAGCAATTATCAGGCCATGGTTTCCAAGGGGTTTTTTGTTTGTTTGTTTTTGGGATTTTTTCCAAGTGAAAGTTATAAGGTGGCAAAAATAAAGCCTTGTAATGGAAGCTGATGAACACTGTAATTATGGAAAGACCATTATTTTTTAACATTAAGTCATAAAGCTGTTTACATCTTCAGGGCAAAAGAAACTGACTAAAAGTAAGTTGTTATCAATTACACTTTGTGGAAAAAGTATACACAGTATAAAATCTTGTAACCCTGGGTGGAGCACTGAAAATGCACGTTATTTGGCTCAACATATAAGCTAGCACTTCCCAGTTAGAATGTTGGATGTGTGCTTTAGCTCTGAAAGCTGACAGTCTTTTTAGACTAGCAATGAAGAAAAGTTTCCTTCTGTATCATTTGTTATAACAGAAGGAGGGCCCTTTGCCTTTCAGAAATTTTTGAACATAAGGCCTGACTCAAGTCCATTCTCAGTGCTAAAAAAATGATGTTTTGCTCCATATTGTCCACAGAGATCAAATAAATTTATAAATACCTTGAGACAAGTGATTTATCCAGAAGAAGAGTCTTTAAATCCCATATGAAGTTCAGGCATTAACTTAGTATATCTAAAAATAAAATAGCAACTGTGTAAGATCTCCTCTGCAATATACAACCAAAGTTCACAAAATACAATGACCAGTTATACGATGCAGCCCACTCCTACTACACTGCAGGTAGAGGAAACAGGAAGAGTAGGCATAGGGATTATCTTTTCCTAAGTTTTGATATATTTTATGATTATGGAAAAGTCTAGGTCTTTAACACAAGCTTTATTCTTTGAGCTTGTGCATTACTGTAATGGTGCTTTGCAATGTCATAACTGGAGGAAAGTAACTACTTTTGTATGAACTTCCATTAGATGTGCTGCACTACATTTTTCATTGTGAAATTTATTCTAGGCAATACCCAGGATAAATTGCATGGGTACAGTGGGTCTGCACTGAAGCCTGGACAAGTATAAGTTGATAGACTCACAGAAATATTGGTTGGAAGGGACCTCTGGTTAGTCCATACAGTCCAGGTTTCTGTAGGACAATTCCCATCACTAGATCAGGTTAGTTTGTCTGTTTAGCTGAGTGCTGAAAATTGCTTAAGGATGGAAATCCCACCAGTGTCTCTGATTGTCTAATCCAAGCCTCAATTTTTCCAGACTAGGTGATGCCCAAGAGGCCACCCTTCCACCAAACCTGGCGTGCAGGGCCCCAGGGTGTGCTCATAGCATCCACAGCCCAGCACCTATGGAAAATGTTCAGTTTGACAGGGCGATAGTTTCAGAGGGAGCAGGCAAATTTCCTCTTAGTAATGAGAAACAGGGAGAAAGAGAGAGAAATAGGGAGGCTTACTCTCTCCCTTGTTACTTTCTGCAATGAGATTTTTGACACCACAGAGAAACACTGTTCAGTTGCCATTTCTCAAAATACATAATGCTTTCACCGCTCTTTATCAAGCAGTATCTCTCCACCCTCTGTGTATTTTTTTAATTGTCAATAACCAAGGTGTCCATGATTTAAAGGTGAACTTACAGTAACTGCTGACTGCTTTAGTGCAAGAAAGTCTGTCTGTTGCTTTTACTATGCAATTGGTAGAAGCACTACATGTTCTTGGCAGGAAAAATAGCTAGAAACCTCAGGAATGTGTGATTTCTAATTTCAACAGAGTGGTACTTGATTATAAGTATTAGCATAGCTTAACTTTATCCACTATCCAAACTTAATATTATCCTTTGTTTAATACACTGATAGAAAAAGAGCACTCTCCTTTGTATGACTCTATTGTTTTCATTCTCTGAGGCCAAAGTCGGTGTTGACATAAGCAGGCTCAAGTCCATGAAAGTGAGTGAAGTTAAACCTCATTTTGCCAGCAATGAAAGTTAGCCTCTGGAGCAATGCTAATTATGGTTTGTTTGTATCAATTAATCAACACAAGGTTAGCTTTCAATCAGCACGTGGAAAAAATGCAACACAATTAACTACAAACCAGTACAAAATCCCTTGATTTACCGTGAAGTGGGATATTTCTATAACCACACAGTACAAGTGCAGGAAGAATGAACCAAAGTAGCTCTGAACAAGCAATCCCCAGACCTACAGCTGCCTCACCTCAGGGTTTACATAGCCATGCCTCCAAACTCTTGTGTCTTGTAGAGCTGGTCTGGTATCTTCTCAGGGATTACATAGCCATAGCTCTGGGCTGCTGTGCTTCTTAGAGCTGGGCTGGTATCTTATGTGACACCATGCTGTTCCCTGTGGACATGCTAGCTCTTTTAATGCAAGCTGACATATTGCAAGAAAAGTTCTCTGTTGTGTAGTGCAGGTATGACCAAACTGTTAGGGGCACTAAAGGAATGAAACCACCACTAAAATTAGGACAGCTTTCCTAAAGAATGGAAATAATACTCTAGGTTTCAGAAGCTGACCATATGACATTAGAAAATGGCATGCAAAAAACAACCAGAGATACTGAAGAAACTACACATGGTGAAAAAAACCTACAATCATCAAAAATTTCACTGTGTTGTCTGTCATTCACCCTATCTAACTGCTAAGTAAAGTGAAATCATTGCATCTTTGGCTAAGCACAGTTCTCAAGACATGGGAGACTTTGTTTTACAGAGAATTGTGAAAAAAAGGTTCACGGATGACAACATGAAATCAATAAATTCCTTGAAAACAGTTCTCATGTATTGCACAATTATGCTGTGCAGGATCCAAATCACTGAACAAAGTTATCTCTCACCTGTACAAGGAAGACTGAACATTGAGTTGGGCTAACTGATTAAAGAAATAAAAGGGTATGTGTGGCTCTGTCTGTGTCTGAATTGTATCAAAAGAATTTTGCTGACACCAAATGGTTGGGATTTCTGGGTGTTATTTTATTCAAACATTAAGCTTTTTATGGGCCAAGTTCACACCACATGAGCCTGAAAGAAGGTGAAAAGACCATTTAAAGGGTAAAGGGAATTTGATTTCAGAAAATAGAGCTCTCATGTGCCAATGAGAAAGTTCCAAGAGACTGCCAGTAAGAGTTCTGAGTGTTGAAGGAAGCATCAAAACCAAAGCTGAACTTTAGGCAACAGAACACGTTGAAGATACAGGTCTTCTGATTTCTGCTTGCCTGTTCTTCAGAAAGAACAAGTGGGCTTTGGAAAGCATTAGGTAGGAGTGTTCTCTCCTTGAGCAATTCAGTCTTATCCTTTTGATAAAGAAGCTTCATTACTTGTATACTAAGTGCTAATCAAAAGTTTTCTTCTTTCAAGTATTCTGCAGCTGGATGTGTGGCTGTGATGTGATGGGTGAAGTATTTGAATGCAATTATGACCTAAATTCCAGCTTCCCCTTTAAAGACAGCAATCTGCATTATGAATAAGTCAGGAATATGATGGGTTAAGACTGTATCACAAGCGAGCTGAGGAAAGCAGTCTTCTAACTTAAGGCATCTAAACTAGTGTGAATACTGCTCTCTCTCCTATTTGTTCCCAGCCTTGCCTTGCAATTTGAGGATCCTCTAAAACACTGAAAGACTAGTTCAAGTGAGTACAGCAGAATATTCCCCAAATGACCAGTCAGGGAAAAGAGCGAGAGATTACAGTGTCTTTGTTACCAAGTCAGCTGTGGAAATCAATGACAAGAAAGAGGATCTCACATTTTCTGGGAGAGGTGGGGGGAGAAAAAAGGTGAAAGACCCGACTGAGAAATAGTATTCTTGTGCAGACTTAATTAGGTTTCCTGAAATTACTTGTGAGGCTGAGCCATTGGTATTCTGTTAGAGGATGGGCTTTTTATGAGCTACCAGTAAAACTGCTGAAATACCCTCTTTAATATCTGAGATACCATTTCTAAAGAAAATATAGGACATCATTGACATGAATTCTAATCAGCAACCAGCAAAATTCAGTCTTCTCAGTAGAGAGTAATGCAACCCGTTTTGTTCAGCAAACAAAATACTCAGACAGACATTACCACACTAAAGAAGAGCAGGGACGTTAGAGAAGCACACAGAATGAGTAGCAAAGGATCTTAAGTGAAAGCTACCAACCAAAAGAATGATGGAGAAAGAGTTCATCATTTAGCAATTTGCAGGCCTTTTAGTGGTACTGGATCACCAAAGGACATCTGTGTAACATTTTCATCAGCCTGATGAGAGAGCCAACATCAACATTTGTCCACAGGAACCAAACTAAATATTTAAAGGTGAACTGCAAAGCTAAAATGAAAGTTGAGTTAATCATGGAAATATGTACTGAATGACCCTACTTACCAGGTTGCTGGAGACAATTCATCACAGAAACAAGTTGAGACTCCTATTTATCAGGCCTTTTTCTGATTTTCTGAATATTCCTATAGATCTCCTGCTTTTCAAAGGGTGCCAAATAGAATATTCTATGAGGACAGCAGAAGTCTTGTGGTATCTTAGATATCTGATGTCAAAGAATAACATATTGTGTGATCTTTAGTGGATTAAGGAAAGCTGAAGGACACCCTCAGACAAAAATATAAGGTCAGTAATGTCCCTGTAGCGAGCCTGATTTAACTCCAGGGTGCAGTCTAACAGATGGGCCCACATACCTCCACACTCCTTGCTTTGCCTCCTTGGATTTTGAACAAAGTTTACTACACCTTCACTGAGGTAGATTTTAATAGAGAACCTGTTCAAGAAAAATCAAGAGTTCTTCCAGCAGTTATGTGATTTTGCCTTTAGGTTGTGAAAGGGCTGAGTAATATGAACAAATAGATTATTTGTTCCAGGCAATTACAAGTAAAATGGAAAATTATTTGTTACAGATATCAAAGTGTTTTCAAAATGAGATTTCATATTCTGTTAAAAAAAGATCCCTGGAATTTTATTCTTGGATTTTCTTGGCACTTTTTTGGCTTATATTAATCTTACAGCCATAAAGTTGCCCATAAACCTATTTTTCCTTTATTCCAGCAGCAGTGTCCAATCTGTGGCACACACATCAACTGCCACATGGTAGGTATACAGTCCAGCTCACATTCCACCTTTTGCTTCCTTCAGAAGAATGGAAACATGCAGAAATAGGGACAGACTGAATACACTGATTCAGAAGCTTTGCAGTCTGAGAAAGCACAGGACCATTCCAAAGCATAAAAGCCCTGAACAGTTTGTTCCAAGCCCAGAAGAAACCAGTCGGAATCTGGCCACTGAATTCAGAGGGTTTTGGAGCATACACATGTGGGCAGGGCAAGTTCACCTGCACAGTCAGCTGTAGGAAACTCTGAACTAACTTCAGCATCTTTTGAAGGTGGCTTCCCACTGCTGACTGCTGCTCAGGAGCAATGGAGGGCTATCAAGCATGGGTTAGCTTACCCAGCCTTGGGAGTTACTGCTTCAGGCACTGCACAACACTGACCCAGCTCTCCAACTTCTAGATCAGTTTATCTTCTCTTTTGCCTGGGCCCCGGTGAGAGCAGGAAAGGCTCTCTATACAGGGTGGACAACTGTGCCAGAATCTGACTACGTGGAAGAATAAGAGTCCTATTCACCCTTATAGGTCAGCCCTTCTTACCTGTGAGTTGCTGGCTACCCAACAGCAATTTGATCCCATTTTGGAGCCTATTTGCAAATTTAGTTTCCATCTCCATGCAGTGCTAATAAAGTATTAGGACACTTTCTGCTCACTAAACTTGAGCACAAGCAGAGACTGCCTTGACTTTAACACAGACCCTGAGCTTGCGGCAGGTTTTAGCTAATCAGGTTGAGATCTGAGAAGGTTAATCAAAGTTACTGTGAAAATACAAAATCATCAACAAATAGTTAATAATGGTTAATCAGAAAGAAAAAAGAGTCAAAAGACTGGAAATTGAATTTTTCATATCTGATGGGAAAACCAAGCAGAAAGTGATGACATCATCTCATATTTACTAATAATTTTTTATCTATTTATTATTTGGAATTGATCTTCAAAATGATTATAGAAAGAAGTCACTTGGAACTAAATAGACATTCACATCAGACATAAAATCTCACAAAGTACTTTTGTTATTAAATCTGTAAAGTCCTAAAATCACGGGCCCGTTCCAGAATGCAGAGAAACCAATAGGAGCTCGGCCACTGATTTCAACAGACATTGGAACTCACTGTTAGCTAAGCACACAGCTATCAGTGTGGCACTGAGCCTGGGTTAAGATACTCTGCCTCTCATCAGGACTCTTCGTTCTATGGCATGTCTCAAGAAAGTCTCACAGCTAGTCATTAACCAAGCATGCTCCAAAATATATGGATGGAGATATTTGATGATGGTTCAGAGCACTGTCACAAGAACTTTTAAAGAACTGGACAACGTGCCTCTTAAAAGGCACAAGGACTTAGCTGTGATGAGCATAACAAGGAGACAAAAAACTAAAAAAATATTTTCTGCAAGCTGTAAAAAAGGAAACTTGATAACATCAGGCAAGGGAATAGTATTTTAGCAGATAAAATGCCCTCCAACAGCTGGAAACCGGAGCAATACAACTCAGGCATGAAATTACAGTGAGGATTACTAACTAAAGGAACAGCACACTAAGACTAGCAGTGGATTCTACATCACTGGAAATGTGTTCATCAGACTGACCTTTTTAGTGAAACATATACTCAGACATCCAGGGAATTCCTATGGCTTTTGCTAAGTAGGAAGTCAAGTTAGTTCCAATGTATTAACGTTCCAATGCATTACAACTTGCAGCTCCTTGAAAAATATAGTATCATAAAAGACAGTGTCACTCACAGTTATTCATATGCCATTTCTTGCTCTCAGACCTGCCTGATTACACTTGAATTCAACCAGCACAAAACTAAAGGGAATTCCACCCTAGATCCTCTCCAGTTGTTGGCTTGATCAATGGTCATGAAGGAAAGGAAACATGAGAGAACCAGCTGACAAACAGCTTGTTGACAAGGCTACATGTAACCAGAACAACGGCAGGACAGCCATCTAGGGAAAAGATGACACCTGCTGTAGCAGAAATTAAGAGTTTACAGATGTTGCATTTAGGGTAGTCAGCTTCTAATTCACACCCTCGTAATTCAAGCCTCAAAAATTCTCCAAACAATTGTAATAAAGAAGAATCCAAGCAGTTAGGAAAATGAAGCAAACAGGGCAGAGCAGCTGTTTTAATTAGTGCTCTTCCTAACCTGAGAACCATATCCCTACTCACTGGGACCATTAAAATTAATCATGTTTTACTTGCATAATGGCATTTTATTTTGTTTTTTGTAGTATCACTGCTCGAGATAAGCATCTGCAGAGAAAAGCTAGCAATACTTCCCCAAATCTTGGTCATAAAAAAAGAAATCAAATAAATTCCAAATTGCATACCTGACTAGCACTAGGATAAGGCGTTTTCTGGGCTCATCTTTATGTTGCTCTCTCATCCAATATTTTTTCCTGCTGAACAATGAAATTTAAACCACAGCTGTCCACTGCTATTTTCATTCCTGGAGAGTGTTCTACCTAGTTTTATGGAACATAGTTTATGAAGCATGAACAAAACATGTGTGAGTATATTCATATGCACATGTCTAATGGTATGTTGAAGTCAAGAAGCCCACAATAAATAACAAGTGGTTACAGGAATGACTTAAAATCAACATAGCTGTTAGGGTTAAAATGTTATTTTCTAAATCCTTCAAGCTCAGTTCTACTGTATCATACAATACTATTAAATATCTTAGCATACATAAATGTATTGTGATTAAATGGGTGAAGAGGGCACCCAACTGGTGGCCTGTGAGTGCCTATGTCTTGGCACAGTTTTGTGCTGGCAGACAGTTATGATGATACAGGCACAGAAGTAGGCAGTTACCCGCTGTTGTATGTTCTAATGCATCATCAACATGATGGGTAAAAATGCAATACGGAATAAGCATTAAACAGCAGTTGGGTAGAAAAAAATATTTTTGAACACTTTTTCCATTCTTTGACAGCTAGAAAATCCCTTACCCAATTTGAGGAAGAAAACAACTTTCTCAAAGCTGGAAAGTTCTAATATTTTGGAACGCTGTTTTGTTTATGTTTGAGAAAGTTGTGGAACAGCAACAGGCAATGAAAGCATACATTGGCACAATTAAGTCTGGTAACTCAAGAAGCCAGATATTGTTTTCAGTTCTACACACATTTTAGCTGAAATTTGCCAACCCACTTGAACAGGCTATTTTGGAAACCAGTGGTGACAACATGTGGATAAAGTTCTGCTCTGCTACTTACCAAATAAAGGAGTCTTTGGCTGGAAAAAAAATGATTTGTGAAACGAAATGAAAGGCCGAAAGATGAAGTTCTGAAGAAAAGTTCA
Source organism: Rhynochetos jubatus (assembly GCA_027574665.1). NCBI lineage: Eukaryota > Metazoa > Chordata > Aves > Eurypygiformes > Rhynochetidae > Rhynochetos > Rhynochetos jubatus. The sequence continues at coordinate 114,633,429 of CM050650.1, forward strand.
AGAAGAGAAAGACTACATATAGAAATGATTATAAGGAGACACTTTATCCAGAATAAAGTGTAGTTACTTTACAGGGGATGGAAAGATCCTCACATGTTAGCATCATTAAAGGATTGTGTTTGAAGAATTATAAATACATAAATGAATAAATAAATAGATTAGTCTTTCTCCTCCTAAGATCTTCCCTGTATATTCTGCAGTTTCCAATACCTCCCTCTTTCTAAAAAGCATACCCTAGAAAACTTGTTTATGCTGAACAATTGAAAAGAAATTTCTCTCCTGCTTGAGGAGTCTTTAAAAAGAGAGTAGACAGTATCAGAAGAGGAAATGAATTGTTGCTAACCAAAATGCCAATAAACTACATTGAAGAAGTTTTGTAAACCAATAGTTATTTTCCTCATAATGCAGTTTTTTTGAAGATGCATAATGGGAGGAGAAGAATAAGCTGATATCCAGGCTAGCTCTAAAACAAGTAGTCTGCAACACCAAGGAGCTGCTTACCATCCTTTCTTCTAGTTGATTCCACTTAGAGTGCTTGACTGACTATATGTTTGTGCTGTGTCTCATTCAGACTTTGTTTCCATAAAAGAGGAACAGGATTTCTGCACCTTTACCAGTTATAGTTATTTGTGGTGAATTCTACTTCTCAGAAAAGAGACAGAAAACTCACTCTTTGAAGTCCTTGAAGCAACACTAGGATTCTTCATATGGTCTTTTTCATAGAATCATAGGATGGTTTAGGTTGCTGGAACGTTCTATAATGTCTCTGTGGAGTCTTCTTGTCTCCAGGCTGAACAAGCCCAACTCTCTTAGCCTTTCTTCATAGGAGAGATGCTCCAGCCCTCTCATCATCCTTGTGACCTCCTCTGGACTCTCTCCAACCAGTCAATATCCTTCTTATGTTGGGGGCTCCAGAGCTGAATGCAGAACTGCAGGTGAAGTCTCACAAGAGTGGAGTAGACTTTTTGATTCTTGTAATTGTTCCTTATTTTATATTTCTGTAGTAATTTCTTGAAAGAACTATTGTCTTTTTTTTTTTTTAAAAATGTGTATTTTAGGCAGTAGTTAGGACAGTAGGCTACCAAATCTGCATTGGATTCCTAGAAGTTTTATTAACAAACAGACAATTAAATATAGCAAATTTAATACTTGAAGCTACATGAGAGCTCTGAGTTTGACATGGCTCCAAAGGAAAGTTTCTTTCTTTGTCCATACTTTGGATTCAGTGTTATTTAAATTGCCATACACCAAGATAAAAGCCTAACAGCCTGTCAGATAGAGGGCTCAAACCCTGATGACATTACTAATGGAACAGCCTAAAAGCTGATAAGAGTTAGTTCTAGATGATCTTTAAGGTCCCTTCTAACCCAAACCATTCTATGATATTGGCCCATCATGAAATGTTGTCTTTAAACGCTGTAGAGCAGGGTTCAGAGTAACTTCTGCACTAGTTAGAGTCATTATATTGTGTGTATTGTGCCAAATACTTTGTTGGCACTATAGGCATGCAAAAGATAAAGATTTTGCCGGAATATCAAAAGGGCAGTTCATTAAATATCTGTAGCAAAAAAATCATGTTCAGAGAGAAATTACAATGCCTTTCCCCAACATGCATGCCTATACATATGGAATTGTGAACTGTACAGGACTGATCCAACAGTACATGTGGAATTGCCAAAGGTTTTCAGTATTGGTCTAACTCTGCTCTCTGTAAAGTCAACTCAGGTCTTACCCTTGGCTTTTCTGCGAGCAGAGGTAGGCCAGCAATGACTGAGAGCTTTAGAATATCCCATCTTGCATATCAAATGCTAAATTCAATAACAGTGCTCTTGGGTTATGGTGAAGGTGCTACCCCATACAATCATTTTACTGTATGTAGGATCTGGAAATGCAGTGCAATCCATTTCTGTGACTGCTAAAACGATAACATCTGGAATGCCATCCTGGAAAATTTCCAGGTGATTTCCATGAGGAACACTTTGTAAAAGTTGTTACCCTTCTAAGCAGAATATGTTCCCAGGCCTGCATAGGAGCAGAGATTGGATTATAAAGTGCTAAATGTTTTTTACAACTGTATCAGCAACAATACTGTATGGATAACTATTCAAGGGAAATTATTTTTACAGACAATTTCAATGGATTTGTTCCAGTCAACAATTAGATTCATATTTCTAGATTCAGAAATGTAAGATAACTTATCCTATACTCATCCCTTTGTGAAGTCAAAAGACACAGAAACAGCCTCACTGCCCCTATTCTCATTGTTATATGTCCTGTAAGATCAATGTTTAGTCAATAACTTCAGAAGTTCACAGCACCAAAACCATGGGGAATCTCACAATAAATCAACAGTCACAGCTGAGTTTTCCCCATGATTTATACCTCTATGACTATCTACCCAAATGAGTCTTCTGGGCAATTCCTTGCACAATTTTCAATTTTTTTTTTTTCAGAAAACCACATTAATTAATGTGATATTATTTGCGTAATTGCCACATGTAATGTGTGTTCACAAGAATAAGAGTTGGGGAAACAACTATTTTTCTTTTTGTAGACTTTTAACATTGTATTGTTTAAACCTATTCTTTGATTAAAGAACTGCAGCCATCAACTGCATTTATAAATTAGAGAGAATTCAGAAAAATACTTCATGTTGCACTTTATTGAAATAAATAGTTATAGAAGAACAATTAGTGCCTTTTTCTCAAATAGAAATGCTTTCTACATTTTGCTTTTCAGTGTCAACAGTGATAAACTATGTCATGTTATAATGAAACTAGTGCACAAAGATTTTGAGTGCAAATCTTACCCAATCTAAATTGCATTTATGATTGTGTAGATCTTAAACTTTATGTCATTTCATATATCTTTGTTCATTCCCTGATCACAAAGCAAATAAGAGTTTTGAATTGTTTTAGTGTTATTTGCCCTATCAGCATCAAAACTATGCTTAATTTGTACAGATTTTAAATGAATTTTTTGAAGATTTTTCAACTCAATGTCTTCAAATCTAAATTCTATTTGACACTGCAATGACAGAGGTTCAATGACTTGAGTGTAAATAGTACTATTTACCCAGGAAACTACTTAATTATTTTTGAAAAATGTCTGTGACTTCAATTTAGAGACAGTTCGACCAGAGTTTGTGTCTTTTGAATGGCTCAGATACGCAAGTCATTTATTTCTGTGAGCCTGTTTTTAAGTCTTCTGACTAGGGATAGCAGAAGAAACCCTATAATTTTGTCAAAAAAAACCCCAAACCAAAACCAAACAAACCAAAACCAAACCAAACAAACAAAACCAAAACAAAACAAAACAAAAAAACAAGGATTGAAATAAGAAACCAGGTCATCTTAAAAAGGAGGAAAGTGAGCTGAACACTCAGAAGACATAATTTCAGAAAGACTACAGTTTTTCTGTAAGGAATCATCTGTTATGGATGAATGAAACCACTGAATAGTCAGTCATAAACTTTTAAGACCAGTGTCTGGAACGCAAGGTTTGTCCGGGCAGGAAACTCTACCCACAACCTCTTCTGAATTCATGGGACTGTAGACACTGTAAGGGTAGGACATCCAGGTTTGAAGAACATCAACCTAACTGTGCACTTTTCATCCCGTGGCTATACAGCTAACTAATGCATATCTGGGTATCTGAACATTTCACTAGGTTAATCCCTTTGTGCCCCTACAAGACTGTGGCAGAATTTATTTCAAGACTCCTTTCTGAGCCATGAGTTCCTTGTTTTTAAAGACAATAATAGGTTTCTAGCCATGATCATCCCTTTCTTCAGTAGTCTTTTTCAGGTCTTCTCTTCTGAAAGGGTTATAACCTGAAGTGTCTTTCCCCCGTGCTCGTACATCGAGGCCCACAGTTCTGTATCAGTTAACTCATCAGACAAAAGGAAAGAAATGGGATAAAGTTAAAGAAAGAAAATATTTCAAGATTAGCCCTCCCAGGGTAAATCAGTGTATGGACCTTCACTGGGTCACATGAAAACCTCACGCTCACATTTAATTTGCCCATCCTGAAGTATTTTTCCTCCTAATGCCAAATACCATAATGCTCTCTGTCAGTGATTTGAAATTATTGTATAAGCTACAGATCGGGTACACTATTGTTAATGAAATGCACACAAGATGATGAACAACTTCCTTTTCCTGCTGGAGCCCAGCTGCAACCAGGCCCTGTATCCTTGATGCTGTAAATCAGGCCTTTGTACTCCGGGAGGATTCAATCAGCTGCAGGTGTGGGCCCGCCAAGGCCCGCCTGGGATTAGGTAGCAGTATTTGATATGAGATCCCAAACAGCACCAGCAATCTACACACCACATGTGGCCAGTCTTTGGAGAAAGCAAAGGAAAAACGCTGATGAAATGTGGCACAGGACCATGGAATGCAATTTCAAACTTCCACATCTGCAGGAAAGAGAGAAAGAAAGTTCCTAATTTTACAATGATGATGTCATTGAGAATACATGATAGTGAAAATGATGTGCCAAGGTTTTCATAAATTTAACCACTTAGGATGCTGCTAACTGAAGATTGAGATCTGTGTGTGATATTTGTTGTTATAAATGCATTAAAGATCTGTGCAGCAACAGGCTGCTCTGCTGTTCTGTCGAGGGGTGTCTGTTGGTGTGTTTCTGTTGGGAATGTGCCTGTGTTGACCGAGCGTTACCACAACGCGTGTACTCTATGTAGACGTAAATCTGAACCTTTGCTGAAGCTTGTTCACTAAATACCATCATTAAAAAGAGGTGATTTAATCAAATTTATTCCAGCCTGAAAAGGTAAAGCACTTGCAGTCAATAAGAAACAATAAAACCAGTTGTCCCTGAGGTTAAAAGTTGTGAAGAGTTTATTTTTAACTTATATCCTTGATATCTGAGGGATAAAGAAATGTTAAAACAGGTCTGGTTTTGTTATTACTGTAAAGATAAAATATATTGAAAAGATCATGTCCTTGATTTTTTTCTTAAAAAAATCTGTTTTCCATTAGCTTATCTTGATAGCTGAAGTTAATCATTATTTTCAACCATATATGATTTAGATATTATGTCATTAATTCATGTACAATCCATCTGAATAATGATTGTGGTTTTCTGCTTTACAAATTCATCTACTTCACTGAGAAACCAAAAGAGTCAAATTCCATGCAACATCTGGTTTCCATTTTATGTAATTGCTATTTTCAGAGTTATAATCATGTGTTATTGTAAGGACCACAGTGTCAATCATGCTGCTAATGGGGAAAATTCAATGCCTAAATACCTGAGAGAACAAGAAGCTGACTTAAACAGGTGCATTTAGACACTTGGTTTTAAGCATAATTCTAGTCTACCAATTTAAATAAATCATTTTAAGAAGAAACTCTGTTCTTTCCATACCTTCTACTGAACCAAAGATTAATACAAGCTTTCTACACTGTGAGCCTGGTTTTGTTCCCATCAGTTCAAAACCAGTAGGATTTGATGCCATGCAAGTTCCAGTACCATTAACCCAGCGCAGCTTTAAATCCAGTTTACTTAGCCAAAGTCAGTACACAGAGTTAAGCCCTTTTGCAAACATGAGTGGAGGGGAGAATATGTTAGCTCCTTTTGAAGAATGTAAGGTACACATCTGCCTGACATCCATAAACAGGTACAGAAAATAGACAGATATAGGAAAAACATGACTCTCCATGTTTTCAAGTAAACTACTGTACCAAAAATGCAGTGCAAATATATTCTTATGAGGTTAATTTGAAGTTTGATTATAAGCAGAGTAAAAAGTATTCCTCAACATTCAGATCACTTACAGCTCAAGGTACAGATCATGACAGAAAGAGCTCTCTGATCAATCTTTCTTGTATTTACTATGTACTCTTTTTTACAATTTTATTCATACAAATGGTCATATAGAACTGACTAGTTCCTGCTGAGAAAAGGAAGTATTAAATTAATATACAACTTTATAATATTCATAATGTTTTATTATAGAAAATAATGCATATATAGAAAATATATATTTGTATGTCATTAATTTTATATATTTTTGGGGGCAAGACAGTATACTTTGTACGATTGCAGGTGTGTGCAAAACCACATTAATTGTTATTTCAGTACTCACTATCTGAGTCTGTTACCTTTGGGTAGCAACACTCAGTAAATACATAAAATATTGTTAATCTTTTGTTTTGAAAACAAGACAAGGAGAACAGTGACAGGTTTTGCAATTCCAGCAGCAGAAGGCTTCTGTTAAAATTGCCCTTAGCAGGAGCAGTAAAAGCCTTTTGTTGTTAGGAAAAGGAAGTTGCTCTCCTTTTTCTTGGTGAATATGGTTTTGAAAACACATTGGTTTAAACCAATTAGATGGGAGAGGAAAACCCATATTGTCTGCACTGCCTGCAGGATGATGGCTCGAAGAGAAAAGTCTGGAGATATTTACACATGTGTACACTCTTGGCATTAATACTTTCTGAATATGCTCATATTTCACCCCACCTCTCCTCAAAACCTTCAGGTACACAGTGGTGTAGGTACGGGACAGGAACGGGTTCCGTTTAGGAGTTAAGAGTGGGAACAACTTTCCTGACCTGACTCTGAAAGCTAATCTCTGCTAGCTCCTCCGGTGAATATTTGAAGCTCAGGCTGAGATGACCTGCCAAGTTGGAAGCTGTGCCTGTTATTGCCATGAGAGCCACAGCGGGCACACCCTGGGTCTGCTTCCCCAGGGCTTCAGCACTAAATGCTCTGCAGTTGCATCCACACAAGTAGTTTTGCATGTATGCATAACCTCAGCTCTGCAGGGTGTGGTTGGATCCTCTTCCGGCCTGGATAAGTGCCTTTGTGCACTGTGAGGGAAGAGCTGCATTTACCCATCTGGTGGTTTTATGGCCACATTAATTGACCCAAAGTGAATTTCTGCATTTGCTGGTATGCATGCATCAGTCAGTCATGATTACAAAGGATGCCTAAGGTGAATGAAATAGAAAAGCAAGACCATGACACTTGGGAAAACCTGAGCTTCCATGTCATCTCAACTGCAGGCAACAGCTCATTCCTAGTAAGAATATGCAAGTAAAGGCAATTTAAATTTTCACTTTCCCCAGGAAGCAACGCTTGAGGTGAAGATTCATCAATACTGCTTGCAGGGAATGCAAACCCATGAAAAGAGACATGCTGAACTAGTTCAGAACGTGGTGGAGCACACTGCAATATATTCTGGGGTATTTTCCCATCTGAGTCAATGAAGTCATACGGCAAACACAAATATGCAGTTACAAAACTGAAACACACTAGGGAAGTGATGAGTTAGTACTGGGGAGCCCCACAGTATTCATAAGGGGTCCGTCAAGCAAGAGGTTCTGTTTGTTTCTCTTTTTATTTTTTTTTAATCACTTTTCACCTCAGGATTAAGTAGAAACCTTAGTTTTCTATGGTTAAAAAGGACATATCAAGCCTGAAGAAATTCCTGAAGACTTCAAAGCTAACACCCCTGATGACAGAGGGTAAATCAAAAGAACTCCAGATTTATGATTTTTTTTTTAATCTTATGATTTTGGGAGGATGCAGCTCATGATTTGAATGCACAGGGTCAGCAGAAATGCAGACATACTCTGCATTGCAAGCCTCCATGTAAAGCACAAGACACATATTAGACCAGAGGTAGCTCCTTACATCTTAAGGTTAACAGAAAAATTCCAGGGTTTCATCTCACAGCTATTATTGCATGACTAACTCTAATGCTGAATTGGTGAGTATAAGTCTTGGTATATTACATTATTAGTTCAGTTAATAACTGTGTTTGAAAAACATTGCCTTAAAATAGGTAAATCAATATCATTCTTCTCATATGCAAATAAATGTTTACTGCATTTTTCTCCTTTGTAAGTATCATATCCCTCTGCTAAATCAGGAAACAGTTTATCTGTCCTTCCTAAATGTGCTTGCTGTTATGAAAATCAGCTTTACATTCCCAAGTCAGGAATTTCATCAACATGAATTTTGTCATCATTTATTCAAGTAGAGGGAACAAAAAGCTGTATCCAAAGAAATCTTCACATCCAAACACAGCAGAGAAAAATTTCTGTGCAACTCATAACTATGAAGCAGAACAGAATAAATTTGGCATTTTCCATCTCAAACATGAAAGCATGGAGAAGTTGAATTTATTATAATTCTCACATAAGTATAAATAATTGATTTAACAAAAATGATTTTGTTAGCATCTTCTAGAAGTAAAATTCATTGCAAGACACACGACAAATTATTTATATGGAATTCTGTTTACTACATGAGAGTCAACTAAAAGTTGGACAATAAGCAGTAAGAGAATTTCTTGACCATGCAAACATCTTAGTTCATGTTTTGACTATGCAGTTGTGTTGCTTCTCAGTTATTGGCAATGTCTGTCTCAGTCCATTTCTTGGGACTCATCACTGTGGTATTGCACAAAGACCACAGTAGAAACCCAATTTTCATTAATAAACATTCAAACAACAGGGTTGCAGAACAGTGTTTTACAACTGGTTTCAGTAGGTGATAGTCAGATGCTCTGTTGATTTTAGACTTTCAGTTCAGATGATACTCAGAGCACCCATGCTTTGTGTTTGGTTCAATACACAGCCAGGGGAGAGGAAGGGACTGCTAATCAAAATATTCAAGCTTGATGCCAAGCGGTGACAATGTGAATATCCCAGGTGTCTGTGAGCCATTGAAATAATGTACTTGGTAACTCCATGCTTTAGCCATCATTTTTAAGCATATTCAGATTAGGTATCAGCAGAGTACCACTTATTTTCTTTTTTAACCTCTAATTGTCCTTCTATAAACTAGATGCACTAAATGAACCATTAGTGGAAGGCAATAAAACACAACAAAAGAAAGATCTTTTGTGGTTAAACTAGCTGAAAAATGAAATTCTTGAAAGTTTTGAGAGATCTCAATATACAGAAATTCAGGGTGAGTTTCAGTTGTCCAAACAGAGTTATTTAGCACCATTTTATATGGGTTAAGGTGTTCCATCACCTCCACGAGCCTCTCCAGATATGTGTGGGTCCACTGACATCCTACATTACAGATAAAATATCTTGTGTGGCTAGTTTGTATAGCACGGAATCATAAAATGGTTTGGGTTGGAAGGGACCTTAAAGCTCATCTAGTTCCAGCCCCCCTGCCATGGGCACAGACATCCTCCACTAGACCAGGTTGCCCAAAGCCTCATCCAACCTGGCCTTGAAGACAACCAGGGGTGGGGCATCCACAGCTTCTTTGGGCAACCTGTTCCAATGCCTCACCACCCTTTCCATGAAGAATTTCTTCCTGATATCTAATTTAAATCTCCCCACTTTCAATTTAAACCCATTACCCCTTGTCCTGTCACTACAGGTCCTTGTAAAAAGTCCCCCCCAAGCTTCCTTGTAGCACCCCTTCAGGTACTGGAAGGTGCTATAAGGTCTCCCTGCAGCCTTCTCTTCTCCAGGCTGAACAAGCCCAACTCTCTCAGCTTTTCTTCATACGAGAAGTACTCCAGCTCTCTGATCATCTTCGTGGTCCCCTCTGGACTCGTTCCAACTGATCTATATCCTTCTTATGCTGAGGGGTCCACAGCTGGACATAGCACTCCAGGTGGGGTCTCAGAGGAGCAGAGTAGAGGGGAGAATCCCTTCCCTCGACCTGTTGGCTACGTTTCTCTGGATACTGCCCAGGACACAGTTGGCTTTCTGGACTGCCAGCGCACACTGCCATCTCATGTCCAGCTTTTTGTCCACAAGCATCCCCAAGTCCTTCTCCAAAGGGCAGTTCATATATCAATATACTGGAGAATTTCACAAGACAGACATACATGTCTAATTAGCTGAATTTTGCCCATGAGATTCAGCTCACACACCAAGGAATATTATGTAGGCTTCTAAAACCCACTCTGAGGGTTATCCAATAGAGTCAAAGAGGCCCAGATCCAGGTGACTGTAGTGCTCATTTAGGTGTCTTTGTCTAACAGCTGAATCCCTCCTCTAATATTTCTCCCATCCTATAGAAACTAGGTAAGTCTAGCCACAGCTTATCCCTAGCCAAAAAAAAAAGTTTGATCCCAATGCCCAGCTTTTAGCATGGAATCCTCATTGAAAACAACTTTTCATAAGACTTCACATTAAGTCTTTTCATACTTACACTATTCCAAAGACTCACATTCTTAAAATGGGGGCTCTTTGTGCAAAGACTGGCAAGGTCGGACATAGGACCTTCTGAATCAGCAGCAGAAGACGAGGCAGGATCCTATACTGAACTTGAAAGGACATAGGTGCCTACTGGAAGGCAATAAAATGAAGCAATCTGTGACCAAATCCCAGCTATGAAGGTTCACATCATATTTTCTAACCCTCCACAACATTCTGATGATGTCTTAGAAGGATTTTTTTTTCATTTGCAAGGGGAAAGACACATCATGGTAAATAAAATAATAAATTATAAGGGACAAAATTATCCAAGATAAAACCAGTCTAAATATCAGAGTCATGTTCCTAATGGTGAGATCTACCAGCCAGTAGAACAGTTTCTCAAGTGATCTCATGGTAGAACTGTTGATTAGCTGCTTAAAACAAGACAAAACAGTACTCTTAAGAACAAATATTTCTGTAGGGAATGATTCTGTATGTGCTGGGAAATCAGCATGATGACCTCTTAGCTGTAGTCCATAGACATTTTCTTTGAGAGTGTGATACCAGGTAATGAATGCACAGGCTCAGTGTAAAAATTAGCTGGCTTAGGAGGATTTAAAAAGTAAACATGTGGAACACAGTTTGAAATATTCATGTTTTCCTCTCATAGTAGGCCAATGTAAATATTATTCCACATGTTATCAAGTAATTCCAAAGCTAAATGTACTCACCCCAAGAATGGCCATGATCAAAATCTAACAAAGTCCTTTTGGAAGGCCTCAGTGTATATAAATTAAAGGTAGCCCAAAGAAAGGCATGATTCCATTCCAGCTCCTAGGGAAAGAACTGAGAACACTTGCTTTTGCTGGTTCAATAAACCAGGTCCACAGCTAGACCACTCTGAGCTCCAAACAATCCATGTGCCAGGCAACAAGCAGCATAACTATGCATTTGCTCCCTCAGGAAGGTCTGATTCATGAGGCACAAGCAGAGCTTGGTGCATGAGCATCGACACTGTCTTCTATGCAGAGAACCGCAAACATCCAGATTGAAGGAGGCAACCGTTTACAAAGTGAGGAATGGTAGGATCATGTACTGAGCAGGTGGAAAATTCAAGCTTGGTATCATTTTCATTCAGCCTTAGGGGCTCATTCTATCCCCATGACTACTGCACTCTTAACTGTGCAGTGGCTCAGCTCCCAGAGAGAGGAATGGAGTGAGCTCCCTTCATCTACGAAGCCAAGCTGCTTAATCACTGATGATTGGGATAAACTTATCAGAGAAAGGCAACTATGCTTTTAAATCCCTCCCACGCTGAGAGCAGGTCCTCACTTCTGAGCAATTATTCAAATTTGGATAATAAGGTCCCTCCATGAGGTTCTCTCTGCTCTCTATTGAAGCATCCAGGATTTAGGAGTTGCGGTTTGAAATAAAATGCTAACTCCAGGTCCCTGTACTCGGTTTATCCTATTGGCCAGTTTTAGACAGTTCCCATTTAACTTTCAGGAGGAAGTAATGACTCTTTGAAGGTCATTGCATCCGTACAGGGACTGTGTAAGAAAACTATCTATCTGGATTCCCTGCCTGTGTCCAGATAGACATTTATAGACATTACACTGGCAGAAACAGATGTCAAGAGAGGGAATTCTGAACCTGGCCCAATGGGAAATAATAATGATATGCCTGTCACAAACTAATCATAGCATCATAAATGGGGCAAACAATGTTTTATTTATATTTGTCTGCATCTACAGTTTTAGTCTGCAGTGAATAAATGCCTTCTTTAGATGACATAATTTGAAAATATTCCCAAGAGAGACAAAACCAAAGAGCTTTTATTGTTCCTATCTCCACCTTATCTATGGGTGCTACTTTGCTTTAGTTAGTAGTTACATTCCCTTACCCCAGTGATGAATTTCTTCCAAAGGCTAAACTGTCATTACCTCCCGTTAGGCAGATCCCATCTTTCGGACAGTTAACCTTCTTTAATCAGTACATTCTTAAAAATATTCTTTCAGGTTTTCTTCACAATCTATTTCTGGAACAACATTATTGGTAGTGAAAAATCTTTGCTACCAGTTACAATACTTTCATCAGCCCCATAAAAGGAAGAGAAGCTGCTTCAGCAGGATTCATTTACAGATGAAACTTCTGGATACATGCACAGCTTCTGCAGGATGCTGAAAGCCCAACTCTTTTAGTCAATCCGAGATTCAGAAGTAGGGGAGCGTGTGACTTCAGCATTGCCAACTCTCGTAATTTGCATCCTGAGTCTTATGACAGTTTGCTGTTTCTTTTCCATTGTTTCAGCTGCTGGGGTCATATGATTAAGCAAGAATCTCAACTTTCCTCCAATAAAAGAAATAGATTCCAGTTTCTAGACCAGAACTGCAAGCTAGAAAGAATGAACCAAAAGAAACCAGGAGTTTCCCGGTTTTATTTAGCCATGTGATTTTTGAGTATTTTTTTGACTTTTGATGATTGCTACAATTTCTGCATGTCAATGGCTGGCAGTCTTGAGGCTTTCTCAGCTCACTACAAAAGGGGAATGGTAGTGCTTGGAGGGTTGCTTTACAGCATGACAAAATCCAGGGAGGATAATTGAAATGCTGGACCAGTTGTTAAATGTATATTATCTAAAGGCCACCTGCCTGGCAGATCAAGACAACGAGTCCCTACAGATCTATTGAGGGTGCTGATTTTTGCACTTCCTTGATTTCAGCGTGGTTTTACTTAACACATACACCTGCATAATTGAAATCAATCCAACCATAAGTGATACTCATGAACAAAAAAAAGTACACAAAACAAAACAGAAAAAAATGACAGAGTTAACAGGACCGGCACCAGACCAGTAAAAATAGCTGATGAACCTTGCCAGCTGTTGAAAAACTGTCTGTGGGATCAGTTCCTTTGTTCTTCTCTAATAATAGTTTTGGTTTATGTTCCTTTTTTTCCCCCTTCTTTTCTTTTACTTTTACTGTTTTCATTTCGCTTTGAAGTTGAAAACAGCCACAGCTGCAATACAAAAATTATTGTTCCTACTTTCATACACAAGTTCATGCACTCAGAGGCAACGTTCATTACGCATACACATTATATGTGCAAATGCATACTCACATGTGTAAATATATACATGCACCAACGCACACAAACTATATATTGTTTGTGAATGTATCCTGATGTCAAATGACTACAAATAAAAAGGAATTGTTTTGTCTAACAAAATGAAAAATTATAAAAGTAAAGATCATTTTAATTACAAACTTGTAGTAATACATAACAACTTCAGCTCTGTGAACTCTGCAAGTTCTCTCCAAATGTTTCATGTCCCTATACAGGTATTACTTTATTTATTTATTTATTTATTTATTTATTTATTTATTTATTTATTTAAATGTTATATTTGCTGCAGATAGCCTGAGCATCCTAGACAACCTGTTAACTTACAGGCACAAATGTGACACCAGGCCAAATCAGCAGCGATGTAAAGATTACAGAAATCAACCTTCCCAGATGCACAGTACCAAGTAACAGAACCCTTTCCATACAGCTTAGTCTGATATAGTTCCTCACAGGCAGAGGAGATAAGTTAGACCCTCCAGGGTGCTCTGAAGTCTAATGCTCTGACCATATTGAGAACATGAGCTTGTAGAGTAACTTCCAAGAGCCAGAAATCTTCCAAAAGTTGTTCATCTCATTTCTTAAGTTAGTCTCACAAACCTCCTGTGATGTTAGTAGATATAATTATTCCTTTTTTGATGGGAGGAAAGAGAACTGGGAAATGTAAATGGCTCATTCAAGGTGACACAGGATGTCTGTGAAGAGCTGCAAATTGAACCCAGGTCTTCCAACTCCCAGTTCAGTCTTTATATCAATCAAAAAAACCTTCCTTCCTCCACTAGATATTTAAAAACAAAAACATTTGTAACTTGACAAACAGTTTCTTTCATCAGAAATCAAATAGGATGCCTAGAGTGGATTTATTCCTTTTGAATCTGACTCAATTTACTGCATAGTCCCAATTATTATAATATATCTTAAATTACTAAAATGATAACAGATCCTAACTTCTGGAGTAGGAAATTTAGCAGAAAAATATATCATACCAGCTCAGGTCATAGAATTACTTTCTCAAATGGGTCAGGCACTAATCCAAGCAAATAAACTTAAGATGTAACTCCTCGAACAACATTGCAATATAACTATGCGAGAGAGTGGCAGCAGGGGTCAAGATTTTTTATTACTGTTTCTAATTATCATTATTATTATTATACAGCATTAACATTTTATTTCAGGATCACATGAAATTTTGTATTTCCCAACTAATATAAAAAACCCCAGGTCCTAACTACCACAGTTTACCTTTGAAAAAATGAGATTTTAACCTACCACAGACATTTTGAGTATTATTTAGTAAATTGCATGTATTTTCTAACTCATTTTACTTCACTGTAAATAGATAATGATAACTGCTACTTTCTTAACAGCTGAGTTGTAAGGCCTAAATGACAGGCTTGGAAGGTGATTTTTGTCTTTATAATTTTTAATAGAGTCACAAGGGCCATTTGTAAGATGAGAGACCATAGAACTGAACTCCAAAATTAGACCTAAATCTCTAACTAAATATCACCTTTCAGAAAAATGTAAGCAGCTCTGAAATATACTTATCTGTGCATGTATTAAAGTTACATGTGTGTATATATACAGACAAAGATTCAGAAAGAAGGTTAGAAAATGTGTCAAAACACGTATACTTATGCACATACATGTATGTTGAAAATATTCTGTCTCTTGGAAATATCCCAACAGCTTCAAGTGCTAGAAATTGTTACCATTAGCTCACCTTACCAGGAAGATAAAAAGAAATAGTTCCAAGAGTCTGAATAAAGAAATTTAGTTTATGGAGATGACAGGAACCCAGCTAGCTGCAGCAGCAGCATCTTATTTGAAGTTTTTAACTATTGAGGTATTTCTCTTCTAAATGACTCCCAGTTCTTTTTACAGCACCAACAACCAGAGTGAGCTCTCCTTCCTTTCATCCTGTCTACTTCCTTTGGACACTTCCCATCCCTGCTAAAAACATTTCACAATGTTGAGCGATGCAGTAGATGTACAACAGGAAACAGCTGGAATTGGCAGCTGGCAGGCACAGTGTAGCAGGCAAGTCAGGGCTTGGGTCCCAGCACTGAAGCTCCTGTGACCCAGCATGTTTTGTGGCTTCAGGTTATTACATGGTGAACTCTACCTAGAAACAGTAGCATGGCCATCAGGGCAGGCAGAGCCCTGCTGTGAACCAATGCTGACCTCTGATGGGTGGTATGGGCCGTATGATAAGGGGAGAAAAACAGAATCTAATTTCTAGCCATGGTTCTTTGTCACAACTGTAGATGGTTGGCAACAAGGTTCACCAGTGTGCTAAGCAGACACTGTTTTCACAATTTGGTACACGTCAGGAAACAATCTTTATTATATGATTTGGTGGGGAGGGGGAGGGGAGAATATTTAATGTGTAGCTGGAACCATTGCCAGCTCAACAACAACAGCTGCTGCTGCGGCTTCAATTTTAGTTTTCCTGGGAAAAAAATCTCATGTTGTCTGCCCTCTTCCTGCCCCAGGGAAGAGGACCTAATGGAAGAAAGTCATCTGCTCTCCCTTTTCACTGAGAACTGAATGCTATTCTTACAGAAGGCAGGAGGGGACATGAAAAGTGCAACTTCCTGGGGAGTGAATCCTTCATCCCAAGACTTCTGGCTCTAGAGTGTCCCTCCACCACCCATCCCCCTGCTAAGTAGGGAAACAATGTAGGAATCCTAAGATGGACACCTTTATTTTGAATGGACAGATGGATACAGCAGGGGAAGATGTCTATTTTTAGGATCTCCAAGATGATAAAAAACACCATTGGAAAAATAAGGGAAGAACTAAGGATATATGCCTTTGAAGGAGAAAAAAGGCTGTGTGGAATGAAGAGATAAATGGGTGATGACAGAACTGATGAGACTAGAAATTACAGAAGAGCTCTAGGAATGGGGCACTGACTCATCTTATCCTATGCACCTGTGGGAGCTGGGACTCTAGGCTGACCCTCTAGGACATCAGGTGTTCTGAGGCTGAAACGGGACGGGAAGAATTCCAAAGCTTAAAGACAGACCAAACATCACAATGTAGTTATTTTTAAATAAATCAGATTAAATATATTCATACTTTGGGAATTAATCCCACAGTTTTGCAAATCAGGCTTGTGATTTTTGATCCTCTGGAATTGTCAACACTGTATGCAGTGCATAACCACAAATGTGATACAGCTTTTTGTATGAGTGCAAGAAAGAACAATAAAGTGTCTCTCAGAGCATTTACAACACTCATAAAATGAGTTTATTTTCCTCTCCCAGAAACAAGGTTCATGAAGAGGGATGATCCACCAACAACCATTTGCAGGGAAAGCCCACCAGAAGATTGAATAGTTGAGTTGAAGGATTTTCTGTTCTGGCCAATCAAATACAATTTATTTGTTCCATTTATTTTGCTTCTCCAGTTTTCTTGTCTCTTTAGGTGTATATTTCCACTGCCTGGTCTAAGATGAAGTTATACCCACATGGTTTTTCTGTGCTACCTGACATCACGCACCACACATTAATTGGTCATTCTGACTACACAGGGATGGTTTGGTACTCAATTAACGACCTTGGGCGAAAGCAGACATTTCTTGAAGGGGAACTTTATGTAAAGGCAAAAAGTATCTTCCCTTTTCTTCTGTTCTTTATGCTGTCAGGTTTTTTGCGACTGCTGCAGTCTATTAAATTAGAAAATTCAGTTTCTTTTGCTGGAGTAGAATTAAGCAAATGATTGCATAATGTTGTAATTAAAGATACATTACTCTTCTGTTTCTCAAATGCTGCCTGAGTACTAGAGCTCATTGTATTGCTTTTATTTGATCTTGCTCATTTCTAGTCCTGACCCTTTTACCTTTGGTCTTGCTGTCTGTCACTCTGCCACCCTAGTAAGTCAATCAACTACAGGCACTGTCATAGGGGACTCTTTTTTTTTAATTTCAGAATGGGTAAAGCAAGGGGCAGTGGTTGAACAAACATGACCTATCAGATACCCATGAGGATCAAAATGTAATAATTTAAGTTGAAACATGTTACATGAAGATTTAATCATTATAATTAGGGTTTATCTCAAATTCATAGTCACTGTGGTGCAATTCTGCCTACTCCAAGCCAGAATGATTTGGAATTTGTGCTTCATCTCTTTGTTTCCACTGTTTTCCATTCAATAGTATCTTGTGCAGATGGATAGAATGAAAAGGAGTGAGATCTGTGAGATCACTATGTCTGGACAGCTAAAGCACCCTGACTGTGGAGTATACACCAGTGTGTACTCTCATCTGATATGCAGTCCACATCCAAAAAATTATCTTGCACGAGTTTTTCCACAAATACAGTCATGAAGTAGTCTCTGAAGCAATGTGTGGGGCTTTTACACTACAACTTCCATAAAGGAGCAGTTTAAAGAGGTGAATAGAAGACCAGCCCAGTAAAAAAAAAAAAAAAAGTCCTAAAAGATTTACCAACCAGCCAGAAGGCACAGGGTGGTGATTTGTCCTGAGCCATTGGCATATACCACCAAGTGACCTTTCACTAGTTGTTTGACCTCTTTGTGCCTCAGCAAGTTCAGCTGGAAATAAAAGCAAGACTTCACTGGAAACCAGACATTGAGTGTAAACTGTGGTTTCCTAGATAAATAAATTACAAAAGAAAGTTTTATAGGAGTCACACGGCCAGTGTCTAGCACTTTGAACAGACAATGGGTAACAAAAACCGTATGTGGGAATGCTGTGTGGCAACACTGCTGTACCACAGATTCCCCATTCAAATTTGCAAATGTTCTAAACAGCTCTTATTTCTGAGCCTTTGAAATGACAGCGAGCCATGACAGGGGCAGTACCCTATCACAGCAGCATTACTACCAGTTGCACTAAGATATTTCACAGAGTTAAGTAAGACTTGATGGCAGAAGTGGGGAAAAATATATCACTTCATACCATAAACAAGTATAAATGTAATCAGCTTTATTTTTCTTTATATAGAACTAGTTCTCACTGATAAGCATTCACTCATATGAGTTATCCTGTTGAACTCAATGGGATTTTCCTTTGTAGTGTGTGATATGGCAGATTGAAGGATTGCCCTGCATTGGCCAGTGACCGAGATTTTGAGCATTTTCTTCCAAATTTTGTCATGTGAGTAATCATTTAAGTCTGGGCAAATGGAAAGCATTGCCCAAGTAATTGGGGAAAGCATATGAGGAAGGCTGACTCCTCAAGGTCCCAGCTGAGCAACTTATCTCACAGATCTGAACTACAGCCAATTCTTTGTAACTTTTATATCAGCAGGCTTTCTAGAAGCCTATCATCCCTGATGAGATCTACTTTAGCACTCAGTCTCAGATCACTTGCTACCAGCAGGGCATTCCCAATTTTGATATGGTTAGTCATGTTTCATTACTGACCAAAACTGGCATTGGGAACTGAATACTTCAAAAAAATCTGAGTGCAATTTTCAAACATAAAAAGCTTGTGGAACTCAGGAGATGAATGTTGCCGTGGAGGAAACACTGCACTCAGGCTATCTCGACTTCACTCCGAGTAAGAGTGCAATATCTCATACAACTGGCTGCCAAAACTGAGACTGATAGCAATCTAGCAGGATTTAATAGCTGAGTATTCCCAATCTACCTGGGAATTTTGCACTTTTTCTCTTTGGGACTCTGCTGTTGACCTCTACTACAAATTATGAATGCACTGGATTCCACTCATAGCCCACTTGTTTCATATTTCATTGACTGATATGCAACACCAAAAGAAGACCATGCACCGCGTTAGGGACCCATATGCCTGTTTGGTCAAGTGCAGTCTCACAGTCACCATAAAGACACTTCAGTCAGAATAATGGCACATGCTGATAGCTCACCTGACCTCCCACTGTCCCACAATCCTTTTCACCCCTCTGTAACTCACATCCAATGCTGCTAACCCTTTACTTCATCTTTCTCACACCAGTGGGATCTCTGAAGTAAGTGACTGTCAACTCTGGTGAGTCACTTTCTTTCTGGGAATCTTATTGTTTGGCCACCAGCATTTAGTTGCTTCAGGATCATGCTGAATTCCTTCCACTCTGGTTGAACTCTGTTGCCAGCAGACACAGATGGGGTTGTCAAAAATCTTGAAGTGCTGATATGGCCACGTGCAGACTATGACTCACAGTAGAGGACTATCCTCTGTAGATCAGCTGAGTCTAGGCTGACAATTCTGCCACCAAGAACGCTGTGACTTGGCTTGTGCAAACACTAGTAATATTTATGTGACCTACAAGATTAAGAATCGTTATTCTTAGAGTGCAGTCTACATGTCACTGATTCAAGGGGATTGTAACTGTCGAATCAGCTAATACAAGGGCAATGCAAAACACAGTTTCTTTGTACTTCCAAAGTAAACTATATTTTTATCTATATGCTGAATACAAAGGACTTTTAAGGAAAGCCTTGTCAGAGATTCCATAGGCAGAGCTCCACAAGATACTGGAATAACACCAGAAGAAATTGTGCTCAACTTTGTCAGAAGCTTGATAGAAGCAGGTATTGCAGTATAGGTAGCACTCACTGTGGTCTGTAGCTATGATCTTGCTTTCTTCCATCCTACACTCACCTCTATTCATTTGCTGTCTGGAGACCAGACAGCACAGGCAGTTCTTGCTGTGAGTGGTCCTTGCCCTGGCTGCACATGTGGCTGAGGAAAAAGCAGTTTCTTAATATACACACAGTTCTTTCCCTAATTGCTTTCACAAGAGATGATCACAATGCAGCTCTCAGAGTGTGTGCGAGTGAGTTGCATTCCAGATTGCTGGCTATCTATTGTTTTTCTCCTTGCTGTGTGAAAAGAGCAATTCTGTATATAAAAAGCCTGTTGGGAGAAACGTGTTTTTTTTCCCCAACAGTGAGCAGATGGCCTACAGATTTTTTGAATCATTTGTAAATTATTTCAAACTCTATTTATCTATTCCAAAGAGATTACTGGAATCTACATCTGCATTTTCATGTAATTGTTTCCATGTCACATGAATGAGACATAAGAGGGTTACAAAGGAAAGACGATCACCTATAACATAGCTGGCTGACATCTGCAAGAATTTGGGGAAGCTATCTCCTAAACTCTTTCTTACTACACCTCTTTCCTTAGTCCTTATTAATTTTTTCAGGGGAGAACTAGGAACTGATATTACTGAAAAATCTTCAAGATGTTAAATCACAATCTCAAAGATATTAGGAGAGCAGGGATCTCAAGAGATCATCTATTCCAATCCCTGGAGGTAAGGCAAGATCGATTCTTCCCAAACCAGCCCTGAAAAATGTTTGTTTACCTTCTTCTAGAAGGTAATAAGAAAATTAGAAAAAAATAAGAAAATTTTACTGGTTATAAAAAGAAAATAAGAGAAGGAAAAAAATTTAAGTATTATAAACTCTGAGAGATTTAATCTCAGGTGCAAATCAAGACTTTTCTAGTATGTAAAAAACCAGGAAGCTTCTACATTATCATGACCAGGATAATTGTCATGACCATGATAATCTGTTTTATTCTTCAGTGCAGACTAAGTGACTTGTCAATGTGTGGAGACAAAAAGTTTTTAAGCACTATTTTCAGTTCTTGAGATGAGGGAGCTAGAGACAGTAACTTCAGAGATGGGCCAGAAGTTACTGAATAAGTGGAATAACTATGGACATCCACGCAGTATCAGACAGCTTCTGGGATGGCCCTGAATAAGCCAATGCTACAAGGCTGCTTTGAAGAAAGTGTAAGAATCAGTCTCTGATTCTGTGATTATAATATAGACACATGTAGGGCTGAGCTCAACAAATCTAAGGAAAAACTGGAGTGAAGAGAGGATGGAGACCTGCTGAGTAGACCAGGTCAAGAGAGCTCTTTCAGGAAGTTGTCTAACTTACATGTATTTTTCAGCCATACTGAAATACAAACCATAACGACCTCAGCTCAATCAGTTTATTAAAGGTTAAAGAATGGAGGTACTCGCCATCTTGTTGATGAAGACATGATGCAACTTTATAGGGGAAGGTGAAATCAGACCTGTGTGAGTAAAACAAATTAAACTTAAAAAACCAGTATCACTTAATTTGACATCTTAAAGGATGTACTAATCAAAATGTTTGTTTATTTGCACCATAAATAAACATTTGGAGGAACGATATGACCAGTTTTGGAAAAGCACTGACATTCTCAATAACACTTGATAGTTCTACTGAGTTTACTTTGAAAGATTAATTTTATATCCACCTGCAAAGATTTGAGGGTTTTATGAAGGGCAAAAAGAGGTAAGGAGTTTACATAAAGAATAGTTGTTATGAATGGGGTCATGGATCTAGTTATCTTGGTCACACCTTTGCAAAATGATGCTTATGAAATCCAAACCTTAGATAATATTATTAGTTCTATATATTCCACTATTACCTAAAATGTGCTGTCATTCGTTACATACAGGAATTCCTGTCTTGAGAGCTCAACCATAGTTAAGAATAGATATCATAGCCTGCTTATGAAGGGATAAGTAAGGTCATTGGGAGTTCTGTTGAGGATTTCACTTGAATGACAGGAAGGATGCTGTGGCCTCAATATAATCCAAGACATTGGAAAGACAGAGTCCTAAAAAGCTAACACAGGAAACAAAGAGCTCCTCATTATTAAAAAACAAAAAAAAATTAAAAAAAATCATTTCAGGAAACCTGCACCAACAAATGTTGGCATTTTCATGGGTTTTCCTGGACTTTTTCCTGGTCTCTGAGTGCTAGGAGTGCGAATGGTAATGGAGCAGAGAACCACATATGAATTAACGGGATGTTCTTTCCATCCTCCTAGCAGAAAAAGAGTTGCACAGGCTGAGTTCTGTGTCTTTCAATCCTCTGTAAAATTTAAGGAACTGTAAAAACAATTGCTACTGATTGTCACAAGTTTTCCTATCACTTTCCATAAGGAGGGTGCATCTTCACTGGATCTACACATGAGCAGGTAATGCATCTTTACCTCTCAGTGCCCTTAAACCTCGTGTTACCCCTCCTGAGGGATGAAATGCATTAGTTTAACCTAACGCTGCACTCGACACATGACTATCTGAGAGCAAGGCAATGAACCTTGGTATACATCAGCTTAGAAGAGCCAGTGTTCTTTTGTGTGCTTAAAGCTCTGTTAAATCTATCTGAAAAAGTACCGTGCAGAGTACAATAGGTAAAGTGTATTTCAAATACAGTTTGGACATTTGCTCTTAATTTCAGTATTTTTCTGGTGTTTATGTGTGTTCTTGAGACTAGATTTCTGTGCATATTATATTGCCTGGTTCTGTGTTTATGCAAACAAAGAGTACGGGTCAGGACTAAGATTTAAAAAGAGAAAATACAAAAGAGCTGGTGGGGAGTGCTTATCTTGCAGAGAGAAAAATGTATTCTTTGCAGATTTATTTATCCACCTTTACATCTGTGCCTGTCTTTATTATTACAAGAATCACACAGTAATCATAAATATTCATAGTGATATATGTTTAGCAGGTAGTTTGCAAACACTCCATCTTTCCCTCTTGGGCATGTATTCTCCTTCGCACAGAGAGGCCCAGATCTCTGACCAAGGCTGTTACACTTTGCTGTCATACAGATGAATCACACTGGTCTGTCACCAACTCAGGGGCCATAAGCAGCTCTGGAATGTCCTGAAATTGTCCAAATGGAATTTGTTTAGGCTGTTTCAGTTGAATAAATGTTTATGAATGTTAAGCATTCAGACCTCTAAAGCTACTGAACCAATCTATTTAAAACTTGGCTTGAACTTGAACACTCAATGGGACAATCATAAGTCAGGCTTTAAGTATAAATTTTATTGTCATAGCAGCTGTGAAGAACATATTGTTTCATACTAATAACTAAAGAAAAAAAGGTTTTGACCAAATATCTCCAAACATTTGCTTGTGGGTTCAGCAATTGTAATTTTTGTTAAAAATAACAAGGGAGATGGATTCTGTACCTGAACAAGAACAGACAGGAAAGTAAGACTGGACAACATGTACAGAAAAACTCCTAGATCATAAATGTAGCATTGACACAGACATTATAAAGTATTAAAAGAAACTCTCTTGCATTTTCTGGACAATCTATTGGATGGTCTATTATGGGGGGGGGGGGGGTGGGTGATGGGGCTGGTGGTGTTTGTTTGTTTGTTTGTTTTCCTTTTCCAGCCTCCGTGGTGTTTTCTTATAGATCTGTTCTATGACCCAGTGTTTCTGCAGAAAGTCCTTAGGTTTATGTCCCTGGCTGCTTCGATACAGTACCCTACAGTCAACAACCTGTGTTCACTTGGCTATGAACTTATAAAACTGGGATTTTACCCGATGATGATCTCTCCCGAAACAATGAAGACAATATTTTCATCACTAGTAGGCATTTTTCCCTTTATTGTTTTAATATTATGAAGCACACCAAGCAAACAGACTCAGGATTCACAGATTTTAAGGAAAGTGTGTTCTGGACAGTGGCAGGAGCAAAGGGGATGCCCGTGGGGCTTTGGCATGGAAGCAAAAATTACACGCTCCCACATCTTGGTGAAATGCACTTCACAAAAAACTAATTAAATTTTACCCTCTTGAGAATCTAATTCAAGAAGAAGAGTATAGGATTGGGCAAAATTTTCACTGTGCATTTTGAATATCCTTATTTTGATACTGTTAAGTATCCTGTCATGGTACAAATATTTAGGGTTCAGAAATGCTAATTACACTGTAATTCAATAACAGCTTGGCATAAAATAGGAAAAAGTGGACAAGATATTTGTGCAATATTTTTTCAGTATTCCTTCCTCTCCTGCTTTTCAGCCAAGTCCCAAAATCACTTTCAAAACACACGCTGTGAATACATTCTCTTCTTCAGATATTTTATATCACAATTTCCTTGACTATGAACTGTTTATGCTAGTATTACATGACACCAAGCCTTTCCAATGAGTCTTGCACGTGGGATCAGAGAGGCGTTACGACACCCCATGAACAGACCCAGGGCACTGATAATGGCCAAATCACCTCTGCAATTATGACTTTCAGAAGAATGTTCTGTTTTGATCTTTACTCATTCATCAAGCAAAACTCCAACTCATCAGCATCTGAACACAAAGCAGTGGATTGATTCTTTCCTTTGCAGAAAGGTCTGCATTTTTAAAGTAGTGTTACAAGACTGGACAACATCCGGTACAAGTTCTTCTTGCTGAGATTTAAAAATTCTCTTCACCTTTGTCTTTGGACACACATGAAGAGGAAATAAAGGTTATTAAATTCTTGTGGTTAGAACCACTGAAGAAAAATGTGGGCCTTTTTTTTCCCCTGCATATTTAGGTCCAGATCTTATACCTGTATCCATAAACTAACTTGTACCCCTACCAGTTCAGGACTCACACTTAATAGAACTAATGAATGTTTTTTTTCAACTCATGTCTGGGATGAAAACTATCAAATGTTTAATGCATAACCAACTTCCTTTACATCATTAACAGGAATGTTGAAGCATAATCTAATTATAGAACCTGTCATTAGGTGAATTCCAAAGCATTTTTTATACTGTGTGGTGTATTGTATTGCATTTCCCCAAACTGAACGCGTACACCTTCGAGCAAACTTGTGGCTTCTTCTTTTCTATAGAGTGATTTTTTTTTCTAACAAAGATCTCATTAACTGGAGGCACTAACATAGCTGAGTAAATAATGAATTTCTGACCCTTTAGGGAGAAATGGAATGGAATTTTTCCAGAACTGCTGAATTTTTTGGAGGAAATCTCAAAAATGGGGATGGTAGCATTGACAATGGGACTGTCAGCCAGCCACATACAGAACACATCTATAAGCATCATTCAGATTTAAATACAGCATTAATTATATTTAAGCATTGCTTAATTTTAAACACACACATGCACATTCCACTATATTAAATGCAGTGGAAAAAAAAATCCCTCCAAGAAAGAGCAACCAAGCCTACATTAATCCATTAGTCTCACTTCTGTGCTTGAATTCGTCACTTTTATAATATGTATCAACCGTGAATCCTCAAGGCCAACTGCCTGCCCATTTCAGCAAGTACCATCTACCAAAAAAGGAAATCAGTGGGTTGTTTTCCATGGCCTTGACACATGCTGGTGCACATTTACCCTTCCATGCAGTACTATTGAAGTCTCGGTGACATAACTGTGTAATGTAGTTTCAAGTTAGATGAATATGTGGTGCCAGAATGAAAATCCATAATGAGAATGGCCATGAATGCTACCCTTTAAAGAGCTTTCAAAAAAAATATGTATCTAGATTACTTCATCTAATCGTTTACTGCAAAGTGCACACACTTGTGCTTTTCTTGTATGTTCCCAAAGACATTTTCAGGCATTTTCTCAGTATTTTCTGGACTCTTAGCTACTGCAGCCACATGATCATTAGTAATGGGTAATTTGACTTCTTGGATTCACCACTGAGATAAAAATAGAACATGTGGTTGATACAGAAGAAAGCAGATGCTTTAGCAAATTTATGTTATTTTAGAGGGTCAAGAATACTCACTGCAATATAATTTATGTGGGGAAGGATGAAATTAAGCAACAAAACTCAAAACTTTACTTGCATCCTAAGTTTTGTTAGGGACCTTTTCATATTTTTTGGCACAATTAATATTTAGTAAAGGAAGAAACTGGTAGCCCCTTAGAAGCTTAAGCACTAAGTGACACTATTTCTCAAGCCAGGAACAAAGCAATCAATTACTAGCAAACAGCAGCAACAACAGCTGGTAGGGAACATTGTATAAGAGTAGTGCTGAATAAGCCTAGGGTAAAAGAAATGTGTCTTTGATAGAAATCGTATGTCAGGCCTTCACTGATGAAGCTGCAGTATTTCCCATGGTTCATACTAATGAAAAACAGTCCTCATGTCTTCCGGGAAAAGTTACTCTTTTTCAGCAAAATATTTTTGTTTTAATTTTGTTATTTCTATGGATGTTTTCTGGAAAAGAAAAAAATCACTGTTAATTATCTTCAACAGTTTCCTATTTATAGCTAAGATCATTGCTCCATCATGCAGAAAGTATGTTCAGTCTTGGTGTAACAAAAAATGCCAGTAAGTAATGACATTTGTCTTCCAGTTCAGGTGCCTAAAAATTACTTTTACAGGATCTGTTTTAGTACTGCCTAAAATCAATGTCCTTTTCTTTACATACCTATTGCATTCCTTTGATTTTGGTTCCTAAATACAAGGGTTGGAGTCTTACATAGCAATCTTGAAAAATTTTACTTGAGTTTACAGTTGAGTTATAACTGTCAATTTGACAAACTGCCTCAGTTCATGACAAGTTCAAACAAACCGCAATTGTTCTTTCTCAGTTTAATCAGCAGATAATGTAAATAGCAACGCCTACAAATTGGGTAACATTTACAAAACAGTCATCCCAGGCTCTTGATGTAGCCAGTGGTGAGAGAGAGGGGAGAATCTCCGAATTTCTGGAGGTGCCTGTTTTTTCCATGGAGGAAGCACATGGCAACATCAGGTGTGTAAAACTAAGTGACACGAACCCAGGGTGAGGGGGTTGTGTCTTCACATTAGCTGTAAAAGGTGCTTGTGACAACTCTGATCTCCTTCAATATTTGGATTAAAAGTGTCCCAGAAAGCCGACACAACTTACCTTCTGATCATGGATGTGCCTTTTCTGGATTGAAAGTTCCTCTTTCTTCAATAGCTAAAACAATTTTAGAAGTAGATTAAGTTGTGCGTTTTTTTGTTGCATTCAGTAAGTACTTTGCGTACTAAAGTTCAAGTATAATGCTACCTCACAACTTTTGGTACTAGAGCAAGCAGACTAAATGATGGACCAAACAAATGAAATTCAGTGCCATCTTTAAAAGGGGTAGGTTTGGATATTGCCTAGCTCCCTCAAGCTCCAGAATCATAACATATGATACAATTCATATCAAAAGAATTTAGGATAACACTGTGGATAAACAGGATAGGAACTGAGACCCTGTCACCTCTCAATGACCGTTGGGCCATGCCAGTAGAATTGATTGAATGTCCTCAAAATCCTCTACATCCAGTTGTTTATCAGCCTCTGCGAAATTAGTGGGGATTCTTCATCCAGCTGAAAGCAGAATGCAGATCTCGAAATGAGAGTGTTTTCAAAATGTCATTACAAAAGCACAAGCTGCAACCTTTTTGTTTGGGCTCAGTTCTGTTCTGCTCCCACAACAGTGATTAAAAAAGGTCTTTCCCAAAAATACAGCAACAACACACATATTCCCAGTGATGTTTCTAACTATCATTAGTTGATGGGCTTCAATTCAGCAAATGACAGTTCCCTTAAGGAATTCAGAATTTGGACTATACTTGACATTAAAAAATGCTAATCTTATGCAAAGAGCCATTACATGATGTCATTGCCAGGTGGAATTAAGATGGCTTGGGTGCATTTACAGTGAATGTATATAACATAGAATATTTGCATTTATTTTAAAGTACAACCTTTGAGCTACGCTTCTATGAAGCTCCAGCAGTATTTGCAACCAGTTTAATTCATATTTCCTTCACATTGTTGACAGGAATCTTAACTGCCATCTGAGCTTTGGATATCAGAATTAATAAAAGCTCGTTTCATATAGAATATACCACAGATGAATAAAAGGATGAAGCAGCTGCCTCAGAAGAGGAAACATTTTATTAGGCCTCTACCTCTAATAGCCAGAACTTGTCATAAGCACTAATTTAATATAAATTTAAATGTTTTTATAAAGAAAAAATAGAAAAAAATTCTGTCTGCTACAATGAAAATAGCTGAACAAAGGCCACCCACTCCTTCTCATCTGCTGAGTATCCTTTGGCTAAAAGGCAACTAGGTGGAATGTGCCATACATTTTACCAACTGCTGGGCCTGCATGTTAAGAGATTTACCCTTAATCTACTGGGGAAAAAAGAGGATATTCATAAATCCATAGCAATGAGCTAACATTTCAACCTCACAGATATGATTCCCTGACATCAAGATGTATGGTTTGCAGCAAGTGTTGCATCCCCAGAAGTGTTATAAAGCTCAAAGCTGCCTGTACTCTTTTTTGTACTGTAAATCTGTGATCCTGGTGTGAGGACCTCCTGTAGAAGGAGAGGGAGTGGGGCTCCGAACCGCAGCCAGCAGGAGGCTTGGAGACTTGTGCGCCTTTAATGACTTGCAAATAAAAAGCATGAAACCCAAACTGCATTTCTCAAACTGTTTTCCCATTCAGGGTTGGTGCTCTGCATCATTTTCTCCTATATCATTCCTGTTATTCTCAATACTAGAGTGTCAGTCTTTTCGGTGCATTTTTTAACGTGGAGAGAAGGGGGTAGGGTGGGAGAAGGGATCTGTCCAATGATCTCAAAGCATATGTTTTTGATTCTAATAAGAGTATGGATACCAAAGGAATAAAAATGGAAATCACTACTGCCAAGATATGAAAGAAAGTTTGCATAGTAAAATAATTTAAACCCTAACATTTGGACCCAATAAGGCTAACAGAACGTTTATTCCATATTTTTGGAAACTATGCTTTTTCTGCACATTAAGTGGTACCAATAAAAAATAATGATTCTCACTCAGTTTATTTCTATAAATTATATTGTTTTATAGTTTTCCAGGGCATGGTTATGTGTCAGATTCTATGGCAAACACCTGGGTGTAAAATGCAATAAGCTTGTTACTTCCAGTGGGGGTTGCAGGGAGGAGAGCAACAATCCTCCATTCTCCCCAAAATGTACCTATTTCCAAGAAAACTGTATTGCAGCTCATCTGAAAACAGCCAAATCCTTTTTCACACTTTAGGAATTGTCACTTGCATCTCCTCTTGACTTGCTATTGATATAAAACTGAACCGTTCAGGGACTTGGAATCAGACGCAGCGACCGCTTCAGACATGAACAAGAGTTTAGAGGTCGTTGCCCAATGCCTAATGAGTGACTGCCCGTATCGTGGTTTTGTCCTTTAATTTAGCACAGGTCAATGTATATAGAATACAACACAGCACATTCATGTGAATTTTTAAGAAGTTATAAACTTTACAGTAATTTCATAACTTTCAAAAGTTACGATGTTACAAAGACTAGCACTCAAAGATTATGGATAGACTACAGTTAGGAATGCCCTTACAGCATCAATTTGGACCCTTTTATGTATGCACTATAATTACAGCTGGTTGGAAATGTTCCATAAACCTTTTTTTTTTCTTTATTGAAAAACAGTTTTCTGTGGGAAAATGTTACTTTTTCCAGAAATGTGTCAATTTTCCATAGGGAAAATGTAAGCAAAATACATTTTTTTGTGTCAAGTCAACTGGACTCTAAATATTTCAGTTTGTCAAGCTGAATAAAAACACTTCCTTTCAGGTCAACATGATATTAATGTGTATACACCAGAACTGCTGTGGTGCATCATAGAATGCAGTTCAGACTTGCAGCTCTTCTGCTGCAGGACACGTTTAGTGCAGTCCTCCCAGTCTTGCTGACTTCTTCACCATCCTGCAAGCAACAAGACCCCACGCCATGAAAGCACCAGGAGTCACCTGAAACTGAAACAAAATGTGAGATTCATTTCATCATACTTTACCCACCTAAAATTTAGTCATGCTGTTTAAGCAGGATGGTTAAAATCTCTTGATTAGACAAAGTAAATGCCTCTAGACATAATTTATCCTCTGCAAAGATAGACGGTTAAGATCAGTAAAACCAAAGGGGAATTAATAATCTCTGCCATCCTTCTCCACTGATTAACAATGAAGCACAGATGCTTGCCTTAGACTAGACACCAACTTTGATAGAGGTGGTGAGATGCTTCTACCCTTTGGGTTGACATCCTTCCCAATCAGCTCTTTCTGTTCTGTTGTCTTGAGGAAATTTATGTCTGCCTTCAGTCTCAAAGTTAAAACACAGAGGACAACTATTATGCATGTGCCCTGATGATTTCATTGGAGCCTCACGTCAGCAAAGACTTCTGTATAGGCCTGGAAGAGTGCGCATCAAGATGAATCAATCACATACCTTAGCAAAAGAACAATTATTTATCTGTAAAGAAAGATGACCTGTTATAGGAAAATTGACATAATTTTGGTACATAAGGACACCTCCTGTCAAAAATGTAATCCCTTGCAAATTAGTAATTGCTTGACTAAAAGCAATAATACATGTATTTAGAGAAATAATTATTGCTAAACTGTGCTTCCAGCAGAAGTGTCGAAAGAGCAGTCACGAACAATGCACCTATGTGGTAATCACTGCCCACACTCCGTGAAGCAGATATTCTTTTCCGTGCCAGGATAGAAGAAAGATGGGGGCAGGCAGTACAACAGTACTAGCTCATGATAGCATCTAGTGCCATGTTAGAGGCATTTGTGAGAGCCACTATTTGCTAAGGAAGGCTATCCAGAGAGAGGAGGAATATGAGGGACACGTGGGGAGAGAAGAGGAAGTGGAAGGTGTATATGCCCAATTACATTGGAGAGAGGGAGAGTCCAAAGTGCATGCCTCAATAACTTTTGCATTTCTTGAATTTACAATACTCACTTTTGCAACCTTATAAAACGTTCATAATATTGTTTTAGAATACAGAATATAAACCATATGTGCCTGTGTCAAACTGCATATAATATGCATGTCCTGGGTATTGTGTTTTGCAAATTTAGCAACAGTCTCTCACACACGGCTCTCATTAGCATATGTGCAACCACAGTGAAGTTAATAGGATTAGAGTTTGTCAGGAATTTTTCAATTAAACTTTTTTTTTTTCATTGGAAAATACCACTTCATTGAAATTTAAACTGTGCATGAGAACCTAGCGGTTTGGGTGCAATTTGCTTAGGAAAGGTTCCTCAGGTCTTGGAATTTTGATCAAAACCGGGAAAAATAAAAGCTCAGGGTAACATAGTCAGAGTACAAGGCTGGACATTGGAGAAGAAACATGAGTGCCTGCCATCATTCACACAGTGTCAATGAGATCCTGACTCAGCCTGCTGTTTGTCCAGGGGTGAATTCTATCATCCCAGTCTGAGGTTGACTCTATCAAATCCTGAGTGAACCATAACATATTTCAGTATTGGGACAGTCTCTGCATTGAATAGGTTTCATATATAAAACTGAAAGGCTTTTGCTTTGTCCTAGTCGGAAATAAACAGCATTTCTGAATTCTAAAAGTTTGGAGGAAGTGAAAAATATGTTCCCACTCTGCTCTTTCCAGACCTACCTCCAAAACCTCTCAGAAAATGTGTCACCAACATCATTGTTTTAAGCAGCTATCTCTACTCTCAAGATTCAGCAAAGATGTTGCACTGGATGAAGGGACTCAAATGAATAAATGAAACTTCCAGATTGCAAGATATGGTGCTACTGTTCATTGTCCAACTCCTTCAGAAATGTAAATATGTATTTTTCAATTTTATCAGTAGTGCATAACATAGGATAGTGCCATATTTATCTAAGCACCCACATAAATTTAGACTACCTAGTGCCTTTTTGCAGATGAGCCTGCTAGCTGTCCCATCACCTTCTCCTTGTTTTAATTTAGACATTGTGGGTTTTTTTTTTCCCTTTGAATGCATTTCCTTTAGAAGAAAGAACAGTTTGAAATCAACAAGGTTAAGGTTCGCTGAAATAACTCTTAAATTTTCTGTTGTGAGCTGAAGGTGCTGTCAGAGTGCGATATCCCTTTAAAGAACAGCAGATATGCTGGAAAGGCACCAAAGAAACTTCTGAACAGCATCTTTAAAACAGCAGCGCTAGAACAGAAGAAGAGCTCAGGGGAATGCGCAGAGCCACTTACTCTCCAAAAATAAAGCTAGCAACGCTTCACTTTGTTGAAGTTACCAGCGGTCGGTCATTGTTGGTTGAAAACTAAAAGTGTATACTTTTACATTCTTAGCACATGTACACAGTGCCAGCTGGCTTTATGGCTGAGCTTTGCAACCTAGGGGGCTTACAGGATCTCAACATCTGCAGAATTATGCTTTGATTTCTGGCACCATCAGATCTCAAGGGAACAAAACCAAAGCAATCTCCAGCCAGAACTCACATTTTGACATGTTAAGCAAGGGGCTGTTCCTCAGAGTTTTTGCCATTTGGAGAAGAGCAGTAAGCTATATACTTGAAGGCGAGAGGACATAAAAAGAGAAGCCGGCAGACATCAATGTTGCGCTATTTCTGCTACCAGGGAGAGTGGCTATTGGAACCAGCGTAAAGGAACAGATTGCGAGAGTGATGGGAATGGAAGGAAATTGCCAGTTTCCGTACACTGGTGCTTATTTATCATTTGCACCATGTTCATTAAAATCACTGAAAGATTTAAAAAATATAATTATCTAGTGTTGAGGCGGATGCTAAAAGATGAAGAAAAGATGAACTCCAGTGTGAAAGAAAATGTTATACACTATTATCTTTCATAAAGCCTTTTTTTAATATATATTTTTTTTAATGCTAAACCCCTGGGATCTTGTTTGAAGATTTATGGCCATGCTAAAAAAAATGTGGTGGTTTTATATTTTAAAAAAAAGCACACAAAGAGTTTAGCAGATGAGGTGGGTACTGTACCCATGTGCTTCACAGCTTTTATTGGACAGTACAAACAAAAAATCTGAAGGCTGTGGGTAGCAACTTAATTTTCCCCAAGTTCTACCACACTCAGCACTTGAGGAATTGCCACTCTGCAGCACTGGAATTACTGCCTGACACTCATCATGGCTGTTTGCTGATCCCAGGGATTTACAATAGATCACTGGTGTTTAGTGACTGGTAACTTTTACCACCCTTTCTCACAAGAAACCAAACACAGAAAACTTGAGCTGGAGCAGTTTTTCAGGATGAAGACTTCAGTGGTTTCTTTCCTGGGCTACAGCATCATTTCCATTCATATCAGCTCAGAATGTCCCTTGGAAAATTATTTTCCCAGTACATCACTTTATCCACGCCAATTTATCTCTTTTTAATTTGTTTCCCTCCTTTAATTCCTTTCTTTGCTGCATATTCAAGTCCTTCATTATATTTTGTCTGCCTACCTCCTCCCATTTTTTATGAATACCAAAACAACAATCTTCCTTTGTTTTTTCCCTGGTATTGAGCCTGAGCATCCACATCGTCAGTTTCCAAAGAAGCACCTTAATACTTTAGCCTGCAGTTCCCCTTCATGGTCAAGAAGAATTTTTTGTAAGCAACTAAAACAAGGAGATGATTAAAAAGATTTGAAAATAAAGAGAAGATGAGAGTATGGTTAACTTTTGCATTGCTTTTCCTTGTCAAAAAACATCCCTCAGGCCCTTCTGCTGAAATTCCCTCTGTCATGATATCTACAGAAAAGTGGAAAATGAAAATATGTAGATATTTGATGTGCTGATACTGTTGTAGACTAATAGTATCTCACAGCTGCCTTGTCTTCCTCTGCTTTAAATTGTTTGATGTGTTTTACATACCAGCACTGTAAATTCACTGTCAGCATGGTCCTGCTGGGGCAGAGAGAGCCCTTCTCTCTGCACCTAACACATCTGTGATAGTCTGGGTTGCCTAGGGTCTGTACCAACACAATCATACACAGTTATTTTAGAAAGGCATCAATCTCAGATTAAATTTAGGGTCCACCAAGATGTTACATTGTGCTCAGGAAATCCTAGATTGCTGAAGGCTGGGTGGGAGGAGAGAGAAGGCAGAAATACCTCTGTATGACCCCTGGTTTGGACACTTCCCTTGGCTTTTGTCAGAGGCAAGACACTGAGCCAAGGGGACCTTTAGTCTCATCCAGCATAGCCATTCTCACACGCATACATGCTTTCCCTTCACCTGACTGCTGGACAGGAGTAAGCACTGAAATGGCCTTCTGGGGAAAGAAGAGGTAGATTTAGCGCATTTGGTATGTTTGCTGTATATCTTTCCTGATCATCTCAAAGACAAGTGAAAGACTTTGACCCGTAGAAGGTTTGAGGACTGCTGCAGTATCTGAAATTATTTCCTTGACAGAAGAAAACTGTCATGAATAAAGTGGATAAAATTACTGCAGTCACCTTGGATAAAATCCTGTTTTCTTCACAATGCTTCCATAACAGAGAAACCCTGAAACTGAAAAATCCTGAAAAGCCTGGTTCTCCTCTCATCACAGCCGATACCACTGAAAGAACATTAAGCTTAACAGGAATTGTTCCACCTACAAGCTCACAATGACAGAAGGTATCAGTAATGTCTTCTTCTCTGCTATTTTACTTGTTTCATTAGTCTTAGAAGGAAAGTCAAATGTATACTCAGCAATATAGTGGGGAGCATGTTCTGTTATCTTTCCCCGAAGTGCTACAATTTACTCCCTTCCACCAGAAATCATTATGTTTCTTCAAGAGTT
This sequence comes from Rhynochetos jubatus, assembly GCA_027574665.1. Lineage (NCBI taxonomy): Eukaryota > Metazoa > Chordata > Aves > Eurypygiformes > Rhynochetidae > Rhynochetos > Rhynochetos jubatus. The sequence goes on from CM050650.1 coordinate 114,668,026, forward strand.
GAAGCTCTGGTTAACTTGCTCTCAAATAAACCTAAAAAATCGTATTGGATTAAAAACAAAAATCAGAAATCTGCTGCACAGTCTAGGTTGATGTATTAATTTAATGTTTCAGTAACTAGTCCTTTCCAGTCCTCACGATCCACACAATGCTGAAGGAAGTGGCAACCAGAAAAAAAACAGCAAACCAACCAAAAAAAACCCCACCTCAACCCCCTACCCCCCAACACAAAAAACAAAACAAAAACAAGAACCAAAACCCACAAACAAAGAAACGAACCACAAAAATTAAAATAAAATAAATGAGAGAGAATAAAGACATAAAAGAGACCCTCAAGCTTTAAGGAGAAGCCCTGATCAACCTCAAAGTTTAGGGAAGACAGGATCTACTAGACTGCAGGGAAATGAACCCGAAGGTGAAATGGTCTTTTCTGAAATGTGCTCCCTTGCAGTCCCTAAATGAAAGGGAATATGTTTAGCTTTGGCTTCTCCAAAAATATCAGCTTGCAGAGAGTCAGCCTTAGAAATACACAGGATCTTAAGGTAGTTTTGCTCACAGGAAGATTTCTTTTTCACCTGGATTTCGATCTGATATAGTGCCCTCTTCTCCCATCATCGCCAGCAGCCCCCTCGACAGGAGATATGGCTTCACTTTCCAGGAAGACAAGAGTTTAACATCCTTCAGTCTTGGATAAAGTACAGATCCCAGACCACCGGCTTCCTCCCATGGGGGGACTTCAAAGCAAGAGCAGAGACTGCAGTCCTCCCAGTGACCCTCCCGGAGGGGCTCTGGCCAGGACGCAGGATGGGACCAGAGCAGGCGCTAGCAAACAGGATGACCATGTGTAATCCTGTTGTGCACTTCTCTCCTCTCGTCCTCTCCAGCGGCAGCCTTAAATGCTGCACATTTAACAGCCAGCCTCTCTCCAGCAGTGGGCTGAATGGTGTTTCAAATACTCATCAGTCACATTCATCATGCAGGAAAAGACAAAAACAGCTGGAAATGGCTGTGATGACTAGGTAGCCACATTGCAGAAGAAAAGGCTCATGGGATGGGATAGCATTTATTTGCTGTCTGTGATTGACAGATCTTTAATTCCTGTTTCCTGACTGGCAGGACCATAAGGCAGACCATAATGGGGGTTGCCAGGCAGGATGGAGAGACAATCAACAAACCCTTTTGTTGTTGTCTTCCCCCATTTTATTTTTAACCTTACAGGACATTTCCCTTAAGATGACTTTACCTCAGGCTTTTCGTTCTTGCTCTGCAGGCGGAAAGGGTGGGATGGCCTCATAGTCCAGGCACTGCCTTACCCACTTGGACCGCGTTTGCAGGCTGTTCACAGTCTGGAGAGCTGCACTTTTCTTATTAAACTGGAGACATGTTAAAATTAGCCTCCAGCGCCTGCCTCAGTTTCTGCATTGTTAGAAGGGAGATATGACCACTTTCCTATTTCCTTTTCCCACTGTGTGTAAATATCTCAAAGAGCTCTGAGATCCTAGTTCAACAAACCATTGCTACAAGTGAAAGAAGCTATAACAGCTTTAGAAAAATCTGATTATTACGTTGGGAATCCAAATCCTGGGGACACTATTTAAGTAATTTATTGGTAAACTGCTAAGTTGACAAAACCAGAAGAAAAAAAAGCTCAGGCCCATGATACCAGAATAGGAGTTGACAATAGTATGAATCAAAGAGTATGCCTGTGCTATTATGTTTGCACTATGAATGCGCTTTTGGAGTCTCCCAACTGTCCCCATTTATTGCACTTTTATTCCTGCTGCAGGAACTGGAGCTTTCTGGGCTGAAACTTATTGAGAAATTTCCCTCCAGGATAGCACCCGTGAGCTCCAGCAGCTAACAGACATTCAGTCCACAAACCAGATGAGAGCTAATCTGAGGTGAAACTCTCAACTCCAGGTCCATCATTCTTCAGAATTTCCTCCTGACACAGTGTGTTATGGGCTATGTCCACAGTATTTCGGTAAGAACCTTATTCCATCAGTGGCTCAGGGCCACGTCATCCATCAAGCTGCATATAAGCTCTGCAGTGCAATGGGTCTGCTTTAGGGGCTGCCCACATTTCCCCCAGCTCTGCCCAGGCAGCAGAGGCAGGGGCAGGGCACTGAGTCCAGGAGCATGCCCTACTTGATACAGATTGTTCAACACCAGCACACTTAATAAAACCAAAACCAGGATACACCTGCAGTTATAAATACCTCTTTTCTGTATCTTTAGGTTAAAAGTCTCAGAGATGGGAGAATTAAACATAGGGAGTGAGATCAGGCCATGGAGAAAAAGACATAAAGCTGTCATGTCCTGATGTTAAGACCACCCTTACCTGAATGGCAAAGAAATCTCACCATATATATTTTGTCTGAAATCAGAACTGACTTTTAACACCCGTCATAATAACCTGACAAGCTGACCAAACTCCTGTAACAGAAGTGACCTCCATCTCCCCTTTGCATGACTTCTCAGATAGCAGAAGGGTAAGCTGATGACTCACTGAAGCCACAGTACCGATTCATATTTAACTGCAAGTGTGTGTGCTACTGATTCAGCATAAAGAGCCCCATACATACAGACAAAGAAAACAATGTTCAAAAGCAAAGACGTCTGACATGGTAAGATATTTGAGGAAATTAACTTGACCCTTACATAACATCCAATAGTAGCACATCTGTAAAAAATAAACAGTTCCTACAGGTGGCATATTTAATAAGTAAATATGAACACAGCAGCAAAAAATATGAAACCCAACCATCACTCCAGTGTGACCTTGAGTGATCCCCTTTTCCATAGCAGTATAGCTGCCTGTTCAGAGTCAGAATATTTAATTCAGTATTTTTCCTTTAAAATTTGTAAGATAAATTACCAAATATCCTTATATTCATTTTACAGACTTGAAGCAGAGGGAAGGGGGAATGCATGAAACCTGCTTGCTCAGAGTTTCTCATCATACGGGTTACAGAGCTGGAATAGGAAATAAATCTTCCATTTGTCACAATTAGCTGGAGGTCTGGAAATATTATGGTTATTATCAACATATAATGAAAAACAATTAATGTTTTTATTGAAAAAAAATCATTAATGATGTGAAACATTTTTCCACAGTAAGGAAAGCAAAGGAGCTTTTAGGGTAATATTTAATGAACACCATTATTGACACTTCAAAATGCTTCCTATAAGGAACAGAAAATTCAAATTAATGTCATATTGGACTATCATAATTCCTGTATGGATAAAACCCCTTTTTGTTTGAAAATCAATAAAATCGATACTTTAAATTTCCAACATTTTAATTTTCTTCTTTTTTTCAGGTTTATGTCAACAGTCAGAAAGAACAGGTATAGATCATCATTTCATACATCTCTCTTAACATAGCTGCATTACATTGCTTAATACAGCTTAATGTAATTGCCTAATGTTCTAACCAGCACCAATTAAATGAGATTTGGGCTTATGCACTCGCTTGGTGAATCCCACCAAAAAATCACTGTTGTTATCCAGCCTGTTTCATTTCTGTAGCCAGTTCACCCTGCAAGTGTTGGCATTTAAGCTTTTTATGCCAAAAGGAATTTTGCCAGTTTTACAGTTTGCTGACTCTGAAAAAGGGCCTTTTTCCCCCCTCCCTCCCTGTTGCCTAGTCCATGCCAGTGCTCCAGCTCCTGCCCTCACCTGACCACCTAATGAGCCAGTTCAGCTTGCTAATGAGCAGCCAACATTTTTCTGATTGGTTTTCTCTCAGTGTATTCGACTGAAACAGCCCACCACAGGGTAAGATAAACAGTAGAGACAAACCAATGAAAGCGAGAACCCAGGGGAGGGTGAGGGAAAGGGGTTGTATTGGCTACAAACTGTTGGATCAGCTCATGATGTCATGAAATCTCACTCTGAGAGAAGAGGACCAACAAACGGACCATGTTCCAAGTAATATCAAATGATTTATTCACTTCTAACAAGGATTAAGGCTGTTTTACATATAAAAAAGCAAATAAATTAGATGATTGCTTTTATTTGGTACATTAAACTCCACAACACTATTTATACATTACAAATAGATTTGTATATTGTCAGTTTAATATATTTATACATTTCCTTATGGTTGGCGAAAAACTAAGCATAAACAAACGAATAAAACTCATGGTTACAGTACCAAAACCCCAACTATTATATCCAATCTCTACCCAGTTGAGAGGAAAATTAGGAAAATAGACATCAAGATCTATCTGAAAGCAAAACCAGGTTTTTGCATTAAGCAATACTAAAGAAAGCAAAAAATAAAATGAGCAACATTTCCATTCAGGTGCTATTACTGGTGCATTATGAATCCTGTACTGCATCACTCCATCTTCCACAGGGGCTCGGATGTGAGAGACACCCGGAGCTGCCCTTTAAACAACCTCCTTCACCCAACTAAGACCACTCACAGGTAAACCAGTCTGTGACACAAATAAGGCAGCAGGACATGGAGTGGTGGGGGCAGAAAGCACAAGAGAAACTGGAAAAGTTTATTAAGACCTAGTGCAAAAAACCTCAGGTTTACGTGATTTGTACTCCCATTGCCCCGGGGTCTGATTCTCACTGCTTTACACAGTGTAGGAGAGGAGAAATGCAAACACTGGGGTGGGAGGAAGGTGCTCTTATTCTCCCTCTTGTATCCCTTCTGCTATGTGACTCTGCAGAAGTTTGCTTCACTGCCCACAGACCTCAGTCTTCTGACTTCCCACACCTTCCCACTGCTACGTGTTTGCCCCATCAAGCAAAAAAAAGAGCTGCACCCATGATGCCCTAAAATTGCCTGTTGCTAGAAGGGCCTGGCTAAAATTTAGACCATGAGGAGTCCCAACACAGAGAGAAAGGATGGCTTGAACTGAAGAGTCCACGTTGTTCTCCATGTTAGCAAATCAACCTGGAAAAGCAACAAAGCAACTACTTCTGAATGAGAGCTAGTCTATATCCTTCTCTGTGATTCCTTTTTTTTTTTATCTTTTCTTCCTTTCTTCTTTGAAACCCCAGGAGTAAGAATGCTCTTGCTACTTGAGGGAAACAAAAAATTTTACACTTCAAATGTCAAACCGTGCAAGGCTTTAGGATCAACAGAGACTTTAAAAAGTTGGACCTGAAAGGGCAGCCCCATGAGGAAAACTCTACAACTGGTTATAAATCTCTTTGAAACTATCTAGTTAAGTAAGGGGAATGCCACCATTTTGAATCTAACCTTTTTATGTCTGTGATGACAAACTATCGTTATGTTCCTTGTCTGACGTGGTACTTAATGTCAAAGGCAGGAAGCATGTTACTAATTATGTCTTTAGCATCCGAAAGAAGAGGAGAGGAAGGAGAAACCTTTAAAACCCCTTTTGGTATTGTATAGCATGTGTCTGCCCTCAGAGTTTGTAGCCTTTAGTTTTACATCTTAAAATCATCGTTCAGTCATTAAATATGACAGTTAAACATAGCTAGGGATGGTGCTTGCTACAAAGAACTCAAAGAAGTAGAAGAGAAAATACATAAAAGAAGGAGGGACAAGATTATACCTCCTCCATTTTATAGTAGGAGCACCCAGAGTTTAGTTGGTTTACCTGAAGCTACAAATTCCCACAGGGTCAGAGGACTGACACATTGAACTGTGACATTTTTCTTTGTCATCCTGCCACACCTCAGTCACTCCTCCAGCCTTGTCGCTAAGACAATGCCCAAATACCCCTCCCCAGGGTATCACTCCTATCACCCACCAGGTGAACTAATAGTTCTTCTTTGAAATTTTTTCCACAGATGGAGTGGTGTCCATAAGAAAAACAAATAAAGCATATTGACGTGTTCTGAACACACAGTGGTTGTCATTAAAAAAAAGAGAAATATGGCTAAGATTTCCCACTTGAGGACTGGGAGAGTCTTTGGAGCCATGGATGCATCTTTGTACTACTTGGGTGTTTAAGATGCTAGGTTTACCTCAGACTATGAGGTAATGTCCGAACAGAAATTGGCATGATAGTACCATGTTAGTGCAGTAAAGAGGGCTTGAAGAGAAATGTCTCAGATCTTTATCTCCAATACAGCTTTATAGAATGGTTTGAAGGAACCAGAAACATCATCTGGTTCCAACCTCCCTGACATGGGCAGGGACACCTTCCATTACTCAGGTTGATCAAAGCCTCATCCAGCCTGGCCAAATCAAAAATCATTCCCCAAAAATGAGGACAATACTTACATGTTGGCAAGTCTCACATGTTACTTATGGGATATCAAATTATTTTGGGGAATATTTTTGTAGTAGAAAGTTTCTAAAACCTATTTTTGTGCTTAACAAAATAGTTTGTCTTCCAGAACAGTAGCCCAGCATCTTAGGCAGAGCTTGATACAACCCACACCAGTTCCAGAGATAAAAAGAGAAACCAGAGATTTCTAACATACCTTGAAGATCCTCTCCAAAAGTGTTTGAGAACAGTCAGTGAAGAAATAAAGCTAAAAATATCCTTTTTTTTTTTGCATTTGCATTTGCACATACCATTATTAAGAAGGTTCCTGTGTACAACTGCATGCACAAAGGGATTTTTTTAATAACAAAACAATAATTTTTATAAAAACTGCAGTTGTTACATTTTTGCAAGACTACTTAGTGACACTGACATTTCTTTAACCTCCATAACAAACCACACTTATTCAATACCACTCTTTGCATGTCACACTGCCCCAGTGTTATGTGATCATGTAATGAAAGACCCTATCATAAAATATAATATGCACAATGGGAACAGAATTAAGGTTGCCAAGGGAGTCTTAATTCTGAATTTCCTGACTCTTGTGGGTTTAAATCTCAAACTTAACATTGTATTAACATATTTCTAATTGAGCAAGAGGGGAAAGAAAAACACATATTAAAAGCCTTTATTAGTTAAATATGAAGATCTTGAACAAAAATGTTTTATCTCTCCATTTTACATTCCAAATTCTCTCAGTAATTTAAAACTACCTGCTCTGGTCACTTTGCAATGAGTTGTCTTAAAATTAAGACCTGTGACGTGACACAATCTTTATCTTCAATCCATTTGAACTTGCAATCTCTGATCTTGCAGGGCTAGATCCAATTCCCTAGAAAGCATTCTCCAGCTTCTATTAGCTGGAAAGGGTAGGACTTGTCCCATCATAATTTAGAATCTAATATTAAATGCTAATATAAGTAAATGGAGGAGGGGTAGTAAGTTCTTCTGGCAACAAAATCTAATTGGAATTGGTGTAACTGTCTAGAAAGGATTTAATTTATTCAGTTAATTTAAATTCTACAAGATTCAAGAACAGAAAGAAAACAATTGTTTCTTTTTTCCTATTCTTTTTCTTTTATAACAATGAATTTTTACCAGAAGACTTCAGGTTTTATAAGACTTTAAAGATTTTATAACATTTTAAGCCACAACAGAGAATGTGGTCATATTTTATTATTTTTTCACATCATTCTGTTTTACTCACCCTATGGAAAAATCAAACATTTGATGTTGACTATTGTATAAAAATCCTTTGACTTGTCTCTAAAAATACGGTAAGTCTGTTGTCTTTGGAAAAAGCTTTGCTTAATTGCCTGGTGTAAAAACTTTTTTACAAATAGAAATTCTCAGCATATGCCTCATTTAAAATTAATTTAAATCAGAAGGAGAGACTTTATGTTAATATTTTTTTCCTTCTAATTTCTTTTTTTTTTCTCCTGAACTTTAAACGTTGTAAGAATTGGACTATTTACAGTAGCTGTTGAATAATGTTCTAGGAGAGGCACGCCTTTAACAATAAAAAACCTCCCCTACCACCAAAGAAAGCCCAGAGAAAAAATAGCAGAACTTCCCAATTTTGTGATTTATTTCCAGTGGTTTTGTCTGCCTTCACAACAAGACCAATGGATGTGAAGTTCTTGAGAGGCAGCCCTCTGAACACGGAATTCAGTATGAGCTCATCAAAAGGTCCACTTGATAAGAGCAGCATTATGCATACCATCTCTGAAAGGAAACCAGGGTTATTTTGGTGCTAGAAATCAGTGTGTCGTCTAACACAGCCAAGTGTCCTCTGAGGACCCCACTGGGAAATCAATAGAGTTTTATGAGGTTAGCTGCAGCTTTTGTGTAAACACCATAACATTTTATGATGGGAAACATAGTCTTTTGCTTTTTATGTAAAAATGGCATTGATTAGGGTTTTTTATGTCTTGTGTGGGTGAAATGTTGGGGGCTGTTCGAAGTGTATAAGCTGTGGTTTGAGAGCCTTGTTGTCCAACAGCAGATAATGCTTTATTTATGTATTTTTTGTCCATTAAACTAAACAGAGATTTGGGGACCTTTAAACCACTGAGGTAATGAAACAGAATGTGGTTTCTGAGAATAAATGCTTAAATAATTTACAATAGGAAAATGGTTCATTTCAGATTTGTTTTTATTATGTTCCAAGCATGTACCAGGTAAAAGATCAGCTGGTGTTTCCAGACAACATTATGGCCAATGCCTGATTTTTAATCTGGGATGTTTTCCTCCCTCAGGGTTCAGGATCAGTTTCTCTTCTCTGATGTTTATTTTTTGTGGGACAATTTCATTCATACCGCCCATCAAATCACAACATGTACATTAGAGGTGACTCCAGCCTTCCCTTTGAGCTGCTGTGGTGTTTGGATGAGGAATCTATGTTTCAAATATAGGACTATGAATATTTTGCAGAAAATGTGTATGTGTGTCTTGGCCTGAGATCTAATGGAAGTTGAATTACCCTGTACCAATCTCCTTGGGTGCAATAAGAGGCCTTGCTGACTGCTTTTGGGTGTCTCGGTCCCCCTTGTCTCCTTTAGGTCTGCTCATAGCAAGGGGGATGTGACATGGTCCCAGCCCAAACTCTTCCATGCTTTGGCTTCTCCCTGACGGTTGAGGTGGGAGGACTAGCCTTTGCATGATTTTTCCAAGATTTTCTGAGACGCCCAGAGATGTCTAAGCTAGAGGCCCATGGCTATTTCTTTCCGTGTAGTCAATAAAAGTTACATGTGATTCCCAGTGTTGATAAGGCAAAGGGCTATATTCAAATCCAGATTGTGTTTCAAATGGAGGAAAAATCAGCAATGAAAACATCAGATTCTGTGGAAAATTTCACAACCCCTCTAGGAAATATTTGTGACTTAGGTCGTGGTTACAGCTATACTTCAGCTGGGAAAAAATATTTCCAAAAAAACAACACCGGTGTTCATACAGTGTGAAATAAAACTCACCAAACATCCTTGCCCATCCAGTCCAAACTAAAGCTACTCCTGGCAGACAGCAGCAGTTCAGAGAACTAAAATTTTATGGACTGTAAATAAAATCAGTGAAACATTCCTAACATAAAGGTTATATATTTTTCCCCACTAGCCTCTTATTAAAGGTGGGACGGTCAAGGTCTGTGTGCAACCATTTCATTTTGCATCAAAGTGGTTTTCTAATTACACTCCAGCGCATTGAGTAAAAACATATCTGCAGATCTCCTGAGGACTTTTTTTCCTGAAGAACAGTTACAGGATCTCTTTTTTTTCCTCAAGTTTTATCTGATTATTTAGTTAAAAAATTAGGATCTGAGCCTTTTATTTATCCACGGCCCAGAATTTGCAGCTGTGGGACAAGCAAGCTTCCTCCCAGCGCCCTCGGGGCGACCTGGGCTCTGACCTGCAGGGACCACCCTTACCGGAGGTGAGAGGTAAGCCAGGTCCCGCTCCTGCTCCCCCTGAATCTCCCCTGGGCAGAACTGGTGTTTTACGACACGATTGCACGTGGGTGAGAGACAAAGCCGAGGCCACCGCATAAATTCTGACTCTGGCCGCAAAGGTGGAAAACCAGAACTTTATCACCAAGCCACCCAAGTCCTTGATGCGATTTCTGGTTATTTAAGACAAACATAAAAATCTACAGGCAAAATTCTTCCCCAGGTCTCAGCCCAGGAGGCTCACCGCCTCAGCTTGCCTCCTCTCAAAGGAGTTGCAAAGAGTGCAAGCCAGCGGAGAATCTGATCAACTTTATTTCTTTTAATTTACCCCACAGAGTTCTCATTTGCCCAGGAGATCCATTTCTTTTTTACTTTAAAAAATCCACTTACCTGTCAAATGTTCCCCCCAATTATACCACAGAACTGAAATAACATTTTAAAAACCTCAGGGTAAGATCCTGTGCTGTTCAAAAATGTAGACCTTTTAGAAGCTGGTTAATTTTAAGGATCTTAGGAAAACCATACATGATTGCTTTAAATAGCAATGAAAGGCTGATTCAAGCCGTTAAATTTTATGTTGTGTGTAATGTTGTAATTGATGTCAAGCTTTTCCCATATTCTTCATACTGACATTGGGCAGTCTCCTAAATGCTGAGTGCACTTACAAGAGTCCAGACCAAGGAAAGTACCAAGAAATGGGTGGCAAAAATGGGAATTTATTGCTAAGAACAGAAAGGTTCAAACGTAAAATAATTAAGCGTGAACGAAATTTTGCCAGTTTCTTTCCCATCCATTTATCTGGATGAATAATTGGGTGCATTAACTATTTTGCTCCAAACCGTTTCTTCTGTGTATGCATATAAAACTTTATTACCCTTGTAAAAAGCATGCTGTGAATTCTGATGCTTCTGTGTGTTTGGGAGCGAATAATTACTCTCTTTGCAGGAAAACACTTTTACCTACATCATGAAGTGAACAAATCAGCTTCCAAAGCAGCAGCTGCTCGAAAGCCGTGTGCTCGGCTTTGAGCATCACCGAGGAAAAAATGCAAATTCAGCTCCAAGTTGAATAAGAAGTCTTCTCTCCTTACAGGAGATTTTAGTAGTGTTTTGCCTCACCTTTGCTATTTTCCTGATAATCCTTAAATAGTTTAAGAAAACTTGTAATGAATTAAGGCCTTAATCCTGGCAACACTAAAGGGAGCTGAGTAACGTCATTCATGCAAGAGCAATGTCTGAGGTCAGCAAGAGCAGACCGTGTATAAAGATCAGAGCTGCCACTGTCAAATGAGGAGAAAAAGCAAAGGAATTAAGGAAAAGAGAAGTTTCCCTTTGCTACACTGCGTTTCTGTAGGGTTTGCTCTCACTAGTAAATCAAAGAGAAATCACCCCTCAGCACTGGTCACATATTAAAACAGGCTGAGGACCTTTCCTCGCAGTCAGTTTGCATGCAGCCGCTGTTTTGAAGGATGAGGAGGTTTGCTAGCATAGGGATGTGCAAATCCCAGAACAGCATAGGTTGCTACTCCAGATGTACTTACTCAAGCTTGCTGTTCTGGTCATTGCATCCAGGAGATGCAGTGACCTGCTCCCAGCTTCTCCATGGTTCAGACCCTCCTACCATCCAAAGGGTAGTATAGAGCTACCTGACTAGCTTCAGCTTCTTTCCTGAGCAGCAGTACAGGTCCAGTGGCCAACCATGAGCATTTAGAGATAGGGGTTTTTAAACAGGATTACTTAAAATGACACAAACTGAAACCAAGCCATACCCATAAGGAGCATCTAGCTGGGCAGGTTTATGATTTTTTCTGTCTTTTTTAATGCTCCTGTCTGGTGTAAATGCTTTATAGCAACTCAGGGCAAAGCAAACTCCCTCAGGGATTAAAGGTTGTCACCGCTGTCACCTGTCCTCCCCTGAGCACAGGCTGTAGTTCTTCACTCTGTCCTCTCCTACATTTCACGTACATTTAAAAGCACAAGACCAAAACCAGAACGCTCAACTTGACAGATTTAATTCTATCATTTTGGAAGTGAATGCAAAACAGAACAAACCATGCACAGCAGATGTTAGTCATGTCATTTAGTATGTGACTAGAAGATGTGCAATTAGTACAGTCATAAGAAGCATTGTTATTTTTAAAAATGCAATAGAGCTTTGAATTGGCCCCAACAAATTACTGCATTGGAAGAATAATTGTTGTTGTAAAGGTTATTTTACAACTTTTAACTCACTCAGTGAGGCTAAGAAGTCTCACTGCAATGTGAGATACGTATATTGCAGTGAAAAAAAAAGACTGCATAGACTTGAATAAAACGTAGGAGTGGTCTCTGTGCAACTAGAGCATTTGTGTAAGGTGCTAAAAAGTGTGTAGTGTGGACTCAGACCTTGAACTCAGTTATTCTCATGGTCTTCCCTCCCCTTCAGAGCTGGACAAGTTGTTTTCCTAACTTTAATCCCTTTATGGACAGCAAGCTGAGAAAAAAAAGCCTCTTGAACCATCCATGTCATGATGAGGGAGTGGAAAGGAGGAATAGGACAACCTTTCAGTGATTATGATGCACATTTGGCCCAAAGTCTATCTGTCAAGGAGAAGATTCCTTTTCTTTAATGGCCCATACCTCTAGAAATAGTTATGAACATTCCCTGAGAGGGAAAAAAAGCAGTTTAGATGCAAAGCCACGAACCTAGTTTGACAAAGTTATTCCTGTGCAGAGATCCTGACTTTCACTGGGATTCAAGGGCCTCTCCTGAAGACAAGATTCATCTCACCCGTCATCAGTCACCTAAAACATAGGCCTGTCCTGGCAGCCTCAATTCCCTGTACCGTCAGTGACACATGCAGGGAGCCAGCGGCATGGCTTCTTCTATGCTGGGACATGTCCATCAAGTTGTATCATCCTCTGGCTAGGTGTGTTGGCTCCTGCCCTGGAAGTTACAACTTGCTGAGATACCAGACTACAGTGAGTATCACGTTTTGGTTTTGTTTGGTTTTTTTTTATTTTATTTAGCACACAGTGTACAGACTTCATCCTACAAACCTTTGTGTACAAGAAAAATCTTCCTGTTGAGGCCAAGACTGCTATTTTGAAATATATGGATAACTCACATGAGAATGGGGCCCAGGATTTGTACAAGGAGGCCACACTCCATCTTCTGCCTAAGGCAGGCACACAGATCTGTCAATTTTAAATAAGTCCATACCATGACTTTTAACCTTGGCACTAAAATTGGAGTTCCAGGCACTCCTCCTGCCCACTTCTTGGAGGCACCAAAGTGAGGCTAATTATTTCTCACCCTATTACTTTCCAGTTCTCATCTCACTGTAAGAACTGCATATTGTGTTTCCTGGAATAGATTCTTCCCTTTTTCTTTTTATGCCAACATAATTCATTTCTGATTCCATAACTCCTTTGGAGATTTAATAAATATCTATAGGCAGAAAAAGGCAGCGGCTTCTTGCATAGCACTAAAATCTTAAAATGTCAAAACCAGCAGGACGGTCACCTCTTCAGATCTTTAATTTCACCCTAAGCAGATCTGATTTGTTGGAGGAAGTAACAGTTTACACATTGCAAAAATAAATGGTGCAGCAGGCGTTCATACACAGTAGGAGGTGTGAAAAATGGGGGGGGGAAGGGAGACTGATGGAAACAATCAACTAATGCAGAAAGAAAGCATTTTTCTCTCTCCAAGTGGAACTAATAGGAACATCAAATATGTTAAACTAAAACAGAAACATGAATGACGAAATTGTTTTCCACTATTTTTTTTAAGAACCTTGTTTTCCAAGAGTGGTCACACATAGTTGTGGAAGGAAAAAACAAAGGCTTGCCTCTAAGCACAAACAGTTTCAAATGCCTGGTCTTGAAGAATTATTTCTGTTCATGTACACATTACATATGTGTCAGCTTAGAGCAAATAGCCTCAGTGGTGGCTGTAGATGGTCCATACTCAGGAGATACTCCCACAGGTGCTGTAAGCCAAGCAATACCACAGCCATAATCAGCAGAGTAGGACTCAGTGTATCAGTAACTGTGAATATCCCCCCGGCCTTCAGGACACAGAGTTAGCAATTTCCAGTGGCTTCAGTGGGAATGTTTTATGTTTCATTCTGTTATAGGTGATGCTGGAAGAAAACAAGAGCAACATCTGGACCTGCCAAGCATCTGGCCGTGGGGAATGGGCATAAAAATGCCAGTTTAACTTTCATCTAGCTCTGCCCATAAATACCGCTGTCAGACCAAAACCAAGTGGTGGTTCCATCTAGTCATCTGCCATTAAAATCAATTTTTCAAAGGTGGTTTTTATTTTATCAGAAAAGCCATTAGATGCCAGAAATAATTTCATCAATAGCACTGGTTGGAACCAATGAGCCTCCCAATAGGGCAAGGGCAAATTTTTCAAGGAAGCATCTTTGTCTCATGGGTTAAAACAGTAATATAAAGAAAACAAACAATGAGTGACATAAGAGCCCAGTTTCATTTTAAAACACCCAAACGAATGTTAATGTCAGAGGGTTGTTGTAGGTATTTATTCATGATGTTACCAAAATGTCCTATAGCCTAAAAGAAAAACAGAACCGATTTCTTCTGAAAATGTCACACAGAACACAACTCTGTCCCTTCTGGTAAATGCAATTGAATGGCTTATTCTAGCAATCATCATGCTCACTATCAAATGTTCATCCTTGTAGAGATGATTAGGTGAGCCCAGCTTTACTGTGCTCAGTCTTACAACACTCTCCAGGGCTGTTCCATAAGCCTGACTTCATCCCAGGCCCTGTTTGGAGAGCTCTCCAGTTCTACCCACCTCTCGGAGCTCTCACATTTTGAACATTCCCATTTTAGGTCTCAGAGCTGACAAACACAAGTGCCAGTGGCATAACCACTGTCACCTCTGCTAGTCACTGCCACCACCATTGTCTAAAAGGTCCCTCAAGAATTTGACAGTGCTTCCATGTGCAGCACCATATGTTGCAGCTCCTCAGTACCTGGTGCTGTACTTCCTCTGGAGCTCCTATCACTGTTACAGAAATAATGATTGCATCCATGCTGGTACATGGAAACGGTCCCATGCACAGGAACTGGGTTGCCTGTATAATTAGTTTGCTTAAAAGACACTTGCAAACAGTTCTCAGGCAACACTGAGTATGTAGCACAGTACAGGGACCAGTTTCAGTGGGGATTTTTGATGCAGCACCCCTGCTTTGGAAGATGAGAATATAACCGTATGAACAAGGCCAGCCTGGGTCACTTAACCTCAGGGCCAGATAAGAAGCCGTAGCACTGCTTACTGATGCAGATGTAGCCAACGGACCATACCTCATATGAATGTGGACTACCTGGACCTGTTCACACCTGGTGAAGAACTGTCCCAATGCCAGCAAGAACTGCTGTTCTGGCTAGCCGTTCTTAATTTTCTTTGCACCTAAGAACACCTAAGATGGTACTGCACCCATTTAATGTACCAATACCTATTCTAAATAAGATAGAATGTCTGGTGATGGACCTGACATGGCTAAATCTGGAACCAGAAATGCACCACAGTGCAGTACAGAGATTTGATCCAACCAGATCCAAAGCAGGTCAGAGAAGTAGAGTAGTGATTCTTTCCATAGATGAAACCTCAATAAACAGGATGAAAACATTCAAGTCACTTCTTCTTCACATACTAACCAATGCAGCAAAATTTATCATAACACCAGTTTGGAAAACTAACGGAGTACACTTCAAGCATCTTGCATGTGAGCTGAAGCATGCAAGACAGATTGAAATTTAGACTTGAAGTAACTTTCTTGAACCAGACCTCATATGTATGTCTTGGAAATGAAGTATGAAGAAGCCAGAAAATTCCCTAAAAGAAGGACTGCATTTATCCAGCTAGCCATTGATACCATAAATTATCACCACTGTGTGTTTCCTATTGCTAGTGGTACAAAAAGTAAACAACTCATGGAAATGAGCTCCCAAATGGACACTCATAAATTAGTGTAGCTGCAGTTAAAATAATAATTAATTCCAAGATGAGCTGATGCTTTTGTGGAAAATAGTTCTTTAATTAAAAAAAAAAAAAAAAATCTTCTTAGAAACATTTTAATGTGGCATTTTTTTCTACTGTAAAGCAAAGCTAAATAGGACTCTGGTTGAAACACCAGCTTTTATTTGGCACAACTTATTCTTGTACCTACCCATTATCCTCATCTAATTAGTTAAGTTTTTCTTGTGAACTCCATCAGTGTAAACAAACTGTGTTAGTGTCCTTTAGCTATGGGCTTCAAAAGACCTACAATTACAAATTTTATTGCTCGCCCTTACAAGATGATGGTATCTCAAGAGAAGGTGACAGTGAGTTAACAGATAGGTCCCCAAGGGCAACTGGCCCAGACCTACAGACTCCCTTCTCCAAACAGAGAAACACGCACAATTAACAACTTTCAAAATGATAGATCTCTCTCCTTCATTCACCAAGCCTAACGTGATTGACTGGACTGTCTTTCATTCACATTTTGGTACTAATTAACTCATAACATTTGCCTTTGTCTCATAAGAACCCCTAGCTCTTTAGATGCTGTCTCACATGAGGGAAAGTCACACAAATAATGTCAGAAAAAAACAATTACTAAAATAATCACTTTGCAACTGTCTTTTGACAAGCTATTATGAGGCACAGCGTATTGATTTGAATACACATTTACTTTAGGTTTTTCTAATGTGGCCATCATCTTAGAATAGCAGTACCAAGAGACAATAGCAGCAGCAAGAGACAAACAGTTGCCAGAAGCCTTAGAGGTGCATATAGCTGTATTTCTAACATTCCCACCACTATAATACCTGATTGCTAAAAAAGACATTTTTAGAAAACACAACACATTAATACAAATTACTGGTTGCTTGTTTTTTTAATAAAAGTGGCATTTTTATTTTTCAAAAATAGATGTAAACTGAGATGTAGACATTTGGACCTAGATCTCTTTAGGATCTACGTGGGAGACAGCTTCTATATAAGGCTAGCATTTGTGTTTCATAAATGAATAAACCAGCTGTAAATGTATTCAGGGGACTGGAGTTTTTCACTCAGGACCATTACTACTCTGAACATCCCTTGAGTACAACCTAAGACTTTGTCAAGAAGCTTAACAACACTTTCTAGAACTGAGTGTGTTTGCGTGCCCTCTATTTAATTTTCCTCCTCATCTTTTGACATGAGACAGAACTATTGTATTCAGCAGTAAAAGTGGTGTGATATAGAAGATATTCCAGCAGAGCCACAAGAAACACCATGGCAATATTTAGCAAATTCCTGGGATATCATTCCACTACATGGACAAGAGTTGTGGGAGCTGTGGAAGACACTCTTTAAATACCCTATAATCTATTCATAATAAAAGTTTTTGTCACATTTCCTCCTTCTATAGGGAGTTAAAATTTATGATCACTTTGACAATTTTCAGTACCTACAATTTAAAGGAAAATTGACAGTAAAGAGTGAGACTAAGAATTCAGATATACTCAAAATTAACTTGAGCTCTTTTCCAGAAAATCTATCACTGGTGGATTGCTAGGGTTCATGCTGCAAAGGATCGATACATTTTCTATACTTAAAAAGTTCTGTTCAGTTTTTATTTATCCAGAATAAGATGTCAATGACTTCTGATGAGGTAAAAATTATTTTTCACTCTCTTCTTTATTTTCCTTTCCATTTCTTTAGAAATGTTCAAAAATACATATTTCCCTACTTCTTATATTCTCTGTTCCCTAAATAGAAAGATGGTTTGTCTCACAATCTAAGCAAGACATCTAATTTCTTAAAGAAACCTTAATTCTTGATTTCTAGAACTGACCAAGAATCAAAACACAGGGTCTGGATTCATGGGAATACTCTTTTATGAACAGGGTGTGTAATTTACCATCCAAAATCTTCTTTCATTGGGTTGGTTTCCTAAAGCCTAGAGATGATAAGTAACTGAAAGTGGACAAGTAATTTTATACCTGATTTCTGTAGATTTTGACAGTTTCAAATAAAAAAACTATAGATTCTTACTTCTCCTTTCTCCTGCTTTGCTTAGGTCACAGAAGTTCAGGTCCCATCCAGCCATAACAGAATTTTCACCAAAAAATTTGCCCATTACTATTTCAGGCAGAGAGCAAATAGTATGTGTGATGCTTTTGGCACCTGCAGACCTAGCAACATAACTAATAGAAAGACATCTGTTTCTGTTATGATGGAAGGATGTTTACATTATGGCAGATTTGCAAGTTCTACAGAGCAGAGGCCCTGTATTGGTAAAGGAAGTCATCATTTAGTTTGTTTAGCACTGAACACTTACTAGGGGCCACCTTGATCAGTAATCTGGAAGCCAGAAAAAGTTGTGGATCTTGGCTTCTCAACAGGCTAAGCTATTGAGCAGAACTTTTGGCCAGAGAGCAGAATCAATCTTCTTCATTTTTGACAGCAGTGACTTTGGTAAATTGCAGGGGAAGAAGAGGTCTCTTCCTTCAGTAGCTCTGCACTTGATTTTGTCAGGTGGTTTAAATCCAAATCTGTGTGGCACACTCAGTTTCCACAATTTAGAGGTTCCAAGGTCAACAAGCTGATGGACATGGAAAGTATCTTACACTTCCACCCTGAGAGGAACCGTTCAAAGCTGAGGGTTGAGTAACAGCAGTGGGGAGAGGGGAAGCTCAGGCTGCAGGGCACAGGAGGGGAAGGCAGAAAAACAAAGGCAGTAAGTGGCGACATCACATGAACAAGCGATCTCAGTACAGCAGTGACCAAATGGAAAGCAAAGCTAGGAGAAACGGATAAAATCATGACGAAAAAAATCAGACGTTCATCAAGACTCACTACACAGTGTTTGTCCTAAAACACAAACATTCAGCCACAGCAGCATAAGACTTCCCACTGAGATGAAAAGAAATGTATATGAACATGAATTGTGTATGTATATGTGCATGAATCACAGCATATCTGTAGGGAAGCAACTTCCAGAGATACTCCAGTCCTTCTCCTAGCCCAGTGCAGACACAGTTCGATCTCTGTCATGCTAAATAGTTGCATATTAGTTGTTCTTAAAGAACAACTCTTCAGTATCCCCAGGGTTTCATCTCTTTGTAGGTAACATTTTAATTAAAACGTATTTGCTTTATTTTAAGACCATTATTCCTTGTACTATTCCCAATGACATGAAAAAGACTTTATTCTGTTATTCTTCTAACAATCTTTTAAGTATCTGTAATCTGTTTTCATGTGTCGTCTGAGGCATCTCTTCTCTGTGTTAGGACAAACACAAGTTTTCAGTGTCACATGCTTCCAAACCTCTACTTATGCTATTGATAACCCCAGACTTTCTCTAACAGACTCTTATCTTTCTTAAATGTGGCCTGAACTGGCCACAGTACCTCAGGTGAGACTCCACAAATGCTGAGTGAAAGGCAAATATGTCTTTGTGTATCTTATATTTGCATTCTTGTGTCTCTATGTTTGACACTCCCTGCCCATGGCAGGGGAGTTGGAACTAAATGATCTTTCCAACCCAACCCATTCTGTGATTTTATGATATTTGCTGGGTTATTTTTTTGTTTTTCTCCTTAAAACAGCATGCCACTGCTGCACAGATTGAGATATATAAAACTTTTTTAAAAAAGCAAATTCACAAACGAATTTTAAATGCAGTGCTTCCCTTGGGTTACAAGCATTTATTTTAAGCCCTTGTAAGGACAGTACGTGTGAAAAGTGCCAGTTCCCCATATCTACATGTGGCAGAGTAGGGCAAACAGCTTTGATGCATTCCCCTTATTTTCAAACTCTCTGAGAGACAAGCATGGTCCTTAGTTTCTGTAAAAGTAACCTCAGTTAGAGACAGTATTGATCTGACTTCTGCTTAGACTGCAAGGACTAAGCTCAGTGCGTCACTTCATGTTTCAAAATAGTGAAAATACAGCATGTCCTAGGAGTATCTCTACTATTTGCACTGAGAAACTCGCCATCTAGAGTTGTTTATAAACCACAGTCTCCATTATTGCTGCCAAAAAACTCTCTGAAATCCCACTGACAGACGTTTTACCTCACCTAAACTGTGGAAAGATGCTAAGATGTGGTAATTTGGGCCTGGAAACTGTAACTTCTTCCAGAGCTTTTACATCACAGTTATAGAGATATTTAAAAAGAAAACTTGATAGTGACAAAAAAGCTAGTGAGCAGCACTTTGACTTAAATATTAATGCAGTAATGCAGGTTTCCTATGAAGAGCTATGTGCCTTTACACATGTGCACAAAAAAATACATCGCTGAAGAAAAGTGAAGAACTTCAGTACTAACTTTTGTAAAAGGGAAGTTAGAACTGGATAAGGGAATTAGGAATACTTCCAGAGCCTGCTGAAAAATAATGATGACACTGGTTGAATTATTGTTGGCAGGGTATTTCAAACTAAACAGATCTGCTGAAGAGAATCAAGAAAAATATTAATACCAACCTCTTAAGTAGCACTTTTCATCAATAGTGCTCAGACACCTATGCATCTTATAGATAAGGAAACTAAGACACCCTGAGAAAAAAATTGCTTGTCTAAAGTCATAGGACAGATGGCAGAGGCGAGAGCAGAGAAAGGTCTCTGGAGTCCAAGTCTGGTGTTCTAATCATCCACATTATCTTATTTAGGAAGTTAAGCATACTAAATACTTTTACTGTTAAAAATTAGTTATTTTTTCAGAACTAATTCCTCATGAGATCAGAAAATGTGCACTTCTTGCACTGGGACCCATACCTAAAATGGGATTTAAGATGATAAGAGATCCTTAAAATGAGAATTATTCAATTGCTTCAGCAGTTAAAAACTAAAATCTGCCAGCAATGTCCCATCTCATTGATCCTTTTGCACCCATGCACTTTTTTGGTGCTCAAGAGTGGGAGAGAAGGATGTGAGAAGGACAAATTGTAATAATATCTGATTATACTGGTTCTCAATCTCAAGGAGAAAGGTTTTCGAACATGGAATTGGTCAGTAGAGTTAAAGTCAGCCCTGGAAGGTGTCTTTCTTCTGTGGAAGGGTTAGAAGATGAATTCTAGATAGCAAATGTAAGTCTGTCTGATACGTCATGTCTGTAATACATCATGATCTGGCATTACCATTAGGAAAACCTTTCCTGTGTTGTCCTCAATGTATAATTAACATCCTTGTTAGAGACCAAGAGTTTGTCTTAGGGTATAAAACTTCATTGTTATAAATTGCTAGTCTTAATCTCAAATTTTCTGCTAATGCTACACACTGGAACCTGACTGAGTTATAACCCCCATCACTGATAACCGCCTCCGTTCCTCATTCCAAGGGCTGTGCCTGTTCTGTCACCTCAGAATCTGGCTTACTGAGACATATCTGTCTTTGGCGGTCCCGCAAAGGGTGGAAGGAACTTTTGATTCATAAAGGATATTTGTGTGTCCTGAAGACCTGTGTCTTTTCTGGCAATTATCTAATCTATTCTCCCATATTTCCAGTAGCAGAGATCCAACAACCTCATTGGTGACATTTTTTTTTTTCCAGTATTTCGTTGTTCTTTACATGTTAGGAAAACAACGTGAGAACAATTTTTCCTATAACATAAACCCATCCTTTTCCTGTTTACCATTGGCACAAAACCCCAAATTTCCCATCCTTCCTTGTGTCAGTCTTGTATGTACTTCACATCCCCCGGTTGCTTCTTTTCTGCTCCAGATGACTCAACCTTACCTCATAAACCATATTTTCCAGATATTGAAAGATTATTGTTTCTGCTTTTTATACTCTTTCTTACCAGCCTTTATCTTTCTTGAACTCAGCACAGAGCTCCTTCCAGCGTCTTGGCAATAATTTACTATATTTCATCTCCACTGTGGTCTTCTGTGCACACTTCCCAGCATGCTGATCTCACAACAGCAGCACATTAACTTACGTGCAGCGTGAGAACAACTGTAGTGTTTCCAGTCATGCACCCAATATATTTTACTGCACAAATTCTCTTTAGCCTAGTGTGCCCTGTTTGATATCTATGCAACAGACTATTCTGAACTAAGCTCATTCATTCCTCTTAAATAACATGGGGAGTGGCTACTTTCTTCAGTTTCTTATCTCCAATTTACCAACATTATTTTGAATCCAAATCTTGCTCTCCAGACTAGGGACGGTGATTGCTGGTTGCATGCCTGCTGCATGAAAAGCATTAAATGTTTTGACCTTATCAGCATCACAATCATTAGCTGTTCAGCAACATTTAGGATGTCTTAGGTTAATGTGTTTGTCCTTTAGCTGTCACTACAAAAGGACACAAATCCCAGTACAGACCTCCTATAGGCCCTGTGCCACACCTGTCAGCTGCACTTGTGTGTCTTGGATGCTCTGAAACATTCCAAAATGACCCTTTGGTAACTGCGTAAAGCCACTGCTGACTCCTCAGCTGCATCACTACAGGCTTTGCTGACAGTACTTACCACAATAGGCACTAAGATATCTAATTCACATATAGGCTCACACATATAAACAGTAATACAGGTCTTAACCGTAAACTGACTTTGACTCGGTTGGGCATTTTATTAAACATCTTACTGACCCATAAACTTATCTTCCCCTGTTGTCTCTCCCTTTCCTTTCTATTCTTCATTCTCTTCTTTTTTCATCTCCCTCGTTGTACTGGTTTTGGCTGGGATAGAGTTAAGTTTCTTCAGAGTAGCTTATATTGTGCTGTGTTTTGGATTTGTGCTGAAACTAGTCTTTAAAACACAGTGATGTTGCAGCTATTGCTGAACAGCACTTACACAGCATCAAGGCCTTTTCTGCCTCTCACCCCACCAGCAAGTAGGCTGGGGGTGTACAGGTTGGGAGGGGGTACAGGTGGGACAGCTGACCCCACCTGACCAAAGGGACATTCCATACCATATGATGACATACACAGCAATAAAAAGCTGGGTGAAAATGAAGACAGGGGGCATGATGCAATATGTCTTCCCAAGTAACTGTTATGTGTGATGAAGCCCTGCTCTCCTGGAGATGGCTGAACACCTGCCTGCGGATGGGGAGTGGGGAATGAGTTCCTTGGTTTGCTTTGCTTTTGCACATAGCTTGTGCTTTACCTATTAAACTGTCTTTAACTCAACTCAACAGTTTTCTCACTTTTACCCTTCCAGTTCTTTCCCCCATCCCATGGGGGAGAGAGTGAGCAAGTGACTGTGTGGAGCTTAGATGCCTACTGGGGTTAAGCCTTGAAACTTTTTTATCTTTTGGGGTTTTTTTTTTGGTGGGAAGGAGGGAATAACCATCACAGCCATGCATTTCTCCCGAGACTCACCCAGGAGGCAGAGGTTTTGGCAGGCATGGGGACCAACTCCCCTTTCCTGCCCTCCCTCCAAGCAGAGCATCAGCAGTGCTCATCAGCTCCCAGGACATGCTCAGGGAAAAACGGGCACTGCCTTAGTTGATGGGCCTTTATTTTTTTTTTTGAAAATTCCTTGTACCTCTTTATTTCATTCATGGTCCCCTGACATGTTAGTTTCTACATGTTTTGCTTTTCTTCTATTTCTTCTTTCTTCTCAGAGAGGAATGTGTGAGATTTTTTTAAGGACGGACTCCACCCAACCATAAAAAGATAAGCCAGTAAAGGCACTGGCAATTAAAAAAGACAAGAATATTGACTCAGCATTTCAAAACCATCATGGCAGCTGGGATCACAAATGTCCCCAGGGGAAAGATGTACAGTGAGTGGGAGATGCCTTTTGGCTGAAGAAGCAAATTATCAGGAAAGCTGGACTGCTGATGAGTATTTTACTTTTAAAATAAAGTAAAAAATGCAACACAGAATAAACAACAACAACAAAAAGGTTTTGCAGCGTCAAGAATTACAGGGGTGACAACTTCAGTTCTGAAGAACTGTCTCTCATTTCTTTGGCTTACTAAATACCAGCGATGGTAAATT
Organism: Rhynochetos jubatus; assembly: GCA_027574665.1. NCBI lineage: Eukaryota > Metazoa > Chordata > Aves > Eurypygiformes > Rhynochetidae > Rhynochetos > Rhynochetos jubatus. Next base: position 114,691,667 of record CM050650.1, read on the forward strand.
CTTCCACATTTTGCTAAGATAATTTTACGGCAGTTTCGCACATAAAGAAAACATAAACAGATGATATACTGTGGTAAGTAACAATCTGGCCAATATGCAGGAAAAGGAAGTCCTCCCACATTTAAATTCAGAAAGATTTTAAGCTTAAAAAGATGAGACAGTAAACAGGCTGGGTTATAGGCATAGAAAGGAGGAAGAGCAGCCTGATCGAAGGGGACATGCTGAAGCTCAGCCATGAAACTGCAGGTTTCACATCAAGGTGAAAAGTTAGACCCTGATAAAAAGACCTGGGGTTAAGCTGATACAGCAATCTCTTCCTTTCTTTGCCACAGATGAAATCTGTGATCTATTCAAGCCCTTCAACCTTTTCAAATCTAACTCTCCACGTGTAAACTGAGACTAGCTCTTAGTCCCTTTAGTAAAGCGCTTTCAGAGCTACAGATTGGAAGTGATGCTTGCAAAACACCAGCCAAATGCTGGTTCCTTTCAAACTCATAGCAAAATTCCTCCGGGCCTCTTTGGCGATGTCGATGTTAATATTAAATGTGCCCAGTGCCATTCTCTGGTGCTGCAGCCAGCTGGCAGGGAACAGCCTTCATCTAGATTACTAAACTCTTTTACCCTCTTAAATAGGGTGGTCATATCCAAACTGTTTGTTGGGAAGGGCTTGCACAAGCTCCCAGACTGTTCCCAGGAATTGTGCACTGTGTGCAGGGTGCTGCCTGGACCCAGCCCAAACAATGCCAGTGTCCCTTCTGACACTTTAAATGTACAGAATATCCAGTCCCAGTGCCTGGAAGTGTTCTTCAGCACCATCTACTAACTCTGAGGAACTCTTGAGGCAGACACTTGAACTATTAATTTTAATATGCAATACAGTTAGAAACATTACCTCCATAGATATTTCTTTCAAGCATTCAGATCATTTCCTTTTACAGTTTTTGTAATTATTTCTATAATCTGAGGGTGCCTGTAAAATACCAGCAGCATTCAACTTGGCCCTAATCTGATTACTAGTGCCAAATACCAGACTGCAAGATCTCCACCTTGGATTCCTTTCATCAGCTCATTCTGCAAAACCACCTTCAGGTAATTACAGGAACATCCTGTGAGCTCCAGGTTTGTGAACCATTTTGCTGTTCAGACGGCTGGTAGAACACAGAAGTTAATCTCAAATCTGATCAGCAGCCAAGGTGGGTTGGTAAATGCTAGTGAAGCATAAAGAGCTAAATTATTAAGGCAGGGCAGGTTTTTACACAGCATTGCCTACTGAGTGCAAGCAAAATAGACTAATCCCTGAGCTACCAGAATCAGCTGGCTATTTCCAAAAGCCAACAGCAGCAAGAAAGCTATTACATGACATCTTTTTGAACAACAGAAGGAGAAAGGAGGGGCTGGGTGGGAGTGGAGCAGTTTGACATCTAATCTATCATTTTTATTAGACTGAGTCTGCAGACATTTGAATTGTTTTCCTCACTTTTTAAATAAAATGCAGAACAGTAACACTAACGACATAGTTCCTCATGAGCGATAGAGTAATTTAAACTTCGTAGAGCTTCCTATTTCAGATAGTGTTAATTTATATGTGAAGGAACCTGCAAGCATGGAATTTGTGTACAAAAAAAAAGAAAAAAAAACACCACACCAAAACTTCAGAGTGCTGTAACAAATCTGCCTGAGGGCACGTGTAAAAGACTTAGCTCGAAAGTGGAAAAAAATAATGTTCTCCAACAGCACGCATGCTTACACACACACACACACACAAAATGACAGAGAAGACGAAGGGAAGGCTGAAGCTGGGTGCTCCTTGGAAGCTGTTTTCTTAACCTCTGCAACAGCCCAGCCTCCCCGCCGCGCTCCCCCCACCATCTCTCCTCGTGTGCTGCACAATGTCATCCAGAGTACCAACAACAGCTTGAGTGAAAACAGCTTTCACTGAGAACGGGAAAGATAGGAAAGAGATTAGAGCTTTTTATATATAAACCTTGTGGTTGGTGACCAAAGCTGAAGACAAACTACAGGAGCGAGCTGAGGGGAGTGAAGGCAAGGAGAGGCAAAGTCTAGGTGACTTGGAAGATAGTTTAAATCCATCAACAGGCGGCTGAGATCTAAACTAGTCATCTGCAACCCGGGGAGAAATCACAGTCCCAGTGTCAACAGCCACAAATCTTACTGCCTTTGAAGTGGCTAGTATTTTACCCAAAAGTTACTACCTAAGATTGTTATCTGGCTACTTGCTGGCCTATGTGAGACAAATTGGCAGTCTTCAGCTAGATCCTGGTAGACTAATTCCACAACACCACATTTGGCATTCATTAGCTGTCCTGGCTGTGGGGCTAAGCAGGAACAGTCAGAAAGGCTGAACCTCCATTTCACCCCTCAGAGGTGGTCTTTCCAGCACAGCTTTGAGACCCATGGATAAATCAGTATGGGGCAGTAAGTCCTGTAGCAGGTACATGGGTAATTAGATGACTTTGCTTTGAAGGGCTCCTTCAGCAGCACTGCATATGATTACATACTCCTTGCAGACTGTTAACTGTGCAGTGAAACTGGGTAAAAGCAATCTTTCTTTTCCCTTCAAGCTTCCTAAGTGTGAATAATAGAGAAAGGAGGAGAAGAAGTTGAGGTTCCTACCTGAGAGAAACATGCCTAGCTCAAGGAAAGGAAAACCTGAAGAATGCAGGTACACAGTATATTAAATATTTGTTTACTGAGCAAATGTAATTTGTTCTTTCATTTTTATCAAGAATTTTCTTCATATTCTCACAGACAAATTGACATTGCTTAAAGAGCCTCAATCTTAGGATCAATCTGCATTCATAGGCTTTTATTTAGATTGACTGCTCCTATATGGCAGCAAAGTGATAAACGTGCTCCTGAAGCGCTCTTACTGCGGGTACAATGCAACCCACGGAATATCAGGTCAATCAGCACTAAACTTGCATTCTGAATAACTTACTACAAAGCGCTTTTAATGTTTTAAGCACCATTTGTCACTGTCAAACTGGAAGAAAAATTACGGTTCACTTCAGCTAAGTGGTAGCTCACTTCAACAACATGAAAACCCTCTGAACTTCTCCTTTTATTCTGACCTTGTAAGCAGCTTTCTGTGAGTTAAGGATTGGAAAGGAGGGAAAGAGCAGGAGTTGCAGTGGTGCTACAACCCTGCAGACAAATGGAATGGCTTAAGATTAGTAAGGGGATAAGCAGGTGTGAAGACCCCTAACACAACGCTCCCTGCAGGTCCCTGGTTCAGTTGGGTTCCTGTTTTTAGAGATGAATCTCACACCTCTGCAAGACAAGCAGTCTGTGGGCCATATTGCAGATAAAATAGTGTTTGCCGAAGACTGTTACCAAGTAAAGCTTTGACTGTCAAGCTGTGAAGGGGTAAAAAGAGGAAGAAAAGTGACCATTTGTAGACTGATTTTTGGAAAAACAAAGTTTGTCAATGACCAACCTGTGAAACTGAGCATGGGCTCAGTTTGAGGGGTGGTGTAAGGAACATCTCTGAAGATGGGGAAGCTTAGGCCACAGGCTGCCTCTCCACTCATGTTCTTTTCTGACTGGAGGTTTTGGGGAAATTTCCACTGAAACACAGTCCTCCACTATTTCACAGCATCACAGTTTCACAGAATGGCTGTGTTTGTAAGGAATCTCTGAAGATCATCTAGTCCAAACCCCTGCTCACAGCAGGGTCAGCTAGGTCAGGTTGCCCAGAACCATGCCCAGATGTCTTTTGAATTTCTCCAAGCACGGAGACTCCACAGTCATGCTGGGCAACCTGTTCCAGCATTTGACCAACCTCAGAGTAAAAAAGTGGTTTCTTCTGTTGAAGCAGTCTCTTGTATTTCAATTTGTGCACTCTCATCCTCTCGCCAGTCAATGCTGAGAACTGCTTACACCTCTCGTTATTCCCCCCCATCAGGTATTTCTGCACACTGATAAGACCTCTGCTGAGATCTTCTCCAAACTGAACAGTCCCAGCTCTCTCAGCCTCTCCCCACTAATTTTTTTTAATTTAATGTTCAAGCATGTGTTCAAGGTTGTGTTAGGTCCGCTTTAAGAGAGAGGCTTTAGCCCTTTATGGAGCAATATCAATTCTTATGTTCACTAAAATGTCCATATTGTATCAAAAAGTAAAACTGGAAAGAGCCCCGAAATCCTTTTGATTCTGCTTTCAGCTCTAACTTGCTGAAGCTGTTCTCTGTTAATTTTTTTTTTCTTTATATTAAAACTCTGTTATAGCAGAAAATTCATCGCTTTGCTTTCCTGTGAGATTACAGGCAGTGCAAGTGTGCTGGGGACAGCACTGCCTGCCCAGAGGAGGGTGCTCTGTGGGATGTGGCAGGGGATGACAAGGGAGGGGGGTCCCCGCCATCCGCTGGCTTCTCTGCTCGGGACACGGGGAAACGGTTTCCCTCTGTGAGCAGACCTTTCCTTGTGCAGAGCATTCCTTCAAACTCATATACACTTTTTGCTCAAGTGCTTCTTTCTAATGTCCATCTGGTTTTGAGTAAAAAAGTCCTTGGGGCAAAGAAGGAGAGATGTATGGCTCTACTTGAACCACAATATTCTGATAAGGATGTATGAAATCCCCATTAACACAGGACCCACATACCTCTCTATACTTTATTCATTCAGTGCACATGAAATAACCAAGAAAGGTGGTTTTTTTCTACCATTGAAGTTAATTTTCCTCTTAAAAAAAATAGTATTACATATACTTACGAAGAGGACAGTGATTTCATGAAAACCTCACAGTTTACATTTGTGTTCTTTTGAAAGTTAAGGAAAAATTCATTTTTTAAATGCAGATATAAGATTAATTTTCTAATTACTTTTTCTAAATATTGACCATCTTTTATTCACTGGCTACTTAACAGACATACTGTTTAGTAATCTGCAAACTTTACAATTACTTTTGTAGGTTTAAAGACAATTTTATCCTCAGAATAAAATAGATAATTATTTTAAAGTTTCAGCAAAATGCCTGTTAAAAATGTGATAAAATATCCTCATCACTGAAGTAATACAAAGATTATTTCTACCAGTCATTTTTTTAAGAAGTTTTCTCTTAGTTGTTTTTAGGCAAAATACTCCTTGCATACATTTTTTATGAGCAACTCATGGCAAAACGGAATGTAACAGTAAATGAAGTAAATGCAATTTTTTTTTCCCTTCATGATAGCTATCCCAGTGTTAAACCCTCCCAGAGACAAAGCATGGTAGGTTTCTGTTGCCTTTTTTTTTTTTTTTTTACTGTGATATAGCATGGTAAAGAAATGTCTGTGTTCAAAAAAAAAAAAAAAAGGAAAACAAAAGAAACCCCCACAAAATAATTTAATTGCTGGATGCAGCCCAGAGAAGGTAGACACAGATAATAAAGCAGCACTATTCAGCCTTAAGTGATTTTTCCAGTCTCCTTTCTGCTTTTTATAACTTAGAAATTCCTTTTCAATAGTGAAAGGAAATACTTAACAGGAAAAGCACAAATTAAGTAAGTTGTTTTGATATGTTGGATTCTTTTTTTTTTAATTCACACTTACCCCGACTTCCATGAACATGGTGAAATGCTTCCTTAAAAAAAGGATCTGTTTTTTACTAGGTTAATACTTTTGCAAGTATTATCTGCTTAGTTCATGCAGGTAAATTCAGATGATACTTACAAAATCTAACTTCAGTTTATTGCTTTTCCTGAACTGAAAGTCAAAGCAACAAGAACTGAAAAAAATTTAAAGACAACTAGCGAAGGAAACTGAATTATTACATCTTTTCACACATCATCATGGAGGAATTCAGAACAGCAGTGACAGATTTTTTGTAGGCTCACAGAGTCAGATAAATGTGATTTGTTGATTCAACTCCTGTAGCAAGAGTAGTGTAGAATATATAAACATAAGACAGGATAGCAATAAAAGCATTATGTGTAGCTATGACTACAGTTCTCACCTCTGGAGATACAAAAAATGTGAAAAAAATAATATCCTTGATTCGAGCAGGATTATTTCCATCCGCTATCATCTCATACAGAATTATAAAAGCTTCTGATAAGGCACATGACTCCTAGGGAGTTCACTTTCTGGAATATACACTGCTGAGTCCTTGCCAGACTAACAGATCTGAGTCAGCCCTATCCTAATCATTTTATCCATAGCCTGATTGTCCATGTGCCTTATAATCTTGGACCTCGTTCAAAATAAATAATGGCAGTAACAAGCCACAGGCTGAACTTTTCTCTGAAATTGTTTTAAGACAACATCTTCTTGCATAAGGCAAGCAACATCTGCTGAACCAAATGAGGAAGAAATCCTTAATGGCTAGGATGGAGAAGAGGTGAAGTCCTATCCCACTGAAACCAGAGGGATTTCTGTCTCAAGCTCTAGGCAAGCTGGGAATGTGCTCCTTACCTCCGCACTCACGTGTGTCACGACAGTGATCTGAGTAAACTAACACCTCTGTGGCTCTACTTCTCCCAGCTGAATGTGAACAATACTTCCTATTTAAATACCACAATATTCCAGTAAAAGGTTTAGCTCCTTTGGCTCCAGCTTGCACACTGGGGTTCAGAGGCACTCAGCACTTCACTGATGCTTCCTAAATACACAGGTGAAGTCGTTCGTGCACCCATACTCCTCAACTGAAGGTTGGTCTTCTGCATTTGGCCTATTAATAACTTTAGAAATCGATATTTCTACAAACATATAAAAAAGCTCAACTTAAGTTCTTCCTATATGATAACTCTGACGGCTTGTCTTTGCTGACCAGAGTATGTTTCAGGTTGTGTCCCACACTTGAACAAATTACAGTTTGTGACATACTTTCATTACTTGTAGGTAACAAAAGACTTTTTCTGAGACAAGAGCACATCTTCCACTTTCCATGAGAATAACGGGGCACTCAAGAGGTATGTCCCACATTTTGGGATTGCCTTTTATGTTAGAGTTATGTTGAAGGACGTCACATTTAATCAGTTTTAATACTTTTCAAGTTGCGTTTTCATATATAGAAGTATAACAGAAAGTTCAATGACATCCAACCAGTGCTGAAATTAGCGTAAATCAGTGATCCAATTGTGCATAATTCAAACTCACCAGATTTATTTCTTTCCACTGGAGAACATCTGTCAGAGCCAGGAAAAAATTTTATCACCAGTCTAAATTCATATCAACAATTAAATAATCATTTACAGAAATGGCAATTTTGCTTTGCAAATAGCACAATGACTCCCTGAAGCCCTTTTTTTCCCCTCCTGAATCCCTCATGCCTTTTCTTTTTCATGTCTTTGTACATTTTTACTTCTTTGCAGTAAACTTTTGTTTGCCTGGGATTATAACTATCAGCTATCTTTCATATAAAAATGTACCCACAAAATATTCACATTTGAGGTTGGAGAAGTATTCGTTTTGATTTGAATTGATTAGCTGTTAGCAATAAAACAAAATGTAAAAAACTGAAAGAGGATGATCCGGACAGCAAAATTCCTTTTTGTGGCCAGTATCAGATCTGGATGCGACAGGAGAGAAAAAAACGAAACAAAACAAAACAAAACAGACTAAATCTCTAATGCTGTTTTGCCTCAGTATGCTGGATACTTTTGCAAATTTAGTGATTTGTTATGATAGGCTTGGTATCCCCAAAGGGAAAAGATATGGGATACAGGAATGGGAGTAGGAGTGACTTGATTTCTGAGGAAAGCACAGGACTGCGTGAACAATTGCAACCGAGGAGGTTTCAGCAGTAAATTTCCTGTAGCTGCAAGTACTCTGTCTCTGCCTACAGCCACACTGAAGTTATGGGGAAAACTATGTCAGTGCAGTGAGGCAGTCTCTAAAGGGAGGAGAATCTAAAAATGGAAGACCATTTGTACATGATTATCTATTGTAAACTCATAATCCAGGCCATCCTTAATAAAAACATTGAGTTCACACAGACCTTTCTACATTATCAGGAATGCAGAACTGGAAGAGAGCACTGAATCACTGCATCTCGTTTCCTGTTACTTTGGGCACCATATTGCAAGATATCTTACACAAACTTGAAGAAGATCCTGAACTCCTTTATGAAGGAGGTCGCTTTCACAGTCTTTTGAAACTTGATCTTGTAGTGGTGAAATGACAAGGCCATGACCATCCAATAGCCCAGTAGAAATACTTGGACCAAACCCCCTTTTTCTGAGCATCCTCCCCATGCTGTAACCCCTGCACTGATCAAGGTCTTCTAAAGGTGTTTTCCAGATTTCAAAGATCAGTGTCCCACAACACTGTTGTTGTTCATGCTTGCAATGCTTTGCCTTACTGATTTATGTTAAAAAGGACTCAGTGCTCTGCCGTAATATTGCAGAAATTCTTCAGCGCACATTTTTTTCTGGCATTTCTCGGAACGCAGAATTGCTCCCAAAGTGACTGGCTTCTGGAAGCTATTGGAAAACAACACGAAGCCTTCAGTTTCTGAATAAAACTTTCCACCTGTCCTTATGGATGCTGAAAATTAAAGTGTGCAATTTTGTCAATTACAATAGCAAATAGCAGGGCCATCACTTGAGATGGCTATGTATTAAATACAGACCACCCCAGAATGCCTTTAAGTAAGAGCAAGAAAGAGATCCCTGTTCATGGAGCCGGGACCTGCCAATCAGACCAAGACTGAATGCCTGTCAGTCTCCCTCATATTTGACTTGGAAGCAACTCATATCAATATGTAGTCAGGAAATGGCTCTTTAATCACTGCAAAGTCTCTCCTGATTTTAAAGATTAAACCAGCCACAGGCTGCTTGAGTCCTTTTCTTTTTTTTTAACTCCTCCAAGATAACTGATGATAGCATTTGAGAATGATTAGCTATGCTGCACGGCATAAGCATACAGCTTGCTCCGATTTCATGCATTACAGGCCATGCTGTATAACACTGATCTCAGATAACAGGACATCCAAAGAGATCCGACAGATTTGTCTATGAGTGATATATGGGGGGAAGACAGCTTGAAATACGGAAGGAAAATAAATTGCCCAATATATTAACAATGATCTTGTTAGAAATGCTGTAGGCAGATGGGCCAAGAAAGGAGCAGGGTTTCTGCAGAGATCCCAGTAAGGTCAGATTGAAAAGGCACCTCCTGCAAAGCACTGTTAGAAGTGCTACTGCTCCAGGAAGAGTATCCAGTGAGATGGGTGTACGTTCACAAAGGTACCCTCAAGGTTAACAAAATGGCAGTTGGTGCTGACTGCTCTAGCACAGCAAGTGACAGCCAAAGAGCGTGCTTTGGAAAAGCAGTGGAGGTAAGAAAGAAGGCAGAGAGGGAACAAATCCCCAGGGCACAGGTCAGTGGGGATGTGCAGGTGAGAGGTGAAAGGAGCAGGTGGGGAGGGGGCCGCCTGCCAGAGGCGAGGTGAGAAAGTGGACTTTCAGGTGGGAGAGGACTTGGGACAGATCAGCCAGTCTTAAGAGAGAGGATACAATGTGTGTCCTGGGGAGAGGGAGGTGTGAGATGCTGCAAGATGCATGGGAAGGGACATTGTACACAGATGTGCTCCGTGTAAACATCTGTGCACTTTCACAGTGAAAACGCAGACAAATACCGAGTGAAGGAATGGGAAAGCACAGCCTACACATGATCAGCACCCTGAATCCCTGAATTCACCCTGAGATTGACCGAGGCTCCCCTGGGCACTTGTGGCTTGTCACTTGATGTGGAAAAGGGGCACAAGGATGGCAGAGCTCCTTCTTGATGCCAAGCAAGTTGTTGCTGGGACTGTCAAGGCAGTCCCTGTTCTCACAGTGATCTGGCTCGTTTCAAGCAGAGAAATACTCTCCAACCTGACACACAGCAAATAAACCCTCTTGGAAGTTACTTTTCTCAGATCCTGCATTTCTCTAATAACATGTGCATATTTCACCCACCCTTCTCCATGTTGCTTTTTCTTCCGTATTAGATTTGCAGTGGAAATAAGGTACTGCTGCATCAGTCCCTTACCCCATTCCTACCAATAACCGCTTCTTCTTTCCATTATATTTAAAGGACTAAATAAAAATGAACTATCAGGTAAAATTTTACAGCAAAAGCTTTTCCTTTGGCTATGAGTTGGGTTTTATTTTCCCACAGAGACTGCCTGTTTGCAAATTGTTGATATTCAAACACATGCTAAAGCATTCTCACCCACCTCATTTAAACTCAGAAAAAGTGCAGCCAAATGGACTATCTCGTTCCACATTTCTGCCATTCAAGCACCAGGGCGAAAGAAAATGGAGAAAAGGCAGAATTAATGTGGTTCCTGAAGGCTTCTCAAAAAGCCACTGAAACCAGCAGCATTTTAACATGTGTGGAGTGAGTCAGGCTGTACAACCTCAGTTAGAAATACCAGCGGGACCACGTAAGGGTGGGGGTGGTACACACAGAAAAGCTGCAACTGCACGCATAGAGACATTTGAGAAAGATGCAAAAGAATTAACTGGAAACCATGTGATCTTTGAAATATCCCAAGAAAAAATAGGAGGAACTTTGAAGTTTGCCTGCCTGAGTGTCCCCAGCTACAATCACTTCTTAAAGAATTAACTACTAATTTGAAATCTCACACCAGTCTCCCTTTCAGTCTCCTTTCGGAGATATTTACCTCTGCTTTAGGAACTTCAGAACTTGAGCTTTTTGACAAAGAACAACTGGATGATGAGATCATGGTCTCACTTGGCACTCCTGTGCCACTCTTAGCAACTCAGACTTAAAATGTCTTCTTGACGAATCAGTCTCACAACAGTGACCGAACTCTAAAGGTAAATTTCCAAATAGTCCAGCAGTAAATTAACAAGTACAGAAGGCTTTACTTATTGCTTTTTTTCAAGATGCTCACTGAGAATTCAGGATTCTCAATTAATTCACCTCTTTGATGCCTCCTGCTTTATTCCAAGCCTTTTCCTTAAAACCGTGGAAAAAGAATACACCAACACCTCAAAATGAGTTCTTCAAGATTACCAACTTTATATCATCTGAATAACTGACAGTACTCTCCAGATAGGTCATTTTTTCCATGAAATACCTCCAGCTGTGATATTGCTTCATGCCAGATTGGACTAGGCAAACGTATGTCAGCCAATCTCCATAGCTGATGATGAATTGAAAAGATCTGATGGGGAATTAAAAGATAAAGATGAGTGAAGAATCAATAATGAATAGACAATAAGGAATAACCTACTGAACTGAATTTGTTTCCCTGTGTGTGCACCTGGTTCTGCTTATGAATTACTATTGTTATCTCTTTTTCTAACTTTTATCAAATAATTTATATGATCAGTTCTTGGGGCCTAGCTTCTTTTTAAAAACTTGTGAGCATTTGGGACTTGGAATTTACATTGGAAAATAGATTACATAATGTTGTTTCTGCTCTCTTGCTAAATGAATGTGGTTAGTCTTTGAATTAACATTGCAAATGGTTCACTTTAAAGTCAACATATCATTGTTGAGGGTTTGGGTTTTTTTATTTTTTCTTAATGAACTAGTCTCAGGATAGGAGGTGTCTGCTAGAGATTTCAGAAGTGGAATGTTGGTTACGGGATAAAAGTACTAGTAAATAACTCTTAAATACATATATACATCCACAAACTCCTTGACTTATCGGTCAGTAAAGAGATTGGATAAAATGTTTGGAATTTTGGCTTTAAATCTCCTGAACCATGCACTTTTCTCACTTCATCCTGCTAAATTTTGTGTTTGATTAGATGTGACAACTGCTGCTAAAAATACTGAAGTTTGTGGAGTGACAGTATAACTCCAATCTGCACAAGAGAGGGCCAAATTCAGCTCCACTCAGAAGATATAAATCCTGAAATACTTCACTGGAGTCAGGAGAGCTGGTCCAGAATTGCACCCTACGAGAACAGAAACTGGCTCACAAAGCTGGAGAGTGCAATTCAGCTGGCAGTCCTGTACCGATTTTTCACTTGGGTTGCACTCCTGCCAACATGTTTTGCAACTTCACTTCTCTTCTGGTATTGACAAGCTCTGGATTTTATGGGAAGATGAGAGCCTTCTCCATTTCACCCATTTTCACTTCCCCAACCCTTGCATCCAAGAGCTGCTGGGCCAGAGACTGGAGAGGCTGGTCTGGATCTGAGTCCAGCACTCAGCAGTTGTGTTGATGAAGACACACAGCGTGGACAGATAAAAAGTCCAATAGTTTGCAAAATGCACCAGAGCAGCTTCCTTCTGCTAAGCTGCAGCGGTACAACTCATGGTTTGTTTTTGCCTAGTGCATCCACTTCTGGGCTTTGTATTAGACATCTAATAGTTAAATAGTATGCAACACATGAACCACTTCGCTGGGCAGGCTAAGCAATACTCAGATCTTCTTTATACCAAGCGTTTACTGCGCTGACGTACACCTCAGAATTTTAAAAGGAATATTTTACAGGTAAAAAATGGGGAAAAAAAGGCTTCTAAAAATGGCCTTCATCTCATTAAGATTTCCAGCTCACACCCTTGCTGCTGCCAGCCCAATCTGAAGGAAAGCCTTTGGGGTTGTTCTGACAGCAAATTAGCAGCTCATAATATCTGGAATAGATTCAAATGTCCCATTGGGATAATGCCATGCTTTCTTTAGTAAAACATCCCATACTAAAAACTGAACTGGCTGGGATTTACCTTTCCATAATGGATCATGGTTATGTTTTTGTGTAAGTTACCAAAGGAAAATGTTATTGTCTTCCACAGCTGTACTGGTGTGTACATAAACAGAATTCTCCTTTGTTACCTCCTTTTCCAATTTACTAATACTCTCTACAGAAGTTTAAACAACATCTCTCAGGACTTGTCAAAATTCAAGGGAAGGAGTAAACAGCAGCTTTAGACTCCTGGGTACTTTGGATTTACATGCAGTGCACAATGCTTAGCTTCCATAATGGTTTCACAAGCCTCCAGAAGTTCAAAGTGATAAATATAAGTAGCCAGACTATTCCACAGTTGTCGGCACGATGTGGTATCAAAGTCCTATATTAAAATGAACAGCCATCAAAATAGAGGAATGAATTTTCAGTTGTAGCCCACAGGAATTTCTGCATCCAGATTCCATTAATCATCAGAGCTCTGTATGGAGTTCCTTGTACAAAACCTTTACCATTCAGCTGAGTATGGTAAGTTATGACAAGCACGGGACTAGGGCCAAATTCTGCCCTGTTATATCTCGGCAATACCATTAGCTTCTGTCAAGTTGCACAGCCACAGTCAAAGTCAGATCTGGTCATTTGTCTAGTGTGTAACTCTCACAGCACATCAGTTTCAATGGGTCCATTTATATGCTTTAAAACTAAACACACAAGTAGTGCTTGGATAAATTTGGAACCAAAATGAAGTTTGAGATGTGTCTTCTTACACTAGGAAGAGTTCAATGTTTAGGTTTCTGCCAGAATACACAAGTGTGACACTATCAGATGAATAATGTCATGGGATATTTAATTACCAAAATTAGCCAGAGGGATTCAGGTTTTGGGTCTCGACAGAAAAACATGTGAAATATATACTACATGTTTACATTTTGTGAACAGCTTCTCTTTATTTTTTCATAAGTTTTGATTTTTTTAGTGCTTCAGTATAAATATATGCTAGCTTAAAATGTTTTTTTTCCATTCCAAATGACAGAAGGAACCATTTAAAGTGTTGTGGTGAGCTTAAAAGATGAAATCAAGTTCGTTTTTCTTCCCTAGCTGGCTAGAACTAATATTTGCTACCCAGTTTAGGTAGCAGTTTAATTTCAGAAAAAGTTGCACACAAAACATTTGGCTTTATGAAATATTCACAGCTATTTTTCTTGGCTTCTGTTCACTGGTAGGCAAAAAGGGTGGTTTAAATATAAAGTGTGGATTTTACAGTACATCTCTACCTTACATGGACAATGGTGGAGACACACCTCTTTACAGTGCAATCAAGACTTGAAAGCTACAATTTACAATAAGTAATTGCACACAAAAGGAAAACATTGCATCTGCTGTGCTTACCACAAAGATCCGTGCATGGCATTTTCTTGCTGAGTACTCAAGTTAAAACTCAACCAATGAATCATCTACTGTTGCTTCTGTAACTTCTGCAGTTTGAAATGTGCTACTTTTTGGCAGTAAATTTCTGATGGCTAAAAAAGAACACAAACCAGACACAGTGAGGCCAGATCAGCGAACTTAATAAGAGGTAAGAGAGCTAGTGCTTCTGGGAGGCATAGCATTTGTGAACTGTGTCAAAATGGAAATCAGAAATACAAAACCAGTATTACCTGGCAGGTTTCCATATATTTATAAATAAAAAGATCTTAAAAAAAGCATGCCAACTTGGATAAAGACATGAATATATATGTGTGTGTATATATACATATATATGCGCATTCATACAGTGTTAAACTCCACAAATCTGAAACAGATTTGTATTGGCTTCATTCAAGCACTCACTTGGCACCTAAATTTTAGGCACCTAGTGACACTGAGTTAAGTGCTCAAATTCCCTTTACAGTCAGAAAGAGAAACACAGGTGTCAGTGAAGGGCTGCAGAGAGAAATGGTCTGACCACTTAGACAGACCCTCTTCTGGAAATCTTCAAAGTCACCAGTCCTCTTCTGTGAGTACAACAGCAAGTGGCACGGTTACTCTGGGAGAGCTACTTCATCAGATTCATAAAGCACAAGAACGCTAGATGTCTAAGTTAGGTTAACTGGATCTAAACTTGATTTCTGATAAAGATAGGAAAGTAATTAAGCTGCAGACTCCCACTGAGCTGCCTGCATAGTACAAGAAAAAGACAGCAATCAATGAAATCAAGTCCAACAAAACCACCACTAATCAGTGGACTATTTACCAAGACTATCACAAGGTATGTCAGAGGCCAGAAACTCAGCGATTCCAGGCAGATTAGAGCTGTAGCTACACAATAAGAGTATCCACGTCTATAAACCACAGAAATCACTTCTGTCCAGCTACAGGAATTCACATTATACCATCAGTAGTACCAACTATCATCAAGTTTGTCCAGAAATTTTCCCACCGTAAGTGTTGCCAGTAGCTCCGAAAATTATTAAACTTTAACCACTTAAGCTGCTTCAGACTGTATTTTGAGCTGCCTTTAACAAAATATTAGTTCAAAACTTCTTAGCCAAAAAACATCAAGGATTTCCAAGAGTTCAGCCAGAAGAGGATACATATTTTTGTCCATATTTTAAAAAATCTGGCAGATTTTATTCTTTCAGTAGTTGACCTCCCCTCTTTGTGAAAAGACATCATACTAGACTGAGACCCTTTGTGTCAAGCATATGCTTCCAGCTCCACCTAAGAAAATCTACCTTCGCAACAGCACTGATAGTCCTCCAGGGATACGGGTATCCCTGCGTGACTACAAAGAGCTTCCTGAACCAGCTAAGACTAAGCTGATTGATAGAAACGTTTACCTTGTTCAAGATAGAAAAGATGGACCATCTATTTGATGTGGCTCCTATTTTCAGTTTAAATTAGCCTAGAGAAACTAATTACATGCCTGGTGGAAAAAGGCAATCTGTAGTAAACAATGGTGATAAATTCAGAGCACAACAGTTTGAGTTGATTCATGAGTTTGAAACTCTCAGTCATGTTCCAGATACATCCACCCACCCCCAGAGACTTTCCAGGGCATCTGGACTCCTAACTTCACGTGCTCTGTAAAGGCATCTATGCTCAGATAGTAGGGGTACAACTTTAATGCAATATCAAGGTGAATTTTCAGGTTTAGCACAAAAAGAGTTATAGGCTAAACTGAAAAGGTCACTTTTACACCCGAAAGAGTCTCCACATGCTCAGAAATATGCAGGGTGTGGTTACACCAGCTTAACTTTGTCTCTATAACCAGTAAAACTTTCCCATGTCAACAGGGCTTTATCTTCAGGAAATCTAACTGCATAAGGGAATGTGAGTTCAAGGGGGTCTAAATTACTGTATGACCATCTTAGATTACAATGAACCATGAATTTGGCTGAAGTGCACTGAGTACAGGAAGCATTATACTCCTGCTTAGCTATGGTGCTGTTTTTGTCAGTGCTCAAGCCTAGCCTACAGAGGGATAGCACAGACAGCTCAGCTATGCAAAACTTTGGCACAAGGAAGCCAGACAAAAATTGCCTTCAGTGGTGAAGGATAACAGGGCTCCAGCAATGCCTCCCTGGAGTGCCACAAACTGAATCACCGGCTTGGCTCTCAGATCACCAGCTTTTCCTGCCGCGGTGTTGCTCTTCCCTCACCGGCGCGGGGCCGCAGGTGTGGCGCGTGTGTCCAGCTGACAGCCTTCACCCGCACAACTCGATTTCCTCTTTTTTACAGGCTCTGCTTAAGCGCCTAATCTTGTGTTTAGGACGTCATGCTCTGTTGCTATGGAAGTTATTGGGATGTCAGATGTTTAGCATAATGACTTCACTGTAGGGCTACAGCTGGGGGTAAGGGAAGAGATTAACCATGAGAGAAAACAGTGCTGTATCTGTGACTACTTGATTGCTAGCATATATGGAGGTGTTCTCTGAGCCCAAAATTCAGCCCTAAGGAAAGATCAGAAAGTGGTCTAAGGAGTGTTTTGTGTCTCAGCTCCTCTTCGGATAAGTTTTTCTGAAAGACACAGAGCTTGCACTCATACTCTTTCAGGTTTCTCAGAACATTGCAGTTCCTTACCTCCTCCCATCCAGCCCCTCATACACTTCCTAAATGAACTACATTTGTATGTATGGTAAAGCAAGTTAAATTCCAGAGCACTTTTGTATAGCCAAGACATCAGTTTTCCTTCTTCCTTGCTGGAATCTTGTGTTTAAGTCCTTATTGATTGTCCTGGTTTGTAGAAGTGACATCTCTAAGTCCCTATCTTGTTTGGTAATTTTCACTCTAAATCTCAGCTCAAATCATCTCATGATAAATCCCTTTCCCTCATCATTCTCACCCCATCTGCTCTCCCTAGGGAGACCTTTATTTTCCATCTTCCAAGCTCATCTCTTCGAACAGCGAGGAAGCTGTCAGCTGCTGTGAAGATTTGTAGGGCACTAAATCTTATACATTAAACCTTTAAATACATTTATCCAGGTAAAACATTTTGAAGCAAATATATAAACTATGAAGGTTTGCTAGCATATGGCATAATGATTAGCAACCAGATACCAATGATTTTCATCCTCTTTATTATCATTGTTTTAACAGTATAAAAACTCTTTTCCATTTATCAGTTTGCTTGAAAAAATATTCTACTCAGTTTATCCTTCATCAGCTTCATCATTCTCATTACTGAAATAATGGCTGAATCCAAAAGTCATCAATTTCATTAGGTTAAACCCCACAGCATGGATTCTGACCTGTCTACAAGGACATTTCTCATGAAGTTTCTTTTCTAAGTGAATATAGCATCAGAATTATCAAAGCTGTTCTTTCGAATGTTTGGGCCTCATTAGTCACCAAAGAAGAACGTACTATGAAAACTAGCTAGATTGCATTCTCCTGAACGCCCTGAGTTTAATTTCGAGGGATGAATCACAACATGGTTTGATTCTTTGTTCATCCAACTTCATTTGTCCATTGCCTGAGTTCAGTATGAGTCATTCACCAAATCTGCATGCCAGAACTCCTGCCTACTGGAAGCTCTTAATATCTGCCAGTATATGAAAACACAAATGGCTTTTTTTTTTTTTTTTTTCCCCAACAGACCAC
The DNA here is from genome assembly GCA_027574665.1 of Rhynochetos jubatus. NCBI lineage: Eukaryota > Metazoa > Chordata > Aves > Eurypygiformes > Rhynochetidae > Rhynochetos > Rhynochetos jubatus. The sequence continues at coordinate 114,709,335 of CM050650.1, forward strand.
TCTTTTATATTTCATTAGTTTGGAAATAAAAGGCTCTGAGATTTCCTGATGTATGTTATATAAGAGTCAAGCCTGTATTACTGACTGCTTTGTGAGCTATTTGTATCACACAGCTGGGCACTGGCAGGGTTAACAGGAAAATACAGAAAAGAAATTGCAGGAATCTGTGATAGAAAGGGACTATGAAGTCATCTGGTACATCTTTTGCCAATATAGGCCCATTCCCTACAGTATATCAAAGTACGAGCACTTTAAACAGCCTTTCTTAAAATGAAGAGGAAGCATCTAAAGTTAACAGCCACAGGTGTGACCCCAGAAGGAGGAATAGGTGGCTTATGGTGATCCAGCATAGCCCTGTGCAGCCGCTGCGCTGAAGGATGGCCGGTGAGCCTCGCTGAGACCAGCTAATTACAACTGGATTACTACGTCCTGAAACATATAGGGTTTCTCAGCCTATTTGTTCTCAGTCTCCTCTCCCTTTGGGAGGAGCACCAGGATGTTAGCTTATTCCAGTTTCTGAAATATACTCTTATTTCCAGCCAATCCTTTCTTGAAGCTGTCGGATTGTGCTGATAATTGAATGTTGTCCTTCCTGGAGGGACAAATTCAGCATCCCTGCCCTATGGCATAGGATTGAACCTGCTGGCTTTGGCTCCCTGGCACTTCATGGATGGATGCCCCATCCCTGGCTGTCTTCAAGGCCAGGCTGGATGAGGCTTGGAGCAGCCTGGTCTAGTGGAGGGTGTCCCTGCCCATGGCAGGGGAGTTGGAACTAGATGATCTTTAAGGTCCCTTCCAACCCAAACCATTCCGTGATTCTATGATTATATGATTCAGTCAGAATTCTTCTCTGCAGATGGTTTCTCTACAGGTGCCAGTGCAAGCAGGGGCTGCAGAATCAGGCCTTAAGGTAGCAAGACTTACCAAATTTAACTGCACAACACATCTCATGTGCAGTGAAATAAATGTGGTAAACCACCAATGATTCATCGTTTACTTATTGCAGAAAACAAACAGGTTTTCTTCTGAGTCACATGCATGTTAAGAATTCTTTCCTTCTCAAGCAAAACAAAACCCAGAGTTATTTCAAGGCCGGGTGAAAGAAGTTCAGATAAAGTAAGAGCTCCTCGAATCTTTGTTCAAATCAGGAACCTGAACATAAACTTATGTGATGTTCTGAGAGTTTTGGAAATTTCATTTTCCATCCAGTACTGCTGCAGGACATTACTGTGTAACTGGGGGCAACAGAGGGTGATGGAATATGGGCATGTTGGGATCCATTTAAAGGTCATGAGACCCTTTTCCTCTTCCCAATCCCAGTTGCAGAGAATCTGAGTGTGCTGTTAATAATAATAATCCAAATATGTTACATTCAAAACTGACCTGAGATCTGAGTTCTAGTGAAATGTGCCTACTTGGTCATCATATGCCAGCAAAACAGATTGTTCACTTATTTAAAATGAGCAAAGTATCCTTGAGGTCATTTCTGGAGAGAGACAACAGCACAGGAAGGAAAAAAACCCCATAAATAACTAAATAAATGGACAAGTGAAATGACTGGAAAAAACATTTAATTTTATCCAGGAATGGAGCAACTTTGGAACATAAAACTGCTTGTTTTTGCAGTAAAGCAGCACTATTTTAGACTTATATGCTTTTAGGCTGCAGACTGTGAATTGTATATGGATTCTTCTGCCATTAATTTAAGAAAGGTACATCTGTACTGCCTGCCACAGACTTCAGTCTTAAGCAGAGAGAGGTGTGAGATGCATATCACCCCAGGAAATTCCACGTGGATTTTGCTGAGGGATGCTGAAGAAGAATAGCAGCTAGAGTTGTCAGCAGGTTCATATGACAAATCCTAGAAAAATTATGGACTCCCAAACTCCAGCTGAAATGCAGGATCTGTTTCAGTGACACATTCCATATAAAGATTGCCGTGACCATTCAAGTCTATGATATAAGCAGCATAGTGTAGGCTCTAACTCTGCAAAAACATGAATGTTTCTTACAGAGGTAAGTTAATTAACAAATTGCATCCTTTTGTATGTGTACATTCAGCACTGGGCAAGCTGTTTCCCTCCATGGGCACCAGAGAAACCTTTTGGGATCTGTGTTACTGCATTTGGCTATTATTGTCTTTCCATATATTTTGTTTTCTGCATCATCAGTTAACTGACACATTTCATCATGACAGCTTGTACATCTCATTAACACAGTGCACAGTTAATACACAGACTGGGGAATAGATCTGGCTAATGTCGTGGAGGAAGAAGCAGAAATGCTCAGCTGAACCATGGAGGAGAGACCCGAGTGACAGAAAGAGATGTAAGCTGCTGACAGTGGCAATGAAGTGAAGTTTGAGACAGCATGTTGTGCTTCAGGTGACGGCCAACCCCCTTACTAAGACGGTAGAGGTAAATGAGACAACAGGTTGAACCACAGGACATGGAGCCTCAACATAGAGACAACTTTGAAAGTTCTGATGATAGTGGTTTGCTACTTCTCTGAGGTCGAATGATGTCTCCAAATGAAAGGAGAAAGGAAAAGAACAGGAAGGTAAGAATTTGAGAGTGTCTTCAACTCAAGAGAAATGAGGACTAGATAACAAGAGCTACGAAGGAGGAAGAGAGAGGAGAGGAGCGTGGTGGAAGACAAGAAGGAGTGTATATCAAGGGAGGCTACCAACAACAGCAAAAATTTGAAGAAAGATATAAACAGTTCAGATGTTCAAGAGTTCCCCAAAGAAAGAGCTTTGAAGAATGGAGTGTTTAAATAGCAGAAAAGGTCAGGAAAGGGCTATGGACTGCAGTCAAACCTCCTGAGTCAGGGTAGTCAGAAGGGTGTTTAGAAAGGGGCCTGTGGCGCAGCAGTTAATAAGAGAAGTTATATGAAGAGTTAAATGCAGAGGAAACTGGAAAAGTTAAGAATGAACAATGGGCTATAGGTAGAGTGTAGAGAAGGTCAGAGGAGCAGGTGGAATTTGAACAAGATACCTTGAGGAGGTTATGCAATAGTGAGAGAGATGGAGGAATCATTAGCCAGAAATGCAAAGTTCCAGTGAAGGCAATAGGGTTGGGGTTCACCTGAGCATATCTACATACTTCTAGGGCACAACAGGTCTCATCCTAAAACAAACAGCTAAAGGCAGGTGTGATGAATCACATGCTAAAAGTGTCAGTTTCCTTCCATTAACTACAAAAGAAAACCAGATGCAGGCACCCACATTGGCAGTATCAAAACATTGATTTGGGATTGAGTGGAGAAGGAAAGAATATTCAAAGGGAAAGGAGAGAAGAAAAGAGAGAAGTGGGATGTAGAAGAGACATTAAGACTTCTGTAAGAGTCTTGTCAGACAAAAAACAAAAAAAGTCTGTAATCAATAATCAGGGAATCCATTAAAGTCTTCAATATCTACAGATCCAGGTGCATCTCCAGAAAGCTAAGGCATGAAGGGTAGTAGCAGAAGTAGGTAGACTCAAGTGGTTCTATTCATGCTGATGCCAAAATCATGAGTGGGCAGGTGGGTAGCAAAGAGATACACAACCTAACCAGACATAAACTGTTTTTGTTCCAGGTGCAGCATACTCCCACTTGTACAGTGCTGTGCCCAGGCAATGCAGGTCTAGCAGAGAGATTAAATAGCTCAAATGCAGCCCCAAGTGAACCTAATTAAACTACTTCCAGACTCCAGCTTGTAAGTCCCCATTCAGCTGATGGGCTGGAACATATGGATTCACTGCTTGGGTCTACGCTAGCCCTGGAATCTCTGCATCTGGTCTACATGACCTAAACTGCACCATCTGGATACTTGAGAAAGAGCAATGCTTCACTACTCATAAGCAATATTTTTAAACAAACAGGACTTTCTTGGAGGAGCAGGCCACAGAAGAGAAGCATAACAGCAACTTGGAAAAGCTGAGTAATTAACAGTTGAAAAAACACTCATCTTTCAGGATGCTCTGGCAAAGGCTCTGAGCCTTTACTTCTCCTGTGGCTAGGAATGGCTACTGAGGAAGTCATGGTTATACCTTCCTTGTTGTACCACTTCCAGCTCCGTCTCCAAGCTTGGAGGCATTCAGGGACATGCAATTTCCGTGACTTTTACTACTGAGACTAGCTGAAATCACCAGGCACGAGACACAAGCAAGGACCGAGAAAACAGAGCAGCTCCATTTCCTGCTATAGCTGGGCTGCAGAGGGTTTAGCAGCTTTTCAGCCAGAGGTGTAGCTCACCACAACCAGTCAAGAGAGTGGTGATGTCAGGCGCAGCCTCACATCACGTCTTCTCCCCTCTGACAATTTAGCATCACCTGGGCAATGCAATTGGAACCTGTAGCACAGTGACACACTAAAGGTAGCATCTTCCCATGTCTTCCTACCTCCCTTCCCCTCCCCTCCTCCTTCTGGGAGTGCCTCACCCTGCTGCTGGGTCTCTTGCCTGGGCATTTTGAAAAGTTATATTCAGATGTGTTATCCATAAAATCATACCCGAATACAAAACCAAAAATGTCTGTTATGTACAAGAAATGCAAATAAGGCTTGGCTATCCAGCAAAATTTTCACTTTTCCAGAAGATGCTGCAAACTTGTTCCTTCCTTTGCAGGCATCTCTGCCTATCTGGACCTTCTCATAGAGGAACTGCGTCTTCCTAACAGGTGTTTACTATGCCATTTCCACTCTTCTATGGCTTCAAGCCCTAAGACAAGGCTTAGGCACGGAGGAGAAACAAGGGACATAGCGCTGCTGAAGGGACAGCGGGCAGCAAGGTATGAAGAAGCATTCAAAATAAATATCATCCTTCAGTTTCTTTAGCAATAGGTACAGGGAGTATAAAAAGTCCATTTCATCTCCCTGATCTTCCAGAGGGACAGCATGGATGGTAGATGCAATGGTTTGCCCATGGGAGACTCCAGCAAGCCCAGCAACTACATTTAAATGCTACAGGTGGCAAATGGTCTTGATTTTAATGGGAGCCACAGATAAATAGCATTTGCAGGACTCAGCGGCTGTGATACAGAAGTGTTTGCAACCCTAAGCGGAGTGCACCAACATTTAGAGGCTGGTACGCTGGGTGTAAAGAACAGGCCAGTTCCTGCAAATGCCAAGATGCCACTGGAGCAGTGAGGACGGCGACTAGGCAGGGCAGCGGGTCCCACCCTGGTGCCCCTGCTTGGGCCCTGCTGACGTCAGTGGAAGCTCAAGCCACTTAACACCTCCCAGGACCAGGCTGCGAGAATGACTTCCAGAAGGAAGCGGTCTTGAAAACAGATCATGTGCTGTTAAACGTAGCATAGATGGGAAAAGGGCAGAGCAGTGAGTGTTGCAAAATGTATCTTCTTGAGTGCAGTATCCCCAAGCTGTGAGCTTATTCACTCTTGGCTCTCCCTTCCTACTGTCTTATCTGTTATGATGTTGGCACGGAGCTGAGTCCGCTGGGACCGCAGAGCTGGAACAAAACAGTGCATGTTCTCCAGGTTTTCTTTTCTTACAGAATTCCCTAACTCCCAACCTACTTAAGGGGGAGCCATGAGCTAAAGTAAAATTATAGTTTTGTCTTCTTCTCAAGCCAGATATCTCCAGAGGGAATTCTGCTCACATTGTACTTTTTCTCCAGAACTACTACCACCACCACAGCACCTTGCAAGGAAAACAGATTCTTTCTGTTCCCTGATGAAGGTTTCAATTAACAAAGATAGATTAGATGAACAACCTTTAGTCAATTCAGTTTTGTTGTTCTTTATTCCAGTTGTTCTATGCACTGGAATTTTATATTTAATCTTTTATAACCAGTCTGAACATTTATATAATGTTATAAAGTCTGCAGCTGTTATATGTGATTTGGCAAAGAAAGGAAAGGGTATATTTAAAAAAAAAAAAAAAAAAAAAGCTTCTAGGTTCTCCTATTTATTTATAGAAATGCACATTTTCTAGTTAAAATAAAATTTCATCAAATAAAAATAGGACTAAATGAAGCAGCCTCCACTTCAAAATTTGTGGCTCTTTAAATTAAATCGAAGAAGATTTGTAATTTTTCTAGCAGGAAGATTAAGCAAGCATTACTTTCTGTACCAGGCACAGCAAAAACTTTCAATAATTCTGTGGCTTTCAGGGACCTGTTTTCTCTGTTGTGTTTTAATGCCCTGGCCTGATGTATTCTGGATGCCACAGACAAAGCAATCCGCTCTTCTTAAACCAGAAAAGAGGATTTAAATACATAAATACATATGATCCAACCAAAGGAAGTCATATCCTATAGATACAGGAACAATAATCCTATATCCCTGTAGCTTATTGGATACATACATACAGGATATTGTATCTACTGGACCTCAGAGCTACCATTGGTGCTAAGAATTGATACAGACCGAACCTCCAAAGCTTGATAGTTTTCCGTGACACATCATCGTGTTCAACTCGTCAGTATATTTACCTTGTTTGTTAATTCACTTTATATACAAGGGAAATCCCAGTGGACATTACCTTCTCTTTTACTATGGTGATAATGGCAACACTAAAAAAAAAACCCAAACCAAAACAACAGCTTTCATCTTCTTCTGAGATATTTCTCCTTCACAGCCTGGCTTTACTTGGTTTTACTAGAGATGAAAGATGCTCAGTACAACACAGAGTTGCTGCCCTCTGGCATAAAAGTAGAAATCCCTTTTGAGAGGTAGGACGGGATCTCTGGATGCAGCACAAAACGTGAGATGAGAGGATGTGACTACAGGCTACACCCCTGATCCTCTGGTCCTACAAAAATTATTTTAATCGGGCAAGAAATAAAGCAGCTCTAACATCTGTTCCACATCAGAAGGAACTGTTGACTATGTAATGGTCTACCCACTTGCTGTAATGAGCACAGGACAACTCAAACCTCCTTCAGCCCTGCTGTCCTGTGAAGACAGGAGAACAGGGAATCGGTGACATCAACCATGGCAGCTAGCTGATCTCCATTCCCTTTGCATCCCTGGAAAAAGGCACAAAGATGGAGCAAAGAACAGGGCAGGAGAGTAATAAATAGTCAGCAAACAAACTTTTTAGCACAGCAGAAAATAAAATCTGAGCTCCAATGTCAGAAATGTTGGCAAAGTTTCTTGTGGATATTCAGTGTTGTCTGACCAATATTCACAGGAGTAGCCTAGAGGAGACAGGGAGTATTCCAGCAGAGGCAGGGGGTACTTCATAATTCTTTATTTAATTATGGTGTTATAGCTGGAGTCGGGTCTCATGAGAAACACGCTGGAAGATTAAATGGCAGCAAAGATCATGCTGCATCCCTTATCTGCTCATGTCCAGATTTCTTTCACATATGAGATGTTTGTAACACGTTGAACTTCTTTTAAAAATAAAGTTGATTGTGAGGGGAAAGGAGAAAGGGGTCATCTGGACTCAACTTGGCCTTTTTTTTTTTTTTTTTTTATAAACTAACACTTGTGTGTTTGGGAGCAATGACCTATATATGGACTTCACTCAAACAAAGACAGATTCAAGGTTAAGAGGGAGACTTTTGTTGTATTACGCAATGCTCTGGGATAGACTATTGTTGGTCCTTCTTGCTGTGCAGATGTAGCCACAGCTGATTATCCCTACTCCCAAACCTCTTTACTCACCCTCACTGTTTGGTTTCCAAGAGAATGATTCTCTAGTGACTGATTTATTTCTTCAGAAATGCGTATGTAAAACTAACTTCTTTTACAACTGTTCAACACGGCGCATCCTCTGCCCTTAGCAACAGGCAAAAAAGGTTTTATAAAGCATACAGTATTCCACAGTAGGATTTGTTGAGGTTTTTTTAAACGTGTATAATGTGAAGATTTTTTATCTTGTGGTAATAGTAATTCAGTGGACATGAGGATAGAATCCAAAATGAAAGTTACGGTAGGAAAATTAGCAGTGGAACATCCCCTACTGTCACTGAAAGAAAACCAGAAAAATAAGGTTTATAATGAAATATCCTTGAGTTTCTTTCGTGTTTATAAAATTCTACATTCAATTTTAAATTTGCCCTAATTCGTGCAGTAGGCACCAAGCAACTAGCTCTAGAGCAACGTAAAGAAAATACTAGCACAGAGTACATGCTATGTGTAGTGGGACAGAGGAAGGGAAGGAAGTGGATTAGGAAAGAGGTAGGTAACAGAGCTCATACTTTATAAAAAGAGAGACATACATTGTCTTCCTGGGTAAAATGTCAGCGCTATGTTTCTTACCTAGTGAACTGAGTAGTTTCCAAAGAAATTCAGTTTTGGTCTCAGAAGTGTTTTGTGTTTGTGGGATAATTCTTGAAAAGAATAAAATTAAATGACCCCTGGAATCTTTCTAACAGAAAATGACATTACAAAGATGCATCACAAGAAACAAGATGCTAAATTGGAGGATCTGATTATGGGTATGGAAGCTTCAGAGAAAAGAAAAAGAAAAAAGAAATATTTTAAAATGAATGAAACTCCTTTATGCACAAAGAACAAGCAAATATATTTGCTCTGGAAACCAGGAGAAGGCAAGAAACAGATCTGAATGTCTCCTGTATTTCTTAGTGAAAAGAAGAGCAACAGAAAAGGGGGATAAGGGGGATGTCAACACCACAACATACTATAAATATGTAGTAAAAAGGAAGACGTGATTGATACTTTCTGATGGCAAAATTCTGAAGCATTCAAATCAGGATCGGTGACTTTGACAAAGTCAAAGTTGTGATGGGGATGTATATTTGGAGCATACTTGGAGCACAATTTGCACTTCAGAAAGCAAAAGGTGACAGAAAAAGACAAGTTATTTTAGTTTATGACAGAGAAGATCATATCAGAAATCATGGCATTTTCTTTAATAAAGACGAGCACAACAGGGATCTTGGGTTACACCAAAACTTTTTTTGGGAAAAGGAACAGGAAAACAAAGAGAAAGGAGGAAGAGTTTCTAAATGAGACAACCTGTAAGAAGGGAGAGTTCAAAAACACAGTGAAAGGCTGATACTGCTCCATTAGGAACCCCTTAAGGATGTGGAAGTTGAAAAGGAATCATAAAAACTGAGATCCAGGAAAAGCAACTAAGGATGGGAACAAAAAGCACATGGATAAAACTAGAAAAGCTATGGCAAGAATATACAGGAAACAAGAACAAAATCCAGCTACACAGTAGAAATCAAAGGAAGACAGAGAGTCACTCCTTACCAAGAAGAAAATTCCACAAAGAAGGCAGATGGCTGCTAGTTGTTTTACTCTTTGCAGTAATTTTTAATTACATCAGCACTAAACACATAATCAATCAGATTCATGCATATTCTTTTTTAATTGAGAGATCAGAAAGGGGAAAAATATGTTTAAGTGATGAAAACAGTTGCACACAATCAAGTTCACTGCTAAGAGCTTAGCTAGAGGAACCTGAACCTGTTGTGATTATTTTTCAGGATTCACGGATGACTCTACGAGTCTTGTAAAAGTCAGTCTTGCCATACATTAAAAGCAGGCGTTAGAAGACCAGGGAGATTAATTTTCAGTCATTATTTAAAATAATTGAAATACATAAAGTAATTAAGATATTAAAAGGAGAATTCTGTAGGTGTGTCAAGAAGAAATCATATCAAGAATACCAAATATCCTTTACAGACATGATTGCAAGCCTCCTGGATACAGGGATTGCAGAAATAGTCACTGCAAGATGTCCTGACACAGACACTACTTTGTATAAATATACTAGGGAAGTAGAGTTTAGGTAAAACACCCTTAATGTCTTACACAGCTAATTGGAAGCCCTACTCTAAGCGTATCTATCAATAAAGGAGATGACTTAAAGACAGGTACTATAAATAGGATCTTTCTATCCAACATGTATGACACCAAGGTGAAAAGGTTGAGAAGCACTTGGGCTACAAGCTCAGAATGCAATGTGATCTTGGGAAAGTGAAGAAATAGTCCAAACAGCATGAAATTCTTGAAAGACAAGTTGCAATAGTTCATGTGAAATCCAGGCATCTTGACAACTGAGGTGAATTGCCCTCTAGAGATGCCTGAGTCTCTGCATTGCAATTAGATGAAGCCCAGGGAACTGCATACACAAAATGCTTAGCTGTTGAGTGGCTTCTGTAAGGTGAGATAAATTCCTGTTCGGAAGAACTGAGTTGCAGATATGAAGTGAAGAATATTTGTGGCTGGGCAACGGTTCAGCAGGAAAGATCTCCAAATTACTGCAGATCTCAAACTCATCATGAGTCAAACGTGGTGTTTTGCAGAAGAAACCATTCTCATTCTGGGCTATATTAAGAGGATTGTTCCATAAAAGAAATGGAGTATTTATTCAGCCCTTCTCAGAATTGACAAGGACGCATCATAAATACTGTGACAAATTTTGGAGGGATAACAGAAAGAATCCAGAAGGGAGAGCTTCAGAAAACATCACCCGTTGATATTCCCTTCAACCCTACAGCTGTATACTTCTTTAGCACAAAAACCTTCTGTCAGCTGCATGATTCACTTAATAAAATATTACTGGATATTAAAGTGTTCTAGTAAAATAATTTATGTAACAGAGAAAACTGGTGTTTGAACTGTGGAAACCAGTTGTAAAGAGACAACCTTGGCTTCTCTACACAGCAAAACTTCCTCCAAAGGCTATATTTACCCTGCTTGAAAACCATCTGGCTGGCTCCAGAGCAAATCTCTCCAGCTCGGGGAGAAGTCTGTGTATGCAGATGTTGCAGATAGGGATGGGATCAAACTCCTGCTCTGTGTCCTTATGAAAGAGAAGAACACAGCTCATGGCCTGCACATCTCCAGATCTGTCAAACTGGCATCTCCCGCCATCATTACACTCGCATTACGGTTGCTATCAGAAATTATTTATGCTAGAACGTGAATTCTGGGGGTGAAGACAGAATTCTGGGGATGCTCAGTGGTGTATCCAAATCTGCTCACGGCAACAGTGGAGTGTCTTACTGCTTGTCCCTTGGTGGGGTCAGCCTAAGGCCAGGGATATGCTCCATCCAAAATTCTCCATTCATCCTGCTAGGAAAAAGAGGGAACAAGCCATTTAAACAAGGTAAGGCTTTTACTGTCCCAAACAGAGTTCAGCACGTGGATTGTTGCCTGCACTGGAAAAGTTAAAGAGAAAAGCAGCAACTGAGGAGGATGCCTGATGCTGATGACATTGCACATGTCATCGTGAAGAGCTGATGAGGGAATATTAATTGCCTTGACACATAAAAATGTTGAAAGCTTTCAGATCTGAAATACTGGAATTGGGTGGGAATCTGACCAGAAGTTGCTGTATTTTGGGTTTGGTTGGATTTCTGCCAAGAAGCATTTCAGAATTTTGCAATCAAAGTGAAGAGCCTTCGAAACATCTCTCAGCACAGTGATGGCAGTCATTCCCTCTGTGAGGCACAACCACCATACAAAGTATGGCAGTTTTGGATTATTCATTAATTATTTCATAAAAGCTGGAGAGGATACACACTGTGCCAGCTCATCAGCTGGTATAAATCAATACAAATCCAGTGTCTCCCATGCAAAGCCCACTAAAAGCACTGAAAGTCATTTAACTGACATTTCTGCAGTACAGATTTGTTTATTTTATAGAGCCAAAACACAGGCTAAATGAAATGTTTGTATGTGATGTAAAGCCAGAGATGAAGTGTGCTATGCCTTTTAGCTCCCCTTTTTCTCACCAATGCTTAGCACATGATGGAGAATGGCAGGAATAACTTTGTGGGGCTAATCTTGCATCCTTGATGCAGGGCACTGGAGAACTCCAGGTGTGCTCTCACCACATTGGTCTCTGACAGGTTTCCGGCCCCCTGGGAGCAGTGAGAAACTGCAGAGCTTTGGGAGTCCCAGACTCTCCCTTCTTTGCTCTCCTGGGCATAAGAAGTGCTTTTCCTTTCAGATGAGCTTCTTATATGTCAAAGTATAAGTCTTCAAAAGATACAGGGGTTTAATTCCCTTTAAAAAACAAACAAACAAACAAAAAACCCCCACACACACACACAAAACAGGTATCTTCACAAAAGTTTCTAAGCATTTTTTTTCTCCTAAAATCCTGTTAGTTAAACATTTTTACAAGACCCAAACATAATAAGAGTATATGTAAAGAAGATAAAATAACTAATCTCTGATTCACCAAGGTATTCAGTCACATGCCAGTCTTAAAATGCATGAAATGACGGTGTATTTTGCATTTTAAAATACCAACTAGTGCATTTCAAACAGACATTTGACAGAGAATTAGTAGGAGACTGTTGCAATGACAGTATTCATAGGTTGCTAGACATATACTGGAGTTTAATCCTCATGTAAATCTAAAACAGCTCTCCCCTGTTAAATTGCATTACTCATTTTACACCATGGTTCATAGTTTTAATACAATCAATATGCAAAGTTAGCAGCCCCTTAGTAGACATAAATCAGTTTCTCATACATCAGTTGCTCTTTCCTGAAACATTTTCAGCTGGGCTGACCTTTCTACTAGAACATAAGCTGTTATATGTTTGAATATTCATACTGTACATTCCTCTATAAACAAATATTTCCAATTTAAAACTTGTCAAAGATATAAGAACACAAGTTAAATACTTTACAAAACAGCTGTTCTTTTAGTCCTGTGCTTTAGACACTTCACACATTTAAACAGAACATCCAGTACTAGCCAAAGGAAAAGAAAAAATAGTTAATATTCACTTTCTATTGCCACAGACATGTACAACATAAATTTTCAGTCTTATGGGAAGGTTTTCAACATAATTTTTTTAACTAACCGTTAATAGCAATGATTATTTCAGAGCTTTCAGTAGCAACACATTTCTTAGAGTGCAAGAGGATAAATTAAATGGCAAGAGATCAATCAGTGAAGAATTTGTGGCTATGGATATGTGAACATGGATAACAAATGTAAAGGTTGACAGGTTTCATTCTTCTTTTTCATGCTGTTTTCTAGCAACCCGCTTTCTTCTTCCTAGAATGTGGGATCAGTGGTTGTTTTGCACATTTCTGTATAAATTTTACTGCTTCATCACAGAAATATGCAGCCATCATTTTAGAAGACTATGACCCATGCAACAGGAGGGTATACCATCATATATTACCTGGCCAGAAAATGAGTGAAGGGTCTAGGGCAGACACCGAGTCCTGATTGTTAACAGAAGGAGGGAAGTGTGGCTCCGTGAAAATGCTCAGCACCACACTGAGAAAAATACAACTTGGAATTAACCACCCTGTTTCATCTGGGTTGGTCTTCTCATTTCTTCTTTTGTGTTTCATTTTCTCCTTTAGAATATCAGCCTAAAATCAAATGTCAAAATGGCCATATCCAAATTAAGATGAACTCTGAATATTAGTCAAAAAGAAAATGTTCTTTGATTACATTTATTTCAATGTCAGGTCACGGAGAATGACAATAGATTCATGGTTAGTCATAGAAAGATTCATGGACTTTCATTACTCTTTCTTCGTTATTGCTAAGTCAAACCATATCTTTCAGAAATGCACCCAAAGTTAATTTTCACACCATGAGAGCTGAAGCATCCGTCTTTGCCCTTCGTCACTAGCTTGTGTATCTATACACGCATCCGTACTCCCTAAGGCCTGAAGTCATTGGAGCTAGAATGGCAATCTTTTCAGAGCCTGTCCCCTCATTATAGACAGTTTGAGGAGAGTTTCTTCATCTTTCATCGATCTGTAACTTGACACAAGTAATAGAGTGGGAAAAGCAGAGCTTGCCACTTCAAGCCGTTCCCTGCCACACATTGTATGGACTATATATGGGCAAAGAAGCTATCTACTGAAAATCCCAACTGTAATAATTGAGATTAGTAAATCAACTATGCAAAGGAACGTGAAGTTCAAGAGCCTTAGAGACACTTGTAAATATTTCCCCACCCACCCCATCTTGCTCATTACTGAAAATCCATGAGAACTGTCTGACTGGAATGCTTTGGTTTGAAGCCTGATTGAATCTTGGACAAGATGCTGCACAAAAAAGCATTTTCTTCCAGCAACCTACCAATCATACTAACAGTTGTTGATTTCAGATTTATCGCTCCTCTTAAGAAGCGAAAAACTCTATCATTACAGCTTCCAACACTATGAAAATCTGCCAGAGGTAAGAGATATAGAGACAATAATTAGGATTGAAGGAAATTGATTTTACTTTTAATGAATTTTGATCATGTGCATATATATGTTTATTTCCCTACAGTTCTTCCCATTTTACTGACATCAATCTTTCCACTAGCAGTAAATAACAGTCTTGTATTTTAATTGTTCTTTTTCTTATGAAATCAGTCATAGGAGTCACGATTCCTAACAGATTAACAATAAAATAGCATTTTATAACATTCAGTTCTGATAATGTGCCAGATAAGGCTTCAAGAAGGGATATCAATTGTAGACACAAATGCTATATTTTGTGTTTTCAACCATCCCTCCTCTGTAAAATTTTACACGTTAATGACTGCACTGTTAAATGGAAGGAAAAAAGTCAATGATCATTTTCAATTGCAGTTTCAAATATAATCTTTACAAGCTTTTTAAAATTGAGAAACAAATAAAATTTATTATATCCTTGATGATTCCTAAATTAAAGGAGTTTAGCTATAAAGTTAAAAACATAGAACAAGAAGATCAGATTTCATAAAACACGAATTGGTACAACCCATTAAAATGTTAGACTGTAAGGTTTTCCCTTCGGCTTTAAAGAATCCTTCATTCCAGTTAAAACTGGTAGAAATTCCTATGGCTTTCTATGTGTAGAGATGTACACTGCAGTTTCCAAGTGTGATTTTGTTCCTTTATGAGAAAAATACACCACCTGGGCACTAAACTGAAACTAAGGGGTTTGTACATTGTCAAAGTCCTGTGAGATGTTAAATACTTTTGAGGTATGACTCATTTGAAAGTATACAGAAGTGTAAAGGTAATGATTTCAAAATCAGACTCTGAAACCCAGCCTTAATTTGGCCACTTAGAAAAGTGTCCTACTATTACAAAATATTAAGGGCTCTTCAGCTCCCTCTTATTTTCATAAGCAGCAACTGCTAAGTTTTTTGCAAAGTAAAACTCGTGAAAAATCCAACTTCAGAAAATACAGTTGTTAAACAGGACAAAAGGAACCATTCTAACTTTCTGATTCTCTTAGGAAAATGTCAGGCAAATACCACCCCCCCACTCCCACCACCACCCCACCCACCCCGCCCCCCCCCAAAAAAACCCCAAGCAAATAAACAAACAAACAAACAAAACCAAAAGGGTGGGGGGGGGGGGAACAAACAAGGACAAAAAAAAAACAGAGGTGTAGAGATGCTATAAAACCTTATTATTACCTTATTAGTATTACTATGCTTGGAAGGCACTATAGTGATGGTTACATCACCTTAACCAAGACGTAATGTAGATCTCTGTGTGACCCTAAGTGACCAAATCCCAAGATAATAGGCTCTCAGAGCTGCAATTTGGGTTATTTTGCTTTGTTTACAGATGGTAGTATTTCAGTAAGATTTTCCAAAGGGAAAGAGTTATTTTAGCATGCAAAGTGTTTTGGGTTAGGCTCGTAATTACCTCATCCAACACAGATACAAAAGCAGCTATGATGAGAAGTTTCACAACGTTCCTTGCACATAAATGCTTCTTTTTTTTCCAGCTACCGTAACCTGAATTTTTCTCAAGTCACCTGTAGCCCAAACATCTCAGGAGTCCCCTTTCCTCTCTTGTAGATGAGTTCTTTTCACCACATCACCGCTACAAGGCCATTGTGAGGCAATTGTGTGACCCTGTAGATCTTGGTCACAGCAGGAAGCCTCTAGCATCTGGAAATCATGTTGACTCTCAAAGGTACTCAAGTGAAAAAAGAGAGCGGGAGGATGTGAGCATCACCTGCAACCATGTGCTGGGCAAAGCAGCGTATTTCTTTCTGCTGTGTTACTACCTACACGCTGCAGTACTGTGAGACACAGGTCTGAGACCAGGCGAGGAATGAATAGGTAACATCATCCTGGGAGTCACATTATATCACGGTAAGAGGTGGAGTCACTTCTAACCTTTGAGCACCTACATGAAGGAGGCCCAACACAGGCACTTCTACTCGTGTGTGACTGAGTTTGCTTCTACCCCATGCACCTCCTGTTTGCAGGGTTGCCAGGGAGGGGGAAGAGCCCTTTGTCCTTTCTCCCAGCCTCAGCTATCCAAAAAGGTACAGTGCTAATGAAACGTCAAGATTTTCCTAGTAACCCATTGGACTATTGGACCTTTCCTTACAGAAATGGGCTTGATCCTTGAAAGAAAATCCCCCAAGTTTTCTAATCACTTGCAGCAACTAAAAATTGAAGATCATTGTAAACACCAGGCTTGGCAGCATACTAAAATCTCTTTCCCCTCTAATATAGCTCATGCTGAAGGCCCGATCCATTGGCTTCTATTTTGGGAGGTGGAAGAAGGTAGTCACTGGGGCGTTATTAAAAACTGGATTTCTTCAAGATATTCACATCATTTAAATAGGAAATAAACAAAGACAGAAGCAGTATTTACTGTGTTATTAAGGTAAACAAAAATAGCAACCCACAGTTAATTATGAAACAGATTGGGCCTGTCAGGTGAGTTCCAGCAGTCTGGTTTTGATTTCCAAAGGAGGGATTACAGCCAAGCTATAGACTTGCCACAATAAATTGACTATATTCCCATACTTACATGGCTTGTTTCTTTTCACTTCTACTTTCATTTTACATTAGCAGCATTTGGCGCTCTGATGTAGAAACAGGCCTTCTCATTTCTTAATCACCTCTGAGCCCAGAGTTGGTTTTATGGTGAAGCTACGGCCACTGCACAGCAACCAGCATGGGGCCATCCAGCTAGTCCATACCTGTGCAGCACTGACCCCAGGACCTGGCATCCGTACACAGCTCATGAGAAACAGCTAAGATTCACTTACAGTTTTGAGAGGAAATGGCTTGTCAGTGAAATAACGAGTCCCGTGAGCAGAAACTACAGGGGAAACAACAGCAACAGCAACAAAAAAAAAAGGTTAAAAATACCACGCATATATGATAGGACCAAAAAGCAGTACCACACTAGTGAATCGAGCATGGAAGGTCAAAGAGGAAGGACTGGAGCAAGTTTGTGAAATATATTTAAAACTGAGGAATCTGCTTGATTTTATTTTGTACTGCACTCTTGAATATATAGGATATAAGATGACATCCCTCCCAAAGGCATGTTTCCCGTAGTGATGCAGGCACTGAAGAAATCTGGTTTCACACATTGCCAAGCAGTTAACTGCAGACCACAGAACACCTCTTGAAGTAGTCTGCACATCAGGGCTGAGGATGCTGACAACCCAGAACCCCTCGTAGCACAACCTTCACATTGCTGTACCCAGCCTACTGCCTGCCAGGGCTTCATTCTGCATGCACTGCAAGTGCCCTTGCTGCTGCTGCCTGACTTCAAATGCAGTGAGGGAAGGCGTGAGTAGCTACCTTGTGATCACAGCCCAGCTAATAAACTCCAAAGAGCCAGAGGCACTTCCAAAAACAGGACTTACAGACCTGGAGTGCTGCTGTGCCCTTGAAAGTTTTCCTCAGTAGCCTTTCAGCAGTGGTTTTTGCCCATGCATGGGGTATGAGTAGAGCAGGCAGGGAGACAGTCTAACTTTGGGGTCCAAGGTGGAAATCAGCAATCCTGTGCAAAACAGTAGCACTGAGAACAAAACACAAGCTACTCAGACAGCGAGTGTCCCAGGCCAAAAGAGGGAGATGGTGAAAGGAGAGCAAGTATGATTTAGCCTTTCAACAGTATGATCACTGTGCTGAAATGCCTGTTGCAACTTAATGTACATCTACTTTGACTCCTGTTGTCTAGACCAAAATCCATTAACAAGGCCCAAGATGTTAAAAACTGAGAAATGACAGAAGTGAATTACTAATGCCAATTTTCAGTAGTAGAACAATAAAAAATGCAGAAATGGTGATTTTTTTAATTTAAGTTTTACTACAGTTTCAGATTTTAATGGACAAACTAAGCTTTTGTGAAGACTTTGCCAAACATTTTGTTGCATTTCTAGTTTCAACACTGTTCTTCTTGGTTTGCAAGTATTAGAATACAAAATTGTGTTTATAAGTGCAAATACATTTCTCATATAATCTCTAGTTTCAACCAGCAACAACTGATTCTGCCCAGTGCAAAGTTCTTAGTTTTTGAAAAGGGACAGAACTTGGAAAAGGAAAATGTCGTACCTACAGACCTTTCTAATCTACAGACCTTGCAGCAAGATCAAATAACACATCCCCTAGGACCCTCTAAAACTACCCATCAGGAGCAGTTTCAAAGACTCCTTATTCACAAAGCCTTCCAATCTCACATTAGTGACTACTGCATCAACGAAGTTCCTTGGTAGATCAGGCTGTCATTGTGCTTGGCAACACTGTCCTGGCTTTCCACAAGCTTCCACCTTTCTCTTTATACCCATTTACCATCTCTTGTGCAACACCTGGACTGTAAACTCTCTGAGACTTGAACATTTCTTCTGCTGTTTCTTCTGTGTCCAGCATGCTGAGCTGCCAATCCACAATTACACCTCCTAGGTGACATGATACAAATACAGACTGTGGTCACAGCTGTATTTCCTTCAAAAATACATGTCATGCTCCTACTGCATATGAAAGATGAGAGATATAACTTATTAAAGCAATGCCCCAAAATACTCTATTACCAAAAAGTAGAGTGATGATCTTGTTTTGGTAAAGTATTTGCCACTTCATTCCATCTTAATAGGACAAGCTATGACCCAGCAAATAGTAAAAAAAACCCAAAAAAACATGAACCAAATCACTCCACCTCTTGTAAACTGGTGCAGATTCCTTACCATGTTCACTAACTTTGTGGAACGAGTTGAAACTAAACACATTTCATCTTTGTGCCTGAGGCTGTTTATTTTTGAGGAAGAAAATATGAATAATGTTAATTTTCCTTGTAAAATTCAAAGTACAGTATTAATACATTATTATTAGCTAACAGCTAAAAGTGTGGCAAATAAAAATAAGCAGTAGAGCAGAAAATTGTTCCCCATGAAAAGAAAGCAATCTTCTTTCCAGAATGGAGCTCTGTGCTAGCACCATCTGTTGATCTGAGCAGTGACAGTGGAATAAGTATTGGAAACCCACAATATGTTGTCAGAGAAAGTTTTGTCCTACCTGGAATTAAGGGAGAAGAGTTCAGATTTTCCATCCCAGTGTAGACAGGCTGTAAGAACAAGGTTTTGCTTCCCAGTGCTCACAGGACATAGGGGAATAGAGAAAATTACCATCTCAACACTGAAAAAAGGCAATAGGTTTTGTTGCAATACATCTTATTGGTGCCATCTAATGTCACAGGAAAGATGGCTTGGATGCTCAAAAAGTTAACAAAAAAAACCAAAGCTATAACAGCTAAAGCTAAGCATCACATTGCTAAGGTAGTACAACCTTATCTGTCAGCGTTCAGCCTCCAGCTATTTGAGATTAAGAAACTGTCTCATGATAAATACTTCTGCTAACCATGGGGGTCTATGCATCTCCCTCTGAAGCATCTGATGCTGATCAGACTCAGTGTGGTGAGCTGAGGAGACTATGAGGCTGAGCCAGCAAGAGAGGCACTGTTCCCATTTAGAAGCCAGAGCTGGGGGAAATCCCATTGCAAATCAAATACAAACCGAGCACAGAAGTCATCTGTTCACATTCACACCGTTAAACACAAACCTTGTGGATGACCAGTTTGGAGACATGAGCTCCCACACGTCTAATTCCTTGCACAGGCAGAGACGTGCACCTCTGCTGACACCTCTGAGGATGCCAAAACAAAGGCTATTACACCCTGAAAAACTGCTTGTCTTACAAACACTTCATTTTGTACACAAAATGTGAGGGTTTGGTGCTATATTTTATTCATGTTGTTGCTCAGCTTTTAAACCCTGTTGTACTACCTATGGTCACACTGTGTGATGACTGATCCTGCCCTTGGGAGATAGCGAAGTCCGTACACCTGTATATGAGCACCCTCCTTTCCTTCCCATGGAAATCCCTATCTGCAGTATCAGCAAGGTGTGCCCTCTGTCCCAGGATCACAAGGACCTTTCTCAAGGCCATAGTTGACACTTTTTCAAGACATTTATTCCATGTTTGGAGAACTCTCGAACAAGAGGAAAACAGTGTGGAAGAATGATCCATTAGGAAACCGATTCTCCATGAATGTAGGCACCTTAAACTAAGGATATATAAATAAGGAATCCAATAGGAGATTTGGTATGAAAAGCCCATACAAATTCAGTGTTAGTGTAATTGGGTATATAGAGAACCTGTAAATGAATAAGGAAATTAAATATTTTTTAACTAGATGATAGAAACAGATTTGAGCTCCTCCACAGTCTCTCTCACGGTTTTCCAGACCTCCTCCTGCTCTGTGTGCAAGGGAATAGTTTTGTCTCCTGGGATAAGCAGCTTCCACACCTTTCAACTGATGACTAATGGCTGGCAGCTCCCTACCCTACAGTCACAGAGGCTGCCAGTCACGAGGTACAGCTCTTTTGAGAGAGCAGATTTTATTGCAAATATGATATACTCAATTTATTCCTAAAAAAACCCCAGATTTATCTTTGTTGCTGAGGCCCAAAATAACTACGAATTATTTTAAACTATCTGTAAGCCTGCTTTTGGAAGCAAGTTTTGTTCTCCCTGACAACTCTTTAAACCTCATCTGTTACAATTAGAAACATATCTCTCAACTAGTAGCCTTTCACTCATGTCTGCTGTAGTTTCTCTGCTAAATGTTCCTCAAGAAACAGATTATCAAACTTGATTTTTTTCTACCTGTCAAAGCCAAGACCAAATTCCTGATTCTTGCTTTAATACCATTTTTCTGGCGAGTGTTGGAAACTTAACAGGTAAGCTCCTCTCCTCAGCTAGTGTAATATATTTCATGGGTCCTGTTACCCCACCGCAGTCAGAGACAGTAGGTACCACCTTCGCTCTGGTTGATGTAGCTGACATTTAAGCCAGCACATTCTACAGGGAGCCTCCCTGGACCAAGAGTCTATGCACAGCTAGGCAAAATAATTAAATCCAAAACTTTATTCCATTATGTATCCACATAATGTGATGAGAAATACTGTACCATGCCCAGTATTCCAATTTTATTTCCATTGATATGAACCTGAGGCAACTTACTTGGCTTCAGTAAACATTTCTAATGTGGAGAAGTGATAATAAGGAAAAGGGTTGTCCTTGAGCTCATGATCAGTACTCAGGAACTCAGAAACTTATTAAGACTCCTCTGGCATACTCTTCATTGGAAGAACTCATTACTAATATTGCATGCCTTGGTCACATACAGAAGTTAAATATACCCCTCAAGACATGAATTCTGTAAACATAACCATAGAAATTGACTGATAAATTGACTGATTGACTGACAGTTGACAACACATAAAAGTTCTCTAAAAAGTGATATGCAGTCACATAACTGTATCATCCTGACTTTTTGGAACAAATAAAAACCTTTCCTGAAACAGAAATTTAGGATACATATTTGTGCAGGTGACTGAGGAACTGATCATCCACGTATGGGATCAGTGATGGGATAATTGTGGAATGGTGGCTAAATATTGTATAGTCCATCTGCTTTTCAGAAGGAAAATTGACTTGCCATATTAACAAAGATGTGATTACAAACTTCATGCTTTCTAGAGCGCAGCTAGTGAGGGACAGAAAATTAAACCTGGAGTCAGAAGTGCAAGAGTAAAACTGAAGGGGAGTTTGTTGTACTGACTTTTTCCTGGGTAGGGTTGGATGAGGGCTTCTTTCTGCTAAACATGCAGTTGGGCCCGATCCTTTCATCAGCAGATCTTCACCAAGTTCAGTATATGGTCACTCTTCCGCTGACTTCATCTGCTGTTTCCCCTAGAGAAACTTTTTTACACTTCAAATATGTAGAAAATAAATAGCTTTCAGGCTTCACTAGACCTAGCCTATGTGTCATTTTTTATGGAGGTGACAGACTCAGTTCACTTGCAATTTGGCCAACAGAAAAAAAAAAAAAAACCAAAACCAAAAACAAAGCTTGAAATTCAAGTTCTGACTGCAGGCTGGAAAGTTTGCTTTGCAGGGCATCATGACTCTGTGCTTGTTTTACATTTCCCAAAGATGCATGCTCCCTAGAGTAAATGCTGCTGAATTTATATTCTCACTATGAGACTTCAGGGAGCTCAGTTGAAGTCACCGAGAGGTTCAT
Source organism: Rhynochetos jubatus (assembly GCA_027574665.1). Classification (NCBI taxonomy): domain Eukaryota; kingdom Metazoa; phylum Chordata; class Aves; order Eurypygiformes; family Rhynochetidae; genus Rhynochetos; species Rhynochetos jubatus. Next base: position 114,731,573 of record CM050650.1, read on the forward strand.
CTTGAAATGAGGCAGAAAAGGTTGAAACAGGACTGATCACATCTAACATCTGGGAAAAAAAAAAAAAAAACAAACCAAGCTTTGATTGTCATTCTTCTCAGTGCCCCAGACTGGGGCTGGAGAAAAAGAGAGTAGAAGAGGCAGCTGGGCAGCCTGGATGCAAGACTGGGAGAGAAGGTGCTGCACCAGGCAAAGCTGACTGGGCAGCAGGGTGCTGCCCCAAGAGCCTTTTCCTCCTCCACCCCAATCTCCCATTTTGTCCATGGACATTTATTTTGGACCTTGAGAGGGGGAGATAGACAGGCATATGATAGGCCATTTGCAGGACCAGCTGGCAAAACAAGCCAGTATCTCCTGTTTCTCAGGACCTCACCTTTTCCTATACCAATGTTGCTGAAGGACCAAAAATTAGCAAGATTATAATGTTCTGCAGCTTGTGACCATAGTAAATATGAAAAGCTACCTTTCAGATCCCTGGAAATGCTCTTTGAATAGCTAAGACAAGATGATTAATTACCTCATTTTTCAAGCGCTCATTTTTCATTTCATCTCAAAAATAGCTAAATCGGACTATATTTTAATCCATCACCTTTTCACCATCACCCCTGGCATAACCCTCCTCTCTTGACCTTATCTTTTCAACTTCCTGCTAAGATGTGTATTTAATGAAACAAAAAACTGCCTAATTTTCAAGCTCAGATCCAGCTCTTTCTCTGTCACAGTCATCAGCTTATTTCCTTAAAACATCATCACATAATCAAAGGGGACTCTGGGGACCAGTGTCCTAACCCTGTCCTGTCTGACAGATGGAGGATTCCTTTCTTACAAGTCCAAAGCTCAAGGTTGACATGAGTCCTTCAGGGAACAATACTCTTTTTTTTCCAAGCCAGTACCAGCTCCAGGTCAACTATGGCACTAACTATAAAAAACCCAAAGACTTTTCCTGTTGTTCTGTCGATGCTCTTTAATGTTAACCTGAAGGGAGTACCCATTCCTCATACAATTGAACTAACCACCAACAGAAGTGCATGCATGCATATTATTTTGTGAGCTGAACATTTGACCTCCTTCATTGTTGCCTGGTTTACTCTGCACAGAAATATCCAAGTTATTTGCATTTGGCCAGTCCCCTCCATCCTAGTTCCTTCAATGCTCTAACTAGATGTTAAAGAACAAACTGGTAACCTTCACTGGTGCAGCTACTTACCTCTAAAACTCAGTAATTAATCCCAAGTGGATGACAAATGCTATGCAATTTATTCTCTGCTTGGCTGCAGCTTGAAGGATCATGGGCTCTGAATTAGTGAGCTCTTTGGGTTCAATCTGGAAAGCATATGTTTCCCCTCCATCATTCAATCCATCAAAATGCAAAAAAAAGCCTGGGAAAGGCACATGGCACATTTTGATATTATTCATTAACATTAATGTCCTTGTATAAAGATATGTTTTATTTGCAGGTAACAACAGCCTTATGGGCATCTGGGAACACTTTGAATGATTGCCAAAAAAAAGAAATTTGGATCATAACTAATGATCAACATCCACTTTTAATCAAATGAAGCCATCATAATGTGTCAGTCCTCTGGGGGAACAAGGACCTTTCACCTTACTGGGCTCTGCTGAGGCCAGCAGTAGCTGTAAGCAGCCCTGGCAAGTGGCCTTTTACTTTAGAAAGGGAAAAAATGGAATCTATCCATCAACACGCTCACTTGTGACACCGAACGCATAAAAGAAACTAAGTCTGATCAGTCGAGTAGTGATGTTGCCTTCAAGTTAACCCATGCATTATGGAGCACCCATTTAGGACTTTCCTCATACCACTGCACTTCTCCCCTGTCACCACTGCTGGGTGGCCGTTGCTCTAACACTGAGTCGTCTTCTCTTGGGACAGTTCTTCAGTAGAAATAGAGTTCTGGCTGCAGCTCCAGAGATTCATGTCAATGGGACTCAAAGGCACTGGAGGTCTGCAAGGGCAGCTTTCCCCTACAGTGTCGGTTCTTCTACAAAGGGAAAGGTTTGTCAGGTAAATGGATCAAAATTTTACAGTTTTTTTTTTCTAATCAGGAAACAGTATTCTTCTGAACAGGTTTTGAATGGATTTGGAAACAAAACCAAAAAGAATATAAAGACAGAGAAGTTGTTGTTTCTTGAGACAAAAAAAAAAAAAAAAAACCAAAACCAAAACCAAAACCCAGAAGCTGTAAACATTAATTTAAAAAATGAGAGTTTGAGGTGACTCCTCAACACTACTGCTCTCTGCCAGCCAAACCACTCAATGAGCCTTTGTCATCCCAAAGGGCTCCTGTTGCCATCAGACTCCCACAACACAGCATAGGTGCCACATAGAGTCAGGTTAGCCTAGGCCAGATAGCCCATCCTGCAGGAAAATAGAGGTGTGAAGTACCTGAACAATGTTTTCAACTGTACAGTGCACCAACTCTGTCCCAAAAATGCTGAAGATTTGCCTTGGAAGAAAATCCATATATTTTCATCAATGAACACTTTCTACTCACGGCGTTCTGACAATGCAGCTTACTGCTGCAAGGGATTTAGAAAAAAAGTCTGACCCGAGTGCCCCCATTACAAATGACCCCATACTGAACATGCATCTCATGGAGATGAGAAAGGTAAAGGTCTTGCTCAGTCCTAGCCACTTGCTGCCATTGCCTTGAATACTTTTAGCCATCTCCACAAATTAATGTAAAAAGAGACATCCCTGATGTCTCACTGTACTTCACATTGAAGGAAGGAATGACTGTCCTACAGGTTCTCCAAAGGCTGGCAGAGCAAACACATCCATTTTACCTTTTCCCGAGGCATCAGAGAAAAAGGTTAATTAAACACTGTGCTCCATATTTCACTGTGAGATTTTAGCTAACTGCATTCTGGTTTTTTTCACTGCCACTCAGAGCCCCTTCAGTGAACTATAATATTTAATCTTCAGTGCTGCTCCAACTGAAACAACTCCCTAGATTTGTGTGAGAGCCTAATGTATATCTCAGATTGCTCCCTGGATAGTCCTTCATCTATCAAAGAAAGCAGCCTTCTGGTGAGAGCTTTCCCATTAACTTACCCCGAGAGGCGGGTATGGGCTTTTAAAACCCACATTTTGAGGTAGCTTGGTGCCCTTACTCCTGCACCATCAGAGCACTTCCCATGCTGTGATACACTCACGGCCACCACATTTCTGTGAGGTGAAGCTGGGCTGGCGCCCCTGTTAGACGTAAAGGAGCCCTAAGCACACACACATATATGAAACAGGTTGCTTAGTGAACAATTTAAGCCAATGGCTGCTGCCAAAAGGAGCACCCAGCCTTCCCCTTGCTGAGGTGGCTCACGTCCAGCTGCAGATGTCCCCCCCCTCCCTGTACATGGCAAATGGGACTGGCAATGCTTGCGCCGGCAAAAGGCAGTGGGAGTCCGCATCTCAGCGGCCGTGACCCCTCTCAACCTCCCGGTCCAATCCAGCCTCGGGGGCTTTCCCAGCATCACTAGAGGTGCCTGGCAGGAGCTGACAGTCCTGCTCAGCACATTGGCACTATCTCAGCTAGATAGAGCACCTCTGCTAGCCACAAGGCTTTCTAGCATCAGGTGTTGAACTCTACCCATCACACCTTTATTTTAATTATTGAAAAATAAACCAGCTACCAACATTGTAAGTGATGGTTATGCTGCCTCAGACTGCAGTAAGCCCATGCAGAGACCCCCTCTGCTTCCCACTGGCTTGTGCTTACTTTCTGAATAAACTAAGGGGTGGGCAGTTCTTCCTAAGATCCCTTCCCAAGCTATTGCGTTTTCTAACCAAGCACAGAGTTAACCATCCTGTCAGCACTGTGTAAGCTCACAGCATTTTTACGTTAGGGCTCCTAGCGTGGCAAGAGCAGCATAGCATGGGAGTTTAATATTTGGAGAAAGGGATGAAGTGGCAAGTGCCGAATTTGATAGCTTTGGATTTGGCACAGTTTCTCAATAGTAGTGCTTTCTAACAGTCCCCTAAAAACCACTGATTTGGAGAGAAAGTACGCAGGCCTGCCCTAATGCCCAAGGCACTAAAGCCAGTTGGCAGGCCTGTCCTCGGGACTATTAGTGCTCTTGAACACGAGAAGCCTCCTGTCCCAGGATATTGCATTTACTTACGTCTCCCTTCCAAACTGGAAATGTTTTTAAGCTTCGTTCCATGCCTGGTTTTTGTTTCAGTTAGAAACTCAGGAAATCAAAAGAAGAAACATCTAGCATTTGCAGCACATAGCAGAGATGGGGGCCTGACTGAGAAAGGACAAGAAGCAGTAGCAAAGCTCACACTTTCATTAAAATCTCCTAATTATAATGCCAATTCCCCCTGCCTTCATAATATGGTGACAGTTTGCCCACTGAGCATTTTCAGTGCAAAAAGTCCCACAGGAAAAAAAAGAACAGTTGTACGAAAAAGCTGCTCTGCACAGAGAGAAAAAAATGTTCCCTGGCTGAGTGAGAAAATCAATAAATGTTAAAGCATTGCAGATAATTGCAAAATGATGTTTGTTTTATTCAAAACCACTCCTATTTTTTTGGAAATTAGTTCTGCAAATGTTGTATGTGAAGGAATAAGCTTCCCCATGAGCATCGCTGAAGATGATGGACGGGACTAGGAAAGAATGCACAATCATGTTTTCTTCCTCCCCGAGAGAGGGCATTAATCACACGTTCCTCCATAATCCTCCTTCCAAGGCCCCAGAAGGAAAGGGAAGAACCTGTCATAGCTCTAAAATTGGACTTTTCTGACTCTTCAGCATGGTTGTTTCCACTGGGCCTGTGACAGACCTGAATACGTCCCTGAACCATTTCTGAGCACAGCAGGGGAAACTGAGGCTATATTTCTGAGCTGAGCTTATACACAGGCCTTGTCCCTTGTGCCCTTCCCCATCCACCACAGTTCCCTTTCCCTTTGGTCACTTCCAGGCCCATATTCCAGAAAAATACCCATCTTCTTAAACCATCTTGCAACTGGTTTCGGCACGTCCCATTTCAGGTGGCTCGGAGTGCTCCTTCTCCATGAAGGCAGAGGTCAATGCAGGCACGTGGCCAAGGCAAAGTCCAAGCAGAGGGGCAATGTCACACACCACAGCAATGTGGCTTGTCACACCTTCCCAAAAGTGGTTGGTTTCTCTGCTAGGTGACACTATAAGCCAGGTTAGCATCTCCCCAGTGTCTGTAGGTGGTGCGTTTACACAAAAGCTCATCTCCAGTCCCAGGCTGAAACAGCAGAGCAGTTTTCAAGATACAGGAGGCAACTGAAAGAGCACAAGGAAGGTTTTGATCTGTAATATATTTGAATATTTTGAAGGTCTCTATTAACAACTGCAGTCTCCCTGCTGCGGCAATTGAGTGGAGGAAATAATAATGGAGATTGAAAGGCATTCACCATTCCACCTCTAGGAACCCTGACATTCTTTACTAGAATATGATTGGAATTGGGCACATCTGCTCTCAATAACAAATATAAAAAATGTCCTGCAGCTTTAAAGCCTGAGAAACATAGAGTTGGGCTAAAAGAAGGGCATAAATATGTATATCTGTAGACTCAGTATAAATTTAATAGTTCAGTAATAACTCTATGATCATGACCACACCACCTTTTGGAGTCCTTTGTTTTCTGGAAATGCCTGGGAAGTGCAGAGAGGTGGAAAGTCAGTCTTCACTTGCAGTTAGGTATACCCAGCTTCAGGCCACGTGCAGGTGTGATAGCAGAGGTCATGCACAGCTGATGTCCTCACCATCACCTAACACAGCGCAGACCAGAAGCTGAGCCCTCGCACCTCCAGGGCTGGGGGTTGGCACTGCGCAGAGACACCTGAGCTGTAATCCAGCACTTTGGGACCACAGCAGTTGGCCTTGAGAAGCGTTTGTTGATACCTAAGAGAGCTGAAAATAACCCAGTGCTGGCTTGGTCCTTCTGCACCTCGCAATGCAGCAAGCCCCACCGCTCTGTTTGCTGACAGAGGAAACCAATCATGATGAAGACAAGACTGCAACGAGCTGAAAGATGGAGCATGTCCAGTCTCTCCAGACACAGCTGCTCGACCCAGGACTATGCAATGAATCAAACGGTGTTGCTGATTCATCCCATTCCCAGTAGCACATGTGAGTCATCTGTCCACCCTGGACTGTTCACTGATGAAAAGTTTATTTTTAACAAGTACTGCTTAAAAATAAATGTATACATCATACAAATGAGTAAAGCGCTCAGCCCCAGATTAGTATGAATGTGCCCTGAGAAAAATTAGCTAGCTTGAATGCAATAGGAAACCTGAGAATCAGTCCTTCTCTTACACTGGCATAAATCAGGAATAACCCCACTGCGATCAGTTACTGTTTCTATAAGGAAACATTTTTAAGGCTCTGATTGAGATCATGCTCCATTAACCTAGTAGGACAATCCCTTCCTAGGTTTTTTTATTATCCAGTGTTCACAAAAAGGGGACTCTGACAGGAATGATTTAAATACAGGGTTTATACCACCTTTAGTGCTATAAAAGTTAGCAATCTAATCTAAGATTCTTGTTCCAACTCCCTCTAAAATACAAAGACAGAAGAAATCAGGTCCAACCCATCCTACTACAGGTCTCAATCCTGCAGATACAGATATCTCTGCATTGACAATAGACATAATCTGAATATCTGACTTGGACTAGACGCCTGAAGTTGGCAAAATGAGCAACAGCCTAAGTGATCACAGCAGAGGAAAGAACTGAACTCTGCTCCTCTCACCTCCAATGAGAGGCTCCACGTGGCTGAAATTGTTGAGGATTTAAAGACTGTCTAAGAAAAGGTTGTTAATAAAGCATATGAGTAAAAGCCTGGAAGTCTGGGATATGCAGCAGGACAAACCAATAGTCTTGCCTGGCCATCAGCTCTGGAAATAGCACATCAAGGGCCCCTACCCTGAGCCGCATTACAGTTTACAACCAGTGGGAAAGCTGTGCGATATCAGCCACTGGATTTAGCCTTCTTCAACAGAAAACACGTTTGCACCACATGGAACCTGACAACCACCCTCCCTGGGTTTTGTCATGGACACTGTGGTCCTTTTACATCTGAACACACACAAGAGCAGAGCGCTGCAGGCACATGTGGTCTCCTACCCCAAGAGCTGACATCCCGAGATGTTCAGTGTAAGAAGCGTGGAAGGGTGAGAGACAACTGAATGTGTCTGTTCAGAAATAAAATAAATAATTGGCACGCAGATACATTTGGATCACAGAAACAAGGCAGAAGCACCAATAATTTCCTTGCACATTTGTAATGAGCAGATGGTATGTGGTAATTTTGTGGTGGGACTTTGAAGTGACCTGCTCTTTCAAAACGTGAGACTGAAACAAACTTTTAAGAGCAGAGCACTTCCTTCCTGTTGACTTTCGCGTGAGGCAAGCAGGCTGCAGAGAGATATGCCTCCCTTCCTCACCCAGCATTAAAAAAGACCCAGCTGTGTTGTTCTTTGCATTGAAGCATCAGTGCGGGAAGCCTCTGAGGGCAGGCACTGTCTACCGTTCTCCCTGTGAGCTCTGCCTCCTCCCCTGGCACACGGCCCCGCGGCGCTGCCACACTCAACCTTGTACAATAACGAACCAACATCAAACACTGTGGGCGGAACGGCGGGTGTTTCCTGCAGACCTTGGCTGCCTCAGCTTTCCACCCTTCCTCTCCTGCACCCATCTCTCCCACCACACAGGTGACCCCTCCAGCTGCCCCTTTCTCTCCTTGGGCTGCTCCGTGCTACGTGAGAAGAAAGGAGAAGGCATGACATACGGGCAATGAGAGCCTCAGTTGCCCTTGGTACTGGACCACCTGTATCTGGACAGGGAAAGAGGCCACATATTCAGTGCATCCTGCACATGTAGCCATGGCAGGTGGTCACTGCACATTTACTTCCATTGACAGAGCTTCTCCATGTTGGCCATTGCCCTCCCACACTTTTTGCTCCTAATTCTCCACGTGCACATATCCTCAAGGGTCTTTGAGGCCTTCCCATGCTGCAATACTATGAGTGAGTTCCAGCCACATAGAATATGTCGAGGAAAACATTTTACTGATAGAAAACAAACCAAGCTCCAGCCTACAAGGTGGTCAGTAAAGGCATATGTCCTTGACTTGCAGTAGACCAAAGCATTAATTTACTGTCATTAACTATTCCGTGCAACATTTTTTCCTTAACAGACTACGAAGAGTAATAGCCAGTAACTACAACTTAAAAGGGGGCAACTTTGGATGCAGAAAAAATGTTCTTTAGGAAGCATTTCCTGCGTCTTTCTGAGTGCCTTATCTGACCAGCATGTTTCACTTTTATTTACATTTTGTCTTCTTTAAGAACACTTGTGGTATGGACTGAGTCATCAATAAGAGCACAACATGAAAGGAGGGATGAAAAATAAGCTGTCTTAAGAGCACTACACTGCAGGAAACTTATTAGCATTTATTGTGCGGTATCAGGTTTCCAGAGTTGAATGGAAAGAACAGTTTATTTAAGTGGCACAAAACACAACTCTCTGGAAGTCACATTCAGTATTTCAAAAGTGCATGATGGAAAAGGACATAAGAGAAATCTCTTAGATTTTGCAGAAGCCAATAACAGGTACAAGTTGCGGGGGTGGGTGTTAAGGCTCATGAGAGCCTTCGGAAACAGCTCTTGGTTAAGGGAAATGCCACGGAATTAGGGAAGAAGGTGTAATTTACAGTGAGAGAAATCCCAGGGCTATCACATTCATAATCTACTTGCACAAAACCTACATCTTGTCGTTGCCCCCCAACTGCTCCCCACCAAACAAGCAAAAGAGACATAGGAAACAGCTCAGTCGATTTCCAAAACTGATTCCTGCATCTGGAAGGCTTCTGAGCTTTTTCAATGGCCAAGGCACAAACCTCACTCCCACATTAATAGACCCTGATTGCTACTGATGTAGGCTGTAGGAAAACCTTCGAAGCCTCTCGTCAGGAGTAAAGCAGGATATATATTTACAGACGACAGGCATGTGCTGCCATAAGCAAAGCACACAATTAGAAATGAGGCTAGATTTACAGTTTTGAGCTCTCCTTGGCTTAGATAATGAGCGACATTCCACTCTGAGAAAGAAAAAATATATGCGGAGAGAGGACTTTACCTTGCTGTAGGAGAAGATCTTATTCCTCCCTGACTTTGTTCTCTCAAAGCAGAAGGTCGTGATCTGAACTTCCACTAGGGCTGTTCAAAAATGCATCAAAGGTTCGATGGATAAAAGAATGTTATTTTCCAAAACCGCCGGGACACTTCCTGTCAGTCCACATAATTGAGTATTACAGTATTTAAATTACAAATTGAAGATTATTTTTACAGGTGTCATTTTAAATATAATATGAAATTTCTTGACATTACCTCAGCCGTGCTACACGACCCAGCTGCGCTCGGACTCGCATGTGTGATGCACATGGCTGAAATTTTGTCATATTACATCATGGGCTACAAAAACACACAGTATAAATAGACGATGTAATATATGCGAGAGAGCAAAAACATATAGTGTTGGCCTGGCTTTATGGAACCCCAGATCTAATACGGACGTGGAAATGTAAACTGATGCTGGAGTCCGGATCAGAAACCCGCGCGGAGACGCGCAGATAGACGGTGCGCGATTGCCCTCCAGCGGGACCCCGCGGCGCTACCGCCCCGCGCCCGCCCTTCCCGGCAGGAAAACCAGCCCGCGGGACTCCGGGCAGCTGGGCTAGCGGGACGGCTACAGCCCACGAGGAAAACACAAGTTATTCACACTGGCAGCCCTGCAGACCAAGGAGAAAAATGTTAAATTAATTAAGAAAGAGATCTTTTAAGAATCCTCCTGGCTTTGCGTTCACAAACCAGCGTTAGCGGCTGCAAAAAATTTGCCTTCGACTGTTCTAATTTAATGTGGCTTTCTGAAATGCTATTATCTCCACTTTGTAATTTGTTATTTCATTTTTATGGTTTCCAGAAAATGTCATGTCTGGAAAGGAAAATTCCACCTTTTCTGGTTCTCTGTTGTGACTTGCAATTTGTATTCATTCTTCATGAAAAACCCTGTTCCTATCGAAGAATTCTAAGTGAAACGAGAAAAATAAAGAAACAACTTCCTAATGTTGTTAACACCAAAAATGTCAACAATACTCACCAGATAAATTAATCGTCCTCTGCCCTTTTGCTACCCTCTTCCTAAAGAAACCACCATGAAGCTTTAAGTCAATTCCAGCCTTTCTTAAGCAGTTCCAGATCCAACACACACTGACCACAAACGAAGTTGGGTGGCTGGGCAGTAACTCACAGACACTGCCAAACTCAGAAGCAAGGAGATGACATTCCAACTGTAGGCTTGTCCACACAGTAAGAATGAGAAAGTGATAATTGTAGGATTAACGGAGCAATTTTGGTGTGGGGGGTTTTTTTTGGTTTTTTTTTTTTTTAATGGCTGGGCTGCTTTGCAAAAAATAGCACAATTTCAGCAATTCAAGGAGTATATTTGTAGTGGAAAAGACACTAACATATTGTAAATTAATTTTGGAGTGTTAGAGTTTCAAAGCATCTGTTACTATTAAAATGAAGGACTATAGCAAAATGACCACTTCTGTCTCTTAAGACAGAGCGTTACACATTTCAGCCATTTCAGTGCAAACATTCTCATTCCCCACGCTATATATGTCTTTTTTAATCCCTTCTTCCTACAATAAGACATAAAATGAATAATAATAATAATTTTTAAAAACCCAGTTCCAACATCTTTTAATTTTTTGTTGGTTTTGAAAAAATACAAGCACCTAAATGAAATGGGAAAAGAAGATCTTGTGATGTTCCCATTCTATACTGAAAGATAGTTTCAAGACAGGATGCATGGTTTGGTGTTAGGCAATTTGGGTTACTTTCATGAACACAGTTTACCCTTTAATCAGAGCCAGAAATAAAAAAATATGCTAAAATAAGAATGTGGAATAGTTTTCTGTTGTGAAAGGAAGGTAACTCGAGACTACCTTGGATCTAACCTAGAAAACGAGCATACTGAGGTGGGTCTGAGCCTGAGAAAACCCGGCTGACCGTATGTGGGGGTCACATCCAAGGTCACAGTGTAAAACATTAAAACAGGAGAGGGAGCTCTCACCCAGCCTGTCAAGGCAGGAAGGTGCTCCCAGGTACCCCAGACTGACAAAAGAAGCCATGAAGCCCTTAAACAGGTCAAAAGTTTATATCATAAAAGTGAAGCACTGATTTTCTAGGCCTGAAGGTTCTTTATGGGCAGGTAATGTGAACATTTAGACTTTGTGCATTTTACCCCATACTAAGCAAAATTTGGGTGTTTTGTTCGTTTGGGTATGGTATTTTTTTCCTCAGGGTTCCCTAACACTGAATCACTGGAGCTGAGTTTGAGCTCAGTGATGTTTGGTTTGTTCACATCTGAAATCCAATGTAAAAAATATCAAGGAATGGGAGCTCGTATGGATGAAACCCAAAGCAAATGTTTGCAGGAACCTCTGAGAAATGGAAGTGCTGTGTTCACATAGTTCTAATTATAACACTGCATTTGTAGGATTCATATGAGCAAGGACCCGTGGAAGAGAAACATAAAGGAAATCTGACTTAAAGGGTAGGCAAAATACCCTATGGAATTTGGACTGGAATCTTCTAATGTGGAGGAAATCTACTGCAGAAAAGTGGGAACTACTTAAAAAACAGCTGGAGAGACCACAAGTGAAATTCATCCTCGTTACAATCTAAACACAGAAAAGGGCAACAAAGGCCAGTTTGGTTAAGCACGGATATAAAGTCTTATACACCGTGTGCAAAAAGCCTAATAAAGGGTCTTTAAAATATAAATAGCACTGGGAACTACATAAAAAGTAGACAGAAGCTAGTTAAAATGAATAATTAAGAGATGAAGGAGTTCTAATGAAAGGTAAACTGTAAAGAATACTTCAGTTAATCATAAAAGCTTCTTGCATATTCCCATGGCAAAGAGAAGGGAAGGCAAAAAAACACATTAAAACTGTAATGAAAACATGGTGCATTAGAGCAGCTCTTCATGTTGAAATGGTATTACTCCTGATTTAAAGCAGAATACAGCTTTTGATAATTTCCATCATCAATCCATTTGTTTTCTGCTCACAGCATGAGGGATTCTTCTCATCTCACTGCATCCAGGTAAAACAGACAGCTATGCTGGCTGTCCAGTTACTCATTCAGACATGGCCAACAGTCAATGGAGGTGGGTATTAAAGCTAAATAAGGAGAAGTACCTTTCTTGAGGTGCCCGTCTCCCATCATGAGCTATGAGAAACGTTAGGTGTGAGTCTAAAGTCAGGTGTGAGGACCCTGTGTCATCAGAGACATAATTTTAATCCAGTTATAAATTTTCAAGGAAATAACCTAGTGACTTGAAATCAGTGAACCTTTCTGGCTTACAGAAGCCCAGGATAGCTCAGCCTCATAGCAGCAAATTACAATTGCAAAAGTAATAGAAAATTTGTTCCCAGATGAAAAAAAAATCGTTTCTGCCCATAAATGGCATCCTTCCATGGCAAACTGATGAATTTCATCTGTGAGTCATTTCTCATGGAATGGTAAAGTTACAAGGGGTAAATGGCCCGTTCGACTGCAAACATGCTCAAAAAGCATAGCTGGAAAGAGGCTGCTAGTGTCTTTACAGTTGCAGTGGTTAGTTCTGGAGATGTCCCTTATTATTATTTTCAACTGTTCAGTGTTACGCCTTTCCACAACACCAACTGCATGCATTTCAAAGAGCAATAATGTCTCTGCACAGCAAAGATCAACCTCCGGTTCTTCCTTCTTATATTTCAGAAGTGCACATTTGAGCTACTTGAAGTGTAATCTACATGATTTGCAAGAAGGACCTTGCAATGGTCTGCTCAGAGACTACAAGTAGGGAGTAGAGCATTTGACAACACAGACTAGGGCTTAGTCCAATCTCTGAGAAAAGTCTTTTTTTAATGAAGTTCCTCTAATTCATTATAGAGTCATAATTAAATGGCTTTTGAAAGCAAACTTTTGAAAAGCAAAGGGGTTTGTCTTTTGCTTTGAAACAGTCTGTTCTGTGGGAGAGGACTGCAGTTTTAGAGTGAACAAAAAGCTTTTCTTTTGAAGCAGCAACACTTGCGCTTTTGACCTGTGAAATCCTGTCTCTCAGTGACACTGAGGGGGTATTTTGCAGTTAAGCAGGGATGCCCACAGAGTCGGGATGCGACAAACCCGTCTGCAGTGTGGGAGCTGGCATTTTCCTATCCTCTGTAGAATGTGTACGATAGAGGGTGCCCAGAATGTTCTCCAGCTTAACTGGAGACCTTCTGTGAGGTCTTATTTGTAAGAATTCACAAATCTGCGACGACCGTAGCAATTACTTTCACCCAGTGTAGTGAGTCCTAAATCTGACCTGGTAACCCAGGAGCAAAAAGCTCCAAATAGAAATGAATAATTTCTTATGTACTTAATTCACAGCCAACCCAGCTGAGGAGCTCCCTGAAGGCTCAGCAGTGTTCCTGGATGGTGCTTTTTGAATCACAGTAATTTTGAAACAATGATATGACTGAATAGATTCACACAAAATTCTGTTATTTTACATGTTAGGTGTACATATCAAATAATAATAAAAGTTGCTTATTAAGTACTTGCTATCAAAATCCTTGAGGCTCTTAAAAACACATCTGAACCAAAAAGATAAAAACGTTTTCACAAAAGCCCTCTCTCCTGAACTACCAGAGCAAAATTATTTACTTCCACTGAAACATGGATTCTGAGAGTTCCTAGTGTGTTAGCTTTATCGACAAGTCCTCACAGCCCATGGGAAACTTTCTACTGACATTCAGGTTCCTGTCACAGAAGACAGGGAAGGAAAATGTCCTAAGTACACAAGCAACACTTGTGCTAAAAGAACATAAGAAACAAAATTTGCAATGATAAAGACAGGGGAAAAGAAAGGCCAAATTTGGGGCACACCTAAGTCACAGCTCAGTTGAAGATTTTCTCAAAAGCTGGATATCACTTGAACAAATTAATCACATGTGGTAGGTCAGTGGTGTTTTCAGTCCTGTAGCTACATGTTAAAACGCACTGCTTGTATTGGAAAATCCAGTAAAAGATCTTTCAGGTGCAATGTGCCTTTCTTTTTTTTTTTTTTTACAGAGGACTTTTTTGTATTTGTTTTGAATAGTCATTAATCAGAGCAACGGAGAGGAAAAAAACACACCAGAAATGGAATATCACTTAACAAGCCTGCAATTAGCAGACTAACAAGTGTGTTATTTTTGTACTTTTTCCCACTGTATGACCTAACAGAATACTAGCGAGCATTAAGCACACCACAGCTCCAGCAAGAGCATTGTGGTCTTTCACAGAGCGCACAGCCATGCTGGAAGTCTCTGTGAATTTGCTGTTGTAGAGCTAAAATGCACTTGATGTCTTGTCCATCTCAATTTATCACGAATCGTATGTCAGGACCTCAGTATTGATAAAGACAGCGTATGAGAAGTCATGTGCTTGGACATGTTCCAGTGTTTAAGAATAATAGGAAACTTGAGGAATTTAGTTCTATCTTGATATTTGAAGAACAATGCAAATAATATCAGATTTCAGGTCCATAAGAAATGCTTAACACAGAGCCAAACCAGAGAAATGTACAGGTGTCTTTCCATGATCATTTCCAAAACCACCCTGTCCCTCTATGTTTCTAGTTTTTGCTCATTTGAGAAAAGAGGGGGAGGGTGAATGCTTTTTGATTAGCAAAACTAAGAAGTTGTGCAACAATGCAAAGGGGAGGTCAGAGTTCAAATTCAACATGCTGGATTGCTTGTCTCCCTCAATCCTAGTCACTAAATCAGCAGCACTGAATTGCTATGATGACAGGAAGAATTTGGAAGGGGAGGAAGGTTGTGCTAGTATTGAAGACAAAAAATAAATCTATAAAATTACTGTCTTAATCTCTTTCCAAAGTAAGAAGAATCTGTCCATTAGAAGAATGAATAACTTTTACCTTTGCAGAAAGAGGATGAATTTGTGCTTTAAGTGTCAACTATGAATACACATATTGTTAGGCTTTGTTTGATTCTAATCCAAAATCTGTGTTAGATAGGAAACTTTTCCCAGCAATAAAATGCTTCTCACATAAAATATCCATTAAAACAAGCAAATATTCTCTCTGAACATTTGTGATCCATATGATGGCAGTATGAGAGCCACCAAACCAACTAAACACCGACTCTTGTGCAGATCACTAAAATCATTTAAACACTTAGCTTGCATTGAAAATTAGAAGCTTAAATCCCTTTGGGACCCTGAACTCATAAGCAAGTTAGATCTGAAAAATAATTCTTACAGAGAAATCAGATCATATCATGAGATTAAGGCATATTCCTATTGAGAAATGAAATACTATCTCACTGAGAAATTAGCAAAGCGACCTAAGCGCAGAGACTGAAACTGTACAGTTGTTTTTAAAAGCCTCCGTAGTCATCAAGCACTAGAACTCAGCAGTAATCCTATCTTGTCTGTGACCTTGAAAATATTAGGTACAGTTTGCAAAAAAAATTTTAGACTTGTCGCAAAGCACTTAAGGCACTGAACATCAGCACTCACTGGACCTAAAAATCAGATTTCCAACCCAGAAAGAGTTAACTTAGAAACTGAGGTTTAGCAGAGACAACAAGGTTTCTCTGGAGCTTCAGAATGACTCATCCATACAATGTTGGAACTTATCTCCATTCATGGATCTTAGGTAATGCTACAGCACGTTTTGGTGCACCTGGTCCTGCAGTGAAGTGATGGAGGTAGGGGTATGTCTGAGTGATCCTTCATTCAAAACTGCAAATAGTTACATCCTTCCCCAGAGAGTGCCTATGTAGGAGACATGGGGGTGAAAGTGGTCTCATTCTTCTCTCAAAGGTGGGTCACCAGACAGCAAAGACTGCAAGACCATTGTTGGTGGGGAAGGGGCTGGTACGTCGATAGATCCTATAGGACCACTCATATAGGTTCATCCTGTAGAGGAGAGTCTCAGGCATAATGGCTGTACAAGGGCTGAGACAATGTCTGAGATTTAGGTATCTAATGCCCACCTACTTCCCCAGCCTGAACAGCCTGGAGACTGTTTTAAGCCACTTGGCATCCTTGAGAGGAGCACCTAACTCCATCTGATTTCAGTAGCAGTAACTACCTAGGCATTTCTCCTTCGGGTGTTGAACACACTCAGCTCTAGGAAACCAGCTCCAGCATACACAGCCAGACACCTTGGCTGAGATTTACCCCATTAATTTTAAGCCCTTTAAAGTTAGATGCCTAGTCTGAACTAACCACTGATCTCCCTTCTGAAGTCCATGTGAAGAGATAAATCTGTCCAGGGAGGAATTCACGTCATTTATCCTAGACACTTCTCCTAATTTATTTTGCAAAAAATGGCTTGCGTACCGCTTTGCAGGAGCGAGGCCCTGTCTGTTAGCACTGTTTCAGCTCTTGCAGATCTCTGCATATGACTACTGAAAACCTGTTTAGTTACTGAATGCAGAGCGGTGCTTTTGAACCATAAATACAAGATTTTTCTCAGTGTCAGTATCTTCTCAGCATAGTCCCACATCTCAGCACACCTTGCCTGTAGATGATCAGCAGAATGAACACATTTTGAACTGATGTTTTTTCTCACAGTTTAAGGGTTAAAGATGTTTTTCTGTGATCTGTAGGTATCAAGCTTCCATAGTCAATGAAAAATCATTCCTTGACAAGAAAAATAAAGTTCCTATGTTTTTAAAAACTTTGGCTGTCTATTATTTTTCCACAGCAGTCAAGAGAAGATCTAGAAAGTTAGAGATGCTCTTATCCCCAAGGTTACAAAAAGCAAATGAACACACACAAAAAAGTCTAAGAAACAAGAAAAAAAGGAACTGAAATTGAGACACAAGGGATAATCCAAGCAGCATTTTCAATACAAACCATGACAACCCTATGTTGTCTTACAGTACAATCTTTTCTTATTTATGCAGCTGATATGCAATTCAATGTGTCATTTTTTTGGATGTGATAGCAAGAAATTCCAGGAATCGTTCAGCCAAAGGTAACTGTAAGTATAATATCATGTGTGGGTATAAAAACTGAAACCCCTTATTTTGTGAAGCACTTCACAGAAGATTTGAAAAATCCACCTTCCATTAGAGCCAAATTCCAACCTCAGATACACACTCGGAGCTCTCATTAAAGGCACTGGGAGCCAGAAGTACTTTGTCGAGGGCAGACTTCAACTGATTTTGGTATTTATCCTTACAGAGCGACTTTACTGAAACCTTGATTAGCCAAATGGAACAGAGACATGAAAGTAGTTTAGATTAACAGGGTTTGGATAAGTAGGAGAGATTTTAGTGTTTTGTTTTGCACTTTAATAGATGTGACCTTAGGCCACAAATCAGCAAGGCTCCTGGGCACAAGCATAACATTAACCATATGAGTAGCTGAGTGAAGTCAGCAGAACTATTTGCGCTCTTAAACATACACGTATGTGTAAGTACAAGGTAAAACTGCTCACCAATTTTGAATAAAAGGAGGACAATGGTAACTAAGGGTTGTTTATTGTCCCTTTTTCTTTTTTTCCCTAAACACAAGTTAATGCGATCACCCTGAGACAGAGACGGCTTATTTAAGAACAGGTGACCCATCCGTGCCAGCCAAGTAAATGGAGCTAAACCAACTAGCTTTGGGTACAGGGGAGAAATATCTCAGCAACAATCTGAAATCTCTGTCAATAGAGGCTAGGAAAGAAATCCCAACAGGTCTGGAAATGTGTGCTGAAATGCCCAGAGGAAATTCATTATCCTTCTCCTTAACCTGCAGACCAGAGGAGTGAATCCATATTGATTTTTATCCCACTTTCAAAGGAAAATGAGGCTAACAGAAGATCTGTCTGTATTCCAACCTCACTCCAGTAACTTTTGCACCAAGCTGTAGAGATGGCAACAATTACTGAAATCGTGAAAGTTTCACCACAATGTCAAATGCTGTGGTGATGGGAGAATTAAGTACCTAGGATAGTTTTGCAATTTATTTTCATTTTATACAGTCCATTATCCTAAAATCCCAAGGTTGTCTTTCACTAACAACTACCACATTATAAAACATTAAGGAGCAGTAGTATGTGCTAGCAAAGACACATGACAACTCTATGAAATCTAAAACAGGGATAATAAAAAACCTATAACAAATCGAGCCTCCCCCTGACACTAGCTGCTAGTTTTCCCTACAGTGATGAATAATAATAATTGTTTCCTATATGGTCACCTGCATTATTCCCTGACTCTCTAACATGATTCTTAGGTAAGTGCAGAAGCTCTGCCTGCCGCTACACAGCAATGTGCTTAGGGTTCGCTCCTTCCCACACCACGCCATGGGAAGCAGCCACATTCCCTCCCCAAACGTAGCACTTAGAAGACTTTATGTGAGCCAGGATAGTCTGTCACATTGGCATGAGGCTGGGGTATTACAGGATGAATAATCTTGATCCAGATTTTTTCAACTTCATCTAATTACTGAGAGGGAAAGAGTTGAAAGTAAGAAAAAGAGTTCCTTGTGGACATTTCCATTTGCTAACAAGTGATACGTGCTCAAACTAGCACATCTGAAGTTTGGAGAGATGGAACTCTTTCTGTTGTATTACTCCAGTCAGACTAATGTTTTATTAGTAAAAGTTTCAATACAGTCTCTGAAAAAAATAGAAGAATCCAGTATCAGTGTATTTTGGAAGAATAAATATCTGTGCCTTATGGGACACATGCATCAAACTTGGTTCAGCTGCATGACAGCAGCATGGTCAATCTGCCTTTTCAATCTCAACCCCCACTGTGGGGCTATTGCTGAAAAGGAACTGGGGAGAAAGGCTATTCCTTTATTAAGGGAAAGCAATACTGTATGTTTAACAAATATGGGGAGACAACAGAAAAAAAGGGAGGTCCTTTTGCAAAAAACCCATGAGTTCAACCCCTATGTAAGGACATTTTCTTCAAGTAAAGCATGTCAAGGGAATTGAGAGCACTGCCGTGAAAGCAAGTTAGTTGGGGGTTGTAACAAATTGGTGTTGGTAACAACAGGATCGTAACAGAGAGCATCAATGCATGCCCTGTCTGTGCAGGCTACATCCCTCACTGCCTTCAGCTCAAACTCGATGTGAAAATACACAGGACAGCTGCTTGCCTGAGCTATGATGAAAATTGTAAAATATCCAGTGAAAATATAATCTCTTGGGGCTGCTGAAGAGAGAATGAGGAAAAAAGTGTTGTGATAAGTGGTGTAGAGTGGTAGATGGTGGTAAATACAGGTCCCATAACTCAAAAAAAACAGTGGTACTCAACAGCGTAGTGTTTTACACCTGCATTGCTTTCATTTCAGGCCATCCTTCTGTCACTGAACTCAAACATGTGTACATCTGTCACAGGTCTGCAGCTCTGTGCCATGTTCTCCTGTTTGTGGCCTCTCTCCCCTCATCATTGCTCCCCTTGGGACTATCTGCATCACCAATTCTGCCTCAAAATGTGGGGGAGAGAGATGTCAAAAGAAGCAAGAATTGAGTCCCTGGAAGTCCTCCCAGGGTTCTGCAAAATCAGAGCTCAGGGGGAAAGGGAACAGGAGGAGTGAGGCATGAAAACAACACTAACCCAGAGCCATTTGAGCAAAAGGCTGGAAAAGCAGCTCATTATTATTGTCAAAAATATTGTTGTGGTTATCTACACAAAAAGGGTTTAATTTTCTTCATCTTATGTATCAGACAGTGCTTTGTGATGGAGACCCTTTGTTGGGAAAGGCACAGTAACTGCTTTTCATTCCCCCCTGGATTTCTCAATAGGGACTTTGAGCAGTAGTACTTGCAAATTTTATAATGAATCTGATTATTTCATTTTATCTTCTTTTGCTTCTGATAACACTTCACAGAGGAGTCACACGCAAATGTAGGAAATCGACCCCATAGACTGCTAGCCAAAGAGCTCCTGAATTAGGTTTTGGTACAGCTTCACAGAAAATTAGTCAATTATTGATCCATATAATTCTGTGACACAATCCAAAAGGGAAAGCCTGCTAGCTTAGGCATTTATTTCTTAGGTAGGAAAACATACAATATAAATAGAGAGAGAGAAAGAGACAGAGAGATTGATAGATATAAAAAAATATATAAATTAAACCAGGTTTAAGAAACTGTAAGGCTGACAGAATAATCTGTTAGAAAAAAAAAAACTATCCCGCAACATCTTAGAACTTCAGGCTGTCTGTAACATTTTATACATTAAATGTACCCTGGACTGTTTTCTAGCTCAGTGGCCAACTGGCATGGGCCATTCCACATTCATCTTCTCCAATTCTCCTCCCTTCCAAATCAGGATGGCTACAACCAGATTGTCTTCTGGGAATAATCCTGTCCTAATTCCTTAAATGCCTGGGAATTGCTAGTCAGCACGGGCTGAAAGCATGTCACAGACTACTCTGAGTAATACTATAAATGATAAAGTTCCAGTGTGCAGGGAAAGTTCCTGGCATGGTTTGATTTACTGGTATAGACATATCCAAGGAAAGCCCAAATTCAGGGCCTTACGCAACTCTACTGGATACAGCAGTTTCTCAGAAATGAAACATCACAAGGGTCCTGAATCTCCCACTGAAAATTATTCCGTTTCCCCAGGGGGTTTTATGGTCTTCAGGAGGAAGAACAGTTACACAATAACGAAAAATCCTCTGTAAGCAGTTCTGAGTCCCTCAGGGTAAAAGCATATCAATATTTTACATAGCACCATGCTTCACGGATGTAGTAATACACAGCTGACCTGTCACAGTGTAATATGTGTAGATAAACCATAATTCTTAGACCGTCCGTCTAATGACAACACAAACGTACATGCGAGCTCTTCCTCTAGCAAGGAAGTACCATCAATTTAATTTTATGGGAGAAGAAACTAAGGTAAAGAACACACTAAGCTTTGTGTGTAGGAATTAGGGGCCTTGCCTTGTAAGTGAACTGGGCATCCTCAAACCCCAGTTCCAGTTGACTGTCCAAAATAACCCTGTTACCCTCAAAAGTGTAATCCACATCACCTATATGGAGCATTTAAATTTGGATGCGGAAATGCTGAGTTTCAAGTCAGAGCCTTAGCTCCAGGACAAGCTTCCTGATATCTTCTTCTCTCAGATTTTAGAAGGAAACACATATCACAAGCGTTTTGCAAACAAATGTTTAAACACTGTCATTTCTAGTGTTTTGTACAACTGGAGCAACAGCCCAGAACTGGCTTCAGTCTCTGCTGACTTCCGTGAAAGAAATGGTACTATAAAAATAAGGTCCTTCACACCGAGTGTGAAAGCCAGACTCCCATATGTAGGATCTTTTCCAAGCGAAGCCCCATCCTGCCACCTCTCATCCATCTCACCCAAGAACACACAAGTACTATTTGTTATCCTCCTATTCAGCCTGCACAGCTATGTTTTTTCTGGCGTGTATCCACAAAGGGAAAATATAACAAAGGAAAAGTCAAGGATGGATTATAGCTCTGAAAGAGATTTAACGACAAACACATTGGCATTTTCTCTTTTATTTTCACATTTCATTTTACCAGTTTCATTACAGCATTCTGCTAGGTGACATGCTGGACTTTGTTTGAGACAAATAGCCAAAATCTATGATCTGCTCCTGCAGTACTGTATCGCTCCAATACCTCTCGGTGATTTCCTCTCCCTACCTCCCTTGTCTTTCCAAGCTGATCTTAAAAAGAAATGTCCAAACTTTAAAAAAAAAAAAAGACGTTTATACCAGTTGTTACAAGCTCTTTTTAAAATCAAATTTCTCCTCTTGACTCCAATCAAATGCACTTGGAGGTGTGAATATACTAGTGGGTCACATTAGTTTACAGGGAAAGTAAAGAAACAAGATGTGGCTGAGTTTCTAGGAAAGGTTAGTACATTCTGCCCGGGAGGCTGTTTTTTGTCATGGAAACCAGGATTATAGACTATTCTCCTGATTCATCTTGCATCATTTGAACATTAAAGTGAGATATCTAAATTGGAGCCTATTTTTCATCTATAACCAACAGATGCAGACAGACACGCTCATTGCCTGTATAGGGAGCTGAGGAGTATGAACCCCCAGGCAAGTTGGTCTCGTGCCTAAAGTTAGATGGAATGAATCCAAGCTGAAGGTCTTCATTTTACAGATTGCATTATTTTAATATGATTAAAGCATCTAAGGTACAGAATATGTATTTTTTCCTGACAATGGGAATAAAGGAATGGAAAGACAATGGGATCTTTTGAGATACAAACAGGGAGACATGGAAGAAAAGTCCTGCTGAGACCATCCCAAGAACTTTGATAAAGAGGTAGAAAAAACATCTATAAAAAAAAAAGTATGGAAAAATCTATAAGAACATTTAGGGGTCTGGAAAGTCCATCGCTATTAAAAGATCCAAAAGCTCAACAATTAACTATGCTACTCATTTACAATGAGATCTATTACTTGTAATCTTTCAGTAGATACATTGTCACCAACACAAATGGAGTTTCTGGGTTTTAAACAACCCAGCTGGCGGTAACTAGATATATGCAGACTATAAAGGAGGTGCCAATATGCAATGTAGTGCCTTTGACTGTTCTTGCAAGAGAAAACCATGCCCTCACCATGACACAGCTGGACTGGACATCTTCCTCAGTTTTTCCAGTTCAGCTGGAGATTCCTGCACTTGGTGATGGGACCACCCTGTGGAGTTTTATGTACTAATTTATTCTGGTCAGACAAAGGGCTCCTCCTGGCTGTAATTTACATAAATCTCTGAAAATCCACTTCCCCTATCCAAAGCCTCTCTTTCTTCCACTGATATCAAGAGAAAAGAATGGTGGAAGAAGTAATGATGAAATACAGATGAAGCCACATAGGGATATAAATGAAAACACTAAACACACGGAATTTTCTTATCAAATTTCATGAGGCATGCCTCGATCCTCCCACCTCAATACTTTTCCTCCTCTTGAAAAGTATTGTAAGAGTTCTATTCCTTCAACCTGTCACTTTAGTGAAAGACTGCTTTAGTTCCCCTTAGAAAACATGGGCCACTGACAGAGCTCTAGCTGAAGCTGGCAGATGTGCTTGTATGAGAGCTTTAGTGACACGCACAGCAAGGACCTGAGGAGTGACCACAACCCATGACAACCCTCATTTGGAACTTACTCTACCCTTGACCTGGAGCAAATGGAGCACACCACAAAGTACCTTTCCCTTTACTTATTACCAGTGGTTATTGAAGTGTCTTGCTTCACTTCACTTATCACTATATTCATTTGTTGGAGTTTGTTTATATCAAGACCACCTGGTTCACAGGGATAAACAATCTTTTTACTCAGTGCATAAATCTAACCAAGAAGTTTTAGCTTTACATTTAGCTTAAGTTTGTTGATTCTTTAAAATCAGTAATGAGTGTGGAAGGAGAAAAAAGGAGTTTTATTTCTCTTTTTATTCCAGGAAACCTATCAAAGCAAGAAAATGACTGTTCCAAAGGAATTTTCCACATGTATATATATAATTTTAATTTCCTAATTCAAATAAAGGCCAATTTATACCCAGTTCTTCTGGCTTTTCAATTAGATCTATGAAAAAGGAAATTAGAAAAATGATAAAGTTCAATGCAAGTGCTGAAAAAACAGGGCATTTGAGATTAAAAACAATTTTAGTCTCTCCATCATTGGAAATCCTTTTCTTCTGAGGGATATTTTTTGTAACTGTGGCCAGGCTATGTTCTTGAAATTGTCTTCACAATTAAAGAATCCACAGTGGTGAAAAACTGTGCTATGAGAAAAGGTTCTTTTATTAGAATAAGTCATCAGTTCAGTATGGCAGAATTTTCATTTCATAAAATCACGTAAATCTTCAAGGTTTTGGTATTTAATGCAAGGTGGTTGTGCCAATGTGTTCCTGGAAATTACAAAGATCAATGAAAGAGATTTCAGCACCAGAGCTGAAGCTGGTTAAAGCTATAATTAAAGTAGAAAAATCAAGCCACTAAGTGAATGGATTACGTTATATTTCTCACTCAGTTATGTACCCCTCTAAAAACTGTATCTCAACAAAGAAAAATTATGAAGAAAAGAATATGTGAAGGCATGGAACAGAAGCTGAAGGACAGAATGAAATGTATGTGGGTGTATCTGAAACATCTTATTACAGATAAAATTAATGTCTTGGATTATCAAATAAATAATCTATGGCTAAGGGAAATCTTGTGAGCTAACCTATTTAGATTTCACAAAAAATAGAGCCACACAGGGGATTACTAGTTACAACAGAGACAATAGAGATTGCAGCACCTAAGTTTTAGGTGCGGAGTTGTTTAGCTGAAAAGAATATAACGGGGGGGTGGGGGGGAGGGGAAGACCTGTTAGTCTTATTATTTCACTGAGCACCCTCAAGGATAAATCTTGACACGTATTTTATTTCCACTAGTTAATAACTACCTGAAAGTTGCCTTAGAGTCGCAGGTGACAGAGCTGGGGCAATGAGCACCAATGCACCAATGCAAATTTTCCTACCAGCTGATTCTGAGGAATAGCAGAAAAAAGGTGAAAGTTCGCAGTAGCAAATTTAAGTCACACATGGGCAAGGGTGTTGTTCTTGGTGTGACCAGGTTAACTGTATAAGATGGGATTCTGAATCAGCCTGGGAGGCTGCAACTTCTCTTCGTTCACTTTATAAAATCTTTGTAGACCGTAGATTACAGTTTAGATTTCTAGTCCCTAGAAACAACTTAAAGCCACCAGTATGACTATTGATATTAGAGTTGTGTAACAAAATCTTTTGCTTGAAGCTGAAGGTCCATTGGTTGAAAATTATTAAGATGAAAAAGATATGGATAAATTGTTAAAGAGCAATATTAAAGGCCTAGGATGTAGAAGGAGAGGTATTTCATGCAAGGATAGAGAACCATAAACACCATTGTCAAAAGCAGCATCAGGACAACATTTAACTGTACTGTCTACAGTTCCACTGATCCAAAACCATAGTTTTAATTCTTGACAGGTGACTTATGACTGGAGAAGTGAGGAAAGGGAGTCATTAGGGCATTAAGAGGAAAACAAGAACCTGCCTTGTGAGAGGAAATTAAAAGATTTAGTTTATTTAGTCTAGCAAATAAAGTCTGAGAGTGGCCTGCTCCATAAATATATCAAAAGAGTAAATGCAGAGAGGAATAACTACTATTTAACCTGAAAGTCAGGGTTAGCACAAGAAATAATTAACAGCAAATACATTACATTTGGCATGTAGAAGAAGGTTTCTAACTGGACTGTGGTTCTGCAACAGTCTTCCAGTAGCAAGGAACCTAGCTAATTTCACGATGAATCTTGATCTACTTAGGAAAGGTTGGCTAGACTATTAGGGGAGGAGGCATCAGAAGCCAGGAGTGTCTTCCAGGTCTATTTCTTTATTTCCCCTGTATCTAAGTCAGAAGTAGTTTCTCCAGAATCCTTTAAGCATGATGGCAAACTAATGGATAAAGAAGAAACAGCTGACGATAATATTTTTTGGATGTTCAAATAATAATGAGTGACCCTTACAGAAGACTACCATGTAAGCTTCATACTTACAGCAAAAGACTAATTAATAGTAGGATATACCAAAATTCTGGTTTTCAGAATATAATTCCTCATTTGTGCTCTTCCTTTTTTATATCTGAAGTATCTAGCACAGGAAAGGTTGAGAAAAAGGACACTAGACTACATAGGCCACTACATTCATAGCACTTTGCCTGTATGTCAAGTCCTACATTCTTATATTTCCAAAGGTTATACAGCTGAAATGTATTATCTTAGTCTTGGATTCTTTGCTCTTTCTGTTGTGATTTTCTCTGACATAAACCATAGCAAAAGAGCCTACATGATTTCAACACTAGGAGATTGCAAAGTAAACCATTTTTACATACCATGTCTGGTAACACTTTAAAATAATAGCCCAGTTAATTAATGATGAACTACAGTGAGTATTCTTATACGAGTACATATGACATTCCTATTAGTGCCAAATGAGTTCATCATGATTAATGTTATTACAGTACATACCAGTGAAATTCATAAAGGCCGTTATGCTGAATGGTTACCCAGCACCAAAAAGCGCTCCTCTCCAGCCAGCAGCCCACACTCAATAAGGAAGATGAACAAAGTTCTATTCTAAGATCCGTGGAGTTGCATTATTATCAGCTTGGTATGAGATACAGGCCTTTAAAGGAGATTTTTAGAGGAACCTTCTGTTTTAGCAATTCATTCACAGCCAGGCATGGTGACCAACAGGCTTAAAATTCAGGCAACTAAAGCTAGGCACAGCGGGTCATGACTGCTCTTCCTGTGCAGGTAACGCCTGTGGAGCTGTGGATGCCCATCCTCTGTAGGCAGCAGTCTTTTTACCGTCATATAAAATGTTAAGCATGCCTGACTGAGAGCAGAGGTCGCCACAGGGCCTCTGTAAAGAAGGATGCTTAGCCCCACTGCCCTCTTTCCATCAGTCACACGGCAGGGAGAGCTAATGTGGCCTCTCCAGGACTTGTAAAGGGAGTGCTTAATGTCCCGATTTCACAACACAAGCCGAGCCACAGAGGCAGTGTCTGCATCAGTAAACTCAACAGGGCCAGTGCATGGACCAGAGGACTGGCAGATGTTCATTCATTCTGCTAACCACTGGTGGCACTCCCTGCCAGACTTGTGGTCTGTGCTAGCTGAGATTCTCACAGACACCGCACCAACATGGTTCAAGGGTTAGCACAGCCAAGGACCATTCCTCACAGGCAGTTTGGATGTAGCCACTCTGTTCTGGGGGAAGGTCAGCAAGTTAAGTGTATGACACCAGCTGAACTTGGTGCCAGAGAATAACCCATGATTCATTCTTCAGTTCCTGTAGGTGTAGCCAGAAAGGCTGTGCCTCCTAAGACCTGTGCCAACCCTGGCTCACCACAGCCGCAGAGAGTACTTTTAGCTTTCCCACACTCCCATAGAAGAAATCGAAAGACAAGCTCTTCTGGGAGTGGAAATATGGACAGTACCAGTGCTGCGACAGAGGAGCAGCAGACAACTAAAGAAAGTGCTAAAGCTGCAGGAAACTGGAAATGGTTGACCAGCAAAAGTGCAATATTAACACCTGAAGGGTATGTTCTTCCAGCTTACATAGAAGATTGTCTGTTTAACTACAAATCCTGAGCTGTAGCTCTCAGGATGTTCACGTGTCAGGATAGCTGAGATATGCTCTGTTGGGCTCTGCAGTCACTGATAGAAGATGATTGATGTATGCAAGCTTCTGACATTAAAACCAAATCCATCATGTTTAAATGATACTAAAGATCAATAGTTAAATTCTTGTGAAACCCAAATGGAAGGATTAATTTTCCACCTCAGCATTTCTGAGGCTCAGGGAATTGATTTTTCCAACTGTACTGAAGCCATTATTAAAAGTGTTCTGCTAAAGGAGTGAAAATGAAGATGGAGGAGCTAGGAAATAAGGATATTTACTTTTGAAATAGCTAGAATTTCAAAGAAAACTGATATTAAATCTGGGATATTTTAACTGGAAATGTTGCCAGTGATAGTAATTGTCCCCATTATTTATACTGAAATGTAATTAAGATAATTATAAGGGGAATTTTCTCACTAAAATAAGCAGAATAAAAAAGAAAACCTGTTAGGAGTATCTTGCTGAGTTAAAGGTAGATAGTATCAAAATTTTTAAGTGCAAAACCAAAACGAAACCTTTACAAACAAATCCATGTTCTACTAAATAATAAGTATTCTTGTAAATTGTTGCTCATATTACTGTTCATAACGTTCTTACCTTTTTTTGCATTCTGGAACATCTGCCATTCACACCCTAAAGTCACTTGTCCAATCTTATTTTTCCTGATCTACCATAACTTCTAGTCTTGTGCTGAATGCCCTACCCTTTCAAATGTTTAAGCATTAGTTTAGCTTTAAGCTTGTGAGTAGTTTCAGTCACATCTGTAGCTCTAATCATGCTGATTATGAACAGATGCTTAAATACATGAGTTTTGGTAAAATTTCTCTTCAGTCCTCTTCTCTGCAATCCCTCTCTTTTCAGGTTGAAGCAAGCCTTCAGTTTCTCCATGCCTTACAAAAGTCCCTTGCAGGCCTAGCTACAATATTGAGGGTTAGACTCATAAGAAATAATTTACTTGTTACTTTTCAGCTAACCCAGCAGGAACTGTCAAGAAAGACTCTTTAAATTCTCAAAACCTCAAAACTGGTATTCTTTATATCACAGACCACATGTCACCAGTTTCAGGACCTCCTACATCAAGGCTTATTGAAAACACCCAGTGTCCCCTTTAACATCCTGTTGATCTCCAATAATGTAGCACCATAAAATGTGGTGTCCCAGGTCAGGAGAACCAACATAACAGTGCTTTATATGTCAAAACCAACCACAGAATTGTAACCAGAAATGAATCCACAAGCCATTCATTTGGCCATGCGTATTCCCAGAGAGGCATATTGGAATATAGATGTGAACACAAAACCTTGACACACTCGATGCTGCTGGAGGAGGTAGCTGTGCAACGAAAAGGGTGACAGCTGGGGAACCTGATCTAAATTCTCATCTTGACTCAGTCACTGATTCATTCTAGCCTATATGTGGCTCAGTTTTCTCAAGGGCAAAGCATGGGTGATACTTTTCCATTTAAGTAAAGTGCTATGATTATATGCATGATCAGACAAATGTATTATTTTTAGGATATACAGCAATAGTGGAGTCACACAATTTTCCAACCTAAAAGAATTATAAAAAACAAGCACACTTGAAGGCAGGGCACGCATTGTCAGTTAGTTCTGGATTAGACTGAATAGTTGCATGGCCACTGACCCTGTCTATTAAGAAACTTGCCCCAGATTTCCCATTTTAAGTCCCTGTTCAGTGGCCCTCAACCACAATTTAACAGTTTGACTGCTTGTTCTATGTAATAGGTGTCCATCTCAACTTCCTTTAATTTTCAACTAATATGGTTAGTAATTCTGGGAAATGAAAATAAGAAGAGAGCTTTGTATATTAGATGTGTAATTTTGCCCTCTCGAAGAAACAAAAATTGTCTAAAAATAAGATTCTGCAAGAAATATTTTCTACAGAAAACAGTCTTCATTTGCAGTATACTTAGCAAAAATTGTCCTCATTTGCCTCACAACCATGTAGAAAGTGTCCATCCTCCATGACCATCTTAGTCTTCTTATAGCTCCTGGAGACAAGAAGTAGGGTCAGAAGGAACTTTGTCTTCATCAGCATGAGCGTTCTTAGATTTTCATTTCATGGGTCCTGCAGAACATTTTAGCCCTTTGTCTGCTATAGGAGGCAAACCGTGTGTTCCAAGCTTTACCTAGGCAGTTTCTGTTAGTGTATTCTTCATTGTATGAGTGACCAAAGGATTTTTTAACTGCTGAGGCCTCACAACTGTCAATAAAGACAAGAATAACTGCATTTTGAACATACACTGTCATACACAAGGCTGAATTTTGCAATAAATCAGACTCAGGCTATCTCAAATTAGGCATTCAATTTTGTTGTATAATGTTTTACCTCAGTGCCTCAAAGCTTTTGTCATACTGCTGCCCTGTACGTGAAAAAGGTATGGAGAAGATGATTAACTCTCCTGAATTTCCTGACACCCAAGATTATAAATTCATGGACAGGACCAAAAATACCATGAGTAACTTAATAATTCTGACTTTGTGGTTTGAATAGCTATTTAGCCATATGTTAAGGACTAAGTCTTACCTAAAAATCTTACCTTGGTCAGTAACATCCATTCCCTCCAGTAAAAGTGGCAAAGGTCCTACTAAAACAAATCGGAACATGCAATTAGTGACTGTATCATATGCACATGAGATTTTAATTCACATTGCATGGACAAACAATTTCTGAACACTTGAGTATTTGACATTACAACCTGAATAATATCTTTTTAATATAACTTTGGGCAGTTAATTTGCATTTAAAGACTCCGGAGCATTTGGGAAAATGACGGATTGACATATTTGTCCGGCTTTTCCTTTAATGAGTGGAATTTTACTTCTAGTACATATAGATTTAGTACTATGTTAGCATTTATTCTCCATTTTTCCATACTTACACCTTCATGTCAAGTCACTTTTAAATTTATTTCCAAAGGAAAGATGCCCAAAGTTCACCCAGAGCAAGCTTTATAAAAAATTGTGGAAAGCAGAAATTAATTCTGACACATCTGATCAGCAATTTGTGGAATCATTCATCTCAAACTCCCCAGACAACTGAAACCAACAAAAGATGATAATCATTTTTAAGTACAATCTTCAACTGGAAATAATTTTCTATCTTCCCCAGCTCCCCTACTCCACACCCCCACCCCCAAAATATAAAGCATTTTACACACTAACATCTTTAATCTTTTCTTTTGTCTCCTGAGCACATAACACAGATGGGCTGTGATAGGAAAACCTGGCCAGAGTCCACTTCTCTCCTAAAGAATGAGAAACAAAAAATGATTGAAACTAACCCAACCTGTTCAGTGTGCTGGTTTCAACAGAAAAGAATACAAAATATTAACTTTTCTGTTTTTTGGCTATGTTTGTTTGTGTGTTATTTTCACTTTTGCTATGCACATTATAATAATTTAGGGCCCTGAAACTGGTCAGAATGGCTTCAGGCTAGTCACCGTGGGAGAGAGGCTGCCCTCCCCTCAGAGAAATGTGATATACTGTAGTCCAGCCAAAGGCATCTTGTAATCACATCATTGACATTATGGAAATGGAGGTGGAGTGCAGGTGAGAGCAGTGGAGGCAGAGGAGGGGGTAAGGAGAGGTAACACAGGTGAAAGGTACCTATTTCTTTCTCTTGAGGTGAAATGGATGGAGGGTGACAAGCCGGACATAGCTATGTACTGCTGAAGTCTGAAATCAAGTGGGATTCACAGTGTCTTCCGAATATTTTGTAAAGAAGGATATGTGATGAAATTATGACTTAAAACGAGTAAATCAACCGCTTGGCAACAATGAGTAATGTTTCAGAAAGGGTGCAGTCCCTCATGAATAAAACAAAGTACATCAGTTTTAACTACATTTATATTTATCTGCACTCTAATAAAGGGCTCCTTTTATACTGAGCTATTCCTTTCCTCTTGATAGATTGCACAGTGATTAACATTCCTTGGCAAATCTTAGAGAAGTTCTGGTGTCAATAAAGTCTCGCTAAATTGAGTTGAGTTCAGATGATAAAGGTCTCATTCTTTTGTATCCCAGTTCCGTTATCAATCAGGCAAAACTACAATTGGCAAATAATTTATCTCAGGTTAAAATACCAACTTCTCCACCTCCATTCACCTCAGAACAGAGTGCATGGTAACGTGAGCGAACTTACCCAAAAATACTGGGATACCTGGTTACTACACGCATCCTCCAAGTTTTAATGTGGCTTAGGCCAGTTGTACAAACAAGCAAGTAAGATTTAAAACACATTCTATTTTGAATACCATGGTTTCCTTAAGGGCAGTTTAATGCAGCATATTTTTCAGATTTCCTGTGTGTTGCATGCCACTGTGATGTAATCTAGCGAGATGCTCCAAACTGTGACAGACATTTTCAAATGTGAAAAATATGTTTCCAAAAAACAAGGTTACTATCACATCAGACTTCAACAACCAAGAAAAGCTGGGCTGACAGGTTTGAACTACATTTTATGCCATCTCTAACCACTAAAGACATGCAACTGCTAATACATGCGATATAAGAACTTAAATGTACTCCAACAGAGACAAATGACAATTCTGAAGACATCATACTCTCTGTTTTTAAGAACAGTGGTCACTATCTGAATGAACACCCTCTGAAAGGACATATATCAATTGGAATAAATATAAAATTTCAGCAATATTCCGTTCAACCTTACCTAGACTTTAGCTAGTGCACTGGTTTAGGGCATTCTGATGAAAGCCAAGCGTATTTAAAGGAAAGGGACGGAGCAGAGGTCAAAGAATCATCACCTACAAGGGAAGATTGACAGAACTGTCATTGTTCAGTATAGAGAAGTTTGAGAAATGACCAACATAAGATATTGGAAAGTCTGAGGCAAAGAGAACAGTAATAATCTGTTGTCCTTGTCTTCAAGAATGAAAAATAATGAACCTTAACTGTAGTGAGGAAGATTCACATCAGATATTATGAAAAACTCCCTAATGGTAAGGATAATGAAGGACTGGAATAGATTTTCTAAGGAAGCTATAGGATCTCTGGAGGATTCTAAGCTAACCATCTGTCAGGAATGACATAAGCTTAGTTGATTCTGCCCTGAGGCACAGGACAAGAAGACCCCTGGAGGTCCATCCTGCATAGCTTTATTTTCTATGAATCTGTATTTTTGAGAACAGTAACAGAAACCATCTAAAGCCACCAGCTTTCAAATAACATTTCTCTTTATGCAACACCTGGATTTGGGACTTTGGGTTAGCCACAATGTCTTCATTTCAGTTTTGACTGCCTCTGTGGATTGTATGGCTAGTAGAAGGGGCAACTTGACTATGATACATAAAAATGTATGTGGTGAAGAAAAACAGCAGGTTATAAAGGACTACTTTAACATAAAAATTTAATGAGAAGAATCAACATTTCGATGCAAGAGGCAGATGTTTTCAAAATAGAAGTGTATCTTACTAAAAGTACGAGTCAATGATCACTGAAATTATTTTCCAAGGAAAATGATGGATTATTGCCTCTTGAAAACGTTGACTCTAAACTGAGTCTCTTTCCAGAAGCTAAATTATAGTCATATAAATTATTGGATTCCATATAGAAATAATAAATTGCTATGGCTCTGTTATACAAAAAATCAGCTTTTTGCCATGTAAATAATTCTATTAATCTCTGTCTCCTGGTACTCTATCTTGTTTGAAATTGTTCATATTTTGTAATCAAGTCATATCTCTCTTACATAATAAAACATTTCTGCTCTACTGATTATTTTTTTTTTCAGGCAGCTATCTTTCCCATCTAAGTTATTCAAAATGCTCACAAGTAAAATTCTGAGAACACTAAGGTTTTCATAATTCTTTGGAGCTTTGGATTCTCAGATGGGAAGACTATACCATCTTCTCTTTTTATAACTGACTGTTACTAGTATTAGCTTACATTTCAGAACAATGAGCCATTTTAAAGCATAAAAAAGGCCTTTAAGGTTTCAAAAATCTTAATATGAATTATATCAACATCTTAAAAATACCTTTCTGAAGATTCTGCCAGATAAAAAAAATAAGAAGTCAAGTGAAAGAAAAATTAACAGAGCTTTGATTCTACAAAGCAGCTTTTTCCAATAAAACATCTATTGTTAAAAGTTCCCATCCCACTTGAACCTTATTTTTTTAAAATAAAATAAACTGCTCTTTTCCTTCAATTTTGTCACAGTGTCTTTTTCTCCAGCTTTCTTATGGCTTGGATTTAGTATTTGGTTTATTTCTTAAATCTTCAACTCCTCATCTCTCTTTTCAGAAACAATAGGCTGGTACTAAGCAGAACAGAACAAAGAAAAAAAATATGTTCCTATCTCTGGTTCAGTTAAACAGATTATTTTTTATTGGACCAAATGATCTGGATTAGCCCAGGTAATCATCTTAAGAGATCACTTTGACAGTATTTGTGTCTTTCACAAGTGTTGGTAGGTATAGATCTACACTTATTTCCACACCATTGAGAGAAAATTTACATGGCTTTGGAGCCAGGAGCCACCATTCTGGACCTCTGCCATTCTGGAGCATTTCTGTTTAAAGAATGTACCCACTGACAGGTCTTCTATGATTTTGTCTGTTGGATCATAATAGACTCCAAGTTCACTTTGTTGATGTCGTAGCGCTGATCGTTTAGTCAGAATAACACTTGGTACAGATTAAAACTCTCTGTAACACACACTCTGTTTGTGCTGTTATCAAAATCAATTTAATTTGTCATTTCAGAAAGTGAAACCCAGCTTATTTCCCTAAACCATTTGTTCGTACTTTGGTTACATTCTCGTGAAAATTAATATCTTATCAATTGAATCCTGTACCAGACTGTTCCTTATTTGACTGGAAGGTGATGCCAGGTAAACCAGCCTACAACAGTCTGAATTGTCTCACTTCTGTTATTTGATTGCTGGCACAATATTGCAACTCTTCCTCTGTTCTGGACATTTCCCAAGATTTCAGGACTTATTAAAAATGAACATCTGTGAAACAGAAATGTCCTCAGCCAACTCTTTCAGGATTCTTAGGTGCAAGTTAGCCAAGACAGATGATATAAAAATGTTTATCCCTAGCAGATCTCTATTGTTCTCCTTTTGTACTGATGAACCAGGAAGATGATAAAGTATGTCACAGTACATATTTCCAAATGGAGACAAGAAATCCTTATTACTCCTGTCTTTTTTACTTTATCACTTTGTGAAGTAAAGTGAAGATGTCAGTTTTGTCTGGCTCCTCTAGCATTAAGCCTACCTCTTCACAAAGGTTTCTTCTGCTCCTAATATCCTTATCCCTATTCTGTCACAAGGGATTCTATAATAGGTTTAATTTCTCTTAACGGTGTCACAATTTCTACTTTATACAGGTTGTTTTCAACTTTCACTCTTTTTTTCCTACATGTCAGATATTTGGGGATGATTATAGCCTTGTTTCTCTACTGGACCAGGATTTATTTTAGCAAATTACATCCTCTGAATGTGGAATCAAGACTTACTAGCCAAACAATGAACCCTTGCTGAGGAACTCCCTGGTTTCATTCAGATTTTTCCATCTCAATTTTTTTTCCAAGGCAAATTTATTCATCACTTCTCCCTTACTTCCACAAAATTTATTCATCACATCTCCCTAACTTCCACAAATGCGCTAGTTGTTGGGACCGTT
Source organism: Rhynochetos jubatus (assembly GCA_027574665.1). Classification (NCBI taxonomy): domain Eukaryota; kingdom Metazoa; phylum Chordata; class Aves; order Eurypygiformes; family Rhynochetidae; genus Rhynochetos; species Rhynochetos jubatus. Next base: position 114,766,496 of record CM050650.1, read on the forward strand.
CTCTTTTAATATATTAAGTATAAGTTACATATTACTTGCAATCAGATCATGGTCATCAGACCTATAGCCGCTAAAGGCTGCTGCACAGCGTTTAATTCATCTATATCCATCAGAACAAGATCCAGCACAAAATTACTCATTGTCAAACACAGTATGTTTTGCGTTAGAAAACCATCATCTACCATCCATCATTTTTAGGAGCTTTCCTACCCTCTGCATGAAGTGGAGCTTCCATCATTGCATCCTGGAGTCAAGTCCCTCATGACAATTATTCTTTCTACATATTAAAGACAGGTGTTGCTTTGGCTGGATTCAGTGGGCTGTAAATAACTTATATTAGTGCACAATCCTGGCCTCTGTTAATTAGTTCGTAGATGCCTAGGCATTCAAGACTGCACATTTCAGGTTTCCCTCTAGCCTCCCAGCTTTCAGAACTTCAGCTCAGCAAATTCAACCTTTTTACTATTTACATTTTTTTCCATATTTTTCATGTAGTTCTATAGCTTTATGCAGAGGGAAAGGAAGATGGTTCTTTCTTGCATTATGAAAAGCATACATGGAGGTATACATACAGGAAAGTAGCCTGGAACTATGAAGACACATTTCACACCACCAAATGAATTACTTTTAATACACTTCCATTCATAGGCTTTGGGACCTTAAAGGACTATTGTTTTTTCCTCCAACCTGCTGAATAACAGAGGCTGTTAGAGACCACTGCCTGTTCTTCTTTGGATCAGGTTTGTTCCTGACTGAAACATCTGGGCAACACTGGAACAGGTTGCCCAGAGAGGTGGTAGAAGCCCCAACGTTGGAAACGTTCAAGGTCAGGCTGGATGGGACTTTGAGCAACCTGATCTAGTGGAAGGTGTCCCTGCTTACTGCAGAGGGGTTGGACTAAATGAGCTTTAAAGGTCTCTTCCAACCCAAGCCATTCTATGATTCTAAAGGGACTGATCACCATGGTAAATCGATAATGAATGCTTTGTACCAGCTTGACATGAAAAATTAGACAGGAGATCATGCTGTGAAAGCTTGGCATCCCTTCTTTAAAATTATATCAACCGAAAGCTTACCTGATTATTGTACTATGGACTTTCCCCCTAAGGACCCTCTGTAACTAGTTTAGATTAAAGATATCTGTCTTCCATACGTGATTCTAAGTGTGAACCATAAATTCCACCTATGGTATGCTGTGGATTTCATTCTTTAACACTATGATGCTTGACAACAAAGGAGTTCCTTTGTAAATGAGTAATACCGTCAACTTAAGTGTAACCTGTGACAATAATTTCCCATAAAATCCCTTTAGTGTTTCTTAACTAGAATTACCATAACTCACATGAATATTATTTTAATCATAATATAATTGTACAGCAAGAGCCTTGAATCACTACATTCAAAAGCACTTACTTTTTCAAATGCTATGGATTTGTGCATTAGAACAGCATATATTTTTACAGCCACTTAATTAAAAAAGCCTGCAAGTCTCCACCATTTCACAAGCTGAAGAGCAATTTTCATAATTATGATTACACAGAAGCATGTGCATAAATTTGGCAATCCTCACCTAAGCAACTAGCTCAGACTAAACTCAAATTGTTAATGCTCCTTTGCATTAAACCAAGCCAAAGGGAGCTGTGAGACCTGATTTTGCTACTAAAGCTGATTATCTGAGATAACGCCCAATAAACTGCCAACTTTTGTTGGAGTTACAAGGTTCAGTAAGGGCAAGAATACACATAAAAAATCTCCAGAAATTAATAACATTGTTTATGAACTGTTTTGTTGTTGGAAACAGTTATGCCTGCACTTCAGACAATGTACCCAGACACTTTAAACCCAGGTTAGTACCACCAATGAAGCAGCAAGAAGTTATCTTTCTTTTGCTGATGAGAAGCAGTGGGGTCGAACCAACCTCCATGAGCTGGAGCAACATTAAGGTGTTCATGTCATGAACACAGGCTTGGCTTGTGCTGACCAAGAACAGGGAAAGGAATGACACTGGAGATCATGCCAGCACTCTGTGTCTGAAAGCACCAACTACGCTGATGTGATGGGCCCAGATACGCTGGCTTGAGAGCCAGACTGCACTACAGGTTCAGCACAAAACATCCAGAGCACCCCAGGGAGTCTGGCTGCAGTTATCCTGTTTCGGGACCGAGTCCAAACCCTAATGCTATCCACACTTGTGCTGTGGGTAGGAGCACAAACTCCCTGCCCACTCCTCTCTACTAGAGTAGGTCAAGCACAAACCTAAACATTTGCAAAGCTCCAAAGCTCTGCAAAGCTCCAAAGCTTTGGTGTAAATTTAGACGTTTAAACTGCTGCTCCTGTGTAACGACATGAAACAGAAATCTTTGGTAGTGATAGACTTCAGGTTTGAGGCCCTGCTCTAGTGCCAGTTCACGTTACTTCCATCATCTATGTGGTACCAATGCAACCTGAAAGCCCCTAGTACCCAGAGGTCACAAGATGTGCAGGTACAAGTCTATCACAATATGTCAAATATGCTGTTCACGCTGAAAAATTACATTTTCATTTCCCTTCTCACCCATGCAAGGAGTCTGCCTTGGCTCTCTTGGTCCCTAAATTCCCAGTGAACTGAGAAAAATAAGTTAAATTTTTAGAAAAAATAAAACAGCTCTCATTTGTACCCTGCAAGCAGAGCAAATCAGGGTCATGGAGCACTGCCAAATGACATTTTTTCCTTTTTTACAGTTAGAATGAGATTCAGCACTGATCTTGAAAGGAAAAAGGCTACCAATCAACCCAACTGACGCCAAATCTCAAATACAAAAAGCAAAAGTTCCTAAGCTACATGAACAGTTATAGAACAGAGAATATCCCAGCCAGGTTCTCTTTATAACAGGACAATCTTCCTAGGTGCTTTTCTGACCCATATCCATGATGCACCATATCCACTCCTTTGTGTTGCACTGAAGATCTGTAAAACTCTTGAGAATCCTTCAGAATGAACCATGTACCTGAAACACAACAGCAGCATCCGAATCCCACACATGAACCAGCTGAGTGATTTCTATTTGTGATGATTTAACTAAACTCACGGCAACTGCAATTTATGTTTTCTGCAGCAGGTTTATGGTATTGCAGAAATAAGCCTTCCAAAATCGGATAAAACAATTCTGAAATCTGTTTCTAGTAAATTAATGTGTCTCATTGCATGAAAAAGATATTTTAGAAGTTCACGAAGACAGAACTCATTGCAATGCACTGTTGGCTGACCTTCATATGCTTCTTCTATTCTGTGCCCCAAAAGGCATTATATGCATGTAATTTCCAATATGGGAACAATTTGAGTTGTAATTAGGCAAATCTCAGAAGGTTCCGCCACTGATTTGTTCATTCTTTCAATATTATTCTATAGGACACACCAAAAACATTACATTAGGTTCAAGCAGGGGACAATTAAGAAAACTTTAATCCTGTTACAAGGGTATGTAAACATATCATCACTTCATAATGGTGTTATTATACTTTACATATTGGGCAGATGGGTCGTATTGGTGTTCTGGCATTTAGTATTGCACATGCTGTCTCTAAATATAATTTGCCATATTAACAGACACATTTCCCATGATGAGACCCATAGTATGATAGTTTTCTGCTAGAAACTGTAATAATAAAATAAGTACCTTTTTAAAAAGTGGTGACAAAGTTAAGAGAGTGGGACAACTTATTTTCTCTAAGTCTTCTGTTATGATGAAAAAAGTCCACAGACTAACATTATATTGAGAACAGGTACTGATGCTAGGTAATTTTAATTTTATGTCCTGTTAATGATAAGGGGAAAGTGTCATCTGTCTTCTCTAATATGCAGTATTCTTTCTTCTTTTTTTTTTTTTTTTTTAAGTTTGCCATTTATTTGTCATTTCTACACCATTCATACTTCTATAGTGTCAGTATCAAAAATATGGCCAGGTGCTTACACACATCAATGCCTATATATGTGTATGTGTGTGTAAGGTAAGGGATATATAGGATATATTACTCTATGTAATAGCTGAAGACAAGTTGAAAGTCAGACCTTTTGTATAGTTGTTAACATAGTTGAATTTAACTTAAAGACACCATGAAGCCTTATAATATTTACTTGATATCCATTATTGTAGAATGTTTTCTCCATTCTTTAAACTCAAAAAGAAATGAGTTGTCTATTCATGGAATCATAGAATCATAGAATGGTTTGTGTTGGAATGGACCTCAAAGATCATCTAGTTCCAACCCCCTGCCATGGGCAGGGACACCCTCCACTGGACCAGGTTGCTCAAAGCCTCATCCAGCCTGGCCTGGCTGTTGTCTGTTCTGTTGCCTAACAGAATAGAATTTTTATTCTATTCTAATTTGCTCTTAAAATGACATTTAAGAAAATTAAATTCAGAAAATTACCCTAAAGCAGTTTCTACAAATCAGAAAAATAAATAAATTAATTGCATAAATACTATGTTCTTTTTGTCAGGTGATCAGTTACGAGAATACCATAAATTATAGAGAGAGTCTTCCACCTTTACTTGAATTCCAAAGTGATTAATCTCTCCAGATAACTATTTTAACAACACAGTAATATTAGAACATTACCTTACTTAAAGAGATGTGAAGGAATTTGGTATCAACCTAACATTACAGAGAAACAGCAATGAAGAAAACTTAACTCACAAATTTTGCATGAACCAAGTTAAGCCCAACTGCTCAGATGTAACATGAAATGGGCAATGTTAAGTGAAGCAGTAGTCTAAATTCATGTTGTACTTGATGTAACTTTAACAGTTTATATCCACTGTTGTGTTTATGGTCTTCATTTTGAAGGAAGAGCACAAAGATTCATGTGGGTCTGTGACCAGTAGAGGATGACTAGGAAAGTGCCGAATAAGAGGGGAAATGAATCGTGATGCCTCCTCTGTATTTCTTTCCTGTTGCCAGTAATCAGTGGTGTAAGGACTTCCTAAGCCAGAGGTTATTTCTACGTGTTATTAGCCTTTGAGCACCTTTTTTCCGTGAATTCTTCTAATTGCTTTCTTAAATTCACATGAACTTTCAGGATTTTAAGTGCTGCAGTTTATGCACTGTTTATTTTGAACTTGCCATCCCATCACCTTCTCAGAAGCCCCTTCATGTTTTACTTTGTGATAAACAGTGAATAATCATTCACTGTTCACTAGAATCATGCTATTTCTGATTCTTAATGTCTTCTACCCTCCTCAATCATCCAGTATGTTAAATTAGCAAACTTGTGTGCTAAGAGGACTTAAATACATTGGAGTCTGAATTCACTGGCTGCTTAATTAGATCATCTTTTAAAGTGAAAAGTATTTACACTTCTCTGGAAGAAACCTGTGTTTTTCTAGGCTGTTGTCTAAACAGATTGGCCTCTTTCCTTGGGGCTGTGCTTGAGCATCAAACTTCTGAGCAAACTGATAGCAAAGACAATTAATAGCACCACAGTGTGGCTATAATTCAAAGTGTGTAACACAGACCTCGGTTCATTTATACAGCGTGTGTGTATGTGACGACTGTCAAAAACACTCCTGTAGAAAGAGAACAGGTTGTGTAGATTTAGCAGGTGAAACTTCCCCTGTAACAGGCGTCCTTCAGGCATAAACCAGCCAGCGATTTAAACAAACCATTCTCCTCCTCCGCACAGTGAATCATATCACAGAGCTGGTATTTGGGCACTGCTAGTTAAAATGTGTCGGTTTTTCCAGCTGAATCTGTCAAAGTCAATGCGATGGTAGCATTCGGAGACCAGAGCCAGCACAAAATGGTGAGAACAGAAGAACGCATCCTCCCTACCAACCAAAACAAAACACAAACAAACAAACAAAAACCTGTTATTCATTAGGCTGATGCATGATTCCCAGCTAAAAAAAAAAAAAAAAAGAATATTTACTTCCATTTTCACTGCTGAACTCTGACATGGACTGTCATGTACAATTACACTCTGTAGTGTTTTATTTCTTTCTGCAAAAAGAAAACAGTTACTAGCTCTACCAGCCAGCCTTTGAATAGGCTTTGTGACCTCACATTTTTTTGTTCTTAATACACAGCTCCAACTTAAATGTGTTTCATTGATTTGTTTGCAAATGGGCTCCTTGACTGGAGCACACACAGTATAGAACTGGTTAAACTTTTGCTCTTATTCAGGTCTGTGGCAGAACGTAATGTTGAATTACCAGTTTTGAAGAGCAGAAGCAGAAAGGAAACCCCTTATTACTTGAGCTGCTTGGGACTGGGACCTCATGGGTGTCATGGAAAAGATGTGTTCTGAACTCCGGCCAGCAAATCACCGTTGCTTCCTCTGGGATTTGTTTTGAGTTATTGGTGTGAGCAGAGAATACAGATGTGTGCAATGGGCTCTCCTGAAGGTTACCCATGTCCTCTGCAGACCAGCCTGCACCTTGGGCATGACCCCTTTCTCATTCTGTGGCTCCACGTGTCAGAGATGTTCACTGGCCTGATAAACCAGCCAGCATCTTCCAGCCTGGGGCAGAGAGGTTGTGGAGCCACTCTGTCTCAAGAGCGTTCAGTGAATTATGTCTCCGGCCAAGGAAGGTGGTTCCTCCACAGCTGCGATGTACCGCTGTCAACTCTCTCCTCTCTGCTGCCTCAACACGCATGGTGTATCCCCTGGAAACACACATGGGCTCCATTGCACGAGTTCTCACACACACTGAGAGTAGAGAAACACTGAAGATGTGACTCAGTCGCATGAGCAGGGAATATGGTGGGAAGAAGGACGAGGTCTTGCAACCCAGGCACAAGCCTGCTCAGCGACTGTTCTTCAGGGCAAGGAGATGTGGGAAGGAAAGGCAGGGCTTAGAAGCACCATCCAAAGTTTCAGACTCTGAGAAACTATGATAGTTGTTACCTGCCTTCCAGTTGTGGAGGTTCACTATGCAAAAAAAGAGAAACAGAGACTGTTTTATTTTATTTGAATGTGAAAGCACAAAGTGACTTTGATGCATACAGTCCCCCAAGCTTGATAGAGATCCCATAGCCCAAAATTGAGGCTTATAATCACCATGGCCACACCAGAGCATGGCTATCTATATATTCGACATTGTCAGAGTAACACAGTGGTTAAATTTTAACTGGAGTAATACAGCAATGACCTAGTTATTAGAGTATTTTGGTCAACATAAATGTTCCTCCACTGATAGTCACAGGCAGCTGCTAAAGCAGTGTTTTCTCAGGCCACAGTAGTGAAGTAATTTTGCGTTTATTTCAAATAACTGAGTATAAAACTGTGTGTTATATACACATAGGATTTGGCCAACCAAGGCATATACTGGAAACAGATTTTAATTGGGATGACAGAGAGTGTGAGATCAATAAATGCAGAGGATTTAATGAAGCTGTAATACTAAAATGCTATTCATTTCATCTTCAAAAAATTAACAATTGCCTGGCCTGCAACAACAAACATAAGAGTAGTCCTTAAGCATGTATCGTGCCCAATTTAGCAGTGTCTCCCATCAATCAGATATTAGACCAACTCTGTGTAAATTAGCAGGGTTACTGGCAGAAGACAGTATTGGATTAACACTTTTAGACATGTTCATATGAATATTGGCAACATATTAATTTATAAAACTGACCTGAAATTTCAGAAGATCTTCCAGATCTAGTTTATCAAACATTTAGACCTTTATACATTGACTTTCTGTTGTTTCTAAATCTCTGCAACTTTCTTAATTTTTTACATACATGCAAAATTTTAATTGTGTAATATACTAGGTCTGCCTTTGAGTTCCCCTGACCTCAAAATTTCTATGCCTTGCTCTCTACTTAGCAAAAATGTAAGTTTTAAAAAACTGACCTTTTCAAAAATGTTACCAGTTCTAGGCCTGGTCTTTTCCAACTGCTCTTTGCATCACAGTAGAAGAAACAAGAGCCTCACAGTTGCAGGAGCTCTCAGATGCAATGACTACATGCCTACCAATCAACCAGGCAGCTCCAGGCCCTGTTCTCTAGCCCTGGGAGAAGAAGCATGCTGTCATAACATGGCCACATGCATTTATTAAACTCTCCTGGCCTCTGAAATAGGGAGGCCACATCCAAAGTGCCTTTTTGATGGTCCCTGGCCCAAGCTAACTCCTGAACCAGGACCAGGAATAGTATGAGAAGATTTCAGTAAACCCAAGCCAAAACCATGCCAAGGACAGCTCTGATGATCATTTAATGACAGAAACAACGGTGTTCAGGGCCAAGACAAGACCTCTGGCTCTGCATATTTATTAGTATAGACACTGCAAAGGGACATGCTTAATTGCCTGAGAAAAACAGGCAAACCTAGGCCTAATCTGGCAGCCAACACCAACATAGACAGCGCACCATAGACTTCCCAGGAGAGCGGTACTGGGAACCCAAGGATTCCTCTGCCCTCGGCATGCTGCACCCTTAACCCCGCTCCGGTGTGTTGTTAAAAACTCTTTCAAGGGGTGTATAACAGCAGCATGACATTGCTACTGTCCTGTTTTATTTCTTGGTGGGACCTGTTACATCTCCCCCTTTTTGCTGTGCAGTGCGCCCCAGCTCATGCCATTACCTGCAATAATCTTCCAGCATCTCTGAGCCTACAGATTTAGGCTAGCAGAGACCTAGCGCTGTACAAAGATTAACAAGGCTGAGCATGTTCACAGCATATGGGCACGTGTCCCACTGAAGCCAAGAAGAACTACAGGGAAAACAACCAAAGAAAGAATTCACTCCAGAAAGATTTGGATCTGCTGCATACTCTATTATGGCAACATCATGAGATTATGTTACTAACAGTGCCTGAAATATCTGCTGCTGAAAGATAGATTCATATTAACAGCATGTGCCGTTTGTTGGGAGCATTGTGATAAAAACAACTATCATATTGCTACAAGTTTGATGCTTTATAAAGGCTATGTGTCATGCAGCAGTCTTCTATCATCAGTGGGAGAGACTGAAACGATACTTCTTGGCTTCACAGAGGAAAGTCTAGCACTTCAACTGGAAAAATTACAAAGTTCCAGCATTTCTCAATGTGATATCTACTTTTTGTCTTCGTTCTCCTGTCTTGCCCTCTCTGCTCATGACACCTGTGCTTTACCAGCTCACAGGGTCACTCCTGATGAGGTCAAGTGAATGAACCCATCATTGTTGTCACTTAAGGGTGTCACAAGTCTTGCCAAGTGCCTGATGCACCTGCATAACCCCCCACAGTTCCTTCCACCCGGGGGCCATCACCCCTTGTGCAAACATAAAAACTGACTTGAGCCCTACGGCCCAACTCACACCCAGGCACCTCAAAGGGGCAGTACCTCATGTGGGGCTCTGAGTCCTATAAGCACTAACAAGCATGATTCTCCAGCCCACTAAACAGGGCATTTGTCTGAATAACGCGTGAGTTCCGGGTCCCATCCACCACTTGTGAACTTCAGCACAAACCACTGCAACAGCCCATGGAAGAGCAGGATGCACCACCTGCTTTCTCTCTCCCTCTTTTATCTTCTCTTGCTGCATCTGGCTTTTTTTTTTTTTTTTTTTTTTCCTCTAGGAGCAGTCTGAAAAACAGGCAGAATTATGACTTTCACCTTTTCACCTTTTCTAAACAGCCTGGTAGCCAGGACATATTTAAGGAATGGAGATGTAGGATCCCCTCTGAAGGATGTAAGTATGAAACCCCAGCCACCCACACCCTGGGTAACTACTCTCATTGCTCATAAATAAGGAGCAATAGGTAGTATTGCTTTTATTTTGTGTTCTTTGGTTGAACTGGTCATGACAACTGTGTGGGTTTTGTGGCCACTTCTGGCCAGATTGTTCTGAGCCTGCCTATGGGATCAAGCGTGTCCCCTTGGCCACAGAATCCCAGCTGGACTTTAGGAGAAGAGCTTCCCTGGGTTACTCTAGCATCTGCAGGATGAGGAATGTAGTTGCATAGGAGCTTTACAAGTAAAACCAAGGATGGGTACCTACCCACAGACATGAGACACTCATCTATTTCAAAAGCGGTTTTGAGGCTCAGGCTTACACATAGCTCCTTACTTCCTGGTGAGACACACCTTAGGAGCACAAATTCTTTGATAGTTCTGGCCAAATTTATATAAACAGGACAACATTTCATTTGCTTACTTTATTTAAAGTACTGATCATGTGAGGAACTGGATATTTAGCTAATAAAATGTTTCAGACATGTAATTTTGGCTACTGCAGTATTTCCCCACATTAAAGAAAACGTTTTCTACTAAGACGTACCATGTTCACATTTATTTTGGTAGTAATAAATAATAATTCTGGTTTCATGACTAGGTTATTCTGTTTGCTATTCTAGCAGTTTTCTCACAGGTTTATTAGGTGTGTGGAGGGGTTCCATACTGCAAATCTATTCTCCAAGGGTGACCATTTTAGGACAATCTTCTCCATAAGAACAGAGTAGATCTAAACCTTAACTCATTGCAATGAATCCAGTTGGTTTTGGATCCAGAACAAACAGACTTTACAGCAGTCTGATCTGGAAGATGATCTACTAAGTGCTTTCAAAGTTAAGCGTCCCAGCAATTTTCTTCAGACCTACCAAAACCTGCCATTGGCAATGGAAAGCAGTAAAATGGAGCACTTGTCCAGAATAAACTAGAATTGCCCAATCCCTAAAACCCCTTGTATTTTTGGTTCTGTTAGCCAGGTCAGATACTTTCTCACTCTCCTGTTTGGACACAACTTCCAGTTCTGGTTGTTGTTCTTTTCCATGCCACAGCTCTGTGCCATATGCGATTTAACGGTTCTTTTCCAGTAATTAACATAATACCAAAGGGCAGGGAGGGGTTGTGGCTGAAAATTAATGCTATAGCAAAGGCCCATTAATCACGGCTTTCTACAAGCCAAATTAACTACAGAAGGTAGTGCTGATAACATGACAAAAATTAAGTACAGAAAGCTGCTAAAAATATGTAAATACAGACTAAGCCTTTGGAATTTTTGCCCTGAAAAGATTCTAAAAAGAACAAAACAATGATTTTGGTTATAGCAAACAACTTGTCAACATTTTTTTCTATGCAGTATTAGAAACAGAAGATCAGCCGAACAATGTCTTGGTGGATTTTATCTTGGTTTCTAATGAGGATCTAATCTGTGAAGGAAAAGAACCCTTTCATTTCTGATGTAATCCCATTGCCTACATATGAAGCTAGGCCAGAAAAAAAACCACAAACCTTCTGAATATAAATTACTGCACTACTTTTCTGTTAAAAATCACAATGTCCTTAACATTTGACAACAGCTTGTATCTTCTGTATAATGGAAAAACTCACTTTTTGGGCTTCATGCTGAAAAAAACACCAAAAAAATCCCACAAAAAAAAAAAAACAAACAAACAAAAAAAAAACAACACAAAAAGCTTTTCATTATAATCCAGAAGTCACTGAAGTCAAGTGACTTCCAAAGACTTGGACTATGGATCATATTGCAATTTTTCCTAGAAGTATCTCTCTTCCTGGGGTGGAAGAAAGAAACCACCATGTATAAAATTCGCTTATAGAATATGGGTAAAGAGAGCATGCTTATCTGAAAAGAATCAACATGAGGCACAAAGGATCTTCAGTTTGCAATTTCTTGTTTACAAGAATTTCATATAGTAACTAAATTATCAAAATCATTTCATCAAGTGGAAGATATAACCTGATTCTCCCAGAAAACCAATTTACAGTTCCAAGGACTTTGTGTAGGGTTCATCTGCCATAGCTTACATGTCTGAGATTTAGATGTCTAAGCCTGAACTAATCCCTAGGTTCCTTTAGGGTTAAAGAGAGAAGCAGCCACCTCTGAGAGGCTATTTATCTTACCCTACAGTAGACACAGCAGTCAGGGTTATATGCTGGAGATGCCTAATTTTCCATCTGGCAGCTGAAGGTGAATATTTCAATTTTCAGATGCCACTTCAGGTCTATGCAGCTGGGCTTGATGAGTCTCACTGTAATAGTGAGCACTGATGCTTAGACCAACAAACCATACAAGAACATATCAGCCAAAAGACAACAGAACTGTGAGTTTCATCAGCACACAAATTGAACAAGAAAATCTGATCTAGCTCAAAACCTAAAAAACCCACTTGGATGCTCACTATTTTTAGAGTACTGTGGGGAAAAATATAAAGAAAATTGTGGAAGGGAAAAAACATGAGAAAAAGGCAAGATTTTCCCCAAAACATTTTTACTTTTGGAGTGTATCTCAGTAGAAGTCAATTCTCCACTGAAATTAATTTAATTATGAAAGAAAACTAAGTAGAGACAAAAACCCTCTGTACCTTCAACTCTTCAGACACATTAACTTAGAGCTAATTTCTTAAGGGGACCAAAACCTGCTTAATAAAATTTCTTCAAATTTAAAAAACCATTTTGACATGGAAGTTTCTAAAATCCAAAGTAGACACACTCTGCATGTGTGTGAGAAAGATGGAGAAACAGTCCATCTGCCTTATCAAAAAATAAGCGAGAGATTCAAATCAGGCCCTGACATGTGAGGCAAAAACAGATGTTTTGACCCACAAAAAGCTTTCCATAAAACGCTTGAGGTTTTGTTTTGCTTCCAATGAAAAAAGGAAAATAAATAGTCATATTTTGAGATTTTTTGGGGGGTAAACAGAATCCACCAGAAAGGTTTTTTTAGACTGAATCATTCTGATTATATCACAGGCGCTCAGACCCTCACAACCACAGGGATGGTGAACAATGGAGACAACCAGCCACCACAGAATCCAGTGCATCATTCATTGATGCTTTGTGTCCAGAGTTATCATTCACATTCAGTGAAAGGAGGAAGAGGAAGAGGGAAATAGCCTGGCAGAGCCTGCTGTCGCTCACCCCGCTGCGAGTGCAGAACAGCTCTCCTGTCCTCGGAAACATTCCTCTGGATTTACACTGGAGTAAATTAGAGAAGAATTCTCTGCAATAATATAAAACTGTTTACAGTTTTAATAGGACAGAAGGTTAAAAATACAAATGGAACAGTGAAGCATCTTTTTCACATTACCAGTGTTTTTAAAGCTTTATCAAACTCAAATTTAGCTTTTAAATGTAGTTCAGAATCAGAACCAGGTTTCAAGTTCACCAACCCTCCCATGTTTTGTGCTTTCTGCTACAAAGAGGGATAAGTTTATTAAATCAAAGTTCACGGAACTGGAATCTATAAACCCAAACTTACATATCCTGGTCCTTGTTCAGTGTTGATTTGTTTTGTGATGATTTAGAATCACCACAAGGCAAAACAGTGTCTGAAAAGAAACACTGGGGAAAAGGAAAAAATAAAAAGGAAAGAACTTCTTAGTACACCCAAGTGCTTCAGGAGAAGTGTGTAGAAATTTATCTAACTCAGTGAAAGCTTATTAGTCCTTGGAGAAGGGAACACAAGTGCTATATTCCTGTAAAATTTGGAGGTGACTGAATAACCTCATGCTGGACCAAATACAGGCCCATTAAAATCACTGGGAATCTCTCCATTGACTACAATAGGCTTTGGATCAGGTCTCTTTTCCTTTTTTAGGCAAGGCAACACAAGATGGGGTGAAATCCTATCCCCACTGAAGTCAATGGGAGTTTTGCCACTGACTTCATTTGGACCAGGATTTCACTCCTCCTCCGGTATAAGAGTATAAAGTGTGTTTTCCGGATCTAATCTGCTGGTTGTAAAAGAAGACGAGAACAAAAAAACTGCAACACCATCCAAAACACAAAATACATCATGAAATAACAATATTACCATGTTTCCAAGTGTTGCGAGATACTCAAAAGAAAAATGGTGATGGAACATGAAGCAGCATGAGTGCATACTAGAGGCTAAATTACCCAAATTACCTGCCAATACTTCATATTGCAAACTCTGGCATAGAATTTTTGTGGCAAATAAAATATCAGGAGTCACGTTTCTAAAAAGACTGACCTATCTATCCAGTCCTGCTGGCATTTCTGTGGTTGGTTATCTTGTTAAAGTTGCACAAAAGGTCTCAGAAACACAATATTTGCATCTGTTTTTCCATGCTTGATCTTCACTCTCCATACCCAAGTGAAAAAAATCCTCCAACCAAACCCTTTTCCCTTAAATTGCTCTTAGCTGTAGATACATAAAATAGAACACTGAGTGGACGCTCATCCAATTTTGCTGGTTGTTAGGTCTAGTGCTTTTTGAGGGTAATAGTAAGCTGTATTTCCTTCAGAGCAGCCCTTGCAGTGGCTCATCACAGGGTCCCTGGTTTGGGATGAGGGATGCAGGGAGAGGGGGAGCATCTTTCAAAGCTCAGCCCCCACCAGCATAACACTCCTGTAAAACACAGCTCCAGGTCAGCCCCAGGCACTGTTACGGAGAGATGAGGAGGTGCAACAGTAGGCCCAAGGACACCTCCCTCGACCTTCCAAATGAGTTTGGACCCGACCTGCTCGCTCACTAGGAGCCAACCTGGGGAACACGCTGGACAGTGAAGAAAGCACGTAGCAAAATGAAACATCTGACATCTCTCATGGTCCAGAGGCAGGCACACGAAAAAGGAAACAATAAGGAATGCTGTCTTTTTCTGCATAGATTGCAGATCAGGGCCTCGAGACTGGGCCCCAGATGAGAGCGGCAGGATGCAGCTGACGAAGTACTGACTCATGTATCCACTGACAAGTAGCAGTACTAAAACAGGGCGTAAAGATGCCACAACTCTGCATGAGCGATTCGTCAGCCAAGGCAGAGACAAGCAAGAGTGTCAGCAAAGCCAGCAGTTCCCAGCTGGTACGGCACGAGCCTAGAGCAGATGCAGGGCTGTGTTGAGACTGGGTCTATCTCTATAGCAGTAAAATAAATGAGGGCTTGGGCTCTCTCCCCACAGCTTTGCCTCAGAGAGACGGTTGGCACATGCCAGGTACCACGCTGGCAGTTTCACAGGAGGGTTTCACCAGAAAGCAGGTGGCCTCAGCTCCCTGAAGCCTTCCTGACTCCCCTCCCAGGATACCATCCCACTGCTGCGATCACCAAATCGAACAGTAACACCTGAGACTAAGGGCAAAAGAAGTGTAAATGAGGACGGCAACAAGGCTCCCCGAGGTGCAGAGCATACAAACTCTCTGAAGGGAGAGTGGCTGTAGCAAGTCTGGGAAACACCAAGTCAAGTCAGGAGGAGAGCAGTGTGGAAAGGCCAAAACAAAACATGAGGCAAGAGGGGAGGGATGTGAAGCCCAAGAGGTAGCTTGGAGGCACGCTACAAGGTGTGCTAAAAATAGCCACTTTGAAGTGATTTCAGGAATCAAGAGCAAGCCCAGATAGTCCCCAGGGTGTGGTGGTGGCTTTGGTTGGTTTGCTGTGTCATCATGGACCCTCAGAGCTCACAGCAAAGCCAGACTGAAAAAATCCACAGGGGAAAAAGCATTACACATTTCAATATGAGATGATAGAATCATAGAATCACAGAACAGTTCGTGTTGGAAGGGACCTTAAAGATCGTCTAGTTCCAACCCCCCTGCCATGGGCAGGGACACCTTCCACTAGACCAGGTTGCTCCAAGCCTCATCCAGCCTGGCCTTGAACACTTCCAGGGATGGGGCACCCACAGCTTCTCTGGGCAACCTGTGCCAGTGCCTCACCACCCTCTCCAGGAAGAACTTCTTCCTGATATCTAATCTAAATCTCCCTGCTTTCAGTTTAAACCCATTATTCCTTGTCCTGTCACTATAGGCCCTTGTAAAAAGTCCCCCCACAGCTTCCTTGTAGGCCCCTTCAGGCACGGGAAGGTGCTATAAGGTCTCACTGGAGCCTTCTCTTCTCCAGGCTGAACAAGCCAAATTCTCTCAGCCTGTCCCCATAGCAGAGGTGCTCCAGCCCTCTGAGCATCTTCGTGGCCTTCTCTGGACTCGTTCCAACTGTTCAATATCCTTCTTATGCTGAGGGCTCCACAGCTGGACACAGCACTCCAGGTAGGGTCTCATGAGAACAGAGGGGGACAATCCACGCCCTTGACCTGCTGGCCACACTTCTTTGGATACAGCCCAGGATCCGGTTGGCTTTCTGGGCTGCCAGCACACACTGCCAGCTCATGTTCAGCTTCTCATCCACCAGTACGCCCAAATCCTTCTCCTCAGGGCTCCTACAGGCCCTTGTAAAAAGTTCCCCCCAGCATTCCTGTAGGCCCCTTCAGGTACTGGAAAGCTGATATAAGGTCTCTCCAGAGACCTTTGCCTGATTTTGGTAAATAATTCTTTGGTAACCAGTTCTCTCAGTCACTGTCTGTCACTATTAAGCTAGCGTTCTTTCACACTGTAATTGCATCCCACATGTAAAGTTACTCCTAAATGTTGCCTCTTTGATAATTGCTTTTTCTTCTTGATATCAGGCAATCATTAAAGACACAGGCACCAGTGAAACAATAGACCATTAGGATTTCTTTCTGACGCACTCACATGGATGCAATCCAGTTGGCTATTCACAGTATTTTAAAGTATATTTACCCTCCCAGCTCAGCTCCAAGGTAAGCACCCACACTCATTGCTATAGTGGTGACAGGCTTTATTTACTTTTGCTGTAATTAAGTGAATTCTGCCACAAAAAAGACCTTTGTTAACTGCAGGGGTATGTACAAGAGAAAGATTGACATCACAGAGGTGGACTGTGGATCACAGGAATCTGCTACAGGGATTGTGATATGGCAGGAAAAAAAACCACAATACTTTAATTCCGTGCTAAAAATAGTAATGCTTTGGGTTAAACGTAGCAATATTGCCTCCACACATGGCTTGGTAAGAAACCTGTGCAATGTGTCCAGCTCTGGAATTCACATTTTAAAACAGACCAAAAGTTGGAAAGGTTCTGGAAAACACATCTTCTAACAAGAGATGTGAAGAGTTCAATCACTTAAGGCCTTCAAAGAAACAGACACCCATTTTTAAAGCTTCTGAAGTAGAGGTATGATATGAGCAACCCCTTAACTGTAGCAGAGAAAGGCCCTACAAGATCAGTTGGCTAAAAGTGCAAAGTAGAAAAATGTAAACTGAAAATAGGACACAAATTCCTTACAGTGAGAGAGTAATTAATCACTGGGACATATTACCCAGGGAAGTGGTAAATTCATCATCACTTGGAGCCTTTAAATGCAGATTGGATGTTTAAGTGACATGCTGTAGGAGTTCAACAGCAAGTTAGCAGCCACGGTATCATTCACTTGTCTAAGTGTAAAATAATTCCAGTGCCCTGCACTGCAAAACCACTGCCTGGAATTAGATGGCTCTTGTCACACACTAGGTCAGACAAACTGGGTCAGTGGCCTCTTTTCAGCCCCAAAATCTATGAACCACAAGTCTCATTAACTTGTGAGCGTATAAGTTGTTTTTTTGTCAGTTCAACTCTAACTTGGTTATGTTACACATCGTGCTCCTTTAATATGGTACAGTTATACTGTGAGAAAGTTTGCGGGTTAAGAGAAACTAGAAAAGAAAACGCATGTGTGCAGGCAGCAGAGGTAATTTGCAACAATTTGAACTCTGGAATGTCGTACCTCCTGAGTGCCAGCTACTTAGTGTTAGCACTTCAGTAATTAATTATAGGAAGTTTTTGCTTACTTTATTTTATAAACCTATGAATCATTTGTTGGTGAATTCATAAATCTCACTGCTTCAGACTGTAGAATGTAAAGGTTTCTTTACTTCGTTAATCAGAAAGACCCAACAGGCTTAACAGACACATCTTAAATTTAGCTTTCCCTAGCTGACGGAGTACATTGCCTTAAATGGGAATTTTCAATCTGTGGAGCTGCAGTCCCTCTTGACCACACCAGAAGAAAGTAATTTTATAATGGAAGTATTTCTGGATAATATTATAAGGTAAATCAGATACATTATAAGATTAAATCAGATAAATAAGTTAACTCAGATCTCTGATAGCTCATGACTGAGTTTTGATATGTCAGAAATGCACAATCCTGAACATTGATGGGTCAACAAAATTAATAAGGACCAGAGGAAATTTTTGACAAGAGAGAGCAGAAGGTTGTGAACCACCAGAAACAAGAAAGGAAAAAAGGGAGTGACGAAGCAGCTGCCTGTTAAAGGGAAACAAATCCATGAGGTATTTGTATGTGGTAACACACTTTATGACGGACAAAGGTGAACTGAATTCTGAACAGTAAAAAAACACTTGACCATGAACTGCAAGTCAGGACCAGTTTCTATTCCACGTAGGCAAACACAGTACAGTCTAAATAACAAAGGTACTTGGGTATTTCCAAGTAGATATATTCTGACATTGAGAAAAATTATGATAAATTTGCTAACAGGAAAAATGTAGACAAAAAATATGAAAGACAATGGAGAGTTCTTCAAGACCCTGTTAGATAACTAGAAAGTATATGATCAACAAAAAAGACATTGCCTGAAATCCTGCCTTGGTTCAGTAATATACTGAATGCTTGGAATTTCAGTGTTATTCAAGAAATGGGAAAAGATATCAAACACAAACCAAACCGTACAGATTAGCAGTCATAGGGAGTAGAAGGTGTGTGAAAAGCACAAAATATCCTAAAGGAAAAAGCCATGGTTGGCAAAACTAGTTGTCAGAAGAAAGTTAAATACATTGAGATCAAAGAAAATGAAGGCAGATTTCTCAGTGACAAAGGCAAAATTCTTAATAACAATAATGAAAGCAAAGGGAAAAAAAAATCTGTTTTCTGTTTGACCAAGATGCGTTTTAATTACTTAAGTATGATTAGAAAATTTTTGTTTCAAAGAGGATAAAAAGGATACAAAAGAGGGAATTAGATAATATCTACTAAGGATGCACATTTTAAAGCCATCAGCTTGGATACCTTGAACACAGGAGTTCTAAAGGATTTGCCTAAAGAAATCACTGCTCACTCATTGCTTATTTTTACTAAACCCCAGAATACCGAAGAAGTCTGAAAACACCAGATGAATGGTCACCTTGTGCAAACATTTGAGAGAGGCAAACTGTACCTACCAGAGTTACAATACTGATTGTCCTGACATCAACCTCAAACAAAAGAATAAAAAAGAACATATGGAATT
Organism: Rhynochetos jubatus; assembly: GCA_027574665.1. Classification (NCBI taxonomy): domain Eukaryota; kingdom Metazoa; phylum Chordata; class Aves; order Eurypygiformes; family Rhynochetidae; genus Rhynochetos; species Rhynochetos jubatus. Next base: position 114,785,524 of record CM050650.1, read on the forward strand.
TAACTGATAACAAAATAAAGAAGAATAATCTAATGAATACCAGACAACATGAAATGCTTTATGGAAAATAGTGTTGCTTAAACAAACTTGAGTTCATCCTCTAAAAAGCTTTTTTTGGAAAAATGTAACTGTGTAGATGTAATAAAATTTTATAGGGTGTTTGACTTGGTACCACACAACATTCTGATATAAAAATCAGCAGTATGTAGTGCTAAGAAACTGCATATAAAATATACTGAGAATTAGATAACTGATATACCTCAAACTATTTGTCAGTAATATCACTAGATAGGGCTGTTTCTAGGAGGCTCACAAAATGACGGCTATAAACCTGAGACTTACACCATACTATACTCAAATATTTAAAAGTAAATATGAAATTACTGCTGATAATTTCTGTGGATGATGTAAAGACAGTTGGAATGGCAGACAAAAGTGGGGAGAGGACAATCAGAGTGAACTGAACTGCTAGTTAATCTGTGTCTACTCAAAGAAAAGGCTTTTCATAAATTCATATGTCTAAGGAGAAAAAAATGGGTCATTGCTATAAAACAGGAATGGTCTTCTGGAAAGCAACAGTTCTGAGATGATTTTAAAGCCAGAATGGGCCAGAGTGAGGATCCAGCATCAAGCTGTGGCAAAAAATGCTGCTACAGCCCTAAGAAACCTGGTGAGGCGATGTTTTCTGAGAAGACTAAATTCCTCCTGTATCTTTGGTGGGGCCCAAGCCACTACACTGTATAAAATTCTGACATTTTTAGAGAATGTTGCACTACCTTTTTCCCTACTCCTCCCATGCCCAACAAGCACAGGCAGAGACTGAAGAACTCTACTCTATAAACCATCAATATAATATTAACAACCATTAAACTTTTGAAATTTGGTGATAGTACACCACAACATTCTGAGAATAAAGTAATGGATTTCAAAAGTGATCTTTAATGTCTCAGAATACACAAGGAAAACTCTGCCAATAGACAAAACCAAACAAATTTTCAGTGAAATATTTAGTCAATTTTAATGCTTATAGAGATCAAACAACAGAAGAAACAACACATGAAAAAGGTGAAAGTAAAGTTTAGGCATTTTATTGCTATCTGCAATTCAGCCAATGACGACTTTTGGGCTCAGAAAGGGGTTAACTGGGTTATACGTAAAGAGGCCAAACTAAATGATCTCATGGTCTCTACTGACTTTAAACACTGTGGAAAAGGACTTTGCGATTGGAATGAGATGTTCTCAGATGGGTAATCCCAAATTGAGGTCTTAAAAACACATCACTGGAGAGGTTCTAATAAGCTCATGAAAAGCTGCTGAATTTAAACTTTTGTAACTTCAAAATTACTGATCCAAATTTCTTAGATTTTTTACAGTTTATATTATTTTCCCTTTGAGGCAGGATTATTTCTTGCCTATCTATAAAATACCTCATGTTGAAGCTACTTGGAATTTTCTTTTCTCACCACGGAAAATTCTGACTTTTCATCAAAAACTGAAAAATGAAAAAAATTGTCTTTTCAAACAAAATGCTATTTTTCATGGAAATTTTTTTCCCTGAGGGTGATCATTTTTTTTACCAAAATAAATTGCTTTGTCAAAAGCAAAACTTTCACCCAAAAACATTTCGACAGAAAATTTTTAACCCACCGTATCTACAATACTGGTGGTGCTATAAATAAACAGACCAAAAATACATTAATTTTAATCAGTTACATGCCAGATAAAATAAATTATTCCTTCACCTTACCCTGAAGCTTATTAAATTTGAGCTGTGTGGGATGGTTTTAAAAAAATAAAGGTTATCTCTGGTTTGTATATGAAATTGGACTACCTTTTTATCTCCTGTCCCTCTACAGTGGTGATTGACAATTGGACTTTAGCTTAATCTTGAAAAAAAGTAAATGTCATTTGCTTCCTGCACGGGGAAAAAGCTAAATAATCTAAGCGTGCAGATCTCAGCTGTGATATCTTACCACTGCTGGTGGAGCCGGGAGGGTTTCTGAGGAGCAGGAAGGAGATTTGAAGATGTATCCCACACCATGTGGATGACCACACAATTTGGTGCCAGAGGCGACCGTTGCAGGCACTGACATCAAATGCAGTCACTGGGTCAGGTTGTTACAAAACGTACTGCAGGTTGAAAGTATCTGCAGTCACCTGCAGTGTGGAAACAAATGGACTAAATTTCTCCATGTCAATTTCCAACTTTGATCTCTAATTATCTTGCTTTGACTAATTTGTGTCAGAATTCATGTTATTTACTCTATGGTCAGTCTTTCATTTCAGCTGCTGTTGAATGAATAGCACTTTTATTCTGCGGATTATCCGGTCACAGCACAGTATATTTCCAAACCAAAGTGTTTATAATCATAATTGTACTCCTGCTAAACAATACAGGTTGCCTCATGACCTTTTCCTCTACATAACAAAAGTCTTTTTAACTGAAGAGTAGGAAGAATTTTCCAGGACAGCAGCTCTTAAGGTCACACATTCTGGGTATGCAAGTGAAAAAAAAAGCACACAGATCACGTGTAGCATAGTCCACTGCACAAAACTGTCACCTGTTACAAGTTACTTGAATATCATCACTGCAAACCAATCTGGATCCCACTTTTTGTTCATACTGAGCAAAAGTCAGTGCCAATCTCAGAGTAATAGACAAATTGTTCCAAGCTCCAAGAAAAACTCACAGGAAAAAAAAAAAAAACCAGGATTGAGAACCACATTTATACAACTTCAAGGGAACATGCAGGAAGATAAAGTGTTGCTAGATCTCATTACATAGGGCTATTGCAGTTGACTAGCAGAAAGAAGAAATCAGGTTTTGCCACTCCTATAAGTAAAAGTAAGTAACAACAGCTTTTTCTAGGATGAATAATACCAGAGCACAAGTTTGTCTTTCAGTGATGTGTTATGTCTGGTGATTTAAAATAAATCTCTAATTGGCCAGGAGGAAATAGGTCTGGTCCCAGAACTGTAAGAGCCCAGTGTCAAGAGGTGGAGGACCGATCCCTACCTCCAGAGACAACTCATGCTGCAGAGGACAATCATAGCTCCTGTGATGGGTGGAGGGCAGGCAAGTGCCAAGGGACTCCAGGACAACCACACTTCCTGAAGAGGTAGCTCTGAGCTCTGTCCTCTCCTTTCTTACTCTCTTTCTCTGGTCTCTGCTACACTATGTCCAAATCTCCCATATTTTCCAATAGGTGTCCATGCAGTGGATCCATCAGCCTACGGGCTACAGTGCAGAAATGACTGAAGTTCCAGACCAGGATTTTGTTGGCAACATTGGCTTTAAGTGTTACCTACCCATAGCTGCAGCTATACAGGCAGCACCCCCTAAAGGCAGAACACACATCTCACCCACAATATGAAGCATCCCTGAAAGGGAAAAGAAAAAATTTTAGAGAGGCAGCAGAGGAGGAGTTTCTGAAAGGAAGAAAAAGTATGAGTGGTGAAATCTTGGTCCTTTACAGATTCACAGAGTGGTAGGGGTTGGAAGGGACCTCTAGAGATCATCTAGTCCAACCCCCCTGCCAGAGCAGGATCACCTAGAGCAGATCACACAGGAACAAGTCCAGGCGGCTTTGGAAAGGCTCCAGGGAAGGAGACTCCACCACCTCTCTGGGCAGCCTGTCCCAGGGCTCTGGCACCCTCACAGGGAAGAAGGGTTTCCTCCTGTTCAGGTTGAACCTTCTGTTGTCCAGTTGATGGCCATTGGCCCTGGGCCTGTCACTGGACACCACTGAGAAGAGCCTGGCCCCATCCTCCTGACACCCACCCTTTAGATATTGATAAGCATTGATAAGATCCCCCTCAGCCTCCTCTTCTCCAAGCTGAACAGACCCAGCTCTCTCAGCCTTTCCTCACATGGAAGGTGCTCCAGGCCCTTCATCATCACAGTGGGAGTCTTGCTACTAGTTTCAGCTCTTTCCTGGACTGCAGTGAATAATGCTGCTGAGCATTTGTCCTTTTGAGGAAGTAACTGGCCACAGATGAGCACTGAAGGCCTCAGAAAATCTGGTTGCACTGCTTTTCCCAACTGTTTTCAAGGTGATAATCTATTTTTCATGAAAGATGAGATCCTGAGGACAGTGACAAGTGACACGGGAGGGTGAGTAGACATGCTCACAGCGATGCACCTAGGCAACTCTGCTCCTTGGCCAACACTGTCTGGCTATAGATAGAGAGTACTTCCCTGAAATTCAGGCTGTCAGTGTAAATTCAGAGAAGAAAGCAATCCCAGTCACCAGCCATGAGGGTTCAACAGCTGGGATATAAACCTCAGCATTACCAATGATGTCAGTGCAAAGGCTTGAATAGGTGTTTTCAAACCAACACACATCTGTCCTTCACAAGCAACCTTCACCGACATCCCACATCCCAGTCTCACTGAAACAACACTCTTCTTGGTCTCTGTCAGGGATTTGTTTGTTTCAAGAAATGAGGATTAAGTCCTTAAAGTTTTCTCTGCAGTTACTCGCTCTATTGCCAGTTAATGCTCAGTACAAATTGCAGACCTCAAAATTCTGGATGAATCCAAAGACACAAAGTCAAAGTAAGGGGAAAAAAAAAAAAGAGTTCTGGCAATCATCCAGCCACCAGTGGAACTGGAGGAAACCCTATCATATGAATCATTTAAAAATAAGATCAGTCTGGACACAGCACTGGAAAATGTACCGTGGGGAACAGACTTGTATTGGCGGGGGAATGAACAGGATGAGCTAATTCTGTAGGTCTCTTCCATCTCTAGTTTCTGAGGGCCCAGTCCTCAAGGGACCTTGCAGGTTGGGTTTACGCCACGTCAGATTGCTTCAAAGAACATTGAATACAAGAGCTATAGTAAAGTTAAGACTGTATTGTCACAGTTTTACTGTTTCACTTAACTCAGTAAGCACCTTTGCACCAGGTAATAAGACCTAGTCTATAAAGTCAGAGTAATTTTGAAAACACTTGCTGAAGGGTGTTTGAGAAAGCATCTCTTCTTTGACCAGGCTCAAGGCTCAAAATCCCTATCTGATACTGTGCCTGTTTGGAGCTGGGATTTTGGTTCAATCTGTTATTAGAAACAAGGCCCAGCTGTGAAGTTTGGAGCAGGAGTCCGTCTACTATGGTATCTGTTTACATCCAGAAATTTGGTTTGGGACATTATCTAGTCAGAATACACTGGCAACCTGCCTCATCCCATTCAAAACAAATGCCCTGAATATTGCTAAGTCCAAACAGCAATAAGAAATCTTTTTGGAGATGATGATGGAGTAGAAAAAAACACTCTGAGCCTTCTTCCCAGTCACCACTTCAGTTAACTGAAGTGTCAAGGGATTGCTTCCATCAGTATCAAAACATCAGATCCGCCCTTCTCTTCTCTGCTCATTTTCAACTCTGTACGTATAAATTTGACTGGAGAAGTGAGAACAGGCTTTTATCTACAAAGGCCATGAAATGAGCTAGGAGATGTGAGTTTTGTGTCTGGTTCTAGTCATCACTCGCTTTCTCTCCCAACTCCTTGACCTCTTCTTTTTGCAATGGCTATAAAGGAAGAAACAATGCCTACTTTTTCAAAATGCTTTTGAATTCTCAGCTAGCTGGTGCTGCAGCAGCGTGCTTAGCGCTGCTAATAAGAGGAAGGAGAGGAACTGTTGAGGCTGGTGCAAGCGGGTAATGGTACAAAACTAGCAAAGGGATATTTTAGGCTAGAAATCAGGAAAAAATTAACAATGAAGCCCATTAGACTGTGGAATAGACTCCCAGAGGGAACTGCTGGCAGCCCCACCACTTGAGTCATTTCAAATAAGACCGGACAAAGCACTAGAAAATACACTGTAGGGAACAGCCCTGGGCTGACCTTCAGGGAGCGGAGGGGAGGGAAGGGGGGAAGCAGGCTGCGTGACCTAATGGGTCTTTTCCACCCCTAACTACTATGAATCTGTTACTGGCTAGTGAAAAATGTGATGTAAGGGCAGCCTGCAGTGATTGGCAGACTAAATGAAGGTCAGGAGTAATTTTTTGGATGCCTTGAGCACAGTGCGTGTCCCAAGCACTGACCACACTCACACGGCATGTTTAGCCACCTGGCAGCTCCGCTGTAGCCAACCCAAATAGTTCTTATAAAATTGAAGAGAAATAGCAAACAACCATCATTCTCAGAAATGTTCACTTTTCCTGGGATTTCTTTCTCTCTCTCTTTTTTTTTTTTTTTTTTTTAATTATATTTCAGACAATCCAAAAACAAGCGATAGAGTTAAGGTACTTGCTGAGCAAATCCAGCCCGGTCAACACTGACTGGTGTCCAGTGGAACAATTGTTGGAAACAAATAAGCATTTACAAGAGAAAGTCCACTCGCTGTATTTGGATACCAACTCAGGCTACTCTTAGGGCAGCAGACTGCTCCTTGAACAGAGAGACAGGCCATTGTCAACGTGGACTAGAAAATTCACACTTGTGCCCGCCCGTAGACAGACATGCACCACTCTGGGCTGTCCATGTTCCCTTCTCGGTGTCTTCACAGGGCCTTTGGAAATAAAACCGTATGTTGCAAGCACCTGGAAAGCCCTGAGTAGCTCTCATTCCCCTACACTGCCAAAAACACCCCGTCTCCCCCAATTACCAGTGTTCTCTCGTTCCTGGGCCCACGGTTTGGTGGCAAAACCGATTACTGATTCATATGTGTTAGTTTTCCGTGTTTTGCTGGTGCACTTGGATTGCCATTCCTGATCTTGCCTTGGCCTCTTTCAGGCTTGTCTGCTGGAAGGAAGCAAGACAAGTGTTGGGCGTTGCTAATGAAGAGAGCACTCTGACTGGCAAAGGATCTGGGTGAGGCACCACAGGAAAAATGGGATGAAAAAGCATGGGCAAGAGGGGGTGGGGGAAGTGGAATCAGCCAATAAAAGAAAGGAGGCATGGCTAACTGGGGTAAGCAGAGGCGAAAGAGCAGATAATTGCCAAGAAAGAAGAACCCAGTGAAAAAGCCAGAGGTGTAGTGTTAACGCACAAGTGGTCACACACAGCTGAAATGCAGCTCTTCAGCTCAGGAGGATTTGCTTTGCCCTTGCTTTGGATGGTTGCCCAAATGTTATGCCAATTTTTATGAAGGCATTCTTATGGACTCCAAGCAGTAAAAGCTCACTGTACTGGAAGCACTCAGCACCCGGGGCATGACCTGACACACCTGCGTGATCCCTGCGTACAGCCCATCAAGCCCTCGGCATACGCTGGGGCCACTGTGCAGGGGGACAGGCTTTGGGAGGAAGCAACCCCCAGCTCTCACTGTACAACCTGAGGACACTAAGGAATGCAGCTCCTGCTTCATTCCTCACCCAAAGCCTTCACACCATCTCAGGAAGCTGAGGTCCCTCACTTCGATAGTCCCTTTCTATGGTTCTCAAATATAGGCAGGGCAATGAATGTTGCCCCCTTTGACTCTATGCCATAAGGTGCTTCCACTGAATTACAGCCCTCTGAAAGTTTCTTCTTCTGAAAGAAGAGGAAGGAAGGGAACAGGGCAGCTTCATTTTCCTCCTCTGCTTACCTGGCAAAGTATCCATAGGTTTATTTTTCTTACCTGTGGTTTTATTTTTCAGTCCAAGTATATCAAATCAAACACGGGGTTTGGTCAGGGCGTACCTTGAAGGGAAAATGAGACTTTCTCTTAATAATTTGTAGATCAGAAGAAATTAAACAATGGCTGTAATTTCAGTGGTATAAGCAGCAAGTGATGTGGGAAGAGAGATCAGATGATGACAGACAAAATTAATTATGTGCAACAACACCAGTAGACCAGAGACTGCTATGGGAAAGAATGAGCCAATTTGCACTGCAACCTACATGAAACAGAAAGCATACTCTGCACATTTAGCAGTGGGAAAAAGCAACATTGCCTTTTCATAGATGGATTCTTCAGAAAATTACATAAAGGACTGGTGTGTCTGAGTCTTGTCCACCACCTGTTGATGTTTTTATTTTAACCATTTTCTTTTCAGACAGGAGCCAAAACAACTGAAGTCCATGTGAAGTCATGACCTAAAGTACATTTAGTCATTGCCTAAAATTAAAAATGCCAGGTTGGACTCATGCTGTTAATCTGTTCAATTGACAAAAAAAAAAAAAAAGAGACTTTTCAGAGTCCATCACAGACACAGGGGATGAAGATTCCTATTTTGGTTTCAGTCTGTCTTTTATAGTTATGCCTCTGAAACGGTACACATTCTGGGTGAGAACATTCAAATACTGTGGTCAGGTTTATTGCTATTCCCAAGTTTGATCTTTTGTCAGTCAACATCAACGTCTTTGGCCCATACATCAAAAAGCAACTTACACCTAGTGTCACGTCAGCATGGCTGGACCGTCTGAGCTCAGGGCTCCAGAGAGCTCATTTGGCACCAGTCTTAGCCCTGTTATCAACTTTCCATGTGGTTCCAGCGGAATCGCATCACTTCAATATTCCCCTCTGCAGAAGCAAGGTTAGGATTTCTCCTTTTGCTCACATCTCTCACAGCTGCCACCAGCATCTCTAACAACCTCCTCTTCACCAAAAACCCTCTCCTGGGACAAGTCTTCTCAAAAAAAGGTCAGGCTGTCAGTGGAGACCTCAGGTCCTCCCCCAGCAGCCAGCAGTCCCTCCCTTCGCACACACCTGCAGTTTGGTGCTCTTCAACGCAGTTTCCAAGCGAGAATCAAATGCTGTCTCTGTCAGGCAGGATATGAGAGCAAACACGAATCTCTGTCTGCCCAAGACTTAACAGGCAATTCAGTTTTAAATTCATTGAATATCAAAAGGGCAGAGGAAGGAGTTGCTAAGCTGTTACCCATGGTGTTCTCTTTCTACCTGAAGACAAGGCTCATAGATGTTTTGATAGCAAAACTCCCCTTTTTCCTTTCCAATCAACTACTTGTAAGTCTCTTGCTCATCAGTGAACTATGCCGGAGAAGGCTGTTTTGCATTTGATAATGAATTGCATACCGTCTTTAGATAGAGATCTTTTGGACAGAGACTTTTTGGCAACCCCGAGGAAATATGCTCTCCACCTGCTGCTCTGTCCCACGTCGTGTTTCACTGCGGCAGGCAGACCCTGCCACCTAGTGCATCCAGATGTGTACTGGCCCACTCAAAACAGCTGGCTGCACCCCTACTCCACCTGGGACAGCCTGATCTCCCCATAACACCCTTTCCTCCGGTCGTTGAAGGGGACACACTGCCACCAGCAACAGTTTTCCTGAGAGAGTCAAATATTCTCCCAGGACCTGGATCAGTTCTCAAAAAAAAAAAAAAAAGCCATTTTGATTTTCCTTTCCATTTAGAAAATGACATCTGTGTATTTCTCTGCGAGTAATAAACCAGGTAAGCAGACACAGAGACATCCTATTTTGTTGTCCTATACTTCTTAGGTTACACCCCTTTGCTCTGGCTTGCTCAGTCCAGCATCCAAGTGTTGTCTAGCTTTACGGTCTCTTCCTGCCCTCTTACCCTGTGGGGTTTGCTCTGTGCCATGAGATGAACAGTCCTTCATAAAGCCCTCAATGAACTAACATTGCTCCCAGCCTTAGGTCAGGCTAGTTAAAAAGGAGAGAGTACACAGGTAATGACTGTATTAGAGGTTGCCAGTAAACAGAATTGGACTTATGTGTCCATGTGTGGCCTGACTCCTCCCCACAAGACTGAACTACTCCCTCTGTGTGTCAGACAAAACACACCAACTTCCTCCGAAAAGATCAGCTCTGGGCCAGTGTCTGAGAGGGAACATCAAACTGGATGCAGAAGATGTGATATTTGACAAAACCTGTTTATCAAAGCAAAATTCTCCTTTCTTTTTAGAAGAACAGTTTATAAATCTTCAGTCCAGGTTTGGAACTCAGCTATTCCACACTTTCCCCCTCACAGAGCCAACGATACTGTTTTCCGACAGGACAACCCTCAGCTTTTTGCACTCTGCACTGAACAAATATCCACTTCTTTCCTCACCTCTCATCTTTGGGAGGAAGGTATTCTTTTTCCTCCACGGTAGCAATATAATATATTGCTTCAATCCTTCATTAGCTGCCTATTCACATCAGCTTTTTCTCTTTTGTCTGTCTTGTGTCTCTAACCTTGTGTCTAGCAAAAAGCCCCTTTTGCCATCCATTTTTCCAACAGTCGACAAGCCTTGCCAGAACTTGCACTTTTCTTCTGCTCCATTTCTTTTTCTCCCACACTTCTGACAGTAGATAGATTCAAATGAGTAAAGCGGTGTACGTTTTTCCCAACACTCATGACTTGCCAAGACCCTTGGTAGAATCTCCACCAGTCGTGTGGCTTTTATTTAAGATCAGAGCCAAATCACAGTCACAGGTGAGCAGGGCTGCGCCTCAAGCAGTGGGGAGATCTACAAGCTGACTTTCTCATGCAGTGCCAGAAAAGAGAGGAGATCCTTCTGACCTACAGCTCAGCTGGGTGCCAGGTAATGCCCTGTTCCTGCCCCAAGGGAAAGACTGGGACTTGTGCTGGGGACACAGCTGGAGTGGGAAGCATCTCATGTCCCATCCTGATGCTCCTGGCAGCAGAAAGCAGATCTCCCCTCCAGCCCCACGTGTGTCTGCCTGCGTCCACCTCTCCTTCCATTTGCTTTAGCGCCCTATAAGACAAATAGGAACTGCACAAATAGGGGCATTTCTCATCCTAGAGGGGTGGCTGCTGTGTGAAGTTCACATCCCTCCAAAGTGGGGGACCTGCAAGGCAAGTCCAGAGGGGAAGGTGTGGGACAGGGGGAAGAGGTGTGATCCCTATCTTAAAAAACAGCCCCCCAAAATTTCCCATGTCTTTCAAATCCCTCCCACCCCAACCCAAACCTCTCCCAAAAGTTTCATTACGTCCATCCCCTCTCCGGAAACTATAGCCTTTCTTCTCCATCTCCTACCTGAAAAGCTCCTACCTCAAACGACCTGGCCCTGTGATCACCTTCTGCATCACACACCTGCCAAAAAATTAACCTTAGTCACCACGCTATCTTCTGTGTGATCTTTCCTGAGCCTGTTGGACACTCATGGTCTCCAGAACTTACTGATCTCACACTTGCCTACTGGAGTCTTCTTGACCTGTCCCAGCATCCCTGCTCCCACCTCCTGAAATCCCCTGGCCCCTTCCAGCCCTCCTCCTCTCACAACCCATTCTGCTGCTGCCCTGAAATGAAATTTTGCCTGCATTGCCAAAAAGCCTTCAGCCATCTCTGATCATGATGGAAAACTTTCCTCAAGTACTCTCTCTCCCAGCTGCAGGAAATCCTGTGGGGGCTATTCAGTGACCTCCGTAATGAAACAGGTCAGATTAGATAACCACAATAAGCTTTCCTGGCCCTAAAGGCCTCTTGCAAAACAAATTGCATGATCGAGCACATGTAAGAACATGGATTAATAAGGACATTCAGGGAGGTCAAACCCTGTGTTCCTAAAGTTCCTAAAGCCTTTGAAACTACAGATGCCAGCAGCACAGACTAATGTAATGTAGTGTGCAAAGCTAAACCTACAGATCTAAGGAGGGAGGAAACTGAGTGTAAGTGCAAAGGAACGATCTATGTAGCCCAGATAACACCAGCATTACACCTATGTCATTTGTTTTGTATTATTAGACAAGTTACATAGACACCCCGTATTCCCCAGTTTGAACTAGCAAAATGCCAATGGACATGGAAAAAAACCAGAAAAGTTTATTTTTGTAGGAATAATGCGATGACACATTTTCAGCAATATATACTATATCGTCAAGCCCCCATTAGACAAGCCAAATATTTTTGTGTAATTTCTGCAATAAAATATGAAAGCAGCAACATTCAGACAGAGAGGCTGGCTTTTGTTAAAGTGGGGCTCCAAGAATAACAGCTTGTGAATTACCAACACCATTGTTTGGAGGAAGAAAGTTGCTTGATATTAACAAATTCATTAAGCCAAAACTGACATGCCTGTTAAAGCAGCCATTAGCAGTCTCAATCTTCATGGACTTGTGTCTCAAACAATGCCAATCCTGTGTCTTGTGTTAAGTGCTCTGACAGGATAACCCACAACTGCTGGGGCACAGATACGTTTTCCAGCAGATGTTAATGATGATTTATGACTCACATTTCTTCCGCGTTCTATGGCACTCGTACAACCCATTTGTGCTACATGCTCGCAAGAGCCACTTCACCCATCCATAATAGTGGTGAAATGCAACGGCCTCTAAGGAAAAACATGAGAATGGGTTGGAGCTGTTACAGGAGCAGGACACAGGTGTCTGGAACGGGGAATGAGGAAGACTTTCATCTGATAAGGCCCACCTGGCCAGAGAGTCTTTCAGCCTCTCCATAACGTGTTCCCTGATCACCCATCCGAAGTTACCAGCCCGGTGGAGAGCTGACCCACAGAGCACATAAACGCTGCCTTTCTCAGGCAGGGAGCATGCACAGAGACAGCGGATGAGCCCACCCCTAAGCGCAGCCCAGGGCCTCAGCACATGGCAGACCTTTTTTCTTTCTCCAGTAGAAACTGCCAAGAGGATTTAGAAAGATGGATAGTGATTTGACCAGGAGGAATTTGGCAAGTACGCCAGTGTAAGTGTTCCAACCCCACTGATAAACTTTATGATATTACAGCTTTAGGTACTCAGTATCAGCATCTGACTACATGAGCACAAGGTTTATTTATTTGTTGCTTGGTCTGGTTTTTTTCATCTGAAGGACAGTTTCTCCTTCTCCACAGCATCCCATGTCATTGAGAGATTTGATCTCAGATAACAAGAGAAAAAAAAAAGGCTTCCACAGAATCATCAAGGCCAATTATAGCAAAACATGTGAGAATCTGTATTTGAAGTGCCTACATTGATGAATGTTCATTTTCCTTGTTATCTATTCCTTCTCCACCTCAGCTGAAAATCCCATTAGCACAGGACACTTCCCTGTGTAAGAGAGTCACGTCAAATAATCAGATTTGGATCTGGAAGGTCATGAACTTCAGTGAACATCAAAATACGGCACTACTAGGGTAGAAAATCTCTTCACAATCCTTAAAAATTTGTAGGAACATTAGCAGATATACAGCCATTAAGAGATCAAAGTTTTTATAGATTTATCTAATGAAAGCAAGCCACTGAAAGCTCAGGTTCACCCAGATTTAACCCATTTCATCAAGAAGCTCAAATAAATCTGGTTTAGACAAGGATCATGTTAATTTTCAACTTCTTACCTGTCCATATACATTTCATTTCTCTTGGCAATGACATTTCATTGTCTAAAGAGATCCCGTGAGTATTGTAGAGATGTGTGACTCCCATCACAGATAACCGACATCCTACAACACCATTTATGGAGCAGTGTCATCTGGAAAATGTTTCTCCCCTGCAGTAGTTTATAGCTTATATAGAAGAAAAATATCAAGTTTGGAGTGACAGAGACTTTTAAGTAAGAGAGATACTCAAGGATCACTTTAATCCCAAGTCCCTGGGAAACTCAGCTGCCAAATATCTGTCCTACCCAACAAGGAAAGCCAAAGAAGCCTTACTCCTACATGTCACTGTCTTTTACCAGTCAAACAGAGCTAAGCTTTAGCTGGATTAAAGCAAAATGGTACAAACCACCAGAGACACATTATCAAACAAACCCTTAGACAGCATGGAGACTACCATGGCAGGATCAGATAGGAAAGACAGATCAGTGTATTATGTTTCTGTGTAACCAAAGAGTAGTATAAAGTAGCAGCAAATCATCTGTTATTCCTCCACCCTCCTCAGGGAATGCATGTCCTGATGAATCCAAATCCTGCAGATCTTTGAAGCAGCCAGCGGAAAACCCGCTTCCCTTTTGCTTTGTCACCAGTGACATAACCTGACACCAAAGCACCCACTCCCCCAGCATCCCGCGGTCACGTCAGTAGATAAGAAACAGAAACAGGATGCAGATATTCATCATATTAAGCCCACCATATACCAATAATATTTGATAAACCATGTGATGTGCCTGTGATCTGTATACAGAACCTAGTGTCCATAAAAAACCAGCACTGTATTGATGACTTCTGCTGTCACTGTCAAAACAATAGTATGGGACTAAAGTCCAAATTGCATTAGCTACCATTAAAACCCTATTCTATTTTTTTCAAGAAATGCTCTGTTTCAGTTGAGAAGGGAAAGAAGAGTAGATAATAAACCAGTCCCTTATGCTAAATAACATTATACTGGCAACAACAGGAAAATACTGGCATGGAAAGAAGCTCATGCTACCACTGCCCCTTTATTGCACTTGTTCTGTGTGTTCATGAAAGCTTGTGCCACACAGGGTGCTTGCTCTACCATACCATAGCACAAACTCCCACAAAAGAACAGTCAGTTACAGCCATACTTGAAAACAAATGAGCAAATTAATTGCATGACAGGGACCCTTGTTCTGAAAGGACTGAAGATGACGCTCTAGAACTTCTGATGGGCATACGATTCGTAGCACTAAGCTGAAATAGCCATAGAAAATTTTGTTATTTGGAAATGTGGGTAGAGTTCCTGGTGTGTCTCCCACTGTACTGAATCCCTCCATTTACTCACTCTCTCTGCTTTCGGTCCCACATGTAGCCGCTGTGTTCTGGCACCCTGTCCAAATCTCCTCATCCTGGGAATACCGACCCCATTGGTTCTGGAATCAGAATGACCACACGGCACTTATAACATTTCCAGACAGACATAAATACACAGATTAGTCTTTTCTGCATTTTTCCTCATAAAAACAACAGCAGCTTCGAAGCACATTGGCACAAGCACTGAGATTAAGTATTGCAACCTGCTATTGTTGGCAGGGTTACTCTGGCTTCTTCTGCTTTCCCCACCTCCTTGTAATCCTCTCTCCTCTTGGAGAGTAGTTAAATGCTGTGTCCATTCATGTCACCACGGAGTAGTCTTGGCAGATGCATGCCCCAAGGCTGGGATGTTTTTACGAGAACCGTTTTCATATTTCACTGTTTGCCTGGCCGATCCTTTATCTGTTCTAGCAGTTATACAACATACTGAACCCTCTGTCAGATGATTACATATTCCATCCTGAATTGCAGGATATGGAAATACTGCCAAACACAGTCCTGGTCTAACTCTGTCAACTTCAGCGCATGGCTAAGAATTAATTCAGCCCTTAAACTTCTTCACATTGGTCTTTGAGAAGAAATAGAAGCAAATCATCAGTCATATGTCTTGCCTTTTGTGCATCTATGCCTTTCTAGACCCAAAGGCTCCTGTGGACACCCTCTAGCTCTGAGCATTGGGCTTGTATATACTAGTAGGATGTTAGAAACCCTCAATTTAAAGCTGAAAGCGTTTGATTCTAGAAGCAATGGTTGTCAAGCTCCTAATGAAACAGGAAAGATGACAGCGGATGGAGCCCTTCCCTTCACTCTTTGCTGTTGACCCAGCAGAGCCAAGAGGGAGGTGGAGGTGAGGGAGGCAGGTGCAGAGAGGAGCTTATTTTCCTTCTGCACTTGACAGCAGCCCTGTGCTGCCCGCTCCCAGCTACTCAGCAAGAGCTCTCCAGCCCGGCGGGAGTCATCTGCAAGCAGCCGTTTGCTTTCTGTAGAAAGATTCAGGGGATTTTTCAGGTTGCTCTTAAACAACCCCAAGCCCAAGGAAGACATGAGGTGGGGGTTTTCTGCACAAGTTTTCATTACTTTTTAAACTCACGATTCCCTAGAGAACTGTTTCAGGAGAAAAATGTTGATCTGATCTACTCCGGTATCGCTCAGCTATTGCTACTGTATCAAACCATTGATATAGCTTGAGGGTCTGGTTTGCACATGATCAGAAGTGAAGAGGAAGACAGATGGTTGTAGCAAGAGTTCAGGAAGGGATTTTCTCCACAGGAGAATCCTGAGAGAGAACGGACACGTGGAAGGAAGGAAAAGCAAATGTACTGTTCATATGTTTCAAATCAAGTTATCAAAATGTTCTGTACCTTGGATTTCAAGGTGTCCTCAAAAAGTCTTTTAGTCCTCCCACTAATGCTGCCACCTGGACACCTCCCAGACATTTTAGCCTATTTTATCATGAGAAACCTACTGTTTTCAGTGCTCTTATTCTGATTGTAACTGCCCACATGCAACGAGCCTTCTTTTGTATTAAATGCCTGGAATGTTTATTTATTTATCCATGTGTTTTCACATAAGTGGCAGCCCCATCTCCTACCAGTAAACAAAACAACATGAAAGAGGCCAAAGCATGGGAAAACACAATCATAAAAAGGTGGGAATGAAAGTTTTCAGCAGGAAAGCACTTCAAAAGTATTGCAGAGAGTGGCTTAGCAGCCCAGGGTGACTCACAAAATGAATTGCTAAATCAAAAGACAGGTCCTGCTAATATTAGTGTTTCAGTTTCTCAGTCCCCAAAGATGGGGGACCACAGAGTGGTTCCTCTCCTCAAAACATTTTTCCCCTGCATGACTTCTGTCCAGCCCTTAACTATAGTGGCTTCTCTGGGCTCTAACAATAAATTCTGTGCACAGCTGATCTAATGAGGACTGCATGTCACTGGCTATTTAGTTTGCTGTAGCTATAATTAGACAACTGACAAAGATGGGCTTGTTGTGTGCTCTTTTTTTTTCGTGATTAAATATCATATTTGGTCTATGTGCAAGACGAAAGACGATTTTTCTTCTTTGTCACTCTCTAAACTCCTCAAGGGAGTTGATAACTCTATTGGCTGCTTTCTGCCACTTACCTCACTACTAGTAATAAGACCTTGTCATCATTACTAAGCTGATAAGTGCGTTGAAGTGACATGTCAAGGAATTCAGTCAGCCTCCTACCTATGCCAGTGCTTTTCCCCCTTTTTGCAAAAGTGTTGCCTTTTTGGGGAAAATAAAACCCTGATAAACAAATGTTTTCATTTTGAAATGTTATGCTGCTTGTTTCATGGTAATAGTCGGTTGGATTGCGTCTCCCAATGTACTGTGTTGTCATCTCATGGCAAAGGGAAGCAGTGCAAGGTGGGAACCCTGTGGCTACAGCAGGACATGGAGATGGAAGCCAGGCCCATATGAGAAAACGAGGACATAAGGGTGGCCTGAAATAACGCTGTCTAAGAGCCTTTTCACCTGCAATATTTCCTGGTTTTACTCAAATCTTTGGATTTTTCATACAGAAGACCCAGTCTTCCCATGAAATTAGAGCCTTTTAAGGAAAAAGTCAATGAAAATGTTTTCAAACAGAACATGCTAGTAGAACATTTGTTAGTTCACTAAAAACCCCACATTATCTTTAATAATCACTGACAGTAATAACTTAGACACTCAAAAACAACCCAGAGCAGATATTTTGAGTGAGAAGACGCCATTTCTAAGACAGTTATTTTTCTAACCATAGTTCAGTACCATATCAACAGGAGCAGGCTCTGAAAACTATCTGTAGAAGTACATAAAGCCATTCTTCATCTTCAGTTCACTGAGAAGAGCTAGCAGAGGATTATTACCAAGATAAATGAGTAAAACAAATTCCTGAAAAATAAAGCAAAATTTAAAAAAAAAGGCAAGAAAATGCTTTTGATCCCTAGTCATGAAATCTCCCACTGAAGGCAACGGATATTATACTCATATTAG